>VDFB02281492.1:517647083-517742094 GCA_007258455.2 Sequoia sempervirens
TTCAATTTTTCACCAAATAGATTTTTTTTTAGAAAAATAAACCTAGTAGTTTAGAAACTACATTCAATTTGCCACAGATTCTATTCTTACATATTTTTGAAATAATATAGATAACTTATTCAAATTTTTACGTCAAGTTGCATAACTCTGATTTTTCTGAATTTTCATTGCCACTTAAGGGCCTGTTTTTTCCATGATGATTTTGCACATACCTAATTATAAAAATCACATCAAAATGATATTCATTCAGATGATTTGATCTCATCTATTATGCATTTAATGTAAATAGCTAATCATGAATAATTTTAGAAATTATTATACCATTTCATATAGTACAAACACTAATATGGTTTGATATCATCTATTAAATCAAAGGTGTCAATTAAACTTAATTCAAATATTTTTTCAATGATAATAAAATATAAGAAATTAGCTATCATAAATGTGTTTATTTATGTGAAGACTAAATAAAACTCTCATCTCCATCTAAATACATTTAAATTGAATAGAAAATAAATGTAATCTCAAGATCTTATTGGTTCTCCATTATTTCTAACTATTTAAATAAGATTATTTTATAAAATATAATAAATATATGGTCAAGATATTTTCCACTATCAAAAATATAGATTGATAACAATGTGATTAGGTTTTGTGTCACCGTCATGTATTTATTGTAAATTGTATAGTCAAGATCTATTTAATGGTAGTCCTTTCAATATTTTTTATTGATGTGTATATTTTATCTTGTGCTCCTCACTAAGACAATGTTATTGACATAATTAATGTAGACAATAGTTTACTCAACTTGACAAACGATAACTACAATAATATTAAATATCGAACAACCAAAATTTTAATAATATAAAATTTCTAATATAGATAATATTGAATTTCTGATTTCTTTTTATATGAATAAGTGTATATTATCATTTATAAAATACTATTACACACACACAAAAAAAGTGGGTGGAAAGAGACCATAAAAGTCAAAATAGGGCACCAATAAAAAAGCAAAGCATTAAATAAAGCCATTGCATAACAATAGAAATATCACTAAGAGGAGAAGGTGGGTCCCAGTCATTTGATTCACCCCATATATCTATGGGGTCTAAAGTATCCATGGGAGATTCTCAACCATAATTATCATTATAATTTTTTATCTTTGGAAGCATCTATGGGGTCTAAAGTATCCATGGGAGATTCTCAACCATAATTATCATTATAATTTTTTATCTTTGGAAGCATCACAAATAGGAGAATAGCAAGCTCCAATTGAGAGAATTTTCATAAGTCTAGCTAGATAATAGTCCCACATCCAAATATTGGGGGAGAGGGAAAATGGTGGGTAATGGATTGTAGCCTTCTTTGTTGAGCATAATCCCTTTTCCCAGGAGGCAAACAAAATTTAGAATGAGCATCTCAACTACCATAGGAACACTAGTTATGCCCTCAATGATACCCACAAGGCGATGAACAACCTCGAGTAGAAGCAATTATCAAAGGGGCTCTAACAATACTACACTAAGAATTATCTTAGTAATCTAGAAGCAATAAAAAGATGAGAAACTTCAAGTGCAACCTTGTTGGCTTGCATCTAAAATTGCATAAGCATTTTAGAGCAAATAATGGGTTTAGCAATAAATTAGGATCAACAAAATATCGAGAGAAAACAACAAAAAATCTTTTTAAATGCTAAATAGAATTTTTATCCTAAAAGCATGCTAAATCGAGAAATATATCTCAAAGGGATTCTAAGACAATCCCCTAACAATACCGTATTCCAAGAAAAAGGTTTGGTCTTAAAAATTTGAAAAATCATGAAACACCTTAGAAACAATTTTTTTGAGTGCTTGATTGAAAGGGCCATTGTCCATAGCCATCAAACTATCAACACTAGCAAAAAAAAATATACTAAATTAATAAAATTTGAAGCTTTTAAAAAGACTAAAAAAAAAAGAAAGCTGCAATAAATATGACAAAATAAAATATCTTTTATGCCAAAAGATCCAATATAACACAAATAAAGACCAGAACCCTAACCAAAAGAAACCTACTTTCCAACAGAAGTGCTCAACTTGGCAAATGGTATAGACGAAATACATTCAAGTAAGCCTTATTACATTAATAATCTTTGAGAGGCAAACTCGGGGGCCAAATTAGAGGCTAGTGTCTATGCAGCATCCGACTGCACATCTGGCCGTATTTATTAATTTTGTTAAAAATCACAATAAATGTATTTCTTATTTTCAATTAATTAATAATTACAGATGGCTGCTGGGTAGACGTTGCCAAATTAGAGACCTCCTTTTAAGTGTAGCACACAAGTTTTCATGGAGCACATCTCGTTCATTCATGGAGCACATCTCGTTCACCTTTTAGAGTAGGAGTGATCTCACGACCGATTTAAGTCAAGTGGTGATCTCACGGCAGATCTGAGTCAAGTGGTGATCTCACGACCCATCAATGGACAGAGAACACCAGCCGGCAAGAAATGAATGCGTCCAACGGTGCTAGTCTTGTGAGTAGCGGCGTCAACTCAATCTCACGAAACTCATAATGACACTCATGAATGAGTGATCTATCTTCATTCATTTATTTTCTTTCAACGAACTACGCTGGCTATTTACTTGGACAGCGACATTGTAATTATTTTCTTTCAACGAACTACGCTGGCTATTTACTTGGACAGCGTCCATGTAATTAGCGTGTAGCATAATCCAATAGAAATCAGTTCGAAACTGCGACGTAAGTAACAGCTTTACTCTTCATAAATGTCATCGCCGACCTTTGATATGCAATATGGCCTTCGAACCTGTATATATATTATAACATGGGCATAATATTTTCAGCAAATAGAGATCCTTAAGTCATATTCCACTAGTTGATCTCTAAGCCATCAAGATGGTGGCTCTGACAGTACTATCTGGCTTGAGTTACGTGCTAAATCAAGTGATTAGTGATCCGTTCATGGTAATCCTCTTTTGGGTGGCTTCATGTGGAATGCTAGTTTACTGCATGTTAAGGCCTCGAAGAATTTTCATGGTGGGATTTTCGTGCTTCAAGCCATCGGATGACATGAAATGTAACTACGAACTCAAAGAGTATTTTGCTATGAGAGGCGACAAGTTCAACGAAAAGAGCTTAGACTTCATGAGACAGATTTACCTGAAATCGGGCGTGGGCGAGGAAACATACTTTCCTCCCTTCATCTTTCGAGAAAATCCAGTGGAAACTCTGGAAGCCGCTCGAGAGGAAGCAGAAACAGTCATGTTCGGGGCAGTGGATGAGGTGTTTGAGAACACCGATCTAAGAGCCGCAGAAATAGACGTCGTGGTGGTCACATGCAGCATGTACAGCGCAGCTCCATCTCTCGCCGCCGTGCTAGTGAATCGCTACGGTATGAAAGAGGACGTTAAAATCCTCAATTTGGCCGGCATGGGTTGCAGCTCTGGTGTTATGGCAATTCACACAGCCAGTGACTTGCTCAGAGCACGTTCCAGAAGTGCGTACGCTCTGGTTGTAATAACGGAGAACATTACTCTCAACAGCTATTATGGTCAGAACAGATCCATGCTCGTCACCAACTGTATTTTTAGGGTTGGTTGTGCTGCTGTAATATTGTCCAGCAAGGCCGGGGATCGAAGCCGTTCGAAGCTGGAGCTTCTTCAGAAGCTGAGGACGCACCGAGGGGCAGATGATAAGTCGTACCGTGCAGCATTCCAAGAGGAGGATGAGGACGGTCTCGTGGGTATGTCGCTTTCCAAGGATCTCGTCAGAGTGGCCGGCGAAGGCCTCCATGATCATATCAGATCTTTGGCTCCGATGGTGCTTCCATATGCAGAGCAGCTAAAATATGTGTTGTCTCTTGTGGCTATAAATATCCTCAGGATGGAGATTAAGCCTTACGTTCCAGATTTTTGTCAGGCTTTCGATCATTTCTGTATTCACACTGGAGGAAAGGCCGTGATAAACAAGATCGGTGAAAGCCTACGACTGAGCGAGTATCTGCTGGAGCCTGCGCGCATGGTTCTGCATAGATTTGGGAACACCTCGAGCAGCATGGTGTTGTATGAATTGGCTTATTTTGAAGCCAAGAAGCGGATCAAGAAAGGAGACACAGTGTGGATGATCTCATTCGGCACTGGATTCAAATGCAACTCCATTGTTTGGAAGGCTCTTCATGATTTGGCTCCTTCTCAGGCCGGGAACCCCTGGGTTGATGTTATGCACCGATATCCAGTTTGTTAGTTTTGTGTAGTATTTTCTGCAAATAAATTTGTTTGTTACGTCTAATTCATTCAGTAAATAAAGCTAATAAAATTGCTGTCGTGGGTACTTCTCCAATCTGAAATTTACAGTTGCAGCTAAGATGTTCCCTCGAACGAGAACATCAAGTTTTAGTAGTTATACTTCCACTGACAATATTGAAGGCAAGCTACAGAACTGGACTAAGCAGTACTGTGATCCCATACCTATTCAAGGGGAGCCTGTGTCTCAACTTTGTTCTGTAATAAATTATTAAGATTGACTTTATTTTTCAAATATTATTTTAATATTATAGATCCTTCGATCGGCACAAGTTGATGATATATAATATTACAATTAGAATACAAAGTAATCGTATGAATAGGAGTAGAGGGGAAAAAAAAGGTGGAAACAACTTCCTATATTAATTTATTAAAGTTGTGATATATAGAAATTTTTTTAAAGTGATCTAATAAATTCATATAAACAATTATGAATAATAATATATAATATAATGATTTATGTGGGGGAAATTTTTTTAGAGAAAAACCTCGTATTATCAAATCTTAAATTCAATTATAATACACCTACAATGTAAGTTTTTATAGAAGCAACTCATCAACCTATAAACAAGGATTAATTTTAGCAATATTCCAACAACTCCTATGTACCTCTAAACTCTCAACATACAAACTACTATCCCAAAGGCTTAATCTATAAGAAAATCCAATACAAGATGCCACAAGTTGTAAATCAAGTGCTCATACGGTGGAGCAAAACTAGGTGCCAAAACTAACCATACAAACCCAAAAATAGCTTTTAATGTGGAAACACAAATTTTCATGTCCCTTGAATATGTGAAAACTTTAGGAATAGTAACTCCCACCTTGTATAGAATTTTTCATAATTTCACATAGCATGTATTATTTAAGAGATCCTCTTACAATTGTCAATATTTATTATCATGGATGCTAGTCAACATTAAAATAGCTTTGTCTATTCTTGGCTCTTACGCATCATAAGAATCTACTATTTAGATAACTAAATTAAATACCTCTTATAATGCCTTACAAAGTATCAATACATGGTACATGATGCCAACTAAAAATTTCATGTGAGGTAATATTAGGTAAAATAACTATATAATAATATTTAAATAACTTATAGTAAAAGGTTAAATAATTAATGAATAAAAATAGTACTTACCTAGGTTATGACGGTCCCTTAATTCCCAACATTTTCTCACTTGTTGAATACCTTGCACTTGAACCAAACTGAACCATACAATCATAAAATTTAAATGCTAGGGCAAAAAGTTTCATGGACTTTGAACATATTTGGGCTTCTTTATACTATCTCACATGTTGAATACCTTGCAAGAGCCAAAGTGAACCATATCATCATAAAATTTAAATGCAAGGGGCTAAGACTTTCGTGAAATTTGAACATATTTGAACTTCTCTATACTCATCAACTTGGTAAATGAATCTTCTATTTCTATGAAAGTCTCTACCTTAACAAGCTTCACCCTAATATGTTTGACCATATCTCATAAAATGATGTTATACATCAATATGCTTAGTCCTAGCATGAAAAGTCTAGTTCTTAACTAGGGAAATTGTAGTCTAATTATCATTGCGCTCTACTTTAATCCAATGTTTTAACATAATCTCTTAAGCTAAATAGGTTTCATACAAGCACGAGTACCTTTCATATGCTCAACCTTAGTAGTGGACAAAGCAACTATGGCCAGTCACTTACTTACCAACTAATTACATTACTAAATAAAATAAACACATAAGCACTACTAAATATTTTGCTATCAATATTGCCCACTCAATCTAAATATGCATAACTACAAGTATCAAGAGAATACCTATCTCATAAATATTAGTAAATTATAACACAAGGAATGAATTTTTTACCTACCTTTTTCTGGAGAAGTTGTACATGCTTGCCAAATATGGAGAGTTAAAGTTCAATTAAGAGGCATGCATCTAGGAGCACATGGGGATTTGAAGTTGAATAGGAAAGGGGTAAATTTATTTTTCAGGGGATATATGTGAAAATATTATAAAAATCTTCTTGTTTGTCAATACAAGTTATTATTAATATTTCTTGCTTATGGTATTGTATGCATGTTTTTTCCTCTCTAAACTATTGTGCTTTGGTAAAGAAGATGTAATTCCTTTATGTTTATTTGGGACATTGTACATTAGTTTGATATTAGAGCCAAATTGGTGGAATGTTCATGCATTATATGCTTCAGTTCTACTTTTTTCAATTGGTGGCTACCACCCCACCACTTACATCACTGGATACCATGGCCTAGCATGGTTTTTTGTTTTCTTTAACAAACTTCCTACTACTCTCAATGGATAAGTGTGTGGTTGTAGTTCATTTTTGGATGAAACATGAGGTGTGGGAATGAAGGTGTAGACACTAGAATTATTCACTTAATCACCAAACCTTAATTGTCACCATTAAGCATTAATTCTCTTAAGTGTGGACCTTTAATTATCATCATATACTCTCATTAATTAATTATTCATTAATCATCATTTATTACCATTCAATAGTTAATTTATTAATCATTTATCTATTTATCATTTATTGTGAAGACCATAAAGTTTGATAAATATTATTTAAAGATCGCCAATACATTTATACAAAGGAAGGAGGAAGCAGTTGAATGAACAGATTAACTACATACTCATCTACGTACACCTACCACCAGCCATACAATGTAATATAATAACTAATTATGCTAACATTCCCCCCTTATTACATTTTTCCTCTAATGTAGGTACCCATAAAATCTCAAATTTCACTTTCTAGAAACCCCCCTTAAGGCTTACATAACAAAACTTGTTGATTACAAAACAAGTATATATTCTTGAGAATATATTCATTGAATAAATAAATATTGAATCAAGTGGAACTCCATCAAGCTACCTTGTGACCCTTGGAAGGGTGTAGCTTTGAGCTGAATTCTTGAGTTCTTGGACTACCATTTTCCCAAAATCCTAAATCATTGATTCTTGAATTATTCAACAACCATCCATATTGAGCTCTTCAAATGTAGGTCTCCATCAAGTTGTCTCATGACCCTCGTAAGGTTATAATTCTTTATCACAATCTAAGCTCATTGGACAACAATCCATATTGAGTTCAACACCAAATCCCTTACTTGTCTCCAAAAATTAAACTTCACAATATATGTATTCTTGAAATCCATCAACACCAAAAAAAGAAAACAAGAAAGAAAAAATGATTCTCATACAAAGCATCATCTCGAAGTGAAAAGCTAACTTGAGATGATGGAAACTCCTCCATCCTCTGGTGCCACCAGCCTCCAATGTGATGGATCAAAGCACAAATCCATTCTTAGTAATACTAATAAAACTATCATCTGGTGGATCCTCCTCCTCATCCTCAATACAAACTAAGCTACCTTCATTTGATTGATCTTTGAGTTTTATTTTAAGGTCACTTAATTGAATTCTACAAGACCATATTGTGTGACTCTTTTTCTTATAGTAGAAACATGCAAATCCCCTTTGTTTTTACCTGGCCTTTTATTATTGTTACATAAGTATAATGCTTTCTCTTGTTGAAAATCACCTTCAATATCTTCTACTAAAAGAGATGAAATCATATCTTCTAAGTTAAACTGAGAATTTGTTTGAATGAGTGTAAAAATAATATCATTATATTTTGAAGGAAAACTATTTAACAATATAGCTCTAGCATCATCATCTACCAAAGCCTTGAATTTTTCTAGTTTCCTTATAAGAGACCTCAAATTCATTATGTGATTCCATCTTCCATTTTGATCTTGAATAATTGAAGTTTTAGGGAAAATTTTGCATTAAATTCTTTTACTCCAAACAATTTATTATGATCATCCCAAATTTCCCTTGATGATTTATCCAAATCTATGTGATTTAATTCAAAGTTAAAAAGAGAAAAATCAATAATAGCCTTTGCTTTATCATCTCTACTATTCCAATCCAATAACTTGGGTTTTCATTTTCATTTACTATTCCCCATAAATTTTTATTCATTATTTGAATTTGAATTTTTATTTTCCAAATATGAAAATTAAATCCAAAATATTTGTCTAATATAATCCCCATAATGATATATAATCTTTAAATTAATTTAAATTAATTTTTGACACAATATCTCCCTTATATCACCAAATTGAAGAGCAAGATAAACACTTCCTTACATGCAATGAACTTATTTGAATCTCTAGCACTATATTGCCCAACATGAAATAAACTAACCTAATTTTGAACTGTTATCTACATTTTTAATCATCATAAGAAGATTGAAACACTATTGAGATCATTACAAAAATGAAAGTACCTTGACATTTAAGATTTTATGTATATGTTAACTTCTTCCATAGCTTTGTTGTCCTTTCACCATTTGCACATTTCCTAACACTTGTACCATTATGATTAACTTCTACTTAGGGAGAGGCATCTTCCTTCAAACTTCCAAATGTTTTTGCTACTAGAGGAATCAATGCTACACTAGCACTATCGGATACCCATTAACATTTCTTCTTATCACCACTTCATGGTGTATGCAATTTAAGACACTCTCCCTTTATAGATTTCAACACTACACCTCCTTGGTAGTTATGCCTACTTTCATTAGTCCTTCAAATTGTACTCATGCTTGGAAGATTTCATATGCGAGCAGCAAGGTTTTACTCACTAATGAAGAGGAAGACTCTCCCTTTCAAATATGATCACAAACACACGTACAACACTATGCAATAAGGCAACAAAATAATTTGAAAAACATAAAATGGAAGAGAAATCTGCAATATCTATTATATTGAAAATCTAAAAAATGACATACATAAACATGCAGCTCATATGCTCTCATACAACATGGGCTTCAAACATACAAAAATTTGCAACTCAACATTCCAACTTCATTTTGGCAGCATATAGATATGCAACCACAACTTCTCCAAAGCTCCTCTCTTCAAATGAGCAAGCATCAATATATAGAAATTGTGTGAGAAGAAACCACTATTGATTTCTTAAAACAACCTCCAGTAAACCATTAAAAAAAAACCATCACTTTCTATTTATCATTGCTCCATCATCTGTATGAATCTTTTAAAACAATTTCTAGGTTTTTTTCACCTCTTTCCTAGCTTTCCAGAATATTTTGAACTTCTTGATTTCATTGCAAACTGAGAAAGTTATTGATGTTTTACTGAGACTGGGTCTCAGAGTTACGACCTCGACATGCAACAACATGCAAAGCTTGTGGCCAACATGCAAATGCATGCAAAGAGTGCAATTGAACATGCAATACCATGTATACCAAGTGGTCCCACCTAGAAATGGGATGCCAAAATGAAATATTCTACCATTTATGCCTTTGAAACATTTACTAGACCATAATTCCTCAAAAATTACAATTACAATTTTTGCCACAAGGAATATTACAAAGTTGCAAATTAAAATATTTATTCTCCTAACTCCTAAGCCCTTATTGAAAATAAACCAAATTAAAATAATAATATTTTTGGTGACACAGGATTACCATTTCACCTTGGATCTTCCTACATCACTCACCCAAAAATATTTTGTAGTTCTCGACATTTTCTAACTCCATTTTAATTTCTCATAGATAGTGTTGGTGGATAGTTCTTCATTCCAAATGTTGAACACAATGGTGGCAGCCTATAAACATTCAATAGCTATGCATATTTTTTGTGCAGTCATTCAATGAATAACAACATAGCCACAAACTTCAATGTCAAAACTAATAACTTTCAGGTGCATAGATCTCGATTCTGCTATGATACCATATGAAGACCATAAAGTTTGATATTTATTATTCAAATATCAAATGAATTTATACAAAGGAAGGAGGAATCAGTTGAAAGGAGAAAGCAATTGAATAAACAATTTAATTGCATACTCATTTGCATACACTTGCCGCCAATCATACAATGTAATATAACAACTAATTATGCTAACATATTCATCCATTTATCCATGTAATTAAATAAGAGCTAATTATCTATTTTCAATTAAATTTTTTTTTTTTTTTTGTTAGTTAACTTCATCAAGTCCATCAGTTAACATATTTGATTTTAAAAAAATATTTCCATTCATCAATCAACTATATCATCCAATGAAAACTTCATCCTCTCATTTATCTAATTAATTAAATTAAATAATTCATCATTATTCTCTCATCAATTCAAATAAGAAAATTCCATTTTTCTCATGAGTTAACTCCACAACCTATTCAACTAACTCAAGTCTTCAATCTTATCCTCATTTCCCAATTGATTTCTCCTTGGAAATTCTAGATATAAGTTAAGTTATTCCCTCATCATTTTCATCATCTCAATTCTTAATGCAAATCCATTCTATCAAACTATCTTTTCAGTTAAATCAACATATTATATTGTTGAGTTGCATGCATATTCCAACAAATGAACCAACATTTCCATTTAATGTTTGTAGTAGGATTTTTACATTAGGAATTTGATTTGATTTCTCTTATATATTATTGAGTATTTATATAATTTATTATTCTTCAATTGCATTGCTTACATTTTTATGAAATCAACATGAATATGCTAACTTGTAAGATTATTTGTTGTTTATGAGCGTCTATTTATTCCTTGCCTTGTAGGTTGCAAGTATTTTCAAGAGGTTTTAGAAATCAAGTTTTTATAGGATCCTCTTAGCACTAAATAGATGTTATAGTTGCATCCATAAGTGCCAAGAAAGAAATATTGCCATATAACACTTGCTATTTTGGTTGGTAAATAAATCTCATTTTTGCATGTCATTCTCAATTTTCATGATATGAAATTATATACAACCATATTGTAAATCCATATGGTCATACTATATAGACTATACCATGCAATTTTACTTATTTTTTATATTTTTTAGTTATATATTCAAATGTGTATATTATAATTATTTTATGTGTTTGTAGTATAATCATAATTTTATAGTCTTTTCTTGTAACAAATAGAGTATCTTCCAATATTTATACACAAAATAATTGCAATATAAACATTCCCCTATCATGTATACCCTTTCTCACTTCTTCTGTACACTCTAGCCATAAACCTAATTAATAATCAGTCATAATTACAGTATACACATCCATATATACACAATACATGCACCTATAGATATATTACAATATATTCATCACAACATATATTCATAAATCCCATGTAGTTATATTATGTATAAATAGATAATAGTATTTCCTCCCCATACACATAGCATATACATATTCCCACAACATATATAGTTTTTCTAACTTATTCCATTAGCCCATAGTCATGACTCACCCAAAACCTCAGTCGTAGGGGTTGAGCACTTATCCCTACCTTTTTTCTACCCCTAACCCAAACCATAGTCATATTAGGAACTTGGACCTAGGTTATAGGGGCTAAAACCTATCCTCTACCCCTTTATATGATTTTACTAAAAAGCTCACCTTCAAAATAATTTTGTTACACTAACTAGATTTTCAAGTTTTTGTAGGGATTCAAAAGCTATTTCTAAGCTAGATATGATGGATTGGGCCATTTCTCCAAATCATGCACCAAAAATCATGTAAAATCATTTGAATTGATTTATTCATTTTGAATCTTTACATGAGCATAACTTTCATGTACAAAAGCCTTTTTTGATGATTATTTTTTTAAATTAACATTTTTTTTCAAGCAATCTAATGGTGTAGTTGATTTTTATTTTTATTTTTTATTTTTTGTATTTTTGGATAACCATTTAATGAAACATACTTTCACCATCAAAGCATAAAACTTAAAAACCACACTTGTTAACAAGTAAAAGATAGAAGCAAACAAAATTCATAAAACTTCTAATGCATTGGTTTTGTAGGATGATAATTAAGAAAATAATTTTATAGACAATTTTGTTTTTCTATAATCTTTTCCTTTTTGTGTATTTTTCAAACTATTATTTTGAGGGATTACGATAAAACTTATACACTTCAATTTGCTTAATTAAATAACCTGTCTAAGTTTTATCCTAATGGAGTGTGTACATGTACTCTTCTCTCACATGCTTGTGTAACCTTGAGAATAAAAACACTTCTTCCAAAAAAATTAGGAGGCATGCTTAGATTTCATCACCAAGGGGATGTTGAAAGAATGAAGAAGGTTGTAATTAATGTCAACACTACATGATAGAATTCAAAATAGTATGAAGGATATTTATATAAGATTTATTTTGCAAAAGGGTTTTTGCTAAGTGTCTACACAAATAGCTTCAGCGCACATCACCCTCGAGTAATTTGGTTTGCATTTGTTCACCCTTTTAGGTCTACTTCTACGATTTTAATATTTTTTTCATAGATATCACTAGCATCTTATTTCAAAATTATATTGTTTTGGATAAGTGGTTCAAAAGTTGCAAGTAACAAAATCTCAGTGATATGGTTTACACAGTTTTTTGTGTACTAGCTATTACCTAACTAGTCTCCATTCTTCTATGGATTTGAGTTAGTATTTGTTATTTTTGCAGTATGTTAACAGGTGTTAGTACATTGAATTTTTTAGTTGGTGTGACATTTTATGGTCCACATATCTTATGGTGATGATTAGTTGGAGTATTTTACTTTTGGGTTCCATGCCTGCCCAAGTTGATGTATGCAAAGTGTTGAGGATCTTAAATATATGATGTGAATGGAAAAGGGAGTTGTTATAGGTCCATGCCGATCTATATTGCTTGTGTTTTGTGTGTGAAGGAAATTTTGGTTTGAATTGGGTGTTGACAAGGCACATTTTGTGTAATTTGAGGCTACATCTAATTAGGCTGACCTAATTGGTGCTCGCAATGGAGTTTAGTATAGATGCAAGGTTGATTTGAGTTGATGAAGAAGATTATTTAATGTGTACATGATCCAAATGCAATTAGTGATGAAAATATTGCATAATTGTGTGAATAAGTTGTGAGTGTTGAGAAAAGGTGTGTGAATACAAAGTAGAGCAGAGTCTGGTAATTAGAGTTGATTAAAGTGTTAGAATGATTCAACCTTTCAATGGTTACTACTATACATGCTATAGATTTGGACACAAAGCTAATCAATGTAAATTCAAAATGAATGAAAGAAATAATTCTTAGAGAAATATCATATGCAACAATTGAAATATACCTAGACATATTGCACTAGATTTTGCAAAAGTAGGAGTTTAAGGATAATCTAGTAAAGAGAAATGAACTAGTTAAAAAGATTGATCCAATTGAGGTAAAAAAAGAAATTGAAAAGATTTGGAGAAAGAAAAAGGAAGAATCAAAGGCTACAAAGGAATTTCTACCACCCTCTAGTGTAGATAATTCCTTTGGAAATTGAACCTAGGCATTAGCTTAGGGGGAGCATTAACAAAAAAATCACATAATCCCCTATTAATATGAGGTGTGATGGCTTGTCATAAAGATATGATATGGAGATGGATAGTATGGGTCTTTTGGAGAAGACTCTAGAAGAAAATATGCAAATGTGGAGATTTGCAGAGTGATTTAAGGTTTCTTGTTGCATAGAGAAGGTTTTACCAACTTTATTGTTTGGTGTATTAAATGTGAATTATGGAAGAATTGAAGGGATTATATACCTATTCTTAGTCGATTTCATTCACCTTTATGCATTTGAAGAAAGTAGTGAGAATTTTAGGTGAATTCAATAGTTCAAAGGAAATTTGAGAAGCAGAGTATATGAACCCTATTTTTTGTTGAGAAAGAAAAATGTATTTTCCTGAGCTTAAATAGAATTTGTTTTTCAAAGCATTTGAATTTAGTAGATATGGAAACACCTACAATAGTGACTATGAGTGAGAAACCCCAACCAAAATTCAAGAAATACCCCATGAAAGTGTTTAAGAACAACCTACTTGGAGCTTTTTCAAGTATTCCATATAAGGTTTTTCCCATTGAGGAAATTAGGGAATACATCCATAGGATGATGTAAGAATACAACCATACAAAAATTACAAACTTGTGGATAGGACAAATGACTAGAGATAATTTCAACATCAAACCTGAGTATGAAAACCTAGTGAATAAGAAATTGGATGTCTAGTAGTTGTTTCCATGTTTTACCTATGATGATGAACTTAAGTTTATGAGAATAGTATTAAGCAAAGTGCATGATAAATTCTTATGGATTGACATTTTTGGTTTGATAACTAAGGAATTCATAAGGGATATTACTGGACTTTGTGACAATAGACTTGTATGTATGCTAAAATATGTAAAGAAAAAAGATGTAATGGAATTAACTAGAGCCACATTTGACCAAAGGGCTCTCACTATTTAAACACTATACAAAATCTTGCAGTAAGGTATGCAGCTATGGTCATAGGATATAAGATATACTACGCCAACAGAGAGAATTCTATGTCTGCTATAGCAATTTGAACATGTAGCCCATGAAATGTTGGAAAAGGGAAAGGACTATGATTTGTGTGAGTTGCTTCAGAAACAAATTTTTGACAACATAAAAAAAAATAAAGATAAGAAATTCCCCTTCAAATTTGGTTCTTTGGTAGTTTTTTTTTGCTCTATTTTTTGAGGGAGCTTCCAAGAAGAAGCAATATTATATGGAGTAGAAGCAAGCATGTTTCCCATCAAATATTTGAACATCTACATAACATTGGTGATATAAAAGCTCAAGATGAGGCACTTACTGCTTTCTTTGCAGCATTTTAGAAGATAATGCATGAATGAGAGAGGATCCCTAAATCTATGGTGGAAAAATATCGAGATGATATCACATTTTTGGTCAGAATTGATGAATGCATCATTGAAATTGTGGAACCCAAAAATATATGGATTCAACCGCTTGGATATGAGATCAATGAAAATGAAGTAGATGGTTATGTTGGTATATTAATGAAAATTTCTAAGGACCCTACACAAGAAAGACATGGAACATATCAGGAGAAATCCTGGAAAGTGCACATGGAACTGAAAAAGCCTGAGATAAAGAGGAAGGTAATAAAAATGGTACATGATTATCTAAAGGACAAAGGAATCATAGATGAAAAAATATGAATATTAAAAGAAAAAGAAGAGGGAGAAACAAGCACATAAAGTGGGACCACTTGACCTAGAAGATCTAGAAGAACTGCTTCCACTATTCCCCCTAGTATTCAACAACCCTTTGGATCAGTTTCTGTCTCCAACAGAACCAAGCTAATGGAGACAAGTGCTTTAGTAATAGAAGAACCTTAGGAGGAAGAGGCCACAAGGCCTAGAAAGAGAAAGAAAATCACTCTAGCAACCTCTACTACTACTACATCAAAAAGAATAAAAGAGAAAGCTAGGACAGAAAAGGACTTGAGTGTACAGTTTGAAGAAGAAGAAGAAGAAGAAGAGGATGAAAGTTCTCTACTAATCCTAAAAAAAAGTGGCACTATTTCAAAGAAAAAAAGAATAGATATTTTTGAAAATTTTAATGAAGAAGAAGTTGAGAAGGAAAAGGAAGCCTTTCAGATACATATACATAAGCAGGCAAAGGAAAGGAAGAAAAAGAAATCAGACACAACAAAACCAAAGAAGAAAAAGAAGACATCTCTAGAAAGACTGCTCAGTCCAATGAAGTTGGACTCATTATTCAAAGGTATGTTGCATCATGAAATTTTGGAAGAAATAGAAGAATTATATGAAAAGGAAAATGAGGAGAACAAAACCATTATAATAGAAGCAACCATCAAATTCATTGTCACAATTGAGGAAGATATGGAGAAAATTAGGAAGAAAGTTCCGGATGTTGTATGGAAACTCTTGTTGGAGAGAAGAAAAGAAGCCAATGAAAGGGAAGAGAAGCTCATATTAGGTGATGTGGAGAAAATTAGATTTTCCCTATTTGATGCTAACAAGGCCACACTAGCCCAAGTGCTTAGCGAAGAATTCAAAACAAAATGAAGGGTCACACTTCTAATATGAAGAGATCAGGATCAATTTGATAAAATGCAAAAGGAAATGAAATAATAGATTACTCATATTGCACAAAAGTATGGCATGATTCCCATGCCTCTACCAACAAGGGACAAGATCCAATAAATGAAAACATAGTGCTATTGATATAAAAGAAAATTTGGATAATATTTCTCTAGATATAGATGAAGCAATGCAAAAAAATTTTTAAAGATGAGAATGTTGTTGAGTTCAAAGAGGAGACTGCAATGGATGATACTTCTATTCCTTAGTAACTCAAGAGGCTACAGATCAAGGCAACTCAAAGATATTTGTTCCTTTGATAGATATATAATAGAATATAGGAGAAGGTGAGAAGCATGATACAGTCAATGGGAAAAGGAATGAGGATGAAAAGAATCAGGAAATAGAGAATTTCAATGAGAAGGAAGGAGAAGGAGATAAAATTGAAGATAATAAGCAAGGATAGAAAGAAAAGGATGAAGGAGATGAATACAAAGAGGTTTCTGATACCAGAAAGAATGATGGAGAGAATTCTAAGGATTTATCTAAGCCCTATTAGGAATCCTCCTTTGATAATCCTTTAGAAGGTTTTCTGTCAAAATAGTTAAATTTTCAAATAGTTATTTCCTCATGATGGTTGTAGTTTCCTGTGTAGCAAGGCAGTGTTGATTTAGACAAGATATCTCAAAACTATACACAAATTCCAGCTAAGTGATGTGTTTAGTGCATCTACAAGAAAATAAATAATTGGAACATATCAAAAGAGTAGTAAATTAATAGATGAGGAGCTATAAAGGCTTTACATGAGATCATTCTAGGAACTATTGTTGATACATCTTTACCTACTATGGAAAATTTCAAATTCTTGTTTGTTCCTTTAAGGAATATGCCTCTATATTGAAAAGACAAGTGGAAACAGAGGTGGAGTCAAAGATTAAAGAGAAGAAGCTAATGGATATCACAGAAAAATGTGCCTCTACACATACAAAAGTTGAGGAATGCTTGAGGGAAGCACTAGCCTGCGAGGATGGTGCAAAAAAATTGTTTTTGTATTGCATGATGTGGTCAGATGCCACACAAGGGATAAAAGATGAAATGGACTCAATTGAGTCCCAAATAGCTAATACATAAAAATTCTATGATCTTGCATTAGAAAGAGATGATAAGACTTGGACTACTATAGTATACGTGCATGATAGATTCTTCACTTTGTAGAGCGAGAAGGAAGAGATTATCAAGTAGCTTGCGAAGCTAAGGGACTTGGTAAAAAAAGTATACACCTATCTCAAGTGACCTTTCTAGTAATGAAAAAAATTTAAAGTTAAATCTTACCCCCAGTACTATAGAAGAAGGAGAAGAAACATTGATATGGCTTGAGTCTCTACTCAGAATGCTTGTAGCAATGAATAAGGGCTAGGAAGAAGGAAAAACTGCTTGGAAAGATATTCTTCAGAAGCTTCAAGGATCAACATCCTTGAGTTGACCATTTATATTTCTATATATATTTTAATTTTTCATATTTTCATAAATTATTTGTAGATATGTGGGTGTATTAGGGATTTTTGGTTAGCCTCCTAAGGAGGAGCTAGTTCTGTTTATATATATACTTTGAGGCGAGCACCCTTTTCCCTTGATGTCAAAGGGGGAACAATATTTGTGGAGAAATTTATTTTGGCACATGTTGCCATCAATGACAAAAAAGGAGATTGTTGAAAGAATGAAGGTCTCCATTAATGAGTTTTCATTGATGTGAACACTACATGATAGAAGTCAAAATAGTATGAAGGATGTTTATAGAAGAGTTATTTTGCAAAAAGGTTTTTTTTAAGTGTCTACATCGACAACTTCAACGCACAGTACTACACTTCGGTAATTTGGTTCATATTTTTTCACCCTTTCAGATCTACTTCTATGATTCTAATATGTTTTTCATGGATATAATTGGAATATTATTTCAAAATTATAGTTGTTATAGATAAGTGGTTCAAAAATTTTAAGTCATAGAAGCCTAACAAATATGGTTTATACAGTTTTCTTGTTGAATGAACAAGACAACTAAGAGGGGGGTGAATAAATTGTACCAAATTGAAACATCAAAACCCTCACCAATAATCAAATCCACATGCATTCATTAAACCCTTAATCTATTATAATTTTTAAACATGAAAAGCAGATAACAGAAATTGAAACAACTAACACCATACACAAGAGAACACCGGATTTAAATGGAAACCCAATGAGGGAAAAACCATGGTGAGGATTAGCTCACAATATAAGTAATTACAAAACTGATACAAGGAGACTCACTTCCAGAATAGGACACACTGTCCAAAAAGGCTCATAGCCTAGGCTTACTTTTGTAATAGAAAGAAGAAAGAAGATAACAATGTTACACAGAGAACATTATCTCAATGCAACAGATATTCCACCACAACTCCACCAACACTAGCAATCTTTGAGAGATCAAGATACCTTAGCTCACTGCATTCAGAAATATTTCATTAAATCTCACACTACAATTCACACTTTTACACTTAATTTCACATCACAACACTCAAATCTATTCCACACTTCACCTCACATCAATTCACATTGCATCTATACCATCCTCAACTTTAAAAAATAGCTTCAATTTAGCTACACTCCTCTTGCACTTCACAAATTCAAATTAGGTTGGAATTAAAAATTCTTGCGGTGGATAGGAATGAAAAGTAGACCAAAAAAAAATTTAGCTAGGACCCAAATTAACTCTCACACATCACACTATGCCTTCATTAGTGTAAACACCAAGTCAATAATTAACCATGCGAACACCATTAAACTTTGAATTACACACTTCCCCAAATACAAAGACAACTTGTGAACCACATACCACACTCTATCACAATCTAGAATATTCCTTTATTCTCCTAAAATCCATCAAACTCTTTCGCAACAACTCACACCTCTTAAATGTACATTCCTAGTACACTCAAACTATACACCAAACACTGCAACTCTACAATCCAACTTTCAAAGTACCAAACCACAAATCCTTTTGACAAAAGAAAGAGATCAATCTCATCAAAATACCTATAGAATTGCAAGACCTAAAGAAAAAATATGGAGAAATTCAAAGAAAATATGTATTTCTCCCAAACACTACTATAAGCAACACTGCAAAATAAGTTCACATATTGGTGAACATAACTTCCTCTGATCCTCAATCTAGAAGCCAAAATTATGGATATAGAAACTCTAAAATCCTCTATCTGACATATCCAAACCACATAAGTAGATCTTCAACCTAGAAGAAATGCAAAGAAAACCTAGAACACCTCTGTAAACTAGAACATCTCTGCAACACCCTGTTTCCTTATTTTATCAATTTTCTCAATATCCTCGACATTTGAACCATAAATAGAAGCTTATCAAAGCAACACCAGAGGTTAACATCAACAACTTAATTGATGAAAACATAATGCAACTAATCAAAGCAACAATCTCTTCTCAAGCACTGTACAACTATCATCAATGACAACACAGTCTTGTTGACATCAATGAAAACACCTTCATGCTTGTAACATTTCTGTTTATTGGCTATTAACTAGCTAGTCTACATTCCTCCACGGGTTTCAGTTAGTCTTTGTGGTTTTGGGAGTATGTTAACAGGTGTCTGGTACATTGTATTTTTTCAATTGGTGTGACATTTTATGGTCCACATATCTTATGGCGATGATCAATTGGAGTATTTTACTGTTGGGTTCCATGCCTGATCAACTTGATGTATGCAAAGTGTTAAGGATCTTAAATATATGATGTGAATAGAAAAGGGAGTTGTTATAGGCCCATTCTAACCTATATTGCTTGTGGTTTGGATGCGACAGAAATTTTGGTTTGAATTGGGTGGTGACAAGGCATGTTTTATATAATTTGAGGCTACATCTAATTAGGATGAACTAATTGGTGTTTGTGATGGTGTTTATTATATATGTAAGGTTTATTTGAGTTTATGAAGAAGACTATCTAATTTGTACATGATCTAAATGCAAGAAGTGATGCAAATCTTGTGAAATTATGCAAATAAGTTGTGAGTGTTAAGAAAAGGTGTGTGAATATAGACCAGAGTAGAGACTAGTAATTGAAGTTGATTAAAATCTATTATGAGCTTCAAAGGAATTGAATCCAACATATGTTAGATGCACTTCTCTCAGTTCAAATTTTGGTTGTGAATCCACCTCTTTCTATATTTCTTTTCTCTATGAACAGTGAGTTCACTTGGATAGTGAGTCCACCTGGTAGTGAGCCTTTGTGTAATATCTTATAACTAGTTAGAACATATTGTGAGTTCATCTTCACCATTATTTTTATTGTCTTTTTTTTTCCACATAAAAATTTTGGTGTTCATGTGTTGTGTGTTATGGTTTGTTCATGATTTCATTCCATACAATTGTTAAGTACACTTTGGAAATTGGATGGTTTGATAGAATACTAATTCACCCCCCCTCTAAGTATTTCGAGTGTTAAATAGGGGATTACCTCAACTCTATTTTTTTGATGGAGTATAAAGAGTGTGAGGTGAATCAAAATATACACCTCTTTGAAGTTATGAATTTTTTCAATCAAGTGAAACTCCCAAGAACTATGTACCTTGGGGAAGTGAAGGAGAAGGGTTGGTTACCATCTTCTCGTAGCAATTTTAAACTTTTTCACTTTCAAGTTTACATATTAGACCTCATATTCCATTGCGGTATGTCAAGGATTCCCTTAGAACACTTGTGTAGCCTACATAAGTGTTTATGCCATCTTTTAGTGTGGTGCAAGGGAAGTAAATTTCCCCCTAAATTTACTCACAATGTACCTCTAGGTGTTGAGATAGAGTTAACCCTGGGTGAAGCCTTTGACCATCCTATGGTAAGAGATCCCATACTTTGATGATACTCCATATCTATCCCAAAAATTATTATATGGTATTAGTATTTAATTCTATTATAGGCCCACACTAAGAGTCACTCCCACCTAATTAATTTTAGGATTTTTCATGTGCCTTATGTGTTTATCATTGTTAAATTCAAACCTCCCCACTTGAAGCTAAAAATGGACCTTATCCTTTGAGACACTAGGTTGCAAGAAAAGAAGAGCATGGAACAAAATAGCTTAGATCCATTTACAACAAATCAATATAGTAGATTTGACATGTATGATTCCAATTTAGAGTTGGAAAAGAAGTCAGGAAAGATCAACTTGAATACTCTCCTAGGTTTTTTTATTTTGTCAAACATGACCTTACTCAAACCTATCTAGATATCCTTATAGTTCTAGATAGAACACATTTCCTAGAAAAAATTATGGATGAGAGTACCACACTCTCCCTTAAATTTTACCAATTCAAACTAAGTAATCTCACTAGGGAGGAAATTGTAGTTATATCAACCTTTCAAAACCCCTTGTATGATATTCAAAAAAGGACAACCATAATTCCCTCTAACATCAACCAACCCAAACCTAACAGCTTTAAAATGTAAGAACCCATTGTTACATAAAAACAATATAACACCAATTACATAAAAATTCACAACAAATGAACTACCTACCCTCTTAACAATCACCCCCCACTAGAAATGTTTTTTTTCCACTTTTTCTAGTTCAATATTATTTAAGCCTATTACTTTTAATAGGATAATGACCCCACCTACCTTACAAAAAATAATAATCTAACTCCTCCCAACTTAGGATCCAACCCACCTTAACTAATAGAATTTCTCAACCCCAAACATCATTCTCATTAATGATGAAACTAATACAATTGTTACCACCTTTATCTTTATGCCAACCATCACTTTCTCAACTAACCATGATTTCATCTTACAATTCATCACAAAAATTATAACATCTTACCTTCCCCCATAAAATTCAACATACATACAAACAACCTCCATTTCAATAATAATAAAAAATATGTCACCCCTAAACACATCCCAATTCATCCCTTAATTACCCACAAGATTTAGTCACCTATCCATCCACCCTTAGTACCAAGAACCCACAAGATTTAGTCACACATCCATCTACTCTCAATACCAAGATTCCATAATCTTTAAGATCAACCCTCCATTAGTCCTAAATATCAAGATCTAAATATCACAACTTATACCCCTAATCCTTAATACATATACATTGATCATCATCATCTGAATTTGACAAGGTAAACCAAACTTGCGTACAAATGTTTCCTCAACACAAACCATATTTCAAATCCCTATCTCCCATCCATATTATAAATCCTTGTCTCCATCGCCAATCCAATAAATCCTTTTAGCCTACTTCTATCCCAATAATTAATCTACTAAACCATTATAATCCACTCCATCCTAGGAATCCAAAAATATATCCAATGAAGATACCTTTAGATATTTTCTCCAAGGACTAATAGGAATGGATATTAGTTTCCAATACAAAATAAAAGTTATGTCATCCCATCACATTATTAGTCTTGCATCATCTAAGCCATCATATATACTCCATGAGTGCAGCCACAATAGTGGTTTACAATTCAAGTGAGGAAGGAAAACTCACAAAAAATGACCCCAAAGCAAAAAAGTTATTTTGGGGGTTCGTACGAACCTACTGGTTCGAGCGAACCCATTAGGGGTTTGCCCGAACTAGGGTTCAAGTGAACCCCTTTGAATTTTTTCTACAAAAAAAAAACCCAAATGCATAGCAAAGGGGTTCGGTCGAACCCCCTTGAAGTGGTTCGCTCGAACTAGGGTTCGGCCGAACCATGGTTCAAGCGAAACCCTTTGGGTTCAGCCGAACTCCTAGGGGTTCGTTCAAACCCCCCTTGCCCCTCATCCCCCTGCCAAGACACAAAAAAATTCAATTCTTTTATGCTTCAGAGCTCAGGTTGAGGATGAAAATGGAGGAGTCTTCAGAAACCCATTTGGAATCAGGTAGGTCTCAGAATGAGCTATCCAATGAATATAATATTAATATCTTTTGATTTTATTATGTATTTGTTTTTTTAGTTTTATTAAACATTGGTTCTTCACCGAAAATGAAGGTCTTTGTTCTGCACATGTGGAAAAATAGCATATTATCAAAAAAAATTTTGAAAAATATGAGTGCACCAGATATTGAAGTCCTTGATCCAACAAAAAAAATTTGAATTTCAATATATACAAAAAAAGTTATGCATTATACGGTCGCGACTATGTCTGAATTGTAATTTGTTTGACTTTGAAACTTGATTAAAGAAAAAATATTCAATAAACAACTATCTAACTAAGTGGAAGCACTAGATATCAGAGTTACAAATCTAAATTTGAAAGAATTATAATTTTATCCTTCATGGAAAAAATTTATGCATTATACGGTGTGCATCACTTTTTGAAAATGTTATTTTCTAGAAAAAACCAGTTTTCATGGGAGATGGAAAAAGGAATGCAATCTGATTCCAAAAAAAATAAAAAATATATTTTTAGAATCTACAGAGAAAATGTGACTAGACTCTAGTTTACATCATCTTCAAATTCCTCATGTTTAGCCGCTATAGGTGCCCGAATGTGAAGATGTAGTTAAAAATAATAATTTCAGTGTCCAGTTTGGCCAAAAATTGTAAACCACTATTATGGGATCACCCCCATCGTCTATCAAGATCACTCAAGAGAAATCTTATGCAAAATCTATTATTTCCTTTCCAAAATTCTAATTCAATCCAAGAGTCCCCTATCATTATCAAAAATCATATTCCATTATCTAAGCCACAAGATCTATGTCAAGGTGTGTCATAGAGAAATGGCCCCTTATCATTTTCATGGCCTTTTAGGTCTCGGTTCACGATGTTTGGTCTATTTTTCTTTGATTTTATGTTGTAATGTGGCTTGAACATGCATATTTAGGTACTAAAATTCAAATAATGGTGTCTTGTGAAGGTGTTGTGAAGTGTTGTAAAACATTTCTACACTCTTCTAGACTCTATTCAATACAATTCACCTAAAAATCACCTTTTCATCACTACTCAAGTCCTATTTCAAAGTGTTGTAAAGTCTTGTAACAAGATTTCACACTTTTCTAGGCTCAATTTCACTATTTACACCTTTCTCATACTTTTTTTGACCCCTTTATTCCCTTATAAGGCTTAATTAAGTGTATTTTTGAATGTAAAACTGATAAATAACATTAAATGTGACTTAATTCCCGACACCCATTTTTCAGGTCCACATTTTCAGTCTAATTCATTTTTGTTGCATTTTTCCATTCATTTGTAGGTGATTTTGCAATACACAATGTGTTTTCAAACAAGTTGTTTTCCTTTAGTTTCTATTCATTAGTCAAGTAATCTTATTAGTTTCTTGCACTCAAACATTACATCTAGGCATATTACATCCTTTTTCCATCCACATAACATTAACTTTTGAATGTGAACATAAGCATTTTTTGCCCTTGTTTCTCCTTTTAGGTGAAAAACCCTAAAAGTGCTAGAAAGCAAGTAGGTCCCAAAAATAAATGTTCCACTCAAAATTTTGGGAGAGGACTGATTCACCACCAGTGGTGAATGAGTCCCACCTTAAGGCTAAAAATCTAAGTTTTTTTAGATTTTGGATCTCGATACTCAAAAACTTGTTCCTGACAATTTTCATCAGAAGTAGGACTGATTCACCACCCTAGGCGAATGAGTCCCATTGGTGATTTTCTGTAATTCTAGATATCATCCAAAACATTCTAGAATCTTCATCAAACTCCAGGTGCACACTGATTCAACTCATTTCTTTTTGTTTTGCACTTATTCATTCATAGCTCTTTGTTTGCATATCATAGCATAAATCTTAAGTTTTGCATGCATAATTAGTCACTTAGATCACTTAATTGCATTTATTTCACTTCATTTAATCTAAATAACATCCTACATTGCACAATTTGAATGAACCTAGTTAGCATTTTTGGCCTACCTCTCTCCTTTTAGATGCAAAACCCTAGAATAGTTAGGGAGTTTTGTGGTGCCAAAAATCGACGGTTCACAAGGGTTAAGTCCAAATCATGATGAAATAAACTCCAACACAAATCAATATCATTTTTCTTGGAAAATCCCCATAGAAGATCATGATATCAAAGATAATCCAATCCTTGATCAAGATCCTATATATGAAAAATATGAAACACCATCATGCACTCCATCCAAAATCAATCATTGGGAACTTATATATGATTTCATACAAGGTTCAATCCAAGATCATGATGCGATAAACAGGGTCTTTAAGTGGCAATGAAAATATAGAAAAATAGACTTAGCAACTTCACATAAGAATTTGAATAGGTTATTAACATAATTTGGAAAATATGTAGGAAATTAATTTGCAGAAGATTGAATGTAGTCTATAGGCTACTATGCCTTTTTTGGAAAAAAAGTAATTTTATTTGGTGAAAATTTAAAATTTCAATGCAATAGTACTTTAAATTTTGAAAAAATTAAAAAGCAGGTGCTTGTCCAGCAACCCTAAGTATGAGATTTTTTTTTTTTTGAGTCTTTCAATATAAGTAGAGGACACATGCCCAAATGTGATGCATATTTTTTTGTGATTTTTTTACAAGTAAACAATTAGTTATGAATTTTCTAGTAGGAATTTTTTTAAAATATTAAAAACCATTTTTATGGCCACCCTAACTTGGTAAAAAAATGTGTGAAATTCAAAGTTTTTTAAACTATAGTTTTTGAAGCATAATGTGTGACACATCTTTCGAATTCAAAAAATATATAACTGTTTAAAAGTTATAGGTGTTTTTCAATCAACCTATCAATCAATACTTTATGCATAATGCATGTATAAAATATATAATAATTATCTATTAAATTCAAAATAAAGCAAATCTTATATTTGTAGAATGTTGACAATTTACTAAATAAACCCTTTTCATTTCATCAAATTTGGATGAAAAAAATTGTCAGCATGAAGGGTGAAGTTTGAAAAACCATTGCAACCCCTATAAACACATTGGGGATGTTGACTTTTTGGGTTTGACACCCCCAAGTTAAATCCCAAAGAAATCCTAAAGCAAAACGGATATTTTTCATTAACGAATATCTGATTTTTAGAGTAAATAACATATATTAATTTTTGCATCTAGGAAATAGATATCTATTTCGTTAACTTTAGAAATGAATATCTATTTCTTTTAATTAGAAATATTAATGTATAAATATCACTATAGATTAAAATATAGTATGTTATAATATTAATATTAGTATAAATATTAATATATAGTATAATATATGATAAACTAATATATACTATGATAAATTAATATACTAAGAAATATTAATATTAATATAATATTGAAATGTGAAGAAAGGGAAACATTTGATTTTTTACCTTAGGGTTTAACACCTTTCCCCAAATGTTTCATTAATAAAGGGGAGAGAGATGGGATGGACTGGAAATGCAAAGATGGAATGGGGGTTTGATAGATTTGAACAAGGTATGTGATTGACTTACACCTAATAGGTGAGTCAACCAACCCTTGGAAAAATCTAGAAATGTCCTAAAGATGAAATGCAATGATTCAATTGACCTTTTGATATAAATAACCACTTTAACCAAAAAATAGTAGATCTGAAATGTCACAGGAAAAATTGGACTAGAGAAATAGACTAAGAAGGACACTATGCACCTATGGTATAAATTTGAGTCTAATTTTTGAGGATGTTTCCTCTAGGGGCACCACTATCATAGTAGTTATTTTTCAGATCTTTTATCGTAGTCTTTTGATGTTGGACTTGAACTTTTGTTTCTCATCTACAAAATTTTTGAGTCACTGTCAGAATTTTTTTTAAATGAGTTTCCATTTGTTGCCAAGGTGTAGGGTTTCAATTGTAATAATGAGAAATTGACCTTCAAGCTTCCTTCATTCTTCTTCAAATATAAAACATGCACATTCAAAGAGAGAAGAAAGATTGTGTCATTTAGGGGCTTTCCTTAGTCAAACCCTATGTTAGTGTTTCCACTTCCATAATGGTATTGGAAATGATAACAAAAGATAAATGATAGGAAAGAATGATGAATCACAAAGTGTTACAACTCACCACCCTTCAATGGCTTCCTTGAAGAACTGAAGTCATACACATCACCTCAAGGTCTTGATCTTTCTTTCTTGATTTTCTTGAATGCTTGAATTGCTTGAATTGCTTGGAAACCTATAAGGGTTAGCCTTCACAAACAATATGAAAACATAAACATGAATAAACTCACATATACTTTGACAAGATATTTGGATCTTAAATTTCTACAATAAATCTCTAATGGATGCTCTTGACTTGCTAAATAATGTTTTTGATAATAATTCTTCCTCTTGATTCTCAATTGATGCTAGATAATTTCTTGTTAGGGTTGAAATGATGCAATAACTAGGTATTTATATGCTATTATTCTAATTTCCCAAAAATTAAATCCTAACAATTGACTTTAAACATTTGAATTTCAAATAATAAGATGCCAACACCGATATATTTGAATTTGGAGCCAAAATAGGACATAAGCGCCCTAGGTGCAAGTGTCCTAGCCCTATTTTTTGAAAATCAAAGTGTCGGGAACAAAGTATTAAATGAGAGAATTTGTTTGATTAATTCATCTACTGAGAAGAATCCCACCAAAAGAGTAATTTCAATGTAACTATATAAATTTATTTGATAATTAATTATTAAGGTTAATTTGAATGAAATAAATAGATAAATAAAGATTATTATTTTTATTTTTTATTTGATACTTAGATATTCTTTTATATTAATTATCTAGTTAGATATTTATGATTTCTAATATATTTTAAAAATAGAATTTGTGTAATCATGCATTTCAATTATTATTTTTTTATAATTGAAATAGTTTTTTATGTGCAAGTCCTTTTAGAATTGAGAACAAATAAGTATTATATTTCAATTTGAAAAAATAAAAGATTGTCTTTGTTTTTTATTTATAGAATTAATATTAAATGGGTAAGTTTATTTTTCAAAATTTGAAATTGGTTATTCTATTTTTTTATGAATTAGAAAATATAATTTTCTAATACAATTTTTTAGTGAATTCTTTTATTTGCATAAAATTGAAAAATATAATATTTTAATTTTCTTATTTTTCAAAATTAATATGCATGAGAAAGAATAAAGATATTTTAATATTATTTTTAAAATATATAATATATACCTATATATGTGTTTATAGGCTTTAATTTAGGTTTTTCAAGAAAAAAGAGATTTATTAAAAGATGAGTTAATTTATCTTTCATTATTGCATCCTAGAGAAAAATATATATATAATAGACTTTTGAAGCTTAAGCAATTGAAAGTGTTTTTTTGTGAAGAATTGAAAGATTGTTGTTAGTTTTGGAATGTTTTTATTCATTTTTATTGATTATCAAATTTGTTACAATGATTGATGTAGGTTTCTTATCATGGAATCCTTTAATAAATATACTTTGATTGATCAATGACACTAGTATTTTTTATGTAAATTATTATTTTTATTATATTAAATTTTTTAAATGATAAAAAATCTAAATGAGAATAATTAGGTTTCATATTGTTCAACTTGGAAAGAAACTAGTTGTTGTAGGTTGAAATAAAAGGTTGCTTTGTCAAGAAGAAACCTAGTGAAACATAGGAGAATCATATGATTTATGAAATTCAAATATATTGAATGTATAGATTAAAAATAATAAAATTTAGTTTTAATGATGTGTCTTTTGTGATTTAACTTATTTTAAAATCTATTTTTGGGAAAACCTATAAACTAGTAACACTATTATGAAAAACAAACTAGTATTTACACCTTCAATAATTATGATTTAAAATGAGTTTTACTTATTAATGTATCGTAGGTACAAAACCAATTTTTAAAATTCCTATATTTATATCAGCCACACCCAATCTCTAGATTATGAGATATGGATTCATTAGTGACTTTCTATTTGCTATTTTTTTATATTAAAGATAGTTTTAGAAACTTTATACATAATATTTTGATGCCTTATGCATCATATAGGTAATGTTGGTAGATTTTTGCATCATATTTTGTGATAATACATAACTATCAAAATGTTGTTGATTATATCAAAATCTAAGAATTGCCAGTTTTAATAATTACATATCAAAACTACGAAATCCTAATTTCACTTAAAACATCCCAATCCTCCCATCTAATTGGCAGTTCAATATCAGAAAGGTCTTCATTGGAGAAAATAAATTTCATTGCAAAGTTAAAGCCTTCATTTATGTGGAATTTTCTCTTTGCCTTTTTCTTTTATCTCTTTGTTGTATTTTTTCAAAAACTCTAACATTCCTCTCAACATTGGTATATTGCATTTTGTGTTGAATGCCTAAGTTTGCACATACCTTATTCTAGTTGTATTCATTTGAACCATGCCATCCTCTAGCAATTTTTTGAATTTGTATTTTGATATTTCTATTGTGATGGTGACCTACACATAAACATTGTGAAATATGAGTATTTTTACTGAACTCAGTAAGCGATCTCTTGATGCCATGAAGCTTTTACTCATTCCTCTTAATCCAAACTTTCCAAAGGATTTTAACAATAAGAATTAACCAAAATAAATTGCATTCTTTATTTAACCTATTTACATTTCCAAATAAAATCTCAATATAATTTATATTTCCTTTCCAACCTTTAAGGTCACAACAAAATAATTTCCATATTTCTTTTGCATAAAATAAATGAAAAAAGATGTGTTTAATAGTTTCAAGTTGTCTACAAGTGTTGCACAAATCAATATCAAAATGGTTAAGTTTACAAGGTGATTTTTTAAAAATTAGTAACCACTTAAAGAATGCTTGAACTTAGGATCAATAATATTAGACAAATTTCTCATAAGAATATTGTGTCATTGTTTATTAGAAAGAGCCAGGTTCCAAATCTGGTTTATATAATTAAAAATTGATTTTTTTCTACTTAAAGTTTTATAAATAGTTTTGGCATTAGATTTTTGGGTGTTAGTACCATCAGCCTGTTTGAGCTACTTAAACTAATAATTTTCCTTGTTGTTCTCTTTGGGAAGTTGAAGAACTACACAAGCCTCTTTAAGCACAAAGTAGGTTCTCTAGTTCGAAGGAGGAATATTGAATTCACTGCTTAAAGATGCCTAAGTTTTAAGTTGTCCTTCAACGAGAATATCTTTTAAGCACTTAATACCTTTGGCAACCCAAATTTTAGTAGAGCAACCTTGTATTATGGCCAAAGGTTTATTTTTATGAAGGTTCCACTAGATGGACCTATTTTCAAGGATTTTAATTTATTATTATCTATTACATTCTTATTTATAGCATTTTATTTGAAAAATTCCCAAGCTTTCCAAATAATTTTAAAGAAAATAGACCCTACAGGAACTACTAGAAAGGTACATGCTACCAAGTCATTGAATGGAAGCATCTTCCATGAATTTTCCTATTTAGGGACAACAAGTTGGATGTTGTTTCTTACCAATATTTTTCAAGGATCATTTCCACTTAGTTCTTTAATGATCCATTTGATAGCAAGGGCCATGCCATGCATTTTGATGTCATTCAATTCCAAACTCCCATTGTCCTTACTCAAATAGCATGAGGTCATTTTTTATTGAGTGTTGTTTTTACTTTCCTTTATCATTAGACCACAAGAAGTTCTTGATTCTTTTTTGGATTTCATTTACTTGGTAGCTACTAAAAATCCACATAGATGGATAATATATGTTATAAGAGGAGATGATATTTTGGAAAACTTGAACTCTTCCATCTAAGGATCTAGGTAGTGTTTATTCCACTTATCCAATTTTTTTTCTTTTTTTTTTCCTTTATCCAAAGCCACATGTCCTTCAAGAATGGGTTAATAGAAAATGGAATTCCAAAGTACCTCACTTATTAAGAGGGACCTCCCATTGGAAGTCATATTTTTCAAACCAATTTGGTGGGGTATCATTCCACCCCAACATTATTGATTTGGAATTTGAAATTTTTGCACTTGAAGCCTCATGAAAGATCTTAATTTTCACCATGAGGGAGTCCATATTTTCCTCTTCTATTTCTAGAAATAATGTTGCATCATCAAAAAAAATAAAAAATTAATAGCTCCTTTTGTTGGGGAGGGATATACCTTTTAGTCTTTGAGATGTAGAAGATTCCCTTAGGAGGTAGAATATTACATCTGAGGCAATAACAATGAGTGCAAGGGAAAGGGGGAATCCTTTCCTTATTCACCTTCACAATCTAAATTCTTTAGTTAATAAGCCATTTATTTTAATCTGGGCTAGGCATCCCTCATCAGAGTTCTAGCCAAGTGGCCAAAGCTACTAGGGAATCCAAAGGTTTCCAAAGCCATGATCATAAAATCCCACTCGACTCTATCATATGCATTTTAAAAGTTAAGAAGAAAAATTGCAATACTTTGATTAGAATGTTTTTCCCAGCTTATGGCCTCCCAAATGGTTATTAAGTTTTCTAGTATGTACCTGCCCTTTATAAAACTAACTTGGGTTATGCTAATGAAGCTGGGGAGGATATTTACCAACATATTTGCTATAAATTTAACCAAAATCTTGTAAGAGACATTAAGGAGGGTAATGAGCCTCTAATTTTTTATGAGGGATTTATCCCCTTCCTTATGGATTAGACCTTTAGTGATGTTTTTTCCCTAAGATCCATTATGAATAGTTTCTTTGTAGAGATTTAATAGGTCTTCACTAATCCACTTTATATTTTGTTTATAAAATTCCATATGAAGGCTACTCCAAGGGACTTGTCATTATTTAAGATCTTGATAACATTCTTGATTTTCTCAATAGTGATGTCTCCATTGAAAATGTTGATCTGGTCCCTAGATATCTTTTCTCCGAGATTAGTTTTTCACATACACTCCTTGCATTCTAAATGGATGATCTATTAGCCTGAGAAGAGAATAACTTCTTATAAGCATTAAAGAACAAGGATTTTATTTCTTCCTCATCATAGATATCCTTATTTTCTTCCTAGATTTTGTTAATATTTTCTTTTAGTTCTTTGTTTTTTAGTATCTTAAAAAACAATGAGCCTTTATCCCATTTTTTTAGCTAATTCAATTTAGACCTAATCCTCAGACCTTGAAATTTTTGGTTTGTAGTCTTCTCAATGAATCCTTGACCAAAGTTCATTTAAAGCCATATTGGAGGGGTCATTCTGACTGCTTGGTTCAATATTTAAGAGCTTCTCATTAACCTGGATTTTTTTTGCTTATGTCCATAGCTCTTTTCTTTCCTATGGTTTGAGAGAATTTTTTCCAACCATTCACATTATATTCCCATTTTTTAATTCCATATTTATCTTTTAAAATCTATCTATTGATTTCTTTGATAGTAAATGCAGCATCATTACAATCCTCATCTCTGAGAAAGTTAGCATTAAGCTTGGAATTATTTTATCTTATGTTGTCCTTGTTTTGCATAAAATTTAAAATAATTTCCACAAGAAAGGGGTGGTGGTAAAATAATGTATAGGGGTATACCTTTATAATGTTTCCCTCCTCATCTTTACCAAATTTGTAATGATAATTGTTTGCATCAAACTTATCTAATCTACAATAGATTATGTTATTACCTTTCTAAGAGTTACACCAGGTGTACCAAATGCCTTTATTATCTTTTTTGTTTCCACTCAAGGGGTCAAAATGATTGAGCTTAGATTTTATTTTTTACCAGAAGTAGAGTTAATTTCCTTTCCATTCCAATTTCACCCCACCTCTTTTATCCTCCTAGTGTTCAAACATGTTAAATTCCCTACCAATAATTCAAGGGATGTTAGGGAGGTTTTACATCCATTTCCAAAGTTCTATCCTACCTCTATAATCATTGGGGGCATAAACTAAGCATAAAACAAACTTAAGGCCATTTTCTTCTATAATTACTCATGAGGCTCTTTGACAAGGAGAGGAGAGCTACTTTCCTTCACATATTGAGCCCAGGTGTTGGCTAACAGTATGATAGATCCTCCTTTTCCCTTTTCATGTTATATCACATAATGAACATAGTATCTCCAAATAAAATACAGATTGGTTTCAAGAGTAAAATTAGTAGCCTTTACTTCTTGTAGGAATACATCCATTTTTGTTAGATTCATAAATTTATAGATTATATGTTTTCTATCAAGGGATTCAAGTTCCTTGACATTCCATGAAATGAAGTGAGTCCCATGTTGACTATTATTGAGAAGTATCCATAGGTTTCCTAAAGTTGTCATAGCGTTTAGGTAAATTAATTTTTGTGTCTTTTCTCTTGGTGAAAAGGTTTGGGGTCTCTTTAGTTTTGGTTTTCCTTTTGTAATTAGAAACATTAAGTTCCTTTACCCTCTAGATTATTATTTTTCCTAATAGAAATGGTATGATCGGGGGGGCAAGAAGAGGGAGGATGCTTCCTCTTAGTCTCACTTAGGTAATGTTCTTTGCAATTAGTATCTGTAGGGTTTTCTCCATCATTCACATAATTATTCACTATTTAGAAGGTCTTTTTTTTATCATTCTTTTGATCACAGTAGCCTTATCCATAGAAGGAGATGTTGGAATTATCTTGAGATTCACTATTTTAACTTAATTCTTTGATTGGTTTCTTGTTTTGTTGGGGGTAGAATCTTCGTTTGAAGTTCATGGTTGTAGCTCAATTTCAAAACCCTAGGAGCCTACAATAACCTATCACTTTGTTCAGCTTCTAGGTTGGGTATAGATTTTATGGCATTATAGAGCCTAATTGAAACATAGAAAAAGAGGTTCACCATCAATAGGGTATCAATTATGAACATAGAAATTTCATGGGTGGATGTTTCATTTAATTATGAGGGCCAAAACATGCAAATAAAAATTAGAAACTAACCCCAACTATTATAGAAACCATGAGGGGAGTTTTTAGCACTCAAAGAGGTGTGTACCTTGTTGCAAGAAGCCTATTTTTAGGACACAAAGGACTCATTCGCCTTTAGTGGTGAATGGGTCCCTACTAGGGTTTCTAAAACTCAGATCTAGGTTATTTTCCTTGATGTCTAAATTCTCAGATTCCCAATTGTTAGCTCACAAAAACTTGTGCTTAATTTTGTAGCTTCAATTCTTATTTCTTGCACTTTGAATGAAAAATTTTGCAACTTGACAACTTTGACATTTTTTCTCCAAATCTTTCCTCAACTTGATCTTCAACCTATAAATCTACAAACACACAATCAAGGGAAGAAAAACATGTTATTTGTTAGTGAATATGGGTTTTCCTAAGTCAAACTCTTGTAGGTAATTAAACCAAATGATGAGACAATGAAATTGAAGCATGAAACATGAAATGATGCAATGTAGATACCTTGGATGTTGTCTTGTAATAAAAATATACAATCTAACATGTAGTGGCCATGAAGAATGTAGATCTTGATCCTTGAATATGATGTGAAACAATGCTCGCAAGTTGATCTTAAATGCTACACTCAATTTCTTAGCTCAACATGTATAAATGCATTAAACCCTTTACATGATAATATGATCTTGAATTGATGCAATAAAGAATTGATAATCTACCTTTGAATTCCTTTGAAATGCTCTTGTAAACTCTATAATGCTCTTCTGAATATACTTTTGAGTGCTCATGAAAATCTAGGATGAAACTATGTGAATTAACCCCATATTTATGCTAAATTAAGAGATTAACCTCAAAATTTAAATAATTCAAGCTGACCTCACATATGAGTATTAAAATCATAAGGATCCTGCCATAATTAAAGTCAAAAATTGGTTTCCTACTCAAGGAGGACCCATTCACCATTAAAGACGAATGGGTCCTGACACAATTTCTAGGACCAAGCTTTGAGGAGGTGAAAGTACATCAAAAAACCACCTCAAAAATGTAAAGAAAGGGGTGTCCTATGTGGAGAGGACTCATTGACCAGTAAAGGAAAATGGGTCCTAGCAGCATTTTTCAAGATACTAGATTTTCCAAATTAAATGTCATACAATATCATTATTGGGTGTCGAGGTAGATACTTGGAAAGAGGGCTTAAATTTGAGTTAAAGGGGCCAATTAAACTCAATTAACAACCATTAATTAAAAGGACCCTAGATAAATGTGAAATTGTGTTACAACACTTTACAACACCTAAATAAGTTACAACTTAAGCACATTTCATTAAAAGGGGCCCATTAGGCTTCATTAATTAAATAAACCTTAGAAAAGTGTGAAAGTGTGTTACAACACTTTACAACACTTTAGAAAAAGGTAAAATTTAAGCATATTTTAATTAAATAAGGACCCTAGAATGATGTGAATGTGTAAAAAAAATTACAACATTACTCCAAGGCATAATTAATTCACTTTTAATGTCAATTACCCTAAATCAAGGAAAAAGGATAATTTTTTCAACACTATACATTTTTCCCCCACTTTAGGGAGAGGATGACCCCATGTAAAACTCACACTAAAGTAAACATTCAAGGAAGTTGAGTATGCAACAATAACAATGATACATGATTATACCATGTCAAAGACCAAGAAAAATAAACAAAAGGATCAAGCACAGCCGTTCCAACATGATGTGGAACGGGGTTGTTTGTTTGTAACATGCGTTGCTCACTCTAGGGTAGTGGAACCTCAATCTGTCCACTAGTTGAGTTATCCCAATGAGGTGGAAAATGATAGAATCATATTAGCCTCTCATACCATACCAAAGTTATCCTCAAAACTTTGACAAGGTACCACAATGTAATGATTTTGTAAATTATTTTGTAATGTAAACTTTTGTTAAAGGGGATTTTGCTTTGTTCATGTAAAGGTCTTCTTTTTAGGGAGGATTATGCATAATGTCTCCAAGAGAGGACAAGTCAAGGTGTCAAATCATCACTCGTGGGATGCCTCATTCGCATCATGCCATGATAGTAGATTTTACACTCTTGGACGGCATCAAACCCAATGACACCACCAAGAAGAGGACACATCACAAGAAAAAAGAAAAATAACGCAATGGAATTTTTTCAAAAGATGTCCTCAATGTATGCCCCCAATTTAAAGCGGTTGCTACACCATTACTATGAGTAATTTCTTTTAAGTAGCCAATTTTTTTCCTAAGACATGAGAGCTTACCTCAAAAACCCTAATGCCAAGTCATATGTTTCCAAAATAAGCTGCATCATGAAATAGGAAAGAAGGGTTACCCCCACAAAAATATAATGCTAAACCTAGAAAGAACATTATGTCACATGTGAGCCAACTTAAGGCATGTCATCCACATCTCAAGCTTTCTCTCATATAAACGAAGTCAACTAGCCAAAAGAGACAATGACAAGTGACATACAAAGACAAAAGCTACCTAACCCCTTGCCCCCACTGAGTGCAGGACAACGATGAGTCGAGAATGGATGATGGTATGTTGCTCCTTGCTATATTGAATGTAAAACATGCATTAGTGATTATCCTATGATCCTACAACTATTACATGGCAAGAAGCAGCAACTATTGTTATTGTTTACAATGAGTAGACAAAGTACAAAATTGATGCCTATGTAATGAGATATTCCCACATGTAGTATCTATCAGTTTAGGATGCACCAAAGTTAAAATTGTCTTTGAAGAATCTTTTGTAATAATGTTTCTATTAAGTGAATGCTTGTTTGATGGTTTGATTTATATCAAAGGAAAATAACCAAGACCATGAGTTGTTTCTTGTGTGTTAGGTTCTGTAGGGACATGAATACCTTGTTCTCTAGCACCACATACTTTTCCACTATAACCAAGTTGTCTCATAAGTCCATAACCTCTTCCATAAATATTTTTCATTTCTTTAGGATTTGGTGGTTGTTCATAGTCAACTTCATCAAATTTTGTTGTGTAATTTGTTTGATCTTCTAAAGTAGTTGAGGTAGATGGTTTCAAATTTTGTGTTGACATTACTGCTTTTTCTTTTCCCTTTTCAAACTCTTTCTTTATGATATTATATTCTCCCATGAATTTTGGTGTGAAATATAAGGAACCCAAATCGTCATCCAATAGCTTAGTGACTTCCTCAATTTTCTTATCATGTTCTTCTTCCTTTGTGGTTTTCATTTTTTTAGTTGGATACAGTGCTTCCAAAGGATACCATCCTTCTCTCTCAGCCATCAAACAACTTTCAGGTTTGGGATTAATTTTTAGTGTGTATACTTTGTTGTTATAGACATACTTCATTATGTGGTGAAGGGTAGAAGGAACCATATTCATTTCATGAATCCACGGTCTCCCTAAAAGGAGATTGTACGAAAGATCATCAGGGATAATGTGGACCAAAGTTTTTAATGTTACATTCCCAACTCTAATAGGTAATGTGATGACTATGAGCAGTTGCTTCCCTATGTTATCAACTCCATGAATAGATAAAGAATCAGGTTTAATTGCTTTTACCCACTTTGATCTTTTCCAAAATGCTCACACTACATGCATTTAGGGTCTAACCCTTATCAACAAGGGTTCATTTTATCACAATTTGATCTAGATATGGACTATTATGTTGAAAGCTTCATGTTTCTTCTAAATTTCTAAGGTAGGTAACTCACTTTGGTGAAAGACAATGTCGAAGTTCATCTCATTCATTCCTTGAATTAGCATTGACACATCATTTGAAGTAGTGTTAGAAGGATTCATAACTTGTTGCAAAGCCTCTAAAACCATGCTATGTGAACCATAGATTTTTGGGAATGAGGTTTATAGGCTACTCTTGCACTCTTAAGATGTTTCACCTAAAAGGAGAGAGATAAACATCACTAAAAATCAATGTGGTTCACTCAATCTAATCTGTGTATGATGTAATTATGACTAAATGAGATGATCTAAATGCAACTAAGTAATGTAATTGACAGATTATCAATGCAAAATCTAAGATATATGCAATGTTTGAAAACACAATGTGATATGCAAGCATGAACTAAAAGATGAATAAATGTAAAATAGAAATGAAGAAGGTTGAATTAGAGTGCACCTGGGCAGTGAATGATGAATCTAGAGTGATCTGAATGTTGGTAAAAATCAATGAAAATCACCAGTTGGACTCATTTGCCATTGATGGTGAATCAGTTTAGCTTCTGACAAAAACTTTTGGAAACTGGTTTCTAACTGTTAGGATTCAAAATCTAAAAAAATCTAACTTTCCAGCCTTAAAGGTGGGACTCATTCACCGTTAATGGTGAATCATTCCTTTCCCAAAATTCTGTGAAATCAGGGACGAATTATGTAACACCAGATTTGAGCTTGTCTTCTTGTTGGGTTGATGGAGTCAAATCTATAGAAAATGGACTGTAGGTTGTCTCCAAGCTTGAAATAGGTTTGATTTGACTTGAAAAACTTTTTTGTCTTCTTTTCAACTTTTGAACACCTAATTGCTTGATAAATCTGCATACACAAATCTGCAAACACACATGCAAAAGGGGGAAAATGGTTAAGGGTTAGGTTATAGGGATTTTCCTTGGTCAAATCTCACTTTGGTAATCAAACCCTTAATGAAGAAAATGAATTAAATGAGCAAGGAAAGATGAATAACAACATGCAAATGTCCTAAAATCACCACAACCTTGCTAAAGAAATTTGAAGATATGTCAATGGCTACTCCAAGATACTTGATTGATGCTTGATTGAATGATGCAAAATGCTTAAATGTGATTTGAATGCTTAGTAAATGAGGAGATTGCATAAATGAATTAGGGGATGTAAAATGAGGAGAAAAACACTTATTTATACACACTTGTGCCTTAGTAACCCGATGATACCTCATCACAAGCCAACATAAGGTAATTTTGAATAAAAACCCAAAAGAAAATTTGAAATATTTTGAATTTTGAGCAAAGAGGGACTCATTCACCACCCATGGTGAATGGGTCCCACTTTGTGCTTGAAAGTGGGTGTTGGAAATTAAGTTGCATTTAATGTTGTTTGTTGGGTTTACATTCAAAAACACACTTAATCAAGCCTTATGAGTGCATAAAGGGGTCAAATAAAGCATAAGGAAGGTGTAAATAGTGAACAAAATGGGTCACCCTTTGTTTTTGTTTGTCTTTAGTTGTTTTTTTGGGTCTTAGGAGTTGTTTGTTTTGCTCCTAAGTCTTTTCTCTCTTTTGCTCTATCAGAAGTGGAGCCAAAACCAAAACTGGACTTTGAACTTTTCCAAAGTTCCTAGTTCAGATTCAATTTTGACTTTGGGTTCACCTTCTCTTCCTTGTTTCCTTTCATTGTCTGTCAGTTTGTCTAACACTCTCACGTTTGTTTTCTCCCTTCGGTTGTTTTTCATTTTCCTTGTGTCTTGTTTTGCCCATCCAAAAGTGGAATCGGGATTGGAACCTAACTTGGAGCTTTCTAAAAATTCCAAATTTTGTTCCCGTTTCAATTCTGACTCTTCTCGTTTGCATTGTAGTGTTTTTTTCATTCATGTTGTTTGGGTCGGGTCTGGTTCTTGTTTTGGTCTCGCTTCCATTCATTTTTTATTTGTCCTTGTTTTGTTTCTTCTTTCTTGGTCAGGAGCGGAACCATGATCAGAAATGAAATTTAAACTTTTCCAATGTTCCTAGTCTGGTTTTCATTCCATTCTCGCTTCCCTTCATGTTTTCTCCTCTTTGTTTTGTTTCATGTTTCTTGGTTGGGAGCGGAACTAGAATCAAACACAAAATTTGAACTTTGTGAAAGTTCTAGTTCTAGTTTCAATTCTGGTCTCACCCCCATTTCTTTTCTTCATCATTATCTTTGTTGTGGGACCAGGATCGGGTTTGGAATTCAATAAGGAACTTGTGAAAACTTTCTTCTTTGGTTCTAGACCCAATTCTGCATCCACCCTACTTTAGGTGTTCACGGGACTTAACTGTCTATTCACATTGTTTGCTCTGCATCCAACCTACCGTATTAATGACATTAATTGCAGCCTCTTCGGACGTGCGAATTGATTTTAAATTCCTAATCATGTTTAATTGGCTCATTATCTTTGTTATTTGAAACTTTTAATCACACCAAAGTCACAACAACTTTGAGAGGATCAATTTGATTGCAGAGGCAATTTGCGGAGCAAATCTTGATCATTTTTTGGTCATTTCTTGGGAGCATTTTAAGGTAGGTTTCTTTTCTCTTTTGTTTCCCGTTTCGCATTGTTTTGTCATGTGTTATGTTTTGGTGCATTTGTAGAAGTATTGTTTCTGAGAATTCTTTGCTCATTTCTTGTTCCTTTTCTTTTTATTCTCTTTTCTTTTTCTTTTTTGTTCTTTCTCGTTTCATTTTTGTTTATTTTTTCATTCGTCGTTTTCTATTTATTGTCACTTTTGTGATAGGTGCATGTTGTCGTGCACTAGTTCTTAATTAGGGCTTCAATTTGTGAGGGTTTTCTATGCTTGAATGATGGCATTCATTTTGGAAACCCTTTTCTTGTTTCAATCCCATGTTGACTCTATATTTTTCGTGTTGGGATGCCCTAATTTTCAGAGTTGGCATGTCAAGCAAGCTAGGGTTTGCTTGACAATTTTTAAAAAATATCATGTCCTTGGGTTAAAGTCAGTTTTTGTGGTCAAGGATGGGGTTAGGCCACTTTGTTTGGATTTCCTCATGGGACCATGTGACCCAAGTCTTTAAAATTCATGTGACTATGTCTTTTGAAAATATCCTTCATTTTGCATAATGAATTGGTGGGAGCGGACCCAGGAACAAACTCATCCTGAAGTTGTTTTCTATTAGGATTTTATCCTAAAAAGATTCCGCTTCTGGTCATTACCATATTAAGTCCTTATGCTTTTCCTTGAGCAAAATCGGAGCCGGGGTGGAAGTTGAATTTGGAACTAGCATTTATTTTCTGGTTTGGTTTCTATTATGGTTCCAGTTTTGACCCCATTCGTGTTGAAAACTATTTTATGTCCTTGGTTCTTCTATGGTTTCGTGTCTGATAAAGGTTGAAGTTTGGTTATGTTTAAACATTGTTTCAAAGGGATGGAGGTAGCTATTCATTGATGTATTGATGTCTATGTGTTGATCATCTAATATAGGATTTCATTGCAGAATTTGAGAAATGTCTAGAGCATCTGAAGAGGCTTCCCAAAGAAACCAATCTACAGAAACTTCAAGGCAGGGGGCTAGGCCGAAGAAGATTAAAGTGGAGCAGCTCCCCTACACTTTGAGGTGTAAGCATAAAGAAGCTACCCTTAGTACCAGCAAGATTGATTCTACTGGTAAAATATTACTGACACCAATTTGGGGCCTTTCAATTATGAGGATTTGATGGATGAAACCTTGAATGAAGATGTTACACCTAGAGCCCAGAGGATTGCTCAATTAGGATTAGCACATGTTGCACTATTCACTTTGTCCATCCAATGTCCAAAATTGATATTAGTCGTTGCTGGAGCTTACAATCCTGCTACTAGGCAGTGTATGGATTTACAAGGCAATGTTATTATTGATCTAACAACTCAAATGTTTAGGTTCATGTTTGATGCACCTATTCCATAGAATCCTAGGCAGTTGAAAGAAGCAAAATTTGCTAGAGGGGAAGTGATCAAATTGAAGGAGGTGTAGAAATTGGTTTCAATGCAACTAAAGAGGATTAAATTTGAGGATAATTGGTTGGATGGGCCTGATTTGGATACCCTTCATCAAATGTTCTCTAATTATGATGAGTACATCCTTGAGCATGCAACGCAGAAATGAGCCAGTAGCAAAGAATCTTCTTCACTTTACACAACATCTTCTTCTCTCTTCTTTTTTAGGTTTTAACATGAATTTGAATCTAGTTCCATTCTTTAGTCTTACATGATTTCTTGGGTGTTAGCATTTTGTGCAACATAGCAATCTAGCTAGGTAACTAATGATCAGCTATCCAATTCTTCATTCGGTTCTAATTCCTTGATTTGTGGATCTAATTTTTGATTGGGAGGAATTTATGCATAGCATTGTCTATATGTATCTCTTGGTTTTATTTTGTAAAGTTTGACTAATTGAAGAAAGATCAGTCACCTGATGATAGCGAATAGTGATTAGTTCTAATATTTCATTGTTGTTAGCAGAGATACTTTTAAGAAGTTTAGTTGAACTTGGATTCATTTTTTATAGTTTTATACAAGTTTTTATGTTATCAAGTTTGGACCTATATGATAAGGTTAATGATGCATGATAAATCTGTATGCCAGTGATTTGTTGTGCCTAAATGTTATCTATTTGATGAGAATCAATAGAGGAAACCAGATTTAAAGACAATCTCATTGGGTTATCTATGAATGAAGTTATTATTATGTCTATTTGATTTGTGTTTAAGGATGAGTGAATGATCTGTTTTGAAGTAAATTTAAGTGAATGGTGATGGTATTGAATTAGCACTATGGATGTATGTAGTTGCATGGTTTATTCTATGGACTGTATCTTGTTGTAGTTGTGGTTAGGTGAATGAACACTCATTATTGATATACATGTCTGGATATTAAGTACTTTCATTCATGTTCTTCTATTTTAATGCTTTGATCTATCTTTTTATCTTTGTTTAAACCCCCCCAAATGTAGATTAGTTGATTTTATGCAATTCTATTCCTTGTTACCAGCAAAGGCCCCTTCCACATTACAGTTATATTGACGATTGAGTGACATTAGCATAATTGAGAACCAATTACCAGTACCTTGGGAGTTAGATTACCATGTGTTGTCTTTCTTTTTCTAGAGAAATAGAATAGTAATATTCTATTTAATGTTGTTGTGTTGTAATGACCCTCAACAGACCTAGTGCTAGAAGGAGGGTTGAGGAACAAACTAGGTCGAATCGAGTCATTCTCACTAGATAGGTACGAAAGATTTCTCAAATCTTCTCAAAACCCTGAACCATTGGTCAAACTCCAAACCCCTGTCAAGTATAGGCCCTAGGCTCGTAGAGTCGTGATTACACCATTATCACCACCGCTCACCCCACCTGGGTTTCCACCAAACCCACCTACACCACCTCACTGGCCAAACTCACCCATTCCACAACCTGCTCAACTAGTACCACCTCCAAGACCCATGGCATTCTTTATCAATAATCCCTCACTACTAGGGACTATCGCTGGGAGAATACATGATCTCCCCAAGAACCCTGAGAGGTTTTGTCCCAAGTAAATGCATGGAGAATTGAGAAGTGTCAAGAAGCACATACAGGAATTTTAAGATGCATGTACTCATGCTCAGGTGGCACATCATGACATTGTGTGTAGATTGTTCCCCTACTCATTGGGAGACATGGCATACAACTAGTATCTAAACCTACCTCAAGGGTCAATTCTAAGTTGGACAGACTTGGAAAATTCCTTTATTAATCAGTTTCAGGTCTATCTAGACCCTGCTATTCTCTACCACCAATTTTCCACGATAAAAAAAGATCATCATGAACCACTACCTTTATTCGATACAAGTTCCAAAGAATTTACCAAATGTTGCAAGATCCTTACCTGGTTGCAGAAAACATTGCCATTTTGGTGTACTTAAGGGTTGTGTATCCTTTGATTGGCCTGTTCTTGAAGAGGACATATTAGCCACCTAAAATTGATTCTTTGGCTAAAGTATATCACCTGGCCATCTAGTTGCATCAACATATAAGTTTGTAATCCGGGAGTCTAGGAGGAGTTCTTCCTCCCATAGGATACCAAATGCCCAATCCACCCCCTTTATTCAATACGGTCCCAGGGATGTCCTACTCCCAATATAGACCTATGTCTGAATTCCAAGCTTCACCTCCCTTATCATTCTTCACCAATGGTGTTAAGGATTCCTCTCAACAAACTCAAAATTACCAAAATCAATTTGGAGGATCAATTCATGTTAGTCAGCCCTCTGTAGTAAAGGTTGTAGAAAGTGAAAAGACTCTGCAACTGACTAATGAGATGGAGACTCTCAAAAAGACCCTATCTCATATGTCTAACAACATGGCCCAACTTAGATAGAATCCCCCACAAAACCAAAACCAAGGTTTTCATAATTAGGGAGGGTATTCTAATCAGGGTGGTTACTCCAACCAAAATTCCAACCAGAATTATAACACCAACCAGAACACCAATAGGAATTTCTAGAACCAAAACTATCAAAATTAGAATAGGGGATACAATCAAAGGCCTAACAACAATAGGCCATGCAATATTGGACCAATAATGAAAGGGTTTCCCACAATTCTCAAGCGAGTGATGAAAAGCCACACACTGCCAATGTGGCAGACCTCAATCTTATGACCAACTGTTGTAGGCTACATGATACTACAGTCCATTCTGAGGTTAGTTTCTTGGAGATGGAAAAGATGGTTAAGATAGCCCAAGCTGATGCTCCATTACAAGGTGCTTCTAGTAAATCTAGCAGATCTACTGATGCTGCCATGACTTATGATTTTTTTGAGGAGGAGTCTTCATTTCCTAGTTAGGAAGAGAATGAACCAATGGAAATGTGTATGATGCCCAGGCTTTCCAAACCAAGGGTGGCCATTTCCTCATAAAAAAAAATAAGGGTCCATTCACCACATCCACTCCTCCTAATAAGATGGTCCTGCCAAACCAGAATGCAGATAATAACCCACCACCACCAAAGGGACCATAAGATTCTCAGAATAAAGGTATTCCATCTTTCTTTACAATGCATAAGGTGAAGAATGATTTAGAATTTGATTTCATTGCAGAGATGCAGAGGAAAAAGACTTCAATGTCATTCTTTGATGTTATGAAATGGTGCCCTGCTCAAAAGGAAATTTTGTTGAAAGCCTTGGAGGAAGCAGACAAGTCAAAAGGAAAAGAAAAGGTGACTACCACTAACAAGATGAATGTAGCACTCTATAAAGGTAAGACTGGTACTCCACCTTTCCTTTTGAGTTTAATAATTTTTGGAAAGAATCTACATAACTATCTGCTAAATTTTGGGGTGTCGAGAAACGTCATGCCATTTTCAGTTTATAGGAAGTTAGGTCTGAGTCCACTCCAGAAAAATAAAAAGGTCATCCAATTAGACAAAATAGAAGTTAATGTGGTAGGAGAACTTAAGAATATTCATGTATAGGTTGGATTTGATCCAAGGATCCAAACTTACATGGATATCCAAGTTGCTGATATCCCAGAAACCTATGGTATGCTCTTAAGCAGAGATATAATGAAGAGTATTGGGGGATATTTGTCCTTGGATTTCTCACACATGTGGCTCCCCTAGAAAGGGATTGCAACACATTAGAATTGAGAGTGAACCTACGCTTAAGCATATGATTACTGAATATGATACCCCCAATGAGGTAGCCTATTTTGAAACTGAGATGGGAGTTTACAAGTAGGAGGAAATCATGAATTTCTCTATCCTTCATTCTGATAATCTATTTCCTCTAGAACAAAATGACCCGATGACTATAGTTAACTAGAAAGTATTAATCAAAAAGTTGCAATAGGATAGGCTGGTGCTAGGAAAAGAGGTTGATATGTGGAGTTTGTTGCTTCCCAATTGGTGTATGGTCCATTACTAGAATCATTTTGAGTTAACTTGTCAACCTTGTGTAGATATCTTGAATCATGTTTCCCAGGTTGAAGAAACTTGTGAATGTAAATCTCAAACCTCCACCAATAAATTTCCATTTGAAGCAAAAGATGCAACCATCCTTATGAGAGCTAGTCTTGCTAAGAAAGAATCATCTTCCCAACTTGAGCAAACTTGTGTTCTATGCTCTGAACTACAAAGAGAGACAGAAGAATCTTAGCCTTTGCTTGATACACTAACCCCAAATACTCTTCCAATTCCCAAGGCATTGGTGAAAAATGTACTAAGTCGTGATCTAACCCAAGAAAAGGTTTAGGAATCAGTTCCTAAACAAATTTTGAATCCAAGAGAACCTTTTGGTGAATCGTGCCCCCAATCACCTTTAAATCTTGATGACCAGCACCAGTCTGAGCCGCCACATACTTCTGGCAAGCAAAAAATTGTAAGCCCAAAGAAGAAAGAGATCCCAACTCTAGATCAATTATGAAGTTTGAAATTTGATGGCTTTAAGTCCAAGTCAAGAAGTGGAGCAGGGATAGAATTAACTAACCCAAAAGGGAAGACTTACTTTGCTTCTTATAGGCTACAGTTTGGTTGTACAAACAATGTGGCAGAGTATGAAGCACTTGCTCGAGGCCTAATGTTCACCCATTAGAAGAAGGTCACATCTCTCATGGTGGTGGGGGATTCTAAAGTAATTATCAAATAGGTTCGCAGCCAATATACTTGCCATAATAAAAGATTGGCTACTTACATAAATAGAGTTTGGAATATGATTAAGGATTTTGACGCTTTTGGAATCACTTTGATTCCTAGGGAACACAATCAGATTGCAGATGCCCTTACAGTCACTGCTAGTACTCTAGAGCCTATGCAAGACACAAAGTTGAAAATATTTTTAGTTGAACTAGTCTCAATCTCAACAGTCCTGGATAATTTCCAGAATTTTTAGGTCTTTGATGATGACCAACACATACTTGCCTTCTTGGAAAGTTTTGATGTCTTCAAAGGATAGATAATAGATGAATCAGAAAGAGATTATGGGGATTGGGATCCTGAGAGTTGAGATAGTGAAGGGATAATGAATTTGAAAAGTAAAAAAAATCCCAAGGGGATGGTAGCTTTAAAAAGAATATTTGATTATGATCCTCGGACTTGAGAGAGAGTACCAATGCAAAGTGATGGAGGAGAGTACAAATCTATTAATTTGGCTAATTCGGGTCCTAAAAGAAATTTTCTTATAGGAAAGACCTGCCCTGAGGAGATCATAAATGAAATAATTAAGGTGCTAAAAGAACACATTGCAGTAATTTCTTGGATTTATGAAGATTTAAAGACTTTTGACACCTCTATGATCATGCATACAATACCTCTGAAGCCAGAAGTGAAGCCCTTCCATCAAAAGTAGTGATCAATGCTTTGATCGATCCATTAATACAAAAGGAAGTGCAAAAGATTTTGTCAATAAGAATCATCTTCCCAGTATGACACTCCACTTGGGTTGCCAATTTAGTTCTAGTACATAAGAAAAGTGGGGAGATCAGACTATGTGTTGACTTCAAGAACCTAAATAAAGCCTCTGAGAAGGATAACTATCCACTTCCTTCTCTTGATGAGGTATTACAAATTGTCAATGGATCTCAGATGATGTCATTCTTGGATGGTTTTTCTAGGTATAACCAAGTGTTGGTCAGCCATGAGGACAAAATGAAGACTGCCTTCACTAAGTGGGGGGCATTTTCCTATTGCATAATGCCATTTGGACTAATCAATGCTAGAGCTACATTCCAACGTGCAATTGATGTAACATTCAAGGATCTGATAGGTAAATGTATCATAATCTATGTAGATGACTTAACTATTTTCTCTAAAAATAAAAAGGATCATGTTGTTGATTTAGCAAAAGTCCTGAAGAGATGTATCAACTATGGAGTGTCCCTAAATCCCAATAAATGTGTCTTTGGAGTTTCTGAAGGGAAAGTTTTAGGGCATGTGATATCAGAAAGAGGAATATCCATAGACCTTGATAGAGTTGAGGCTATCTTGAAAATGACCATGCTAGGAAGTAAAAAGGAGATGAGATCCTTCTTTGGGAGGATTAATTTTGTAAGAATGTTTATAACGGGATTTGCAGAAATTGTGAAACCACTTAATGAGATGATGAGGAAAGATGAAAAAGTGGAATGGAGCAACGAGGCTAAATTTTCTTTCACACAGATTAAACAATCAATATTTGAGGCACCGGTCTTGACCAACTAAGATTATTTAAAGCCTTTCTATATTCATTCCTTTGCATCTGACCATTCATGTGTAGCTTTTTTAACTCAAAGAAGAGGAGAGGGAGATGAGAGGCCAATTGCTTTCATGAGCTCCCCATTCAAAAATGCAGAGTTCGGGTACCCACCTCTTGAGAAGCAAGCTTTTCCATTGGTCTGAGCATTAAATAAATTCAAACACTACATTCTCAGGAGCCAGGTTGTTTCCATAGTTCCTGACCCAGCTATCAAATCTTTACTTATGTAGTGTGAGTTAGGGGAGAGAAGAGGAAAATGGATGGCTATTTTGCAATAATTTGATCTAGAGATCCATCCAATGAAGCTTTTCCAAGGATAGGGTTTGTCAAATGCTATGGAAAATGTTGACAGGAGTATCACTTGTCAGCAGTAAACCATGCACTCTTTCACTAAGGATCCATGGTACACATATTTGATTTTATTTCTACTCAACAAAAAATGCCTAGAGGGAATGAATGCAACTCAAAGGAGAGCACTTAGGATGAATATTTCTCATGTCATGCTCAAAGGAGGTGCCTTATACTAAAGAAATTATGGAGTTTATCTAAGATGCTTAGATCAGCAAGAAGCCAAGCATGCTATTGTTAAATTTCACAGTAGACATGGCGTAGGTCATGGATCAGTGGATTCATTGGATCATCAAATTCTCAGTTTAGGTTATTATTGGCCCTACATGTTTAGATATGCACATCAACATGTTAGAACATGTCACACTTTCTAGAACTCTGCACCCAAGGAGCGTAACCCTGCAATTCCCTTGTAACAAGTCTATGAGGTAAGACCATTCGCCCAATGGGCTCTGGATTTTGTAGGGGTAATTAATCCTAACTCTTCTATAGGACATAAGTTTATCTTAATAGATATGAACTACTGCAGATGCTGGACTGAGGCTCAGCCATGCAAAAATAGCACCATGGAGGTGGTTATCATATTTCTTAATGACAAAAATATTACCAAGTTTGGAGTACCATTTTCCCTGGTATGTGATAATAGCCCCAATTTTTTATCTGTTGAATTTATACAATGGGCTTATGAGCATAAAATCATTTTGAAATATTCATCCAATTATTACCCACAGGGAAATGGTGTAGCAGAGTCTACCAATAAGAATCTGTTGGAGGTAATAAAGAAATTGCTAATAAACAATCCTAGAGACTTGCATACCCAGTTGAGATTTTCCTTATGGGAAGATCAAACTCGTATTAAGGTTGCTCTAGGAAATTCCCCTTTTAAATTAGTCTATGGCCAAGACTCGATTTTCCCCATACACTTGCAGATACTTGTTCTCAAGTTTATGCAGGAGTTTTATACAAAGGATGATCGAATTGAGGTTAGGCTAAATAATTTTTTAAACATGGAAGAACAAAGAGATGCTTCTCTACAATAGTTCTTCAAACATCAAGTTGTTTTCAAGCATTGGTTTGACAAAAGAGCTAAGATCAAAGCATTCAGTATATCAAATCTTGTGTTGTTGTGGATAAGGCTAAGGAGAAAAAAGGTGACTACCAAAAGTTTGATAGAGTCTAGTTAGGTCAATATCAAATAGCCGAGATCTTGGGTGAAAACGCTTTTCGCTTAACCACCTTAACAGGAGAATTTGTTCCATTCCCTGTCAATGGATAGTTTCTCAAGCATTACTTTGGCCTGTAAGGATTTGATTTCTGAATTAATTGTATATATGTATTATGTGTATTTATATGTTCTTTGTTTCTGTTGGTTGTTTGTTTGTTTTTTCTTTCTTTCTCTTTGTTTCTTTTTGTTGTTTTTGTGTTTGTTTTTGTTTTCTTCTTTGGGGACCTTCTTTTCTTTCCATCTTGAAATGTAGGGGTTGTTATTTATAGTATGTTGTAGGCACTAGGAGAGAAATTGATTTAGGCATTTTCAGACATATCTGTTGAGATATTTTTTTCTAGAACTTATGTCTTATGGTCATTTTAGAATGGGTCTGAAAGCTATTAGGAGTAAGGTATAATGTAGATAACCTCATGAACTATGATTGAAATCTGTCACAAAATAGATAAAACATCTGACTATAAAGTGCCTATTCGTCTCAGGGTGATTATATCTCTGATTCAAAGTGAAAAATATGATTCCCCAAAACTATCATAGGATCCACTATAGTTCTCAACCCATCTTTCAGACTAGTAATGTATGAGTATTGATAAAGTTTTTAAAATAATTTCCACAAGTGAAGCCTATAAAAGAAAGAGAGGAAAAAGAAAACTACTGATATAAAGGAAAACTCAATACTAGATGGGTAATTCAAGTATCTCTATTGGGGCTATGGACGCCTGACTAGCAATAGAGCAATGCTTTGAGAGAATTATAGGTGTCTTCGTCAGGACTATGGATTCCTAACTAGTAGCAGAGCAATGCCTAGGATTTCATTGCATGACAATTGAAGGACTCAACCTATGTAGCTTGGATCTTAGATATATTTGTTCAGGTGTGGAGAAAGTTCTTATGAAGAAAGATGCACCATATAAGTACACACTCAGATTCAAAAGTAGTTTATGTTGATTTACATTTGAGATTCCAGCTCAACTTTACTTAAATATTATGATAATACTTAAGTTAACATGTTTCATAAATCAAAGGTTTTTGGGTGATCGAATTCTTCAATATCTTAAAAATAGGTAAAACATTTTCCCGACCAAGTCACCATTTGTTATGCCTTGCATAAGCACCCCATTCTATTTTGGAACAAAATGGGTCCCCCTTTATTTCTGTTTGTCTTTGGTTGTTTTTTTGGGTCTTACAAGTTGTTTTTTTTTCTCCTAAGTCTTTTCTTTCTTTTTCACTATTAGAAGCGGAGCCAGAACCAAAACTGTACTTTGAACTTTTCCAAAGTTCCTAGTTCAGATTCAATTCCAACTCTGGGTCCACCTTCTCTTCCTTGTTTCCTTTTGTTGTTTGTCAGTTTGTCTGACACTCTCGGGTTTGTTTCCTCCCTTGGGCTTTTTGTCATTTTCCTTACATCTTGTTATTACCATGAAAAAGCGGAACCAGGATTAGAACCTCACTTAGAACTTTCTAAAAATTCCAGATTTTGTTCCCATTTCAATTTTGGCTCCGCTCATTTGCATTGTGATGTTTGTTTTGTTTGTGTTGTTTGGGTCGGGTTTGGTTCTTGTTCCGGTCCTGCTTCCCTTCATTTTTTTATCCTTGTTTTGTTTCTTGTTTGTTGGTTTGGAGTGGAACCGGGATCAAAAACGAACTTTGAACTTTTCCAATGTTCCCAGTCTGGTTTTCATTATGTTCCTGCTTCCCTTTGTGTTTTCTCATCTTTGTTTCATTTCATGTTTCTTGGTTGGGAGAGGAACTAGAATCAGACATGAACTTTGAACTTTGTGAAAGTTTCAATTTTGGTTTCGATTCTGGTCCTCCCCTCGTTTCATTTCTTCGTCATTGTCTTTGTTGCGGAAATGGGATCGGGTTTGGATTTTGATAAGGAACTTGTCAAAGCTTTCTTGTTTGGTTCTAGACCCGGGTCCGTGTCCACCCTGCTTTAGGTGTTCACGGGACTTAATTGTCTATTCACGTGGTTTGCTCTACCTCTGACCTACCGTATTAATGGTATTAATTGCAACCTCTTTGCACGCGTGAATTGATTTTAGATTCCTAATCATGTTTAACTGGCTCATTATATTTTTTTTATTTGAGACGTTTAAGCATGCCAGAGTCAGAAGAACTTTGAGAGGATTGATTTGATTGCGGAAGCGAGTTGCAGAGAAAATCTTGGTCAGTTTTTAGTCATTTCTTGGGAGCATTTTAAGGTGCATTTCTTTTCTCTTTTGTTTCCCATTTTGTGTTGTTTTGTTGTGTGTTTTTTTGTTTTGGCACGTTCGCAGAAGTCTTGTTTCTGAGAATTCTTCACTCATTTCTTGTTCCTTTTCTTTTTATTCTCTTTTCTTTTTCTTTTTTGTTCTTTCCCGTTTCATTTTTGTTTGTTTTCCATTCATCGTTTTCCATTTGTTGTCGCTTTCATGATAGGTGCATGTTTTCGTTCCCTAGTTCTTAATTAGGGTTTCAATTTGTGAGGGTTTTTTGTGCTTGAATGATTGAATTCATTTTGGAGACCCTTTTCTCATTTCAATCCCGTGTCGACTCTATGTTTTCCACATTGGGATGCCCAAATTTTCAAAGTTGGCATGTTGAACAAGCTAGGGTTTTCCTGACAACCTTTACAAAATATCTTGTCCTTGGGTTAAAGTCAATTTTTATGTGGTCAAGGATGGGGTTAGGCCCCTTTGTTTGGATTTCCTTGTGGGCCCATGTGACCCAGGTCTTTAAAATTCATGTGACTTTCTTTTGAAAATATCCTTTGTTTTGCATATTGAATTGGTGGGAGCGGACCCAAGAACAAACTCATCATGAAGTTGTTTTCTATTAGGATTAGATCCTAAAATGATTTTGCTTCCGATCATTATGGTATTAAGTCCTTATGCTTTTCCTTGAGTGGAATCGGAGCTAGGGTGGAAGCTGAATTTAGAACTAGCGTTTGTTTATGGTTTGGTTTCTATTCTGGTTTCGGATCCAGTTTTGTCCTAATTCTGGTTCCGACCCCACCAGTGTTGAAATCTGTTTTATGTCATTGGTGCTTCCATGGCTCCACATCCAATAAAGGTTGAAGTTTGGTTATGTTTAAACGTTGTTTCAAAGGGATGGAGGTAGGTATTGACTGATGTATTGGTTTCTATGTGTTGATCATCTAATATAGGAGTTCATTGCAGAATTTGAGAAATTTCTAGAGCATATGAAGAGGCTTCCCAAAGAAGCCAATCTGCAGAAACTTCAAGGCAGGGGGCTAGGCCGAAGAAGATTAAAGTGGAGCAGCTCCCCTACACTTTGAGGTGTAAGCATAAAGAAGATACCCTTACTACCAGCATAATTAAAGTCAAAAATTAGTTTCCTACTCAAGGAGGACCCATTCGCCATTAAAGATGAATGGGTCCTGACACAATTTCTAGGACCAAGCTTTGAGGAGGTGAAAGTAAATAAAAAAAACCACCTCAAAAATGTAAAGAAAGGGGTGTCCTATGTGGAGAGGACTCATTGACCAGTAAAGGAAAAGGGGTCCTAGCAGCATTTTTCAAGACACTAGATTTTCCAAATTAAATGTCATATAATATCATTATTGGGTGTCGAGGTAGATCCTTGGAAAGAGGGCTTAAATTTGAGTTAAAGGGGCCAATTAAACTCAACTAACAGCCATTAATTAAGAGGACCCTAGATAAATGTGAAATTGTGTTACAACACTTTACAACACCTAAATAAGTTACAACTTAAGCACATTTCATTAAAAGGGGCCCATTAGGCTTCATTAATTAAATAAACCTTAGAAAAGTGTGAAAGTGTGTTACAACACTTTACAACACTTTAGAAAAAGGTAAAGTTTAAGTATATTTTAATTAAATAAGGATCCTAGAATGATGTGAATGTGTAAAAAAAATTACAACATCATTCCAAGGCATAATTAATTCACTTTTAATGTCAATTACCCTAAATCAAGGAAAAAGGATATTTTTTTCAACACTATACATTTTTCCCCCACTTTAGGGAGAGGATGACCCCATGTAAAACTCACACTAAAGTAAACATTCAAGGAAGTTGAGTATGCAACAATAACAAAGATACATGATTATACCATGTCAAAGGCCAAGAAAAATAAACAAAAGGATCAAGCACAATTGTTCCAACGTGATGTGGAACGGGGTTGTTTGTTTGTAACATGTGTTGCTCACTCTAGGGTAGTGGAACCTCAATCTGTCCACTAGTTGAGTTATCCCAATGAGGTGGAAAATGATAGAATCATATTAGCCTCTCATACCATACCAAAGTTATCCTCAAAACTTTGACAAGGCACCACAATGTAATGATTTTGTAAATTCTTTTGTAATGTAAACTTTTGTTAAAGGGGATTTTGCTTTGTTCATGTAAAGGTCTTCTTTTTAGGGAGGATTATGCATAATGTCTCCAAGAGAGGACAAGTCAAGGTGTCAAATCATCACTCGTGGGATGCCTCATTCGCATCATGCCATGATAGTAGATTTTACACTCTTGGACGGCATCAAACCCAATGACACCACCAAGAAGAGGACACATCACAAGAAAAAAGAAAAATAGCGCAATGGAATTTTTTCAAAAGATGTCATCAATGTATGCCCCCACTTTAAAGCGGTTGCTACACCATTACTATGAGTAATTTCTTGTAAGTAGCCAATTTTCTTCCTAAGACATGAGAGCTTACCTCAAAAACCCCAATGCCAAGTCATATGTTTCCAAAATAAGCCACATCATGGAATAGGAAAGAAGGGTTACCGCCACAAAAATATAATGCTAAACCTAGAAAGAACATTATGTCACATGTGAGCCAACTTAAGGCATGTCGTCCACATCTCAAGCTTTCTCTCATATAAACGAAGTCAACTAGCCAAAAGAGACAATGACAAGTGACATACAAAGACAAAGCTACTTAACCCCTTGCCCCCACTGAGGGCAGGACAACGATGAGTCGAGAATGGATGATGGTATGTTGCTCCTTGCTATATTGAATGTAAAACATGCATTAGTGATTATCCTATGATCCTACAACTATTACATGGCAAGAAGCAGCAACTATTGTTATTGTTTACAATGAGTAGACAAAGTACAAAATTGATGCCTATGTAATGAGATATTCCCACATGTAGTATCTATCAGTTTAGGATGCACCAAAGTTAAACTTGTCTTTGAAGAATCTTTTGTAATAATTTTTCTATTAAGTGAATGCTTGTTTGATGGTTTGATTTCTATCAAAGGAAAATAACAAAGACCATGAGTTGTTTCTTCTGTGTTAGGTTCTATAGGGACATGAATACCTTGTTCTCTAGCACCACATACTTTTCCACTATAACCAAGTTGTCTCATAAGTCCATAACCTCTTCCATAAATATTTTTCATTTCTTTAGGATTCAGTGGTTGTTCATAGTCAACTTCATCAAATTTTGTTGTGTAATTTGTTTGATCTTCTAGAGTAGTTGAGGTAGATGGTTTCAAATTTTGTGTTGACATTACTGCTTTTTCTTTTCCCTTTTCAAACTCTTTCTTTATGATATTATATTCTCCCATGAATTTTGGTGTGAAATATAAGGAACCCAAATTGTCATCCAATAGCTTAGTGATTTCCTCAATTTTCTTCTCATGTTCTTCTTCCTTTGTGGTTTTCATTTTTTTAGTTGGATACAATACTTCCAAAGGATATCATCCTTCTCTCTTAGCCATCAAACAACTTTTAGGTTTGGGATTGATTTTTAGTGTGTATACTTTGTTGTTATAGACATACTTCATTATGTGGTGAAGGGTAGAAGGCACCAAATTCATTTCATGAATCCACGGTCTCCCTAAAAGGAGATTGTATGAAAGATCATCGGGGATAATGTGGACCAGAGTTTTTAATGTTACATTCCCAACTCTAATAGGTAATGTGAAGACTCTGAGCAGTTGCTTCCCTATGTTATCAACTCCATGAATAGATAAAGAATTAGGTTTAATTGCTTTTACCCACTTTGATCTTTTCCAAAATGCTCACACTACATGCATTTAGGGTCTAACCTTTATCAACAAGGGTTCATTTTATCACAATTTGGTCTAGATATGGACTATTATGTTGAAAGCTTCATATTTCTTCTAAATTTCTAAGGTAGGTAACTCACTTTGGTGAAAGACAATGTCGAAGTTCATCTCATTCATTCCTTGAATTAGCATTGACACATCATTTGAAGTAGTGTTAGAAGGATTCATAACTTGTTGCAAAGCCTCTTAAACCATGCTATGTGGACCATAGATATTTGGGAATGAGGTTTATGGGCTACTCTTGCACTCTTAAGATGTTTCACCTAAAAGGAGAGAGATAAACCTCACTAAAAATCAATGTCGTTCACTCAATATAATCTGTGTATGATTATGACTAAATGAGATGATCTAAATGCAACTAAGTAATGTAATTGACAGATTATCAATGCAAAATCTAAGATATATGCAATGTTTGAAAACACAATGTGATATGCAAGCATGAACTAAAAGATGAATAAATGTAAAATAGAAATGAAGAAGGTTGAATTAGAGTGCACCTGGGCAGTGAATGATGAATCTGGAGTGATCTGAATGTTGGTATAAATCAATGAAAATCACCAGTTGGACTCATTTGCCATTGATGGTGAATCAGTTTAGCTTCTGACAAAAACTTTTGGAAACTGGTTTCTAACTATCAGGATTCAAAATCTGAAAAAATATAACTTTCTAGCCTTAAAGGTGGGACTCATTCACCGCTAATGGTGAATCAGTCCTCTCCCAAAATTCTGTGAAATCAGGGACCAATTATGGAACACCAGATCTGAGCTTGTCTTCTTGTTGGGTTGATGGAGTCAAATCTATAGAAAACGGACTGTAGGTTGTCTCCAAGCTTGAAATAGGTTTGATTTGACTTGAAAATTTTTTTTGTCTTCTTTTCAACTTTTGAACACCTAATTGCTTGATAAATCTGCATACACAAATCTGCAAACACACATGCAAAAGGGGGAAAATGGTTAAGGGTTAGGTTATAGGGATTTTCCTTGGTCAAATCTCACTTTGGTAATCAAACCCTTAATGAAGAAAATGAATTAAATGAGCAAGGAAAGATGAATAACAACATGCAAATGTCCTAAACTCACCACAACCTTGCTAAAGAAATATGAAGATATGTCAATGGCTACTCCAAGATACTTGATTGATGCTTGATTGAATGATGCAAAATGCTTAAATGTGATTTGAATGCTTAGTAAATGAGGAGATTGCATAAATGAATTAGGGGATGTAAAATGAGGAGAAAAACACTTATTTATACACACTTGTGCCTTAGTAACCCGATGATACCTCATCACAAGCCAACATAAGGTAATTTTGAATAAAAACCCAAAAGAAAATTTGAAATATTTTGAATTTTCAGCAAAGAGGGACTCATTCACCACCCATGGTGAATGGGTCCCACCTTGTACTTGAAAGTGGGTGTTGGAAATTAAGTTGCATTTAATGTTGTTTGTTGGGTTTACATTCAAAAACACACTTAATCAAGCCTTATGAGTGCATAAAGGGGTCAAATAAAGCATAAGGAAGGTGTAAATAGTGAACAAAATGGGTCACCCTTTGTTTTGTTTGTCTTTAGTTGTTTTTTTGGGTCTTAGGAGTTGTTTTTTTTTCTCCTAAGTCTTTTCTCTCTTTTGCTCTATCGGAAGCGGAGCCAGAACCAAAACTGGACTTTGAACTTTTCCAAAGTTCCTAGTTCAGATTCAATTTTGACATTGGGTTCACCTTCTCTTGTTTCCTTTCATTGTTTGTTAGTTTGTCTAACACTCTCAGGTTTGTTTTCTCCCTTCGGTTGTTTTTCATTTTCCTTGTGTCTTGTTTTGCCCATTCGGAAGTGGGATCGAGATTGGAAACTAACTTGGAACTTTCTAAAAATTCCAAATTTTGTTCCCATTGCAATTCTGACTCTACTCGTTTGCATTGTGGTGCTTTTTTCATTCGTGTTGTTTGGGTCGGGTCTGGTTCTTGTTTTGGTCTCGCTTCCCTTCATTTTTATTTGTCCTTATTTTGTTTCTTGTTTCTTGGTTAGGAGCAGAACCACGATCATAAACGAAATTTGAACTTTTCCAATGTTCCCAGTCTAGTTTTCATTCCATTCTCACTTCCCTTCATGTTTTCTCCTCTTTGTTTTGTTTCATGTTTCTTGGTTGGGAGCGGAACTAGAATCAGACACAAAATTTGAACTTTGTGAAAGTTCTAGTTCTAGTTTCAATTCTGGTCTCGCCCCCGTTTCTTTTCTTCATCATTATCTTTGTTGTGGGACTAGGATCGGGTTTGGAATTCAATAAGGAACTTGTGAAAACTTTCTTCTTTGGTTCTAGACCCAATTCTGCATCCACCCTACTTTAGGTGATCACAGGACTTAACTGTCTTTTCACATTGTTTTCTCTGCATCCAACCTACCGTATTAATGGCACTAATTGCAGCCTCTTCACACGTGCAAATTGATTTTAAATTCCTAATCATGTTTAATTGGCTCATTATCTTTGTTATTTGAAATTTTTAATCACACCAAAGTCACAACAACTTCAAGAGGATCAATTTGATTGCAGAGGAAATTTGCGAAGCAAATCTTGATCATTTTTTGGTCATTTCTTGGGAGCATTTTAAGGTAGGTTTCTTTTCTCTTTTGTTTCCCGTTTCGCGTTGTTTTGTCATGTGTTATGTTTTGGTGCATTCGTAGAAGTATTGTTTTAGAGAATTCTTTGCTCATTTCTTGTTCCTTTTCTTTTTATTCTCTTTGCTTTTTCTTTTTTGTTCTTTCCCGTTTCGTTTTTGTTTTTTTTTTCATTCGTCGTTTTCTATTTGTTGTCGCTTTTGTGATAGGTGCATGTTGTCGTGCACTAGTTCTTAATTAGGGCTTTGATTTGTGAGGGTTTTCTATGCTTGAATGATGGCATTCATTTTGGAAACCCTTTTCTTGTTTCAATCCCATGTTGACTCTATGTTTTTTGTGTTGGGATGCCCTAATTTTCAGAGTCAGCATGTCAAGCAAGCTAGGGTTTGCTTGACAATTTTTAAAAAATATCATGTCCTTGGGTTAAAGTCAGTTTTTGTGGTCAAGGATGGGGTTAGGCCACTTTGTTTAGATTTCCTCATGGGACCATGTGACCTAGGTCTTTAAAATTCATGTGACTATGTCTTTTGAAAATATCCTTCATTTTGCATATTGAATTGGTGGGAGCGGACCTGAGAATGAACTCATCCTGAAGTTGTTTTCTATTAGGATTTTATCCTAAAAAGATTCTTCTTCTAGTCATTACCATATTAAGTTCTTATGCTTGTCCTTGAGCGAAATCGGAGCCAGGGTGGAAGTTGAATTTGGAACTAGTGTTTATTTTCTGGTTTGGTTTCTATTATGGTTCTAGTTTTGACCCCATTCATGTTGAAAACTATTTTATGTCCTTGGTTCTTCTATGGTTTCGTGTCTGATAAAGGTTGAAGTTTGGTTATGTTTAAACATTGTTTCAAAGGGATGGAGGTAGCTATTCATTGTTGTATTGATTTCTATGTGTTGATCATCTAATATAGGATTTCATTGCAGAATTTGAGAAATGTCTAGAGCATCTGAAGAGGCTTCCCAAAGAAGCCAATCTACAGAAACTTCAAGGCAGGGGGCTAGGCCGAAGAAGATTAAAGTGGAGCAGCTCCCCTACACTTTGAGGTGTAAGCATAAAGAAGCTACCCTTACTGCCAGCAAGATTGATTCTGACTGGGAAAATATTACTGACACCAATTTGGGCCCTTTCAATTATGAGGAGTTGATGGATGAAACCTTTAATGAAGATGTTACACCTAGAGCCCAGAGGATTGCTCAATTAGGATTAGCACATGTTGCACTATTCCCTTTGTCCATCCAATGTCCAGAATTAATATTAGCCATTGTTGGAGCTTACAATCCTGCTACTAGGAAGTGTATGGATTTACAAGGCAATGTTATTATTGATCTAACAACTCAAATGTTTAGTTTCATGTTTGATGCACCTGTTCCATAGAATCCTAGGCAGATGAAAGAAGCAAAAGCTGCTAGAGGGGAAGTGATCAAATTGAAGGAGGTGTAGAAATTGGTTTCAATGCAACTAAAGAGGATTAAATTTGAGGATGATTGGTTGGATGGGCCTGATTCGAATACCCTTCAGCAAATGTTCTCTAATTATGATGAGTACATCCTTGAGCATGCAATGCAGAAATGAGTTGGTAGCAGAGCATCTTCTTCACTTAACACAACATCTTCTTCTCTCCTCTTTTTCGGGTTTTAACTTGAATTTGACTCAAGTTCCATTCTTTAGTCTTACCTGCTTTCTTGGGTGTTAGCATTTTGTGCAATAGAGCAATCTGGCCAGGTAACTAATGATTAGCATTCTAGTTCTTTATTCAGTTTTGATTCCTTGATTTGTGGATCTGAGTTTTGATTGGGAGGAATTTATGCATAGCATTGTCTATATGTATCTCTTGGTTCTATTTTGTAAAGTTTGGCTAATTGAAGAAATATCAACCACCTAATGATAGCAAATAGTGATTAGTTCTAAGATTTCATTGTTGTTAGCAGAGATACTTTTAAGAAGTTTAGTTGAACTTGGATACAATTTTTGTAGTTTTATACAAGTTTTTATATTATCAAGTTTGGACCTATATGATAAGGTTAATGATACATGATCAATTTGTATGCCAGTGATTTGTTGTGCTTAAATTTTTTCTATTTGATGAGAATCAATAGAGGAAACCGGATTTAAAGATTATCTCATTGGGTTATCTATGAATGAAGTTATTGTTATGTCTATTTGATCTATGTTTAAGGATGAGTGAATGATCTATTTTGAAGTAAAGTTTAGTGAATGGTGATGATATTGAAATAGCACTATGGATGCATGCAGATGCATGCTTTATTCTATGGATTGTATCTTGTTGTAGTTTTGGTTAGGTGAATGAACACTCATTATTGATATACATGGCTAGATATTAAGTACTTTCATTCATGTTCTTATATTTTAAGGCTCTGGTCTATCTTTTTATCTTTGTTTAAACCCCCCCCCCAAACATAGATTAGTTGATTTCATGCAGTTTTTTCCTTGTTACCAGTAAAGGCCCCTTGCACATTACAGTTATATTGACCATTGAGCGACATCAACATAATTGAGAACCAATTACTAGGACCTTGGGAGTTATATTACCATGTGTTTTCTTTCTTTTTCAGGAGAAATAGAATAGTAATATTTTGTTTAATGTTGTTGTGTTGTTATGACTTCTTCCGCGTGTTATATATATGTGCAATGATATTGTAACTCAGTTGTTGCGAAATATTATTCTTAGGTGGTTCGAGGATGAGGACAGTTTTGTTTTGAGTTTATGTTCATTGTGAGGGTAGGTAAATAATTAGAGAATTTTTAGGATGTCCCATAGGGTATTCAAGAGGTCCAATAGTTAAGGGGGGTCTAACAGACACTTGAGCATTCAACACCTTAGTATTTTTGGTTTGGTTTCTTTCTAATAAATTGGAATCTAGTGTCTCTTCATCATCTTCGTCTAAGGGAGCATCATCAATATTGTTTGAAATATGTGTTAATGTTCTCATTTACTTCCTCCATGATATCTTCCCTAGTAAGAGAGTTTTTAGGAGAGCTACAAACTAGATGTTCATAACATTCAATGCTTGGTTATCCTAAAATAAATTCATTACAATTAGGGGATTTCTCAATGGTTGGGTTGTCTTATTTATCGATGATGTCATTATCTTGTTCCATAATGTTTTTCCTAAGGGGAGAGAGACAACAAAGATTTCCATGACTTGCATCGATTAGATTTTCTAACATCAAAGTATCTTCTTCAAAACTAGGAGAGATATTGATGCAATAGGGGGAGACCTACAACACACAAACACATAATTCCACACTTCAAACACAATTTTCAATTCACAATTCCATCAGGATCTCTGCATTCAACAAGTTCACACTATTTCCTTGTAGCATATCAATTCCACTAAATTAGGTATTACTCCACTCTCACACCCTTTAAATTCACAACACAACATACATCAAGGACCCATTATAGAGCCTTTCAACATACCCAACAATCACCTATGCTTTTTTTGTACCAAATTGCACAAATTAGGTTTTCTACGCTTTTTAGGGCTCAAATTAACCCAAATTTCCAAAGAGACTACTCTCTAAACTTGTCCAAACTCTCTAAAACTTTGAGGCAGAAATTAAAATGCTTCAAAACCTCAGATTCCTCAATTAGATCACAAAAATCCAATCATCTTATAGCCAAACCATAAAACCCTCTCCCTAGGCCTAGAAACCCTAGGGTTTACTAAAAGTAGCACTTCCCTACCTTTCCAGGACCTATCAAATGTTCAAAATAGTCAAAAATCATCTGCACATGCTCAATCCAACATAAAATAACATTTCCCAACTTAGAAACTCAGTTTTTCTCACCAAAACCTCCTTTTCTTAAGGAAAACTCAACATTTCCTCGTAGGGGTTTTACACCCAATCCACTTCCATACCTCCCATGATCTAGTTCAACATTCTCCCACCAACAAAATATTGTTTCCAATCCATCCCACTGAGTTACAAGCCTTACAATAGGTGGGATGGAGTTAATACATGTTTGAAGCTTACAAACTTACAAAGAACCTTGTTTCAGCTGGTTAGAGAAATCTAATGATAAATCACACAAAACTTGATGGAAAAACCTCAAAATGGATTTAAATGAGAGAATACACAACATAATATCCCATTCCACAAATAAATGAATCAAAATATGTTGTACGGCCTATACAAACTGCTGCTATACCAAAAAATGCAAAAAAATGGAGAAATTTTGACTTTTATTAATCAAATTATTCTTTTCAATCCAAGGATTAACCACCATTTGAGTTTCTCAAGGAATTATATAGTTTTTCCCACCTAAAACAAACCACTTCAACTTCCAAAACTAACATTTGAAAGAGGTGAATGTTGGTCTCCCTCTTTGATGCATTTTTACAACTTTATATTATTCTAAACTATCAACTTTAGCACTTTTTGCATATTTTAAAAACTCCACCACCTAGACACCTAAGTACTATCAAAAAAGAATAATTACATCAACATATGGTCTTATAGACCTTATTTTAAACAATACTCAAAAACCTCTAAAACCTAGACCTTATGAACTTGACTTGACAATTTTGCACCAATGGTGCTCCTGCACCAGATACTAGGAGAAAAATAAATGTGATTGTCATGATTGTTCGTAATTTCATATCTTTGTCCCATAACATCATCCAAAATAGGATAGGTAGGGGAAGGAACATAAAGATGGTTTTTATAGACCTTAAAATTTTGATCTTCTAACACCAACCTATCATCCTCACAATATGATTGTCATGATTCCTTACAATTGCATCCTCTTTCATTAAAACATTCTCACAAGCAAGGGATGAATGGATATTAGGTAAGGTGATGTTTAGAAATGTGTCTATGATCACATTCTATTGTTCTATAATATCTTCCCAAGGGGGGGGAGGAGAAGGACAAACAAGACTCTCATGGTTCTCAACGATTGCATCTTCTTTCACCAAGATACCTTTGTCACTCACAAGAGAGGTATCGAGAGAAGAAAAATTATGATTTTCATGATTTTCTATGTTTCCATCTTCTTCTATAATGTCATTCCCACAAATAAGAGAGATAAGAGGGGGTGTAGGTTTAAAGCAAGCATCAATATTTTCACTCTCTTGCACTAAGAGACTCTCATAACTAGGAAATGTATTGAAGGAGTGACTAACATGCTTATTGACTAACTTTTTCTTTGCTAACTTGGAAAATATGGATACTAACATTTATGACATGCAATGCAATGACCTAGAATGAAATACAATTTTCAAATTCCACACAATGCAATGAAATGTTGTAAATGTAATTTTGAATTTTGACAATGTATTGAAATGAAGCAAATTAAGCTAAATGCAATGAATTTGATGAAACAACAAATCAAAAAACTAAAACAGGAAAATAACAGTAGCAAACAAAGGCCTAAAATTGAGATTTCAAATCCTAGAAAATGCATATCAGGATCTAACTTGGACTCATTCGCCAGTAAGGGAAAATGGGTCTTGGTTAGGTATATTTGAAATGTTTCTAGTGATTTCTGAGTGATTTTTGATGCATTTCAGATACCATAAGGTATAGGATCAGCCTAATCAGGGACTCATTTTCTAGTAAAGTTGAATGGGTCCTAGATCAAGGTTTTAAAGAGGTGAAAACTACAATTTTTTTAGCTATTTTTTGCTTTTTGTGCCCAGTTTCAAACTATAACTCTTATGAGAGAAATTTCCAAAATTTGATGACCTAATGCAAGTGAAATGAAAGGTAAATGATGACCTATATGACACATTTTTAAATGAAATTTTAACTCAATTTTTTGAATATGAATGATGAAAAGTACACTAATATGCAAACACTATGCAATATGCATGTAATTTTTTTAATTTGTTAGATTTAAACAATGCAAGAATGCAAAAATAAACCCCTATATGCAATGTTCACTAATGAAAAATGAAGAAACCCTAAATATAATGTAAATATTATGTAAAGTGGGATCTAGGGTTTTAATGTACTCCAAATCAGAAATTAAGATATTCAAAGAGATCGGGTTCACCAAAATGAAACATAGAAAAAGAGGTTCACCATCAATAGGGTATCAATGATGAACCTAGTTTGCATTGGTTGAATGGTTCATTCAATTATGAGGGCCAAAACATGCAAATAACAATAAAAAACTAACCCTAACTATTATAGCAACTATGAGGGGAGTTTTTAGAGCTCAAAGAGGTGTGTCCCTTGCTGCAAGAAACTTGTTTTTAGGGCACAAAGAACTCATTCGAATTTAGTGGCAAATGGGTCCCTATTAGGGTTTCTAAAATTGAGATATAGGTTATTTTCCTTGATGAATGTACTCTTATATTCCCGGTTGTTAGCTCATGAAAATCTATACTTAATTTTGTAGCTTCAATTCTTATTTCTTGCACTTTGAAGGACAACTTTTGCAACTTGACAACTTTGACAATTTTGCTCCAAATCTTTCCTCCACTTGATCTTCAACCTGTATATATGATAACACACACTCAAGGGAAGAAAAACTTGTTGATTGTTAGTGAATAGGGGTTTTCCTAAGTCAAACCCCTTGTAGGTAATTAAACTAAATGATGAGACAATGAAATTGAAGCATGAAACATGAAATGATGCAATGTAGATACCTTGGATGTTGTCTTGTAATACAAATCTGTAATCTAACATGTAGTGGCCATGAAGACTGTAGATCTTGATCCTTGAATATGATGTGAAACAATGCTTGCAATTAGATCTTCAATGCTACACTCACTTTCTTAGCTCAACATGTATAAATGCATTAAACCCTTGACATGATGATATGATCTTGAATTGCTACAATAAAACCTTGATTATCTGCCTTTGAATACCTTTGAAATGATCTTGTAAAATCCATAATTCTCTTGTGAATATAATTTTGAGTTCTCATGAAGATCTAGGATGACACTATGTGAGTTAACCCCATATTTATACTAAATTAGGAAATTAACCCCGAAATTCAAATAATTCAAGCCGACCTCAGATTTGGGTATTAAAATCGTAAGGATCCCACCACAATTAAATTCAAAAATGGGTGTTCTACTCAAGGAGGACCCATTCACCACTAAAGGAGAATGTGTCTTGGCACAACTTCCAAGACCAAGCTTTGGGGAGGTGAAAGTACATCAAAAACTCACCTCGAAAATATAAAGAAAGGGGTGTCCTATGTGGAGAGGACTCATTCACTAGTAAAAGCGAATGGGTCCTAGCAATATTTTCTGGGACACCGGATTTTCCAAATTAAATTTCATACAATATCATTATTAGGTGTCGGGGTAGATCCTTGAAAAGAGGGCTTGAATTTGAATTAAAGGGGACAATTAAACTCAATTAACCACCATTAATTAACAGGACCCTAGATAAATGTGAAAGTGTGTTACAACACTTTACAACACCTAAATAAGGTACAAGTTAAGTACATTTCATTAAAAAGGGCTCATTAGGCTTCATTAAAAAAATAAACCTTAGAAAAGTGTGAAATTGTGTTACAACACTTTACAAAAATTTAGCAAAAGGTAAAATTTAAGTATATTTTAATTAAATAAGGACCCTAGAATGATATGAATGTGTACAACACATTACAACAACACTCCAAGGAACAATTAATTCACTTTTAATGTCAATTGTACCCCAAATCAAGGAAAATGGATACTTTTTTTGACACTACATTAATAAATTGTTGGAAGAATGAAGAAGGTGACCTCCAAGTTTGTTTTCATTGATACCAATAATGGTTGGAAACTGGCTAAGTAAATTATGTGTCTATACTGATCTGTTATTTTGATCTGGAAATCGTCTCAGTAACAGGAAATTCTATAAGTTTTTGATATGTTTCTCAAGAGTGTCAGTTACAACCATAAATGAGCTTTCAACAATTTTGGTTGATTTGGCTGAGTTATCTATGTGATAGAAGCTTGGAATTATTTTGCTGGCAGGGTTATGAACTATTTATCTTATAAATGTTTAAAGTGTTCCTTATTAGGTTTGAGTTGACCTAATTAGTGTTTGTTATGATTTATCTTCTGCACCAAAAGGACTTTTGATTTAAGCCAACAAATCTTCTTGAATTATGCATTCAATTAGGCTAGCCTAATTGATGTATAAAGATGAAGCTATATATATGTGTGTGTGATGAGAATGACAAAGAACATAGACGAAGGAATTGTATGGTATACAGTGATGTGACAAGTGTTGTAGTGCAAAGGTCTTGACAGTTGTTGTATGCTTGTGATTGGAGTAGAATTTTTGGTATTCTAGAGCTTAATTGGAACTGATCTTTGCACTTTGAAGGTGTACTTACTCAGTTCATCATTTGGAAGTGAGCCATACTTTTTGTATCTTGGCGATAAGCCATTTTGTATTTACTTCATGTTGTGAGCCTTTCAAGGATAGTGTGTCCTAGCAGTGAGCCCTATAATATATTGTAACTAGTTATAATATATTGCTAGCTAATCCTCATTGTGGTTTTTCCCTTTTTGGGTTTTCCATGTAAAAATTCTAGTGTCAATGTGTTATGATTCCTTTTATGTTTTGGTTTACTTTTCCAGCTAGATGTGGATTGATAATTGGATGGTTAGTAAGTAATTGTGGTAGTAGAATACTAATTCACCCCCCCTCTCAGTATTCGGTGTATTCAACAATTGGTATCAGAGCTTGGTTCCTCTAAAAAAGTCTTACAACTTGAGGAAGGTCCCAAAATTTAAATACATGGCTAACAAAATATATCCCGTCCCTCTGAAAGAAAACTCTACATTTGAGGAAATCAATGTTTCCCTTGAATAATTGGACAAAAGTGAAGATGAGAAGGAAAATTTGAAAGGAAACTTAAAGGAAGCAAATGAATGCATCAAAAACTTAAGAGATAAAATAAAAAAATTCAAGGAAAGGCATAGAGAAGTCAGTGATCAGTTGAAAAAGGCTAATGAAGACATTTTCAGACTGAAGGTGCAAGTAGAAGAAGAGAAATAAATTGAGGAATGTTAGAAAGAGGAGATTCAAAATAAAATTGATGAATGTACAAAGCTTGAACAAGAAGAAGTAACCCTAAGATCTGATCTAGAAAAAGTGAAAGCTCATGAAGAAAAATTCAAAACAAGCTCTACAAGGCTTGATAAGTTGATTTCATTTTAGAAGCCCCCTAAGGAAAAAAGTGACCTCTAGGGCTTGAAGAAGGCCAAATATCAAAGGAAAAAATAATCTCCAACAAAGTGGACAATCAAAGGAAGTTTCAAGGCAATATTCATCAATTCAAGAACCAACGGAGAAATGTAGGAAGGATTCCCATTAGATAACCAAATGCTCAAAGGTACCCATCTTTTAATGTTTTTTGTTTCTCATGCAATAAATTCAGTCATAGAGCAACAAAATGTAGAAGTAGAATGAACCAGAATAGAATGATTCGGAATGTTGGATTCTTTGTTGGAAAATGTTTTGCTTGCAATAAGTTTGGACATAGGTCTACCAAATGTAGAATCCAGATAATGTTGAACAAATTTAATGCTATTAGAAGGATTCAATATTTTCAAGGCTATTGTTACACATGCAATATCTTTGGACATAAGGCTAATCAGTGCAGATTAAGGATGAATGCAAATTTGTTTGATCAAAGATATGTTGTGTGCTATACTTGCAACAAATCGAGACATATCTCAAAATTTTGTAGGAGCAAAATTGGGAAGAAACCTAATCCAGAACAAAAGAACAAGTCTGTGAACAAAGTGGATCCTACCGAAGTAAGAAAAGAAATGGAAAATATTTGGAGGAAAAAGGAAGAAACTGAGAAAAAGGATGAGTCAAATATATATGTCTCTACATCTAGTGTAGATACCTCTTCGAAAAACTGAACCCGGTAATGGTTTCAGGGGGAGCAGTTACAAAGAAATCTAAAAATCCCTCGATATAAGTGTCAAGCAATGACACAAGGATATGTGATGTGGGTCATCATTTCGAAGGCATTGGAGAAATATCTGACAAAAAATAGGTAATCTAGAGAATTGCATAACCCTTTTTGGTTTACAGTATGTTTCATAAAGTATTTATTAGCTTTTAAGGTTGAAGGCAATAAATGTGAATTAGGGAAAAATTCATAAGCAATAAAGCAAGAAACTAAGTTAACGCAAAGCACATTTGTGCAATTGGGAAGAAGCAGTGGAAGTTGAAGTAAGTAGAGGTGATTCAGAGCATCGTACATCAAAACCCTAGTTCTCGACAAGCAGAAATGGTATTCTCTGTTATCTGAATTTTGTGGATTCTAACTTGAAGGAACTTTTTGTTAAGCATATTCAAGTTGTTTAAGGTGAATGGCCACTCCTACTATTGTGGAAATATTTGAGAGACCCCAACCCAAATTTACAAGATATTCGTGGAAAGTGTATGAAAATGATCTCATGGGTGTGTTCATGCACATTCCAAGCCATATACTACCCATTGAAGATACAAGAACATATATTCATGGGAAGCTAGAAGAATTCAATCACCAAGAGCTTAAGGATTTATGTGATAATGAGTTGATAGGAGATGATATTTGCTTAAGCCAGAATATGAAAACCTAGTTTGGATGAAGTTGAATGTTTGGAACTAGTTTCCAAACTTTTCTGGCGAGAGTGAGGTGAATTTTGTTAGAATGGCCCTCAATAGGGTTCATAGAAAATTTTTGTGGGCAAATGAACAAAGGGTTATCAATAAGGAGGCAATTTGAGTCGTAACTGGTCTTTGTGATACTAGATCCATTCTAATTCTAAAGGCGGTGAAAAATGATGCAGTCAAAAGGTTGACTGGTGCTACATTTGACAAAAGAGCTTTAACTACAAAGTCTATTGCAAATCCTACTGTCAAGTATGTTTCCATCATGATTGGGCAGAAAATCTATTTCACCAACCGAGTAAATTTTGTATTTGCTACAACAATTCACACTGCATATGAAATGGTGGTGAATAGAAAATATTTTGATCTTTGTGAGTTGCTTAGGCTACAACTTATGGAGAACCTAAGATGACTAAGGAAAAGAAGGATCCTTTTAAATTTAGCACTTTGGTTGTTTGTTTTTTATTTTATTTCTTGAGGGGGTTATCGGGAAGAAAAGGAATAATATGGGATGGCAACAGGCCATTTGCTCATCAAATTTTTGATCATTTGCACAATTTAGGAGATTTTAGGGCATAAAAAAATGCCCTAACTACCTTCTTTGTTGTATTTCAAAATGAGATGCATGAAAGAGAAGGGATTCCAAGGAGTCTAGTGAAGAAGTATGAGGAGATAAAATTTCTTGTAACTACAGATGAATGCATTATAGAGGCTATTGAACCCAAAATTTGATGGATTGAACCATTGGGATTTGAGATTGATGAACAAATGGCAGAGAGGTACATTGAAATTTTTTTGAGGAGTCATAAGGACCCCTCTCTACCTAGGCATGGAACATATGAGGAGAAATCTATTGAAGTACATTTAGAGGCTACCACATCTAAAAGAAGAAAGAAAGTTGAAGCTTTCTTCCAAGGACAAACTTTCTCTAAGGATGATATAGAACAGCTAAAGGAGGCCCTTGATGAATGGAAAGCTAAATCTACTGAACTTCCCTATGGACCTAGGAATCCAAGAAGACTATCTTTTGATGTTGCACCAACACTTATCTCCAGTACCGCCACTTCTAGTACTACTAATATTTAGAAGGGAAAGAGGAAAGAACAAAGTCCCTGTGCATCAATTGATGTTGTTGCCCCTACCGGTCCTAGTACTTGGTCATCTAAGAGAAAAATCACACCTCATGTTGCACCATCTATTGCTTCAGGAAAAAGAAGAGTAAAACAAAAGGCCAATAAGAAAGAAAATATGAGTGATGTTGTTTAGGAAGAAATAGAACTTGGCATAGAAGAAGATCAACTAAAAATAAAGAAAAGGAGTAGTACCTCCTATGAAGAAGCTGAAACTAAAGTTGATATCTCCATAGATGAGGAGACTGAGGAGGAGGAGGATACTTACTAAATCCATGTACATAAAAAGAAGAACGAAGAAGGCTCATTTAATCCTATGGAGGACATGCCTAGATCTCCTTTGATAAGTGATCAACCATCTCTATATCTAGGATCCCTAGTAAATAATTTGATTGGAAATGACCTCATGTCAATTGTTGAGTTATTTGATAAGGTTAATGATGAAGGGAAGGAAACCATAATAAATACATTTATTCATAAAATAGATATTTGTAATGTAAGTATGGAGACCATATAGTCCAAAGTAACTAAATATATTTGGGAAGCATTAGTACATAGAAGGAAAGAGGTTGTGAGTGTTGAAGATAAGATGATAAGTGATTCTATAAATTCTTGTGGTTCATCTCTAGATTCATCTATTCTTGAAGTAGAAGCTGGAAATCTGTTAAAAGAATACTCTACTCTATTTAGAGTCAAGGAGAGAGTTAATATGTTAATGACCAAGCAACAAGAAAATATGGAAAAAGTGAGACAAGAAACCCATGAAGTAATTAGACAACTAGCAAGGATTTATGGGACAAGAACCATCTCTTCATCCCATGCAACTTAAGAACAAATGCATATTGATGCTACAGAAGTAATGGATAATCTAGTCTTGGAGACTGTTGGTGAGATACATTGTGATTTGGAGACTCTTGCCCCTCTGAACAACACAGAACATACAACCAACAAAATTTCAAATGATCAACATAAAGATCATTTTGGTGATAAGCAAGAAGAACATCAAGAATCTACAAAAAATAGGGATGAGAAAAACAAAGATGAAAGTGAAAGGAGTAAGGAAAAAAAGAAGAATAATGACAAGGATGATAAGGATAGAAGGGAGAAATAAAACAAAGACAAATGCTTTGGAAATTCATCTTGGAGAAGAAGAAGAAAAGGAAAAGGAAAAATAAGAAGAAGAAGAAGAAGAAAAGAAGAAAGAGGAAAACAAGAAATCCATTCCGGTCGAGAAGTGCAAAGGAGAAATTTCAAGAGTTTTTGAGTTGTCAAAGCCACCGAGAGAATCATCTGGAAGTACTCTTAAAGGTCTTCTTTCAAGGAAAAATGCACTTCAACTTGTGCTTCCACCCTAGCTAGTTATGTTGTCATCACATCCAAGTTAAATGTGGACTTGACCAAGATTACACCAGGTGACAGAATAAAACTAAGTGGGACTTTTCTCAACCCTGTCACACAGGAAGCTACAGAGTCATATCAAAAGGGAAATGAATTGATAAATGAAGTTATTAAAGCTTTATAGGAGACAATCCTCGGTGTTACAATAGATAACTCTTTAGCTCCAATTGAAAATTTAAAGAGCTCATAGTTGATTTAGTTAAAGAGTACAAATCTAACCTCAAGGTACAGACTACAAAAGAAGTGGAGTTAAGTCTACTAGAAAAAAGACTATTGTTTCTTCAAGACAAGTGTACGATTGCACATGAGAGGGCTTTGAAAACTTTGAAAGAATTAAGAGAATGTGATGAGGAATCCCAACTGCTATTTCTCTATTGCATGAAGTGGCCTAAAGCCACTCGAGGTATCAAGGACTTAATGGACTCGATTAAGTCTCAACTTGCAGATGCCTCAAGAGATTATAAGGTTGCAAATGATATTAAACTATGTTGGATGGGTTTATATTGCAGATATTTAGAGAAAATTTTCATCTTGCAGAGGCAAAAAGAAGATGTTATGAGACGATATTCCCAACTTGGAGACCTAGTTATGTCTAGACGTGTCTCTATATCAAATGCATTGATGGAAGCAAAAAAACTTGACAAGATGAACATTGTTCCATCCACTTCGGAAGAAGGAGAAGATTGCTCAGAAAAATTAGAATCTTTGCACAAAACTCTTTCCAGGGAAAAAGGAGTCTAGGATGATGCAAAGCCAGCTTGGGAAGTGATTCTCAAGGAATTACAAGGTGCCCCGAATTCCTGATTTGAATTTTTTTAATCTTTTCCTAGTCCTTTGTCCTTGATGTTAAAGGGGGAGAAGAGGAGAAGAGTTTGTATAAAGAATGTTATGCTATGTTTTGGTGTTTGGTGTGTTCTTGTGTTCTTGTATATATGATAGGGGGAGTTGAGCACATTAGTGTTGCACAATATTTTGTTTTGAAGCAAGCCTCATTTTTGGCACATGTTGCCATCAATGAAAATGGGGGAGATTGTTGGAAAAATGAAGAAGGTGACCTCCAGGTTTGTTGTCATGGATGCCAACATTGGTTAGTAACTGGCTAAGTAAACTATGTGTCTGTACTGATCTGGTATTTTGATCAAAAAATCCTCTTAGTAAAAGGAAATTCTATGAGTTTTTGATATATTGCTCAGGAGTGTCAGTTATAGCTATAAATGAGCTTTCAACAATTTTGATTGATCTGGTTGAGTTATCTATGTGGAAGAAGTTTTACATTCTTTTGGTCGACAGGGTTATGAACTCCTTATCTTATAAATGTTTAAAGTGTTCCTTATTAGGTCCAGGCCAACCTAATTAGTGTTTGTTATGATTTGTCTTGTATGCCAAAAGGATTTTTGATTTAAGCCAAAAAATCTTCTTGAATTATGCATTCAATTAGGCCAACCTAATTGATGTATAAAGATGAAGCTATATATATGTGTGTGATGAGGATGAGAAAGAACATAGATGAAGAAATGATATGGTATACAATGATGCGACAAGTGTTGTAGTGCAAAGGTTTTGATAGTTGTTGTATGCTTGCGACCAGAGCAAATTTTTTGGTATTTTAGAGCTTAACCAGAACTAATCTCTGCACTTTGAAGGTGTACTTACTCAGTTCATCATTTGGCAATGAGCCATACTTTTTGTATCTTGGTGATAAGCCATTTTGTATTTACTTCAGGCTTTGAGCCTTTCAAGGATAGTGTGTCCTAAAAATGAGCCTTGTAATATCTTGTAATTGGTTATAATATATTGTGAGCCAGTCCTCATTGTGGTTTTTCCCTCTTTTGGATTTTCTACATAAAAATCTTGGTGTCAATGTGTTATGATTCCTTTTATGTTTTGGTTTACTTTTGCAGCTAGATGTGGATTGATAATTAGATGGTTAGTAATTAATTGTGTTACCGAATACTGATTTAGCCCCCCTCTCAGTATTTGGTGTATTCAACATAAATAAGGAGAATCTTCTCCTATCTTGATTTCTTTACCAACATATGAATCTAAATCAGTCATAGGTTATTGCAAGTTCCTATGATTTTGATTCATATTCTCAATTTCTTTAACCATGTTTTTTACCATAGATTCAAAGTTATCACATGATCTTTTAGTAAAGTCCCCTTTGTCTAGATTTACGACATATGTAGCATCATTAATAGTAATGAAATTTTCCTTTTCAGTCATCTTGGCATTATTATTTGCAACAATATTTTGTCTAATTTTTTCCATTACTAATTGTTGGCATTCTTTTTTCCACCTTTGGTGTGAGAGACCAATTTTTTAGTACACATGTCAACCATATTATGTTTAAATAGTAGATTGGTTGGGTCCAAAGACACTGCGGAAGGAGGGAGAAAAGAATTGGGATTCTCAATCCTTGGAATGCCTTTAGAAGAGCAAGCTTCCATAAATTAAATCACAGCCTCTTGGCTAGCACCATGGATGTCAGAGCAAGACTCTTGAGGGGGGTTGTGAGAAAAGTCAAGGGTGGGAGAGAGATTAGGGTTTCCAAGTTTTTGAGTATCAAAAAAATTGCAAATACCTTCGTGGCCCGAGGGGGTCAAGGTAGTTTGGCCCAAAGGGTCCTTGATACCCAAAGAAGAATTTTTCAAATCATCTTTTGCCCCCAAGATATTTGGGCCATCCCTTCTTGCCAAGGGGATATTTGGTTCAAAATTTGAACGACAAAGAATTTCATTTAAGGTTGAGGCTTCTTGAGAGTCAGAGAAAAGACCAAGATTAGGGTTCTAAGAAGGTACATTTCTGCTAGAGTTGTTATGGATGATGGGACATTTTTTCTAATATACCCTTCTCTTCTACAGAGGTAGCATGCATTGATACCTCCCAGAATCTCTATGCCACAATAAAGAGCTAAATCTTGTGTAGAAATTTTAATTGTTTCAGGTATTTCTATGCCTGGTAGTAAGGAAATCAAAACCCTTGAATCCATGCATGGCAAGGTCACTCTAGAGTCATCAATTTTGATGGCATTTCTTATGGGAGATAGTAGTTCAGGGATGAATTACCACATAAAGGGAGGGACATTTTTAATCATTAGCCGCTGAAGTCCCAAAAAAGAAAAAACCTCCTCAAAGATAGCTTTAGGCAACCACTTCAATGCTCTAAATGTGCACCTCCCTATACACTAAAACTATTTTGAGGATACTAATTCTTCCATTTTTGGGTTTTGAAAGAAAATTAGTAACAAATCCTTTTGTATCATTATATATAAGAAAACATGAATTCTAATTTTTTTCTCCAAATGTTTACAATCCACTCATCTAAAAAGAATTTGGCCAAGAGGTTGTAACCATCGACAACTGCCAAGAAGGTGGTAGCATTTCTAGTCTAGCTTTTTCTTGATTTAAAGCAATGGCCATGTCGGAATTAGGAGTAACAAAAAGAACTTTATGGATTTTAGGAGATCCATTACCTTTTCCTCCTCCTTCATGACTCTTGCAAAATTCCTCACAGGCAGAGTTCGAGATGAAATTTGTAGTTTTAGGAATGACCACCACTTCCTCCACCACAACATCACAAAATGATTTAAAACCCTTGAAGGTGGACCCCTCACGGGTGTCAGATGGGAGGTCTTCATCCATTAAGGATCATTCATTGAAACTGTGAACCCCTAATTCGAAGTGCCTACAAAAACACAACAACAAACAATGTTAGAGAGTTATTTTGTAAGCATGAACAAGGATTCCCCATGAAATCCATTCACAAAGCTAAAAATAGGAAATAGAACAAAGAAAACAATGAAGAACATAATGGAAATATGAAATCCTAATTTAGCATGCAAACACTTGATCCCATGGGGGAGTTGGTGCAAATAGGTGTGTGGAGATTTTCCCTTTCCCAACTCCTTGAATGAAAATGTTGATTGAAGATGATTGATCCACTTGATAAGTCCCTCAATGAGCTCCAAAATCTGCAATAAACTAGTTAAGAAGATGGATGGAATTTGAGAGATATTTGTGCATAATAACTTTGCATAATTGTGGATGATAAAATGCATGGTGAAGCATTCTATTTATAGAATGTTGAAATGGAAACAAAGCCAAAATAGAGCAATGTGGGACAAAGATTTGGCCAATGGAAAAATGCCACTTGTCCAAATGTGATTGGGTGAGGAATGAGCAAGTTTTGACAAATGTGCCAATAAATGCATTTTTGAATTTGAATTTTGAGAAAAGACATGTAAGAGGGGGAAAGAAAATTGCATTAAATACCCCTTGGCTCAAGGCAAGGACATGTAAGAAGAAGTAAATGCCTTGTTGGAAGGACTTGTAAGAGAGAGTAAATGACATGTTGGAAGGACATGTTATTCAAATTTTGAATTTGAAATAGAAGAATATTCCTCCAAAAGATGCTTTGTTGAGGGAAAATGAAGATTTAATAAATCAATAAATTGATTTATTTGTGCAAGTGGGAAAAGCTAGAGGATTTTGAAGATTAGATTAGATTTAATCAAGATTTGATCAATTTAATGAAGATTAGGAAGTTTGACTTGTTTTGACTTAGATTTTTGGATTAATTTAAATCAAATAAGAGAGGAAATGATTTAATGAGTTTAATTAAATAAACATGTTTTGATTATTTAATTAAAGAGATTGAAGTAAGAGTAAATTAAATAAGATTTTAATGTATTCAATTTAATAGATAGACTTTAGAGATTTAATTAAATAAAATTAATTATTTAATTAAAAGAGATGGAGAATGATTTAAGAGACTTAATTAAACACATGATTTGTTTAATTAAGAGAAGAAAACAAATGAATTTAATCAAATAAAGATATTCAATTAAATGGCTAGGTCAGGGAATGATTTAGGATGAAATGATGTCGGTAGTCAGACTTAGATGCACAATGTCAACTTGTACATTTTTTGTGTCTAGAGAAACAATGAATGATATGTACAATTTACAGGGCGTCAACCGAGAGCCAAAGAAACTAGGCCCCGAAGTAAATACGGATAAAATGAAAGCAATGCCAAGTGAGAAGAAATCTGAACAGAAAGAAAGAAAGGCCAGGAAAGACAAAAAGAAAGGGGGGCGAAGAGACCGCTTACACATGCGACAAAGCCAAACCTTTGTGGAGGAGGACAAACGTTCCTTCTACTGCAGTCAAAAAATTGCCATGCACCCTCCTCCAGTCTACGACCCCTCGGGTGTTGAGCCTGTACTAGTATTCTAGGGTTTCTCTGCTAAGTTGTAGACCACCTTCTCCATAGCAACTGATGCATCAGGTGGATCCCATCTATCTGCTATTTTTTAAAATTAAAAAAATGATTATATTGTCATCACAAAATTATATTAAAGGGAGTTATTCTAGAAATATTTTATGGGTTTTTTATATCTCTATGTTATATTTTACTATTTTAGTGAAAACTATTTTTGTGCAATTTCAAAAGAACTTGCTAGCATCAAAGCTCAACATGGTTTTGGGAGTTTGTACTTCTTAGTATGTATGTTAAATTATTTTGTAGGTATTATTTGTATAGGTTTTAGAATGATTTAGAACTTATTCACTATCTTATCCATACACTTAAGTATACCGTCTTGTATTTGAGGACCCCTTAATGGATTTGGTCATAATAGTTTTTATGTCATGGTTGGAATATTTTGACTTCTATTTGTTATTTTATTTAAATCCCAAACTTAGTTTAGATGGATATCATCTCTTTAACATTTTTTTTTTTAATTGTGTTTAGGGATAATTTGTCCTAGTTGTGATTGTAAAAACTCAACTTAAGTTAGTGTTAAATTATATACTCAATAAGTTGATTCTATGTAGCATATATTATGTCATGATTTAGTCTATCTATTTATGATTTTTTTTTTTTCATGATTGATTATATTTATATGTGACATCATATGTGTCATGATTATATTCATGATAGTGTGGTTCTATTTGAAATGATAGGGTGCATGATAGGTTTATCTCATGTGTTCCATTTGAAATAATGGAATACAATTTATACCATGGTTTAGAATGGTTGAAATTTTATCTTTTCTACTTCAATATGAGTACCTTGAGACATTTTCTCCCATAAGAAATTCAATTAAGATTCAAGCTTTCTCATATTCTATAAGAACCACATTATCATAGGCTTAAGTGCATTCATTGATAGAGATTCCACATATAGTTTATGTTATGATCACATTGCACCACTAGAGCTCAAAGATCCTTGAGTTAATTATTATGGCTCATTTATTAGCATATGTATTGTTTCTTCCTAATGTTAGGGGTGCTTTGAGGTTGGTATCTATAGATAATATTCTTGTCTTACGCGAGGAAAAGATACTTGGGTTTATGGTATCATTGGGAGATTCCCTATGAATGGATTTTGGGAACCAAGTGTGTGTTTCATGTTTGTGAACTCTTTTGTGTACTTTTCTCATATAAATTTCATTACTGTTGTCTTGTAATGTGTGATGTGCTTGTATTATATATACTTATTTAAAGTGTGTTTTCTTCATGTGTATGACTTATGTGTTTGAGTTGTGAATGTTTGATTATGTATTCTTGTATGCTACTATTTTTGTATGTTTGTGTATTTTGAAGTATTTTTACATGTATGTAAGATATTTGTGTTATGTTAAGGCTAGATGCATGTACTATGGTATGCATGTAGTCATACCTTGGGCATGTGTTCTTAGCAAGACATATATAGCATTTCATGAAGAGATATTTCAAAGTATAAGATGTGAGTAGAAATTTATATGGATTTTATAAGTCATCTTATATGTTTTGTACTAAAACTTGGTAAGGTTGAAAGGACTTATAGTTTTTGTTTAGACTCATATTTGTATTCTTCATTTCCTTGTATTCTTCTGTGAATTATGTGTTAGAAATCATTCCTTCTAAAATATTTTCTATATTATAATTATTATTTTACATACACATATTATTGAGAATGTGTGTTGTGAAATTTATTCCATGTATTTGATATGTTTTGGATCTACATTTTCATTTATGTGATTGTATTAATAAAGGAATGAACTAAATAAGATAATCACTAGTATTTTATTATACCACACCTTTGGATTGTGTATGGTGCTTCTTTACATTGATTATCTAGATGAGGAGGAAAGGGACATCCTCATCCTGGGTTCAAACCCTTCTTCAAACAACATAAGGATCATGAGAGCTTGGCCTCAAATATTATTTATGGTGTACATTACTTTTAGAATAATTTTAAATATGTTTGGTTGGATTCATGGACTATTATATTCTTATCATGGATGAGGGTTGTAGTTTTGAATTCTTATATACTGTGGGCATGCAATCATGGCATCTTCATCATTGAATACTAGGTATGTATTTGTGAGACTTTCATATGATTTAAATATACTTTATACATACTTATTATACTATTTTGAGTGAGAGTTATATGTTATGTGGATCCTATTGGATATCACTTGCATGAATTGCACATTTTTGTAATATTATATTGAATTGAAGTTAATGGAAGTTTATTGTTTACCTTTTTGTGAATGAGGATCTTAATTTTAGTTAATGCTTGATGAAATGTTGAGTTTGTTACACAATACTCCATATTGCATGATATATATGGTATGCTAGTGTCATATTATGGTCAAATTATAGTTGTATGTTTCTTGGTATTCTAGGTGTTGGTTGCATAGTTGATGGCTGGTATTCCCATGTGAATATCTATATGTGCCACCTTGTCTGAATACACCAAGGTTAGAAGGTTAGATAATTGTACAAGATGATTAGATTGAATATTTCCTAGTGTAAACATTAAAGTGATTATAAAGGAAAGTATGATGTAGATCAAAACTTTATTAAAATTGTAAAGACCTTGTTGTATTGAATCTTTGATGATTATGAATAATTTAACTATGAATATCTTTTAGTGGTGGTTTTTCTTTCAAAATGGTTTCCTATAGAAATATTTGTGTATTGTGTAATCTTGTAGATGTATATTGTTTCATTTACTTCCATATATGTTGTTAGATAGATTTAATAATTATTGTTGGTTGTTATTTGAATACATAGTTTTTTCTTTATTCTAGTCTATCAATCATCTACAACAAAGGTTATAATCCCCAGTAAGAGCAATATTTTGAAATAAATTTTCTATAATAGAATTACTCATGTAATTACTAAACATCAATACATGTACACATATTCGACATGTAATTCATAATTTCATTACAACTAACAAAAAAAGAAATGTCATATTTTAAAATGTTGACACATTCCAATATGATGATTATATTTGTCATAGAATTATTGACTTAAATCTATCAAACTAGCACAAATATCTTATGTAAATTTATCTAAAATACACAAAGAAATATTAGTCTTAAGGTGCCTATCTATTCTAAAAAAAAATCAATACAAATATCTTAATATATTTAATATGTGTTTAACAATACTCGTACTACTACTTGAGCTAATACAACACTTTTTTTTGCTCGATAAAAGTGGTTATATAGGGCCACACCCTTTATATTATGTCTACCAAAAAAACTTGTGTTATGGTTCTGCGGATAGTGTAGATATACTGACAACAAAATTGCTCTATACACCTGAGAATACATTTCCCCCTAAACTCCTACCTACCCGTAATTACATATTGCTTGAAACAAAAAAGATATTCATATTACCCTAGTTATCATCCCATTGTCAACCTCCCCCACCATATTCTTTAAGAAGTTTATGCCCATGTGGGCATGGTGGTGACATTGTTCAATGTTCATGTCTCGGCTCCACATGATGAAGGGAACCCAAGTAGGGTACCTTGGCTCTACAACTTGTTTACTTTATATATCAATAAAAAGGAATGTTAACTTATAGAAATTTATTTCTTCAATAAAATATAATTATATAACCTTAGCTAACCACATATGCTTAGCAATTCTCTCATTACCAATGAAGTAAATACATTTGTATAATTTTTAAAAAAGTTAAACATATAAGTTATACATGGATTAAAATTTATTTCTCAAATGTAAGACTCAATTCCATTAATCTATTTTGATTTTCAATTAATCATAAATATAATTTTTAATGTTATGTTAGTTTTGAAATATCATAATGAATAATTAACAAACATTATATAATATTTATGAAATTCTTAGCTAATATATTATATAAATGTTATGTGTTAATACAAATATAACATGCATTATAGATTGATAATTAGTAAACAACAATATCCTATACACATATTACCTATTAATATAAAATGAAACACTTTATTAACAAATGATGTTCTTATATATCTAGAGATATTAAAATATATCCATCTTAAAATTTTAGATTCATATTGAACATAAGATATCTATACTCTAAAAGATTTTATATAGTTATAAAACATAAAATATCTATACTTTAAAAAATTAACTATAAAACATGAGATATCTATGTCTTAAAAAAAATTACATCTAAAAAAATCTTTAAATAAACTAAATGTAACAATATATTATTTAAAAAAAAAATACTAAGGAAAATTAAACTTATTTATATTAAAAAATATTGTATACAAGGTTATATTAAAAAGAAAAGAAAAAATGAACTCGTTTATTTGTTTTCTTAGTGAATGTAGGTGATGATAGGTAGTTAGGTTTAAAAATTTTAATATAAAATTGATTAAAAACAATGGTATGTCTTTAATTTATATAAACTATATTTGAAAAACTTAATTTACATCTAATATTTTTTCTCTATTTTATGATGATATTCTTTTCTCCTTCCTTTTTTATTATTGAATTTTTAATTTTTAATTTAATTTATTTAATTTTTTAGAGTCATACATTTATATGTAAATTTAATTTAATTTATGTTGGTATTTTTTTTAATATTTAAAAATTAAAAATAAATGTGAGTTTTAGATATTTTTTATAAACACATTTATACTATTACACTTCACCTTTTGATGTTATTATAAATTATATTTCTAGATGTAACAAATGATTAAAAAATAGGTGGTTGACCCCGCAGTATAACGCTTAAGTTGCAAGGGCAGCAGCTGGGTTGTCTAAGGTTCGGATCGCAAGACTATGGTTGATTTACCCCTTAACAGCGATTTACCAAAAAAGAAATGTTAAAAAACAAAACTTATATTCATAATAGAAAAATAATAGTGTTGTACTGACAACATAAATATATTATTGCTTTTGCACCGTTTATGGCAGCAATCAACAAATTCACAAGCTAACTGAAAATAGAAACGACAGGAAGAATTCAATTAATTCTTCACCTGCTTCTTTACAACTTTAAACTGCTCATGTCTTTCACATGACATGCCGTCACATGGCAAAGTTGGCATCATGAATTTTTTTGTCATTCATCACCAACTCTCACCCCACTTGCATCTCTCACTAACTCATCAATGACAACTACTTATCTAGATCTTGTCCTCGGGGGCAGGAGGCTGAAAAATACTGAGGTCGTTGCTAATGTCTTCTAAAAGATATCACAGCCCTCTTTTTTGGACTTCCTCATTTTTCTTTGACAAATCGGCCAATGAATTGAAGACCATGGAAATAACTGCTTTCATTTACTTATGTGCATTTGAATTCCTCCTCCTCCTCCATTTAAAATGACTTGTCCTCCACACCAAGCCCATTGTGTGGTTACCCTTCTTAGTCTTACGGTTCCCTATCATGTCCCACAATTGTATTAAATCATCATCTAGACTCTAAATCATTTAGTCTTTTTTCTTTTCTTTTTTTTTTTGGGTCATTCGATTGTTTTGTGAGTGGAATTGTCGAATCTATGGACTAAAATGAAATATGAGGAATGGTAAAACTACTTTTAGCATTTCAAATATATAATCTTTGAAATTACGTAGTATTGAGAGACTAGTCACTATGAAAGTGTACTAGTCACTATGAAAGTGTTTTGATTGTCTATAAAGAACACAAAATTTGAATGTTGCTCCTTGTTGACAAGTTTTACTCATGAGTAATTAACAACTATATATACAGTTCCAACTATTGTAGACCAGCTTTTATTTCAATGCTTAATTTCACTTCCAAGACATTAGATGTGAGAGTTGTAGATGGAAAAACTACAAAGGAAAATGGTTACAGATGAAAATAAGTGCAATGGTGGAAGAGTGTGGTAGTGCACTCTAAGTCCTAATCCTTGGTGGAGGGTTAAGCATCTAGGGATGACTATGAAATGGGGGAAGATCTTGAAGAGATGTGACTATTGAATCAAATCTAGTAGAGATTTCGGGGATGGATAAAAGGAGATCAACGATGAACAAATTAAAATATCAATGGTGAATGGTGATAATAAGAAAGTGAGAGAAAGAGTTGTTGATATTGAGATGGGATACAAAGAAAGCAAGATGAGACTTTTTGAGAGGAGGAGAGACGAGGAAAGGGATGTAAAGAAAAAGAAAGAGAAGAGAGATATCAAATGAGGATTGAGAAGGTGTAAAAATCATCAATGGAGCAATACCAAGATATTTAATATCAAAACCCTTTTAAGGACAGTAAAAGTGATCTTCTTGTGACATGGAACTTACAAATAGATGAATCAAATTGGTTGTTCACCTTGATATGAAAGGAAGATGAAAACATAACATATATGGTGGAGAAGCTAATGCAATATGAGGCATTACTTGGTATGGACTCAGAAGGTGAGAGGCTTACAAGCAGGAGTGAGAAGGTAGAGCTGATGTTCCAAAATCAAGGAATAATTGTTGATTTAGCTTTGTTACATGAAAGGGTCACAAAGATTGAAGGTTTTAAAGAGTTGGTGGCCCTAATTTCTTAGTTGAATACTATGCATATTAGTGCATACTATTGGAATCCTAAATTTAGTAGATATAATAATCTATAGATAATGGAGAAGATAAGGAAATCAAAATTTTAGGAAGAAGATGATGAAAGCTCAGTAGAATAGTTTAGCAACAAAATATGTTATTTATAATCTATTTACAAATTTTTGATGAGAATAGTAACAAGGAAGAAGAGAGTAGTAAATCTAGGGCCTTTAAAGAAAAGTCATAATTTAATGATAAGTTTCCAAATGTTGCATCCCATAAGTTAAGGAGACTACATGAGGAAATGATCCCCTTAACCAATCATCACCCACAATGCCACTTAATTCAAGAAAGGTCTCAAAAGAGATTATAGATAACAAGAGTTTATGGATATTACAAGAAGAAAAGAAGAGATTGTGAAGTATTGTGAAGAGATCCTTGGAGAAAACTACTTCAAGATAGAATTTCTTAGAGATAAGGGCCAAGATAGAAAATTAGTGAGATTTAAAAGTATGCTATTTAAAATTGGATTGAACCTAAAAGAGTGAATCAAAGGAAACACAAGGAAGATTTAGAACATAGAGAATATGAAAAACATAAGGGAAGTAGGACATAAGTGTTGCCTGATTTTTACCTACGGGCTCAATCAGGCAGGGGTCTATTTTTTCAAGTATTCATAAGGGGCCAAATGGATTAACTTTTGCCTTAGGTTGCCAAGACATCTCGTTTGCTCTAAAGTTTTATATCTCTCTCCACTTGGGATGTTTCGCCTATAGTTATTCATCAGGTCCGCGTCAGGGAGAGTGGTTTGTGTTTGCTATGAGGTCTGGCCAACAAATAGAAGTCTCACCGAAATAGGAGGAGCTCGACAAGAGGTCTTGCCGACCTGTGGTGGTCTCACCAAAGCGGTCGCCATCGGGGTGATGTCCTGCTGACCCGAAGAGTCTCATCTACTTGGGATGTCATTGGGGAGATCTCGCCAAGAGATATGCCTTTGACAAAAGGTCTAAGCGAAGAGGAAAATTCTCGACCAGGGTTCATGGTTTTGGTGTAATGTCTTGCCGATTGTTAAGGTCTCAGCGACAGTGGCTAGCGAAGGGGTAAAGTCTCACCGATAGGGTGGACTCTTGCCAAAGTGAAATGGCGTCGGGGAAATATAGGAGCTCAACGAGAGGTCTCGCCGACTGAGTGATGTCTCCCTGACAAGAAAGGAGGTCTCAGCAAAGGAAAGGAGCTCGAAAAAAGGTCTCGCTGACTGAGAAAAGTCTCCCTGATTAATAAGCTCTTGCTGAAACAAGGTAGATTCGACGAGAAGTCTTGCCGACTTGATAGGGTCTTGCCGAAATGAGGTGAGCTCAGGGAGAATGGAGGAGTTCACTATGAAGTCTTGCTGACACATGGTGGTCTCGCTGAGAGAGGTTGCCTTCAGCATAAAGTCTGGCCGAATGAGGGAAGTCCTGCCGACAGAGGGGTTCCTTTTGGTATAATATTTTGAGTTCAGGGAGAGGTCTCACCGACCCGATAGTCTCGCCGATCATTGTACACAAGTGGTCTGAGCTCGCTGAAATGTTTTGGGCTCGGTGAGATGTCTCACCGATGCTTGTTTGTCTCGCTGAGAAGGTTATGACATCGGTATAATGTCTTGCCAATAGGGCGAGGTCTCGCCGAAGGAAGTTACATTCGCTAACAGAAGGCTCGGTCGGTGTAATGTCTCACCGACTGAATGGTGTCTTGCCAAGAGGAAAGAATCTATGCTCAGGGAAATGAAATGGGCTCGGGGAGATGTCCTACCGACCCGATGGTGTCTTGCCGAAGGTTCATGCCTTCGGTATGAGGTCTTCTCGACTGTTGTTTGTCTTGTCGATAGCGATGGGTCTATTGCAGGCTTTGGCGATGAACTCTTGCCAAATGTAGATGTCTGGGCAATGAAATGAAACAGCGGTATAACTCTTAGGGGCTCTCTATGATGTTTGGCCAATAGCACTTGTCTTGGCGACCACTGTGGATGTCAATATGACTCTGGCCGCTCGCTAGGTGGTCTTGTTGATCATCATGTGTCTTGTCGATGGCTGCTATGAGGTTTACTCGCATCGGGGAGACACGATTAGTGTCTCACTAACATGCAATTTTGTTTGAGGGACCTCTGACTGCCCGAGAATCTTACATGGAGTGTGCTTGCCTAATCAAAAGGAGCTAAAGACGGACCATGGGTAGTGTGACTGTTTTGACTACCCCTGAGAGGAAGATCGGCAGAATGTAAGCAACATGGATCTGCTCTGAAATCAAAAGCGATGGAGAAGTTCGATGAAACAATGGTGTGGAGATCTAATGGGAAAATCTGATGTTGTTTCCAGAAGAGGTCAACTTGTGGAAGGGTCTAGAATAGGAGAAGAACAGAAAGGATGAGACTGCAAGGACAGCTGGGATGTCAACTGGCAGGAGTGGATCGACATTTACGATAGCACTCAGAAGCATTCAAAGCAGCTCTGATGGAAGTTCGAAGGTGGACACAGGGCCAGAAGTTAGTGCGATTGTTACAAAAGATCAAGGAGGTCATTCCTGGAGCGACCCTTCACCGACATGGACAACAAGGATACACTTGAATGCAACATTAACTTCATTAAAAAGATATAGGGGCAGATTTTTTTTGGAGGCTGATATTTTTGTAAGCCCTAGGGGCTGGGACTTTTGTATATAGGGCATTTTTGCCTCTTTGTAAAAAAGTTTGGATTATGCATTTTGGAGAGTTAATGATTTTTAACAATCCTTTCTCAGCTGATGTATGTTTTGTAACTCTTTTGGAATTTGGAATACAAAGATTACCTTGAAGATCAGTGTTAGTTTTTTCATACTATCTTCTTTCTTTTTTCAGATTATGCAAGTTTCAAACTGTGTTTTCCTAAGTCTGCGTTTAAATTCTAAAGTTGTGAAATTCATCTTTCCTTCTTAAAATATATATGTAGATTAAACCCTTTTATAATTTTTGCATAAGTTTTCACAAGATTTATGTTGGGTAGATGAAATAACTATCATCTTTTTTCCAGTGTATGTTCATCTTTTTATTTCACGATTCCTATCAGTTCGGTGTATCACCATAGGATTTAGTTTTCATTTTCATGCACTCTTTCTCCCTTTTCCTTACAAAAATCAGTAGTTAGGTGATAACACAAAGGAAGTCGGCCTTCTTCGGAGGTTGACCTTGGCTTACAAGTAACCCATAACTTTAGAGGTCTTCCCATGTTACACTGGATTGTTGAATTTTACATTCAACAGGGTGCAAAATCCAAGTGCTAATAGTTTTGGAACGCCCGATGGGACAAGTTCCACATTATATTGTTGGTTTGGTATGCAACCAACAAGTTTTAGACTTTACAAAAGTCATTTTTTGCATACTTGGTGACTCCATAAAGAGAAAGAACTTTAGAATCAATGCTTTTACAGTTTATGAGAAGAGTTCAGACAAGGAGCAGCTTAGTTCCTTTTGAATATTTGTAGTTGTCACCACCCAGAAGACAAGGCAGAGCAGCAAAAAGGGCACCTCCTTCTAAGAGAGTATAGTCTACACCACCTGGTGTTAAACCATAAATTGTGTTTTCACCATCAAGAAGGAGAGGAAGACCATCTAGAAAATGAATTAAGAATCGTTCAGCCTCACCTAGCCTTGGGACAGAAAGGTCTCCTTTAAGCAGTCCAAATGTTTTTGCTAGTTATATATTTTCAAGTTTTGTTGTTGCAGCAAGTTCATCAACTATAGTTTTTACAAATCCAAATCCACCTCTAATGGCTGCTCCCAGAAATCACCCTTTTGTGCCATTTAATGGAGGTAGTCCATTAAATTTGACACAACATAATGATATTCCAATGGTAGCTTTGAAAAGTTTTCCATCTTTCACTTGGGAAGATTAGACTACCCTGATTGAACACATACGAGACGTTGCTTCCTTATGTGGTGTGCACCATATCACACAAGAAGATGTAGTTGTAAGACTACTTGTAGCATCATTCAAAGGAAGAGCATTACAGTGGTTCAGGAGTCTTGGAGTAGGTTCAGTTGCCACTTGGGATGAGTTGGGTGACAAATTACACAGACAGTTTTAGGACAGATCTGATAATTTGTCTTTGTTGGAGAAATTAACTACACTTAAGAGGGCTCCTCAGGAGCAAATGAATGATTTCAATTTTAGATTTCAAAGAACCTAGGATAGAATTCCTGCAACAGTGAGACCACCTCAAGAATATGCATTTTTATACTTTTTGAAGGCTCTTAATAGTGATATAGCCGTTATGATACAATCAATGGGGGGTGTTTCCCTACCAGATGCATTTGAAGTAGCAATCAGAGCTAAAAATAGCCTAATACAAGCTAGTAAACTTTATCCTAGGCCACCAATGCCTATATTTCCAAATATCCATTCGAATATCCCTTTGCAAATACCACCTTTTGCACCTTTTCCACCTATTCCAGATGTTGTAACACAAGAAACTGTTGTTCCAAGATCTTCAAATGAGTTACAGGAGATCAAAATTTTATTATAGACTTTTGGTAATAAGCTTGTGAGCTTGGAAAATCAACAAGCATATAACAGGCCTTATCAACAACATAATTCAGGTCAGCAACAATAATATCAAGGTAATAGACAGGCTTATCAAGGCAACTACCAAGGCCCGAGACAAAGTATAAACACAAGACCTTTTCAGGCTTATGCTCCAACACTTGTTAGTGCAGTTAAGGATCTTGTCCCTATTCAAAACTACCTAGCAGCAGATTATGAGTGGTGCTACCCTTGTAACCAACCTCACAATCAGGTCACTTGCTCAAATGGACCCATTAATCAGGCACTTATGGTGCAGAATGCCTCAAGTTCACAACAAAATGAATTCAATGATGCATCTCCACAATGCCAAGATCAGTCTACCAATGACACTACCCTACTTAACTAGCAAGGTGAAGAATTATGTGGATTGAATGTAGATAATTCTCCAGTTGTAGCTAACACAAGGGCAAAGAAAAGAGCTTTTGAGTTGGATCAAGTAGCTGATAAAGGGAAAGCAACAGCTGCAGAACCATCTACATCTCAAGTGACTCGTGGTTTGCAAAGATATCAGCAACTCCCAGTTAAGGAGCAGCCACACTTGCAATCTGATCATGCTGGCATAAAGGTACATCATAAATTGAACCCATTTGTACCCTATAATATTCTTGATAGTATGAAAAAGATGAATGTAACGATGTCTATGTGGGATTCATTAGCTATCCCAGGTCAAAAAGATATGTTACATTTGGCCTTGTCAAATTTTAAAGTGTCTGATGAATCTAATTCTCCAATAGGTCAAATCAGAACTGTCTTGACAAATAATCCTCAAAAAAAGGATAAACAGCCTAGCAAAGAGGCAAGAAAAGAAGTCAAACCACCTCCATTTTACGTGTATGTAATTATAGGTGATAAGTTAGTTCATAACTATATGGTAGACAGTGGAGCTAGTAGCTCAGTAATGCCAAGGCAAATTGCTGACAAGCTTGGACTAAAGTATCAGCCTTTAGAGAAAGGAGTGATTCAATTGGATGGTACTTCTATTAATACATTGGGTGTTATTAAAGATTTGAGTCTTACCCTTCATGCTTGTTCAAATTTTTCAGTTCCTTAGGACATATGTGTCATAGATCTCCCACCTTTCTTTTCTTTGTGCCTCTCAAGAGACTTTACAGTTAAGATAGGTGGTTATGTGTCAACTGATTGGTCACATATGTTGTTTAAAACAAGATATGGAACTAAGGTTACCATTAAATCTGAGAGGTTGGCTAAAGATCACATTGAGCCATATAACCCAAGCCCTATCAATGTTGTTCCTACTACTGTAGACACAAATTGTGTCATTTTTACTGACAGTGAATTGGTTGTCGCTCAAGAACTTCAAGCAGAAGTTGTTCCTGATGTGTTGCTTCATGAATGGGCGGCTAAAAATGTGTTGGACAATCCTGTAGATTTTATTCAAGATGTCGGTATGGGTAATTATGTAATGCTTGAACCAGATGCAGAGGTTCCAAACCTCGAAAAAAGTATAGATCAATTGTTGCAACAACAAAGTGAACTCTGGGAAATGGAGCAGGTGGAGGCGCAATGCTGGTTTCTCCACAGGGTGATAAGTATTTTTCAGCTTTTCATTTTTCTTTTGCATGTTCTAACAACAGTGTTGAGTATACAGGACTCATTCAAGGCCTTGAATGGGCAAGGGAAAGAGGAATCGACTGTTTGAAAGTCTATGGAGACAGTGAATTGATAGTTAATCAGGTTAGAGGGCTAAATGTTGCCAAGAATGATGCTTTGAAGTCTTACAAAAATAGAGTATGGGATATAATTGAAGAATTTAATGCCTTCAATATGATTTATGTTCCACGAAATTAGAATAAGCATGCTGATAGACTTGCAGCAATTAGAGCACAGTTTGATATCCTAGGTGATATTAAAAAAGATAAAATACAATAGTATGTCAAAGTGGTTATTAGGCCATCAATTCCTGATAACAACATTAACTGGCAAGTATTTGAATGTGATGAATAGATTTTAACCTTTCTGCTCCAAGAAGATCGATTTTCTGTAGTGAACCAAGAAAAGATCAAACAGTAGTATGATGATCAAGTGATACAGCTGAAGACAAATAAACTTCCCAAAGGGTTGGTTACCTTGGAATCCATATTCAATTCTGATGACCAGCTTAAGAAGAATAAAGTCACATTCAAGTGAAAGAAGATCATTATGAAGAAGTGGAAATATTTAAAGGTAAGCTTCTCAAATTAGGCAAAATCTATTCACCTGAAGATAAGAGAGCTTTCATTATTTTATGCCAAGAGTATCATGATGTTTTTGCTTGGCAATATTTTGATTTAAGAGGGTTTGATCCTCACATTGCACAACATACAATTGAGTTAGAACCTAATGCCAAGCCTATGAGACAAAAATAGAGACCATTGAACCCCAAGCTTGAACCTTTGATGATCAAAGAGTTGACCAAGTTAGTTGAGGGGAGTATTGTATTTCCAATTAAACACACATCTTGGGTTTCTAACCTTGTTCCAGTTAGAAAAAAGAATGGTGAGGTAAGATTATGTGTGGATTTTAGAGACCTTAACAAAGCGTCTCTGAAATATCATTATCCCAACGCCTATGGAAATAACCTCCGCCGCCCTACATTTTCTCTCTGGATAAGACTCGTTTATGTCCCATCTCATCGCATGAGGAGGATCAGTATAAAATAGCATTTACAACAAAATGGGGCACTATGGCCTACAAGAGAATGTCTTTTGGTTTATCTAATGCTTGTGCCACCTTTCAGTGTGCCATGGATATGGCATTTCAGAATTTAATCCAGAAATTTTTGTTGGTTTACTTAGATGACATAACCGTATATTCAAAGAATGCCGATGAACACTTGTCACATCTAAAGCAAGTATTTTGAAAAATGTAGAGTATGGAATATCTCTCAATCCGACAAAGAGTATTTCTTTTTGCGCTTATGAAGGTAAATCGGTTTGAAATGAGCGCAAGATCTGAGTTACCATTGATCCTGAAAGAGTTAAGGCTATACTCAAACTGCCATTACCTAATCACAAGAAAGGATTGCAGAGATTTTTAGGGAGAATTAACTTTTTAAGAAGATTCATTCCTGATTTGGCAAATTTACTACAACCCTTGACTGCCATGCTTAAAAAGAATGCAGTTTTTAGTTGGACTAGAGAAGCGAAACATAGTTTTGAAGAAATCAAGGAAGCTTTAGCATCAACTCCAACACTGGTAAATCTAGATTTCTCTAAAGACTTCTTTTTTATGCTTTTGGTAGCATCAGTTCAATATTTGCTATGCTGGTTCAGAAAAATAGTGATAATTTAGAGCAGCCAATAGCTTTCTTTAGTCAAGTACTTGTTGATTATGAAGAGAAATATACATTTGTTGAGAAACATGTTCTCGTTGTGATCAGAAGCCTAAAGAAGTTTAAGCCTCTAGTTTCAAACAATAAAATTCATATTTTGGTTGCACACCCAAGTTCGAAGGATTTTTTATTGAGAAAAGATCTGAGTGAGAAAAGAGCAGGGTGGATCACAAAAGTAATGGAATTTGATGTCAACATCAACATCAAAAAACTTGTCAGAGGTAGAGGACTTTGTGAGCAACTTGCCTCCACTTCTGAAGATGCACAGAAATAAAAAAATTGGTGTTGTTTTAGCTAATACAGATGAACCTCAAAATGTTCAAGTTGTTGCACCTACCTTAGTTGTAGGTTGGGTTCAAGAGATGACCCACTTTCTTCATACTGGTGAATGTCCACTAGGTCTGGATAGAGCAAAACGAAGATACTTCAGATTGTAGTCAATTCCTTATGTCCTTATTGATAATATCCTTTTCAAGAAAGATCTGAATGGTGTCTTGTTAAGGTGTATTGATACTAATCAAATAAAAAAGGTACTGCATGAGTTTCATGATGGAATTTTCTGAGGTCACTTTTCTCCAAGGAAAATAGCTTGCAAAAGTATGAGAGCTGGTTACTACTGGCCCATCTTGTTCAAAGATGCATATGCATGGTCAAGGAAGTGTATGAAATGTGCTTTATTTTCAAGAAAGGAAAATCTACCTACTATGCCTTTACATCCAATTCAGGTAGAGCATCCCTTCATGAGATGGGGCATTCACTTTATTGGACCAATTAATCCACCATCCAGTGCTGGTTACAAGTGGGTGCTTACTACTACAAACTATTTCACACGATGGACAGAGGCAACAACTTTGAAAGAAGCAAATGAATCTTTCGTTTTGAATTTTTATGAAGATATAATCACCAGATGTGGAGTTCCTAACTCCATCATTTTAGATAATGCTCTTGCATTTTTTGGATTAAGAGTCATAGATTGGGTTGTTAAACACGGAATTCATTTGAATACTTCCTCCAATTATTACCCGCAGGGTAATGGATTAGTTGAAAGTACAAATAAAAATATGATCAGAATCATTAAGAGGAATATGGAAGAGAATCAAAGAATTTGGCATACCACAATGAAATCTACACTCTGGGAAGATAGAATAACCCCTAAGAGATCAGTTGGTAGTTCTCCATATGTCCTCGTTTATGGTAAAGAGGCTAGATTACCTCTATCTGTAGAGCTTCAAGCTCTAGACATTGTTCACCAGTTGGAGATGTATGAAGAACATGACCCAATGTCCATGAGATATACAGAGATCATGGAGCTCAAAGAATCAAGAGACAAAGCAATGAAACCTTTGGAGTATCATCAGCTCCAAACGAAGAAAACATTTGATAAGAAAGTTACAGCCAAAGTTTTCAAGGAAGGGGATATTGTTCTCAAGTGGGATGTGTTAAAGAGTGGTCTAGGAAAACATACAAAATTTGACCATTTCTGGGCAGGCCCTTTTGTTGTTACTGAATGCAAGGAGCATAATGTATTCCAGTTATCAAACATGGATGGAGAAAGGTTACCAATTCTAGTTAATGGGATTCACCTAAAACATTGTTTTGAGGTATGATTTATCATTGTACATATTAGGTTAGGTTGTGTGCTTTCAATAAGTGCTTCTGCACTTTAGTTTAATTGTTTTCGTATTTCCTAAGTGTTGTTCCAGCATAGTAAATAGTTTCACTTCAGTTTCAATAAGTTTCCAGTGTCCTGATTTGCTTCATCAGTCTCAAGTAAGTTACAACCATCTACGAACTTCTCTTGGTTTGTTTTTGAGGTTTTTACTAAGTGATTCTAAGCCCAATGGACAAGTTTTGGCTACTGGTTTCCAGGTTTAGCAAGGAAACATCCAACAAAGGTCACCAGAAATGTTGCCCGATTTTTACCTACGGGCTCAATCAGGCAGGGGTCTATTTTTTCAAGTATGCATAAGGGGCCAAATGGATTAAATTTTTCCTCAGGTCGCCAAGACATCTTGGTCGCTCTAAATTTTTATATCTCTCTCCGCTTGGGATGTTTCGCCAATAGTTATTCATTAGGCTGGCATCAAGGAGAGTGGTTTGTGTTCGCTATGAGGTTTGGCCGACAAATAGAAGTCTCACCAAAACATTTTGATTACTTCCATTCTATCCATCGAGGTATTTTTTTCCTCAAAGTCTATACCTTCTACTTGTGAGTAATCCCTTACACACAAGCCTTGCTTTATTTCTAACTACTTCTCCATTCTCATTCAACTTGTTTCTAAATACCCACTTAGATTCAATTATATTCTTATTTTTAGGTCTAGGAACCAATTCTCAATTCTGATTTTTCTCAATTTGTTCCAACTCTTCTTTTGTTGCCTTCATCCAATATTCATCTTTGCATGCCTCACTCACTATTTTTGGTTTAGTTTTGGAAAGTAAAAATAGATTTACCTCAACTTCGTTAGCTCTTCTTGTCAATACTCCTTTCCTCTTACCTCCAATGATATGTTCTTCAAAATGATTCTTTTGCACATAATTAGGGGTATTAGGGGTCTTTTCTAGAGCTTTTTCCCTCTTCATTCTACATGTCTTTTCTCTTAGCTTTTTCTTCTTCTTCTACTCCACAAGCAGGTTCATCTGACACATATCCATCTATAACAACCAAATTCTGTAAATATTTATCAAAATTGACATTTACACTCTCAACAATATTTCTTAGCCTTTTTTTTTAACATTTGTAAGCTTTGATTTTAGTAGAATATCCAAGGAAAATACCTTCATCAGACCTTGCATCAAACTTTCCCAAGTTTTCTTCATCTCTTTTGATATATCATTTGCTTCCAAATACTCTAAAGTACTTGATAGTATGAATCCTTCCAGACCACAACTCATAGGGAGTATTTTTGTTGTTAGCCTTGGCTTGAACTCTATTAAGTATGTAAATAGCAGTATGAATTGCTTCTCTCCAGTAGACTTTTAGTAATTTAGCTTCTTTCATCATAGTGCTTACAACTTCTTGAATAGTTCTATTTTTCCTTTCAACAACTCCATTCTACTAAGGATTTCTAAGGGCAGACAAGTGCCTCTTTATTCCATTGGAGATGAATTCTCCACCTTTGTCAGATCTTCAAATCCATTTCATTCTCAACCATAGCTTTAAATTTATCTAGAGCTTTAGATTTTTCTCTAAGAAAAGTAACCCATGTCATTCTAGAATAATCATCAATCAAAATCATGATATACCTATCACCTTGAATACATCTCTCCCTTGTAGGACCACAAAGATCTGTATGTATTAATTCCAATAGCCCAATAGTAGATTGCTCTTTTCTTTTGAAACTACTTCTTGTTTATTTTCCGAATTGACAATCTTTGCAAATGTCATTGATAGGCTTTATAATTCTTGGTAGGTCTCTCACTACATGAACCAAATTGATTCTAACCATATTATCAAAATTCATGTGACACATCCTTTGGTGCCATAACCAACTATCATTAATCTAAGTCATGAAGCAATGACCATCAACACCCTTGAGATGATAGAAATTTTCATATGTCCTCTTACCAGCAACAATCACAGAATGAGACCCTTCTCTAATCTCAAAAATTTCATCCTTAAACACAAGATTATATCCTTTTCTACACATTTTTCCAACACTCAAAACATTATTCCTTAAGCCTTTAACATAGTAAACATCTTTAGTATTATGTTTTCCATCAAAATTGTTTGAACTTATACCACAAATCTTAGCTCCTAAATCATCTCCAAATTTAACTAATCCTCCATCATAATTTTCAAGTTTAACAAACTTAATTTTGTCTCTAGTCATGTGATTAGAGTAGCCACTATCAACAACCCAATAGTTCTTATTATGTCTAGCATGAAAAGTAGATTTACCAAAGAACCTTCAATCTTCCTTCTTTTTTGGAACACTTTTCCTCACACAACTTTCATAGTTAGTAGAAGTAGA
>VDFB02281492.1:517742194-517855758 GCA_007258455.2 Sequoia sempervirens
TTTGGATGTTGGCTTTCGGCACAGGATTTAAGTGCAGCACACTTGTCTGGAAGGCTCTCAATGATCTTTCGCCTTCTCCAATTACAAATCCTTGGTTGGATTGTATTCATAGATATCCTGTTAAAAGCTAGGTTTTGCAACAAGCCATGGATTATATGATAACTATATATGTATATGTATTATATATGTAATTTCAAATAAATGAATGGAAACTGTGGAAGAAAGGTAAGGGAGATTAAAAAGCAATGATCGCCTTATCTCAACAGAGATTTCATTCCTTATATACCTAACTATTAAAATTTCTATTTTGTTAGTTCTCCTCTATCTTGATCTTTCACTCTTCATTAGTTTTCACTGGCTTGATTTTACCAGAATTTTCCATCACTAAGTCCTTCTAGAGGAGAGGCTGCAAGTCAGAAAAGCCATGCCAAGGATGTGTTGAACTGGATTTGATGATGGGTGGACAGAAATAAGGAGGGCAGAACCTTGTTTAGTGCAGGCAACCATCAAATGTATAGATATTGTGCTGAACAGTGGATGTGGAATTATCTATTAAGGTTTGTATGGAAAGTGAGCTGGAAATAAGAAGGAAATTGTGTGTTGAAATATAATCTGTGAAGTAGGATTATCTGGCATATTCCAATGAAGCTGTTCCCCATTTATTATCAAAGATTGTGTTTCCATCGTTTGGCCGACGGATTGAATTTATCATAGGGAAGACTACTGTTTGTCTTTTTTTTCCTTTTTCCTTTTTCTTAATGTTTTATTTTTGAAATTATCTTTCAATATTTATTAATAAAAAAAGTTCCTTGGATTTGAAAATATAATGAAATTTGATTCTTTAAGAATTATCTAGGTTAATTAATTATTAATAGCTATCATCACTCAACTAACTCAACTAACTTAAATATTTAATTTTTGATGTAATAAATGGATGTTTGACTACTAGAGTTAGTGTGTGGTGAGAGTTGTTACGGAGAGTTAATGTAGGAATTTGTGAGTTAATACATACAAAATTATAAATCTAATGTTTGTGGATTATTAGCAAATCTTAAAATTTTAGTGTTTAGATCATACCTACTTTGTCGAGCTTATTTTCTTAAGTAATAAAAAACCTAATTTTAGATGACAAAACCAATCAAATATTCTTTGGAGGCTATCTTGGGTTGAGTTTTTCATAACCTCTTTAATATAATATAATGCTCCCTCATCATGCAATCTTTACTATGTGAATTTGCATTACACCTCCAAGGTGTAGTGGATTTTGAATAAAGGATCAAACCCTTAATTTTAATACCATATTAGAATCACAAAAAAACAATTAGAGCCACAATTATCAATTCAAATCAAGAAATAAAAAAATCATCTAAAGAGGGAAAATAGAGGTACATTACTGATGTCCAAGGACACAAAGAAACATTATAATAAAATAAAATTTCTTGAGTAGATAAATGAGAAAAAGCGTTTGTGTGCATTACTTACATAGACCTCTATGTTTGGGAAAAATACCCATATTCTTAGAGCAATCCTATCCACATGAATTTCAAATTTAAATTAAATACATCACTTATCCCAACAAGCCAACTATAATCTATCCCTTAAGTTGGGCCTAAAGAGTAGGATTTCATGTTCTAATAGTTTGAAAATAAATTTGATCTTTCCATGACAAATAATCTTGAGAGATATCTTGTCTCCCAAAAATACATCCCCTCCATTTTAACTTTCATATACAAAGAACCACTCCTTACAAGAAATAATATGAAACAAATCTCTTAAATTAATCAACCATGCATCATCATCTACATTGTACTCCAAGATGCTAAGAAAATATCTCTTGCTTTTCAATGGAGAGCTTTGTCTCCGTGGTAGATGAATCGTCAAATCCCTTAGCTATCTTCTTAAATCCACTTTATTTTTTAAAATATCTAACATTTTTTGCAATTCCAACATTTAACCTTGAACTTTCCAAGAGATTATTTTTCTCTTTAGATTTTGGTCTTTTATTTGCATACTTTTTCTTTCCTTTGTCATTAAAATACCCTATGAAAACCATATAATCCTTTATAGGTTCATCCATGCTACTTCTTCCTTATTTCTTTCAATAGCAAGACAACAACTACTTCTTCAAGCTTCAAATAACTAAGGGTACTAATAATTGCCTCAACAATATTATCCTATGAATCAAATAAATAATATAACATCGAATGCACTAATCTTTCTCACTCATTTGTACACTTATAGAGGTTAATTTAATTACCACAATGGTGAATACATTTAGGAGTTATTTCATAGAGTTTCCATCACTTATTCTAGGGAGTACAACTTATTTTGAAGAAAAAAATATTTACTAGGGTTCTTTAAATACACAAACACTATATTGTCCCATAGTATTTAACAATCTCTTCACCCAAGACATTTACCAACATTGAGTTAGAGAGATTAGCATAAATAGTGTTTCTTTCTTTCTTGTCAATATTTTTCTAGTCATTTTTATCCATAAAAGAGGAATAAATCTATCCGCTATAGTACATTGATCACAATAAAAAAAGATGAGCTTTCATATTTAAAATTTAAATTATCCAATGAACTTTTCAATCTTCATCCTTAAAATTTTTGGCATCTTATATTATTGAAACCCTATGTTGAATTACATAGAACTTCACTCAAAAAATATTAGCACAAGGAAAAAACATGTCATTCTCATAAATCTTAGGAAACAAAATTATGAGATAAAATAAAAGTAAAATTAATCTTCTTAACTAATAAAGTCAAGCAATACTAAATAGGTTAAAAAATTTATAATACAACAAAATATAACAATGACATCCACAATAATGATGCAAGATATATATATCTTACAATACCCTTTTGAGAGAAATCTAGAAAAATACATCAATCCTTAGGATATAAGTTCAACATAATGTTATTTATAATTGAAAAATATGTTTCTAGATCTCAAGTGTGGATTCAATGTCTTTAATCCTATATTTGGTCCAATTTTAAATTATTTTTTATAGGTATAAGGAAGAAAATAAACAATATTAGAGTGGGTTCCAATATGATGGACCGAAATTTCAAGTGTCCCACTATTTGCATACAATTTCTAACTCCCCATTTGCATGCATGTTTAATTTTCTTTATAGCTAACTAAAACTAGTTAATCAGAGATGTGTTCTTTCAATGGCACTTTGTAACCTCTAATATAATTACTCTTCCAATGTAAATTTTATGTTATTGATGAAATTCCAAGTGGTAGAATCATCATCATAATGGAAATCTCAACATCCATTTTCAATTATGACACCCTATTTCACATGAAATAAAAATATAATAATATTAAATTATTATGCAAGTTGTACAACACACCTTCTTAACAAGGGTTTTTTTGCCTTGAAATTATGAGAGTAAACATTACTTGATCTAACATTAAGAAAATGACCTAAAATAAAGAGCCTAAAATTGGATTATTAAATAGAAAGATCAAACAACTAAATCTTAATAATATAATAGTCTATAACAAATTATGATAGTGATAATGTCTAGTGGCATGATTCTCTCTAACTTTTGTGATCTTTCCTAGAGAAGAGTTTACTCCTCAGTACCCATTAAAATTTCTTATCTACTCATATCTAAGTTTAAGAATAATATAGGGCTTCCCGATTCTATCAAGGCATCTTCATCAACTCAAGAAAATACTAAGGACAAAGAGAAATCAAAGGGTAAAGCCTTAGTTGCTACATCATCTTTATCTCCATCATGGATTATAGACTTTGGTGCTTCACACCATATGGGTTCTTCATATGTCTTTTCATCCTTAGAGCCATCAAGTATGTCCACAATCACCTTAGGTGATCTGATACTCCAACATTGGTAAAAGAGAGAGGGTTTGTTGAAGTTGAAGGAGGAACATTTTCAAATGTTCTAAGTGTACCTTCACTATAAACTATTCTCATTTTAGTGTACATTGAATAAATCATTTAAGGAAGGGCATGAGAGTACACTTATCTCCAAATTCAATTGAGATAAAAGAATCACAAAGCAATAGTTTGGTAGCAATAGGGGAGGTAGATCTGTTAGACACACAAAACAACCGAGAGGGGGGTGAATTAGTTGTACATTAAAAGATTTAAACCCTCATGAATCTAAAATCCCTTATTAAGCATTAGAATGAGGGTAAGTGCACCAAGCTATGACACAAAAATGGCTCTTAAGATGCCACTATTTTCTAAAATCAACAAAATCTGATGTGCATGAGAAAATGAAGATAGTTACGCTCAAAATTTGAAGACATAGCAAGAAAAAGAGTTGTAGTGCTCCAAGTCTAGTTTCTAAGCTACTATATTTTTTTGAAAATAATGAAGATTAAGAGTTTCAAAAAGGGGGGGCAATAGGTCTTGTTTTTAGCAAAAAAAAATAGTAGTTTTTGAGCCCCCCCGTTTTTCATTAACTTTTTTTTAGAATTTTGAAAATTTGAATAGTGAGAAATTAGCTAACACCATGTAGTTTATCCCCGTTCTTTCGGATAATTTTTTAATGAATATATAATATTTTATGAATTTTCAAAGTGAAAAATCTTGAAAAAGCTAAAATTTGAGTGTTCTCCCCCTAATTTTTTTGAAAACTAATAAAAAATCGATTCTTTTTTTCAGAATTTGTAGAATGGAGTGTAGTTTTAAAAAATGTAATTTGTTTCAAGATTCGATGAACAAGTAAAAATCTATCCTAAAACTAGCACATGTTGGTTTTTGACAAAAAATGGAGGCAATAACAAGAGAAGTTATGGATGGAAACCTTAACATAATCAAACCATAAAAAAAACATTATATATTTAGATAGCTAGGAGAGAGCCTAACATCATCATAATTTTAAAAAAAACTTTCATTGAAAGATGTGCAAACGAGATGGTTAGAACAACCAAAAATATGTGTAAATTTGGTATCCTCTTGAGAAAATCACATCCATAAGCAACTCATTTTACAAGTGCCAAATTTGGTGGTCTCCAAATGGCACATCCCATTTAGCACTCACCAAATTTAGTGCTCGCCAGATTTGGCGAGTGACGAATGGGATGTGTCATTAGGAGAGTGCCAAATTTGGCACTCACCAAATGAGCTGCATTGACAAAAATCTAACTTTGCTTTCTCTTTATGTCTCTCTCCACCACTTTGATAATACTTAGAGTTCACAGTTTATGATCGTTGATGGATAATTGAGGTTTAGCCTTTCACTCCCTCTTTGCCTCCTTCCCTCTTAACCAATATGTACCCATTAGATCTCTCAACCTCTCTAGGTCTCTCCTACACTCTCTACCTTATCTTCCATCCTTAGGGTTTAAGTTATAGGGTTGAGGGTTTAATGTGTAAGATAACTCCCCCTCTCGGGTCTGCTTCCTCCCTCTATCCCATCCTCTCTCTCTCTCAAGTCTCTCCCTCACTCTATCCCTTCCACCCTTTGTCTCTTAGATCTATCACACCCCCAGTCCCTCTCTCAAGTCTCCCTCCCATCCTAACTACTCTCACACCCCCTCTCCCTCTCTCAAGTCTCTCCCTCCCACCCTAACTAGAAAAATCTCTCTCCCTCATTCTATCCCTCCCACCCTTTGTCTCTTGGATCTCACCCCCTCTCCCTCCCACCTGGCTAGAAACTCTCTCCTGGCTCACAAGTTTTCTCTCTCATGTCTCCCTCCTCTCTCTCTCTCCTTCTCGGGTCTCTCTCTCTCTTAGGTTTCTCTCCCTCAAGAGTCTCTCTCTCTCCTAGGTCTCTCCCACTCCATCTCTCTCTCCTCAAAATATCCCTCACAACCCCTCTCCCTCTCTCAGGTCTTTCCCCCCACACTAACTAGATAACTTTCTCTCTCTCTCTCTCTCAGGTCTCACTCCCTCCCACCCTACCTAGACTACTCTCTCACTCCAATATCCTCTCTCACACTCCCTATCTTATTTCTCTCCCTTAAAATATCCCTCCCACCCTTCACATCTCTTGGGTCTCTCCCCCTACCCTAACTAGATAACTCTCTCTCCCTCTTTCGGGTCTCTCTCTCTTAGGTCTCAATCCCTCCCACCCTACCTAGACTACTATCTCTCTCCAACCCCCTCTCTCACACTCCATCTCTCTTAGGTCTCTCCCTCAAAATATCCCTGCACCCTCTCTCAAATATCTCCCTCCCATCCTAACTAAATATCTCTCTTTCTTTGACAATAGTCTCTCTCTCTCAGGTATCACTCCCTCCCACACTACCTGGACAAATCTCTTTCCTCTAACCCCCTCCATCTGCCTCCCTCTCCTGCTCGCTCCCTCTCTTGGGGTCTTTATCTTTATCTCTCCCTCTCATCTATCTCTCTGGATTATCTCTCTCAAGTGTCCCCTCCTCTCTCTAGGTGTTGCTCAAAATATCCTCCTACCCATCCTCCCTCTGTAACCTCTCTCTCACACCTGGCTAGATAACTCTCTCTCTCTCTCTCTCTCCTCCAGCTCCCTCTCTTAGGTCTTTATATTTCTCTCCCTCTCATCTCTCTCTCACTCTCAGTCTCTCTCGGTGTCTTCCCTCCTCTGATCCTCAAAATATCCTCAATCCCTCTCCCCTCTCTCAGGTCTCTCCCCTAATGCTAACTAGACCTTTCTTTCTCTTTTCCCTCTCCGTTCTCTCTCTCTTAGGGTTTCCTCCCTCCCACCCCTCCCTAAGGCTTCACTCCTCTCCACTCCCAACCACCTCTCTACACTCCCTTTCTCTCGAGATTCTCCTCAAAATATCCCTCCCACCCCTTCTCCTCCTCTTTAGGTCTCTCCTCCCATCCTAACTTCTGCTCTTTCTCAATCTTAGTAGTCTCTCTCTCAGGTTTCACTCCTCCTAGACAAATCTAGCTCCTCCAACTCCCTCTACTCTCTCTCCTCACTCCATCCCTCTCTTGGGTATTTATCTTTTTGTCTGTCCTCTCATCTCTCTGAGTGTCTCCCCTCAAAATAGCCTCCCAGCCTCTCTCCCTCTCTCACGGTATTTCTCCCCACCTAGCACATAAATCCTCTCTCTCCTTCTCAGTCTCTATCTCTCTCTCTCTCTCTCAGGTCTCCATCCCTCCCACCCTACCTAGACTACTCTCTCTCACTCCAAACCCCTCTCTCACACTCCCTCTCTCCCTCTCCCTCTCAAGTATTTCTCACTCTACCTCACTCCAACTCCCTCTCTTAAGTATTTATCTTTCTCTCTCCCTCTCATCTCTCTCTCCCTCAGGTCTCTCTCTTTTAGGTCTCTCTCAGGTCTCTCTCTTAGGTGTCTCCTCCCTCTCTCTTAGGTATCTCTCCTTAAATATCCTCCCAACCCCTCTCCCTCTCTCAGGTCTCTCCCCCCACACTAACTAGATAACTCTTTCTCTCTCTATCTCAAGTATCTCTCTCTCTCTCTCTCTCTCAGGTCTCACTCCCTCCCACACAACCTAGAATACTCTCTCACTCCAACGCCTTGTATCAAACTCCTCTCTTGGTATCTCCCTCAAAATATCCCTCCCATCCCTTCTCCCTCTCTCAAGTCTCTCCCCCCATCCTAACTAGATAACTCTCTTTCTCTGATGTAGTAGTCTCTCTCTCAGGTCTCACTCCCTCCCACCTTACCTAGAAAAATCTCTCACTCCAACACCCCCTCTTTCTCTCTCTCTAACTCCATCTCCCTCTCTCAGGTCATTATCTTTCTCTCTCCCTCTCATCTCTTTCTTACGTGTATCCCTCAAAATATCCCTCCCAACCTCTCTCCCTCTATCAGGTCTTTCCCCCCCACCCTAACTAGATAACTCTCTCTCTCCCTATCAAGTCTCTCTCAAGTCTCACTCCCTCCCACCTTACCTAGACTACTCTTTCTCACACTCCAACCCCCTCTCTCACACTCCCTCTCTATCCCTCTCAAGTATTACTCTCTCTCTCTCTCACTCACTCCAACTCCCTCTTTCAAGTATTTAGCTTCCTCTTTCTCTCTCTCTTTCTCTCAGGTCTCTCTCTCAGGTGTCTCCCACTCTGTCTTTCTTAGGTCTCTCCCTCAAAATATCCCTCCCAACCCCTCTCCCTCTCTCAGGTATCTCCCCCCCATGCTAACTATATAACTCTCTCTCTCCCTCTCAAGTCTCTCTCTCTCTCTCTTAGGTCTCTCTCTCCCACCCAAGCTAGACTACTCTCTCTCACTCCAACCCTTATAAGGAAAGTAACAATACGAAAATACCTTCCTAATGCAAAATCCTTAGGAAAGAAGTGTAGAAAATAATTCATTTAACAAGTTACATTCATTGAGATGCACATTCACAGCTCAAAAAGAATAAACACAAATTATCACACATAGAGATAACACCAAATTTATGTGAGAAAACCCTTACGGGAGAAAAACCCACATACCAAGTAAAGTCACTTTGTATTACAATTAATAGATTACATACAAAGTTACAGACTTCACTCTCAGATGTTAACTCATGACAACAATACAATCCCTTGATCAACCTCACACTGAGATACTAATTACCGCCACTCTCACTCTATTACAATGCAAGAAGAGCATACAATCTAGCACCACCCAACCACTGTTAGGTTTTCATCAGTTTCACTATCTTCACCGACAAGCTTCCTTCGTCTCAGTTCACACACACCACCATCCAACATGCATCAATCTTCCCATCAATTAATTTAGTTACAGAGAATATTACCATATTTTCTCTCTCTCAACCCCTGAGTCAAATCATGCATTTAATGCAAATATATTGCTATCAAGAAATACAACTTTTAGCCCACTAATTATTAGTTCACAATAGTGATGTAGAATCAATGAATGAATTCATACCATGTGTCAAAATATCACTTGTCCACCGCTTTTGAGTATCGTACCATTCAAGTTCACTAATTCAACCATCGCCATATCAGAGGGACACTAATTTGTCTCCCACTGATAAAAGAAAGTCCCACCGATATCCTCTTTACAACTTATTGGCTCAACCCATGTGGTCCCCAACATCTACTCAACATCCATGTCATTGCTGTACAACTGAGGTCACCTTCCATGCAAACCAGTCCCACCATCCATAGGTTATGTTGCCAAGTCGGGAGAAACCCGAACTTCATGACCTCCATCAGAGGTTAGGAAATTCTTGGAAGCTGCGACAATAAGGAGATTTCCATGTTAGGAGGTTATGAAATTCACAAACCTTGCGACCTAGTTTCCAAGGTTCAAAAATCCAGCGATCCTGCATCAAGCTCAATGTTACCAAGTTATGATCTTTTAGAACCCCGTAACTTAGGTTTCAAGGTTCTAGATTTTGACAATAGTTCGACAAAGAAGGCCAACAAAGGGAAAAATGCCAAGTCTTTAATAGAGGTTCAAGCTAGCAAGTTGAGGCATATTTTCCAACAAGATCCCACTTGATGAAGACTTACTGGCTTCCTCTAAACTCGAAGTTATTGAAAGTCATAGGCCACAAGGCCCATCAAATTGGAACACCACCTATACTTGTCTACGCTTACAGGCTTTGTCAATGCATCAACGAAATTCTCGAGAGTATCCACTTTTTCAAGATTAACCTTTCCATCCTCCACCATATGATGAAGGAAATGATATTGAACATCGATATGATTCGTCTTGGCATCAAAAGTTGGATTTTTTTCAAAACAAATAGCACTCTGACTGTCATAGAAAATTATAATCTACCCTACATTAAACCCAATATAAGAACACAAATGTCTAAGCCAAACAATTTCTTTGCAGGCATGTGTTGTTGCCATATACTCTACCTTAGTAGTAGATAGAGCAACTATAACCTATCGCTTGCTCATCCAACTCACTACACCACCAAATAACATGAAGATGTATCCAATGGTGGATCTTTTGCTGTCAATGTCCCTTGCCCAATCAGAATTCACATACCCATGAATCCTAAGAGACTTGTGTAATCCAATAGAGTTGCCATGATAACACAAAGTATACTCCAAAATTACCTTCAAATATTTGAAAACTCTTTTCATAGTATCCCAATGTGGTCTTCTTGGATTAGCCATAAACCGACTAAGTACTCCCACTACTTGGGCAATGTATGGCCTTGTACAAACTAGTGCATACATTAAATTGCCAACAACACTTTCATAAGGAACTCTAGTCATGTCCTCCATCTCAATAAGAGATTTTGGACAATCTTCAATAGATAGCTTTGTTCCCTTCAACACTGGAACAACTAGTTGCTTGTAATCAGTCATACCAACTCTCTCTAGGACAATGTTGATATACTTACTCTAGCTAAGACAAAGATTTCTACTTCCTCTATCCCTTTTTATTTACATCCCTAGAATAGACCTTGCTACACCTAGATCTTTCATTTCAAAATTTGTTGACAAATAAGTTTTTAGATCAGAAATCATAGTCTTACTATTTCCTATAAACAACATGTCATCAACATACAAGGAAATAATAAGAACTCGATCATTTTCAATTTTTTAATAAACACAATGATTTGATTTTGATCTCATAAATCCCAATGAAAATTTACAAAGGTGTCAAACTTTTGGTACCACATTCTAGGTGATTGCTTAAAACATACAAATATTTCTTTAACTTGCAAACTATATTTTCTTTACCTTTTTCAATGAAGTGCTTAGGCTAGGGCATATAAATTTCTTCTTCCAAATCTCCATGAAGAAACATTGTATTCACATCCATTTGCAAGATCTCTAAGTCATGTGCTGCTACAAGTGACAAAATAAATTTGATAGATGTCAGCTTAGCTACAGGAGAAAAAAATTCTCCATAATCAATTCCCTCCACCTGGGAATAACCTTTCATGACCAATCAAGCTTTACACTTCTCAACACTACCATATAGACCAATCTTCTTCTTAAATACCCATTTACAACCAACAGGCTTTCACCCTTTAGGCAGGGGTACCAAATCCTAGGTTTCATTCTTTTTCAAAGATGTCATTTCCTCATTCATGGCTTCCAACTAGGAATTTGAGTCAAACATATTAATTGCCTCTTTCACAGTCCTAGGTTCATCAGTGCTAGTAATCAAAGCATAGGAATAGTTCAAATCCAACATAGAAAATCCATACCTATCAGGTTGATGCTTTTCACATGTAGACCTCCTCACAGGCCGAGGCTGAGGTTGTGGTTCTTCTTAATGTTCAGAACTATCAGAGCTACTCAAGCTCTCCTCAGTTTCAGGTACACTTTGTAGTTCCTCTTTATCTGGGGTTTGAGGAATTTCAACTACATCATTCTTCTTTTCCTTTTTATCTGTCTCTAACTGTGGTCCAGCTACAAAAGGATTCAACTCACAAAATATTACACTTCTGTTGTACAAAACCTTCTCAATAACAAGATTCCAAAGCTTGTATCATTTCACACCAACACCATAGCCAATGAAGATACATTTGACAACCTTGTTCTCCAACTTTGATCTTTTCTTGTTTGACACATATGCATATGCCTCATAGCCAAAGACATGAATGTCTCAGATAAGGATTTTTACCAGACCATGTTTCCATAGGTTTTTTGTCAACAAGATATGAACTAGGTTCAAACGATTAATCAACATGTTGTAGCCACAGCCTCAGCCCAGAAATTATTCTCTAGACTAGAATTGCTCAACATACTTCTTACTCTTTCCATTAGCGTCTTGTTCAACCTTTCAACAACTCCATTCTACTGTGGAGTATAAGGTGTAGTTTTATGCCTTTTAATTCCATGGTCTTTGTAGTACCTTTCAAAATCTATAGAATATAACTCACTTCCATTGTCCATCCTCAAGCATTTAATTTTCCTTCCTGTCTGATTTTCTACCAAATTTTTAAACTCTTTAAACCAACTGAACACTTCTGATTTACTCTTTAGAAAATACACAAATGCCCTTCTTGAATAATCATCAATAAAAGAAACATAATATATTGATTTTGATAACAAAGGAACATTTACTAGACAAAAAACATCAGAGTGAATATAATCTAGTACACCAAAATAATTATGAGGACTAGAGTAAAATGAAACATGGTGTTGCTTTCCATATATGCAATGTTGAAAAAAATCGAACTCAAGGTTACAATCATCAAGCCCTTCTACTAGATTTTTATTTTTCAAGGATTTTAAGCCTTTTTCTCCTATGTGTCTAAGTCTATGATGCCATAGCATGGTTTTCTCTACTGGGAGTTTCACCTCCAATGATTTTGCACCCAGAGGAACTTCATTCTCTTCTACATAAGCATATTTTCTTTACTTTATAGAGATGTTACATTGAACAGGACATGCATCCAACTTATATAGAGTGCCAATGCGTGCACCCTTAGCTAGCACCATTGAGCCTCTAGTTATCTTACAGCCTCCACTTGAAAAATAAAATTGCATGCCAACACCATTCAACTCACTAACAAAAAGCAGGTTATGAGCCAAACCTGGTATGTGTAGTATGCCATCAATTCCTTTGATTCTTCTATCAGGGAATTGGATTCTAACTCTTCCACGACCAACAATTTCCAGAGTTGAATCACTTGCCAGATACACCTTTTCACTAGCATACTTCTCATGCTTAGTGAACCAATCTCTGTGAGATGTCATGCGAAAATATGCAACTAAGTCAATCTACCAAACATCATTTGATGCTTGAGTCTCCAAGGCAACAATGAAGGCATCTGCATCACTCTGAGAAGAGTCATTATTCGAAAAGTTATTCTTCTTCTTCCTTTTCTCCTCTTTACAATCCTTTCATATATGACCAGTCTGCCCACAGTTCCTATATTTCACCTTGGACTTCTTACCAAGAGACTTTGATCTCCCTTCATATTTGGATTTAGACTTCTTGTCTTTCTTCTTTCCTCTCTCCTTTGATCTACCCCAAACAACAAGAGCCTCCTTGGCCATTTTAGAAGAATTCCTTCACATTTCTTTTGACAGCAACAAAGCAATCACATCTTCCATTTTAAAGGTGGTTGTTGTACTTCCAATATCCATTACCAGATGATCCCAAGTGTCGAGTAAGGATCATAACACAAGAATACAATGATCCTCCTCCTCTATCTTCACACCCATAGATTCCAACTATGCAACAATCATATTAAATGAATTTAGATGGTCTGCTACAGATGCACCTTCTACCAAATTCAAGGAGTATAACTTCTTCTCTCAGGAACAATTTATTCACCAAAGACTTCCCCTGATAAATGTCACCAAGTTTCTTCCACAACAAAGATGCAGTCTTCTCCTCATGAATGTTTAGGAGTACAGAATCAACCAGACAAAGTCTTATTAACCCTTTGGATTTTCTATCTGTGAGGTCCCAATCTTCTTGCCTTCATACTTTGTGGCATAGTTCCAGACACAACAATCTAGAGGTCTCTATCCACCAACAGGTCTTCCATTTTGAGTTTCCACAAATTAAAATTTTCAATTTCTACTCTACCTGATGTACTTTCCATCTCAAACCCTAAACAAGAAAATCATTTCTTCTCTTACAAGACTCCCACTGAACATGATTAGCATAAAAAACCAGCCCTACTCAAAAGGATAACACAACTGGCCAACCTCTGATACCACTTGTAAGGAAAGCAACGGTGCAAAAACACATTCCTAATGCAAAATCCTTAGGAAAGAAGTGTAGAAAATCATTCATTTAGCAAGTTACATTCATTGAGATGCACATTCATAGAGCAAAAGAATAGACAAAAATTATCACACATAGAGATAAAACCATATTTACATGGGAAAACCATTACTGGAGAAAAACCCACACACCAAGTAAAGTCAATTTAGTATTACAGTAAATAGATTACATACAAAGTTACAGACTTCACTCTTAGATGTTAACTCACATCAACAATACAATCCCTTGATCAACCTCATGTGTTGAGATGCTGATTACTATCACTCTCACTTTATTACAATACAAGAAGAGCATACAATCTAGCACCACTCAACCACTGTTAGGTTTTCATTAATTTCACTATCTTCATCGACATGCTTCCTTCATCTCGGGCCACACACACCACTATCTAGAATGCATCAAGCTTCCCAACAATTAATTTGGTTACAAATAATATTACCATATTTTCTCTCTGTCAACCCCCGAATCAGATCATGCATTTAATGCAAATATATCACTATTAGGAAATACAACTTTCGGTCCAATGTTTGTTGATTCACAACAATGATGTAGAATCAATGAATGAATTCATGTCATGTGTTGACACATCACTCATCCACCTCTTTTGAATATCATACCATTTGGGTTCACCAATTCAACCATCGTGATATCAAGGGGACACCAATTCATCTCCCATCGATAAAAGAAAATCCCACCGATATCCTCTTTACAACTTATCAGCTCAACCCATGTGGTCCCCAACATCCACACATCCATGTCACTTCTGTACAACTGACATCACCTTCCATGCAAACCAGTCCCACCATCCATAGGTTATGTTACCAAGTCGGGAGAAACCTGAACTTCACAACCTCCATCGAAGGTTATGAAATTCTTGGAAGCCACAACAACAAGGAGATCACCATGTTAGGAGGTTATGAAACTCACAAACCCCGCGACATAGGTTCCAAGGTTCAGAAATCTAGTTATCTCGTGACAAGCTCAATGTCGCCAAGTTATGATCTTTTAGAACCTCGTGACTTAGGTTTTAAGGTTTTAGATTTCAGAAATAGTCCAAAAAAGAAGGCCAACAAAGGGAAAAATTCCAAGTCTTTAATAGAGGTTCAAGCCAACAAGTTGAGGCATATTTTCCAACAACCCCCTATCTCATACTCCCTCTCTCTTAGGTCTCTCCCTCAAAATATCCCTCCCACCCCTTCTCCCTCTTTAAGGTCTCTCCCTCCCATCCTAACTAGATAACTCTCTCTCTCTCTTGTCTCACTCCCTCCCACCCTACCTATACAAATCTCTCTTACTAAAACCTCCTCTCTCACACTCCCTCTCTCTCTCCTTCTCAGGTGTTTCTCTCTCTCCCTCTCTCTCTCTCACTCCATCTCCCTCTCTCAGGTCTCTATCTTTCTCTCTCCCTCTCATCTCTCTCTACATTCTCCCCTGTATCCCTCCACTCTCTGTCTTTCCCCCCACCCCTAACTAAGATGCCTCTCTCTCTCATCTCCTCCCTCCCACCCCTGAACTACTCTCCTCCCAGCCCCATCTCCCTCCCCTCTCTCTCTCTCCCTCTGTTATTTCTCCACTCTCTCACTCCCTTCTCTCTTAGGTACTTATCTTTCTCTCCCTCATCTCTCTCTCTTAGGTCTCTCTCTCAGGTCTCTCTCTCTCCAGGTGTCTCCCTCCAAAATATCCCTCCCCAACCACTTTCCCTCTCTCAAGTCTCCCCCCATGCTAGCTAGATAGCTCTCCCTCTCCTCCTAGAGTCTCTCTCTCTCTCTTAGGTCTCACTCCCTCCCACCCTACCTAGACTACTACTCTCTCTCACTCAACCTCCCACTATCACTCCTCTCTCTGGGTCTCCGTCTATCCCTTCTCCATCCATGTGTCCTCTCCATCCTCCCGCCCCTCCCTCCATCTCCCTCCATTCCTCCCTCCATTGTCCTCCCTCCATCCCAACCTCTCGAGACCCCTTTCCCCCCCCTTCCTCTCTCTCTCTCTCTCTCTCTCTCTCTCCTCCCTCCCTCCTCTCAAGAGCCTCTTGGGTGTCCACTCCTCCCACCCTGCACCTCTCTCCCTCCCCTCTCTCTCCATCTCTCCCATTATCTCTCCCTCGTCTTTCTCTCAACTATCTCCCCTCCCTCTTTCTTGTCTCTCCCTCCATCTCCACCCCTCCCTCTCTCCCCCCATACTACTAAGACGCTCTCTCTCTCTCTCCCTCTCAGTATCTCTCTCTCTCTCTCTTAGGTCTCACTCCAACCCCCTCTCTCACACTCCCTCTCTCTCAAGTCTCTCCCTCAAAATATCTCTCCCACACCTTCTCCCTCCCATCCTAACTATATAACTCTCTTTCTATGATGTAGTAGTCTGTCTCTCAGGTCTTACTCCCACCCACCCTACCTAGAAAAATCTCTCTCACTCCAAACCCCTCTCTTACACTCCGTCTATCTATCTCCCTCTTAGTTATTTCTCTCTATCTCTCTTACTCTATCTCCCTCTCTCAGGTCTTTATATTTTTATCTCCCTCTCATCTCTTTCACACTCTATCTAAAGCATCTCTCTCTCTCAAGTTTCTCCCTCAAAATATCCCTCCTAAACTCTCTCCCTTTCACCCTAACTAGATTACTCTCTCTGAGGTCTCACTCCCTCCCACCCTACCTAGACAACTTTCTCTCACTCCAACCCCCTCTTTCACACTCCCTCTCTCTCTCAAGTCTCTCCCTTGAAATATCCCTCCCACCTCTTCTCCCTCTCTCAAGTATCTGTCTCCCATCCTAACTAGATAACTCTCTTTCTCCAATTTTGTAGTCTCTCTCTCAGGTCTCACTTCCTCCCACCCTACCTAGACAAATATCTCTCACTCCAACCCCCTCTCTCACACTCCCTCCCTTAGTTCTTTATATTTCTCTCTCCCTCTCATATCTCTCTCTCTCAAGTATCTCTCTTAGGTCTCTCTCTCAGGTGTCTCCCACTCCTCTCTCTGGTCTCTCCCTCAAAATATCCCTCCCAACCCCTCTCACTCTCTTAGGTCTATCACCCCCACCATAACTAGATAACTCTCACTCTCCCTCTCAAGTCTCTTTCTTTGAGTTCTCATTCCCTCCCACCCTACCTAGAAAAATATCTCACTCCAACCCTCTCTCTCACACTCCCTCTCTTTCCCCCTCTTAGGTCTCTCTCTCTCTCACACACTCCAACTCCCTCTCTTAGTTCTTTATCTTTCTCTCTCCCTCTCATCTCTCTCTCAGGTCTCTCTCTCAAGTTTCTCCCACCCCCTCTCTCTTAGGTATCTCCCTCAAAATATCCCTCCCAACCCATCTATGTCTCTCAGGTATCTCCCCCCATGCTAACTAGATAACTCTCTCCCCCTCTCAAATCTCTCTCTCTCAAGTCTCACTCCCTCCTACCCTACCCTAGACTTCTCTATATCATCCAACCCCTCTCTCACTGCTCCTCTCTCTCTCCTCTCATTTCCAACTCCCTCTCGGTATTTATCTTTCCTGTAGATCTCATCTCATGTCTCTGAGATCCCTCTCTCTCTCAGGTCTCTCCCTCAAAATATCCCTCCCAACCCCTCTCCCTCTCCCAAGTCTCTCCCCCCACCCTAACTAGATAACTCTCCCTCTCCCACTCAAGTCTCTCTCTCTATATCTCTCTCTCTCAAGTCTCACTCCCTCCCACCCTACGTAGACAACTCTCTCACTCCAACCCCCTCTCTCACACTCCATGAGGAATTACAATTTAAGGGTTGAGGGTTGAAAGATTCAGGTTTAAGGGATAGTGTTGAGGGATTAGTGTTGATGGATTAATGCGTATGGTAGAGGGTAGAGGGTAGAGGGTTTAGGGTTGATAGATAAGGGTCAAGGGTTTTAAGTTTAGGGTTTATGGTTTAGGGTGTAAGGGATAGTGTTGAGGGATTAGGGTTGAGAGTTTAATGTGTAGGGTAGAGGGTAGATGGTACAAGGTTTAGGGTTTAAGTTACATGGTTGATGGATTAGGGTCAAGGTTTGAGGATTTAGGGATTAAGGTTAAGCAACTAGGGTTCAGGGTTTAATTGATAGGGTAGAGGTTTGAGGGTTGAGGTATTCTAGGGTTTAAGGGTTGAAATATTTTTAATTGTAATCCTTCTAAATATTCAAGTCCTAACAATGTATCACCTTTACTTATACCCAAGTGTAGCTAAATGGCATGTTCTTAGTTTTGCTTGTTCTAGATATTGAAGTCGTAACAATGTATTACATTTTACATCACATTTGGAACTCACCTTTTCTAAAAATGGTAAAAAAGGAGTTGACCCCATGACTCAAGCCCACAATTATCTACATTTGTCTAGTTTTATGCTTTATCTGACTTAGAAACACCTTTTTATGCAACTGACTTGTTGTACCAAATTTATTTGATTCATCACCTTTTTAGGACCAATTTGCATGATATACAATGTACAAGAATACAATTTGAATTTTCTACATCATTTTTCATTATCTCACGTAATATATTCATTTTGGTACAATTGAAATGTTTATATTTAAGTTTTTTGTCTAATTTCGACAATATAAACCATTCTTTTCATGATTTTATTAATCATAATAGTTTTACATACAATTCAACATTGAATTAGATGGAAGTTGCACAAAAAAAGCGTTTACCCCTTGAATAAAAAAGAAAAAAAATGGAAAACATGACATAATTTAGATGAATTTATGTAAACTTATATAGAGGATATCAACTCAACACAAACTTGCTTATGAATTCCATTTGCATTGCTTATAGTAGTCCATTTCCATCATGGCTAGTGGAATTCAATCTTTTTCATTTTAGCTAGATGTTTATATTGAGTTTTTTGTTTTGTTTTGAAATATAGACCATTTATTTGATGATTTTATTAATCTTCATTATTATACATATAATTCAACATTGAATTAGATGGAAGTTGCATATAAAAGTTTAATTTTTAAGAGTTTGAAGATAAAAGTTGAAAAGCAGGAAATAATAGATGAATTCATGTAAACTTATATAGAGGATTTGAAAAAATTCCTCAAGGAAATACCTCAAACCAATGTGGTCTCATAGAATGCAATGAAAATAAAATGCAATTGGCAGCTGCTCCTAGTTATTAGTTATGCAATGTGAAGTAATTTCATAAGAGTTGCACATCTTGGTTGACTTTCAAAAACATTAGATTGTAATTGAAAATTTATCATCTATAAACATCTAGTTACAATAGTTATGCAATGTGAAGTAATTATTTGAGTTTTAAAGATGTACAATGCTTGATGCAATCACTATCCTTTGAAATAGCTTGAGGTCACTATCCTTTATGCCTTCTTATGTTTACACAACTAAAACCAAAGAATATTGTCTTTATAGTCTTGATTGTCAAAGTTTTCAAACTCCAAACTCTACCCTACTATAGCCATAATGACTTTGAATTTTCTCTTAACACTTTGTTGTCAAAGATTTCCCTTTAGAGTTGACTATTGTTTTGTATTTGATTTGACTATGTCCTTCCTTTGTATTCAAAATAACTTGTTTTGGCTTTTAGCCATAGCAACAACGAAGTGAAATATTTGATAATATGCTTTGGTAGAAATGTATGGAAAATGTGGTAGCATAGAAAAGGCAGTGAGCTATTTGAAAAAAAATTCCTCAAATAAATGTGGTCTCATGGTGATGTACGGTCTCATGGTGATGTACATCACCATGAGACCACATTTCTTTGAGGTATTTTTTCAAATAGCTCACTACCTTGTTTCATAAAATGCTTTGGTATACATGTATGAAAAATTATTTGGTAGAAATGTATGAAAAATGTGGTAGCATAGACATGTTTGATAAAATACTATGGCAAACATGTATGGAAAATGTGGTAGCATAGAAAAGGTAGTGAGTTGTTTGAAAAAAATGCCTCAAATAAATGTGTCTCATGGTGTTAAAAAATGGGTGCAACTTTCATTTTGGAACTCATGCAACCAAACTGATAGTTCCAACACGTCTGAATGGGTATGTTTAGGCTAGGAATGGTCCTCTTTTGCACCCAAACACGCCAAAACAGTCTGAGCTACATTGTACTGGCGATATCCCTTAAGAGTCCAAAGTGTAAAAATGTAGCAATCGTTGATGAGAAGTTACTCGAACACTGTGTCTCTTAGAATCATTTTTTTTGAGGCTATGGAATCATGTGAAGACCCTCTACAATAACCTCTCTTGGTTTTTAGTATCTCTGAGGTGTTTTATGTGGTGTCAAGTTTTTAGATGATGGAAAAAAGGTCAAATGCAAGCAGTGTAAAGTTGCAAAGGGATGTAACTTTTTCTTTGTTCATCATATGAGAAAAATGACTGTTTCAACACATCTAGATGGGTGGATTTATGATAGGAAAGGTCCTATTTTTCACCCAAACATGTCAGAATAATTTGAGCTACATTGTACTAGTGAAGTCTCTTAAGAGACCAAAGTGCAAAGGGGTAGAGAATTTTGATGATCGATTACTCAAAACATATGGCACATAGAAATTTTTTTTCTAATGCTACATGATCATGTAGGGCCCCTCTAAAATAACCTCTCTCAGTTTTTGATAGCTCTAAATCATTTTCCCATGGAGAAGAGTTTTCAATTGATGGAAAACAGGTTAGTTACATGTAGTGTAAAGTTACAAAGTGGTGTAACTTTAGTTTTGTTTGTCATACGACCAAATCAACTATTATAAAACATCCATATGGGTAGGTTTATGCTAGGAATGGTATTTTTTCACACTCAAACATGTTGAATTAGTCTGAGCTACATTGCACTGATGATATCCCTTAAGAGTTTGAAGTGCAAAAAAGTAGCAATCTTTGATGATCAGTTACTCAGAAACCATGGAACTTACAAACAACATATCTAAGGCTACGACATCATGTGGGGCCCCTCTACAGTAAACTCTCTCGATTCTTGGTATCTCTGAGGTGTTTGCCTATGGTGTCAAGTTTTCAGTTGATGCAAAAAATGTCAAATGCAAGCAATGTAAAACTGCAAAGGGGTGTAACTTTCATTTTGTTCATCATACAACTGAACCAACTACTCCAACACATCTAGATGGGTGGGTTTATGTTAGGAAAGGTATTTTTTCACACCTAATTATGTTGAAATAGTCTGAGATACATTGTACCAATGAAGTCTCTTAAGACACCAAAGTGCAAAGGGGCAACAAACTTCAACAAGTGATTACTCAGAAATTGTGGCACTTAGAAAAATTTCTTCTAAGGCTACATAATCATGTAGGGTCCCTCTACAATAACCTATCTTAATTATTGATAGCTCTAAGTCATTTTCTCGTGGTGAAAAGTTTTCAGTTGATGGAAAACGGGTCAGTTGCATGTAGTGTAAAGTTGCAAAGTGGTGTAACTCTCATTATGTTCATCATAAGACCAAACCAACTATTCCAGCATGTTCATATGGGTGGTTTTATGCTATTCATGGTCCTATTTCACACCCAAACACACTGAAACAGTTTGAGCTACATTGCACCGACAATATCCCTTAAGAGTCCAAAGTGCAAAAAGACAAAAATCTTTGACGAGCAGTTAATCAAAAACTATGGCACTTAGGAATATTCTGTTTGAGGCTACAAAATTTCATGGGGCCCCTCTACAATAACCTCTCTCGGTTTATGGTATCTCTAAGGTTTTTTTCCCATGGTGTCAACCTTTTAGTTGATGGAAAAAGGGTCAAATGCAAGCTACATAAAGTTGCAAAGGGGTGTAAATTTCATTTTGTTTCTCATATGACCAAACCAACTATTCCAACACATCTAGATGGGTGGTTTTAGGCTAGGGAAGGTTTTTTTTTGCATTGAAACATGTCAAAACAATCTAAGCTACATTATGTCGATGATATCCCTTAAGAGTCCAAAGTGCAAAGGGGCAGAAAACTTTGATGAGCGATTACTCAAAAAATGTGGTACTTAGAAACATTCCACTTAAGGATATAAGATTATGTGGGGACCTCTACAATAATCTCTCTCTATTTTCTATAGATCTAAGTTGTTTTCCTGTGGTGAAGAGTTTTCAATTGATGGAAAACGGATCAGTTGCATGTAGTGTAAAGTTACAAAGTGGTGTAATTTTCATTATGTTCATCATACGACTGAACTGGTTGTTCCAATACATCCATATGGGTGGTTTTATGCTAGGAATGGTCTTATTTCACATGCAAACATGCCAAAACAGTTTGAGCTACATTGTACTGGTGATATCCCTTAATAGTCCAAAGTTCCAAAAGGCAACAATCTTTGATGAGCAGTTACTCGAGCATTGTGTCACTTAGAAATATTACATCTAATGCTACGGGATCATGTGGGTCCCTTCTACAATAACCTATCTCAGTTTTTGGTATCTCTAACATGTTTTCCCATGGTGTCGACTTTTTAGTTGATGAAAAAAGGGTCAAATGCAAGCAATGTAAAGTTTCAAAGGGGTTTAAATTTTGTTCTATTCATCATATGACCAAACAAACTATTCCAAAACATCTAGATGGGTGGGTTTATGCTAGGAAAGGTCTTGTTTCACACCCAAACATGTCGAAACAATTTAAGCTACATTGTAACGACGAAGTCTCTTAAGAGACCAAAGTGCAAAGAGGCAACAAAATTTGACGAGTGATTACTCAAACTGTGGCACTTAGAATCATTTTTTCTGAGGATATGGGATCATGTAGGGCCCTTTTACAATAACCTCTCTTATTTTTTGATAGATATAAGTCATTTTCTTGTAGTCAAGACTTTTTAGTTGATGGAAAATGGGTCAATTGCATGTAGTGTAAAGTTGCAAAGTGGTATAAGTTTTGTTTTGTTCGTCATACTACCAAACCAAATGTTCAAAAATTTCTAGATGGGTGGTTTTATTCTAAGCATAGTCTTATTTCACACCCAAACGTTCTAAAATAGTTTGAGCTACATTGCACTTGCGATATCCCTTAAGAGTCCAAAGTGCAAAAAGGAAGTAATCTTTGGCAAATAGTTACTCAAAAAACATGGTAGTTAGAAAAATTCTATATGAGGCTATAGGATCATGTGGGGCCTCTCTATAATAACCTCTCTCAGTTTTTGGTATCTCTAAGGAATTTTCCCGTGGTGTCAAGTTTTTAGCTAATGGAAAAAAAATCAAATGCAAGCAGTGTAAAGTTGCAAAGGAGTGTAACTTTCGTTATGTTTTTCATACAAGAAAAATGACTATTCCAACATGTTTGGATGGGTGGTTTTATGCTAGGAAAACTCTTGTTTCACTCCTAAACATGCAATAATAGTCTGAGCTACCTTGTATTGATGAAGTCTCTTAAGAGACCAAAGTGCAACTTGGGGCAGCAAACTTCAATGAGCAATTACTAAAAAATCGTGGCACTTAGAAATATTCCATTTGAGGATACGAGATCATGTAGGGCCCCTCTATAATAACCTCTCTCAGTTTTTTATAGCTCTAAGTCATTTTCCTATGGTGAAGAGTTTTTAGTTGATGGAAAATGGTTCAATTGCATGTAGTGTAAAGTTGCAAAGTGGTGTAACTTTAATTCTATTTGTCATATGACCAAACCAATTATTCCAACATGCTCAAATGGGTGGGTTTATGCTAGGAATAGTCCTCTTTCAAATCAAAACATGTTGAAATATTTTGAGCTAAATTGCACTGGTGATATCCCTTAAGAGTCCAAAGTGCAAAAAGGTAGCAATCTTTGACCAACAGTTGCTCAGAAACTATGGCACTTAGAAAAAATTTGTATGAGGCTATGGGATCATGTGGGGTCCCTCTACAATGAACTTTCTTTATTTTTGGTATCTATGAGGCGTTTTCATGTGGTTTCAAGTTTTTAGTTGATGGAAAAAGGGTTAAATGCAAGCAGTGTAATATTGCAAAGTGGTGTAACTTTAGTTCTATTCATCATACGACCAAACCGAGTGTTCCAACACATCTAAATGGGTGGGTTTAGGCTAGGAAAGGTCCTGTTTTACACCCAAACATGCCAAAATAGTATGAACTGCATTGTATCGACGATATCCCTTAAGAGTCCAAAGTGCAAAGGGGTAGAAAACTTTGACGAGTGATTACTCAAAAACCGTGGCACTTAGAAACATTATGTCTAAGGATCACTTGGGGTTCCTTTACAACAATATTTTCTTTTTTTGATATCTCTAAGTCATTTTTCCATGGTGAAGAGTTTTTAGTTGATGGAAAATGGGTCAGTTGTATGTAGCGTAAATTTTCAAACTGATGTAACTTTTGTTCTATTCATCATACGACCAAACCAACTTTTCCAAAACATTTGGATGGGTGGGATTATGTTATTAATGGTCCTCTTTTGCACCCAAACACACCAAAATAGTTTGAGCTACATTGCACTAACGATATCACTTAAGAGTCCAAAGTACAAAAAGGTAGCAGTCTTTGACGAGTAGTTACTTAGACAACATGTCTCTTAGAAACATTTTGTTTAAGGCTATAAGATTGTGTGGGGCCCCTCTACAATAACCTCTCATTTTTTGGTATCTCTTAGGCATTTTCCCATGTTGTCAAGTTTTTAGTTGATGGGAAAAGGGTCAAATGCAAGTAGTGTAAAGTTGCAAAGGGGTGTAACTTTCGTTCGTCATACGACCAAACCAATAGTTCCAATACATCTAGATGGGTACGTTTAGGCTAGGAATGGTCCTCTTTTACACCCAAACATGCCAAAATAGTCTGAACTACATTACACTGGTGATATCCCTTAAGAGTCTAAAGTGAAAAAGGGAAACAATCTTTGATGAGTAGTTACTCAGACATCATATCACTTAGAAACATTCCATCTAAAGCTACAAGATCATTTGGGACCCCTCTATAATAACCTCTCCCAATTTTTAGTATATTTGAGGTGTTTTCTCGTGGTGTCAAGTTTTTAGTTGATTGAAAAAGGGTTAAATGCAAGCAGTGTAAAGTTGCAAAGGGGTGTACCTTTTGTTATGGTTGTCATATGACTAAACCAACTGTTACAACACATATATATGGGTGGTTTTATGCTAGTAAAGGTCTTGTTTCACACCCAAACATGCTAGAAAAATCCAAGCTACATTGTACCGATGAAGTCTCTTGAGAGACCAAAGTGCAAAGGGGCATCAAACTTCGATGAGCAATTACTCAGAAACCATGGAATGGTAGATTTCTTCCTCAACAATATAAAGCATGAAGCATACACCTAAATTTCCTTCGTGAAGCACATGAATCATGAATCATGAAGCATTACTATATTCATATGATTGATATAATGTTCAATAATCTAATTGGAGAATAATGTTCAAACTTAATTATATATTTACAATTATAGAAAAGAAGAGTGGATGGAAAATGCTTGGATTTTAAATATTTGAAGTAAACCATCTACAAATATCTATAGAAGTGTGGATTTATAATGAAAATATAGACACCATCAATAAAAAACATGTATTAACCAAATGGCCATATAGGAATACATCAACATATGTCGATGTAAGTATAAAATATATAGAAATAGCCATATAGGATTACAAGACTACCATATAGGCATACAATTTCAAGTATATGCAATACATAATATATCCAAAAATTTCATATACGCATACAACATAGGACCCCAACCAAAAGTCATTGCCCTCTAGGTGAAGAAAACAGATGGGTGGCCTTTGTTGGTCAAGGGGATGGAGATGTGTATGACACTAATTTACTTTAAACTCGAGGGTTGCTCCTCCTATTTAGGTCCTGATCAAGATTCAATTGTTACAATAAAAAGTAAAGACATTAATATATAGAAATTACATTGTAAAAAATGATATATTTAACAAAATAATCACTTACCACCTACAAATGATCTCTCTCCTCAATCAAAATATCTGCATGCTCAAGCTTTGGCATCCCAAAGTCCTATAGAAACCATCCAAATAGAAATTAAACTACAAATCAATAATCATTTGATTTTTCAATAATAAATAGTTATAACAATGAATGTAATTTGAAATTTACTAATATGCCTCATACCCCATGAGAGCCATCAATCTCTCTATTGTGAAAGATACACCATGCTCCATTTCCTTATCAACATTAGGAGGTGTTTTTTCTTGCATCATCTGAAAATAAAACAACAAATTATTCAATCACAAATACTAGAATAGTGATGTAGGTCATGACTTATTATGTATGAGATAATCGACAAAATTTTGAATACTTATTGAATTATATATTTCTGACTATTATGCTTACTCTTTTCCCTATCCATAGCTTGTTTGAAAGAACCTATTAGACTTTTATCCATAGTAGCAAGGTAGTGAACTATTTGATAAAATGCTTTGGTAGACATGTATGAAAAATGTGGTAGCATAGAGAAGGAAATGAATTGTTTGAAAAAATGTCTTAAAGAAATGTGGTCTCATGGTTATGGAATGCCATGACAAATTTTTTTGTCATGGCATTCCATTACCATGAGACCCCATTTATTTGAGGAATTTTTTCAAATAGTTCATTGCCTTCTCTATGCTATTATGTTGGGATGGGGTGGATGAATTTTCTTGGTAATAGTGGGGTGTTGTGGATTTTAAGGACGTGGAATATGAATCAGTGGAATAAGAGGTGGAAGCTTCCATGGATTGGTAAATTGAGGATGAGGATGAGGACCTTGAAAAATATTTAGAGGGGAATTTTGGCTAAAGGCTTGGTTTTTGTTGTCAAAGGAAGGGGATGGATAAGCAAGAGGAGATGGATTGGGATTGGATGAATGTGGGGAGGATGGAAGCTGAGTACCAATGCCAAGGAGACATCTAAGCATAGGGTGAATATGGGCATAGGGTGAATGAGGATGGGATAATCGGATGAGACTAGGAGGAGAAAATGGGACAAGACCAAGAGGGGATAATGGAACATAGGATGAATTAGGATGTGTCTAGGGTTTGACTATAGCACATTAAGTTGGTTGTTGAGGTGTGTAGCATTAATGGAGAAGAGAATTGGTCAATAATGTGTGGAAGGAAATATTTATTGTAACAGTATGTGTATAGGATAAAATTTGAATGGAGGTGGTATAGCATAGAAGGGATAAAGAGACAAGACCAAGAGGGGATAGTGGAACATATGGTGAAATAATAGCAGTTACAATGGGGTGCGAGTCGAAGGGGATAATGGAACATAGAATGGACTAGTAGAGATTAGTGGATAGTCCAAGAGGGGATCATAGAACATAGGGTAAACTATTATATGTTAATATGTTGGAATTAGGAGGGAATAGAGGAACATAGGATGAATTAGTGGAAGATAATGGGACAAGACCAAGAGGATATAATGGAACATAGGGTGAAATAAGAGAGGGTAATGGGATGGGAATAGAAGGGGATAATGAAACATAGGATGGACTAGTAGAGATTAATGGGATGGGCTAGGATGGGATAAAACAATATAGCACAAACTATTAGAGGTAAATGGGATGGGATTAGGAGCGGGCAGGTGATCCCACAATAGTGGTTTACAATTTTTGGCCAAACTGGACATTGAAATAATTTTTTCTAACTAAATCTTCACTTTCGGGCACCTATAGCCGCTAAATCATGAGGAATTTGAAGATGATATAAACTAGAGTTTTGTGACATTTTTTCTGCAGATTCTAAATATATATTTTTCAAAAAAATTGTAATCTCCCTTGAAAACTAGTTTTTTTTTAGAAAATAACATTTTTAAGGAGTGACGCTCACCGTATAACGCATAAATTTTTTTTCCATGAAGGATAAAATTCTAATTCTTTCAAATTTAGATTTGTAACTCTAATATCTAGTGTTTCCACTTGGTTAGATAGTGTTTTATTGAATATTTTTTCCTTAATCAAATTTCAAAGTCAAACCAATTACAATTCAGACATAGGAAAACCGTATAACGCCTAACATTTTTTGTATGTATCGAAATTCAATTTTTTTTTTGTTGGATCAAGGACTTCAATATCTGGTGCACTCATATTTTTAAAATTTTTATTTTAATAATCTTCTATTTTTCCACATGCGCATAACAAAGAGTTTGATTTTCGGTGAAAAACCTACATTCACAAGAAATAAAAAATAAATATAATAATAAAATTAAATTTATGAAAAATTATACTTTTTGGGAAGAATATAATAAGGAATGCATACTTACAAAAAATAATTTTAAAATGAATTCATTTGATCCCCCAAAAGGTAAATCAAATGTGGTTTTCTATCAACATTTGATAGGTGTAAAGGAGACTCCATTATAGGTATGGTTTAAAACTAGTGGGGTTCTATCCAAGGGGGTTTGATCTAAGGTAGTTTGATAAAACCCTCTTCAATTGGAATGCTTTAAATGGAAATTTTTAAGGCTTAAATAATTATAAATTCTAAAAATATGTGATTTCAACAAAAATCAGAATCTCCCAGAAATTGTAAACCAGCTTTGTAGGATCAATAAAGGAACATAGGGTGAATTAGGAGGTGTCTAGGGTTTACTATAGTACATGAACCATGAACTTGAGGTAGTAATAATGGAGAAGAGTTTTGGTCATTAATTATTGGAACAAAAGGTTTCTTGTAATATTATCTGTATAGGATGAAACATGGACAAATATTGTATAACATAGAATGGATAAACGGACAAGACCAAGAGGGGATGATGAAACATAGGGTGAAATAATAGAGGGTATAATAAGATGGGAGTAGAAGGGTATAATGAAACATAGGATGGACTAGTAGATATTAGTGGTATGGGCTAGGAGGGGATCATGGAAAATAGGGTGAACTATTACATGTTAATGGGATGGGATTAAGAAAGAATAAATGAACATAAGGTGAATTAGGAGAAGATAATGGGACAAAATCAAGAGGGGATAATGGAGCATAGAATGGACTAGTAGAGATGAATTGGATGAGCTATGATGGGATAATAAAACATAAGGTGAACTATTAGAGGTTAATGGGATACGACTAGAAGGGAATATTAGAACATAAGGTGAATTAGGTGGTGTCTAAGGTTTGAATATAGCCTAAAAATGAGCATGAAAGAAACTATGTGAGATGATTTCCCACTATGATCTACCATCATAAAAATTAGCACATGTCCATAACATCTTGTACAAGGCAAGTGGGTAGAGCTAGTGGTCATAGGGAAACCAAGGGGTATGACAAGGGATTATTGGAATCATGGGAACATAGTACTAGTGAATAGTAGGAAAGGTGATAACAATTGCCATTTGAGAATAAAGCATGTTCTTTGACTTATTTACTGACTATCTATAAGTAGTAAATAATCAATTATAACCTAAACTATTAATATTTTTGTGAGGCCATAATATGGGAATTGACACCAAAGAGAATATGCATTACACATAGAGAAAATAATTTTAAGGTTCTATGGGAATGCTACCAAAAAAAAATTCTTCCAACCTTGAACTATATTTCTTATGAGAGCAATTTCATAATCATTCAAAAGTGATAAAATTATATAATATAAAATTGAGATAGAAAATAAGACATAATTTCAACTCCAAGCTCTTAATTTCTTAATTGCACAAATTAGTCTCATTCATTCTCCACTTCATGTTCCTCCAAAGTTTGTGTTTCCCATCAATTTTTTAGATTTGTACACACAAAATTACCAAAACTAGCTAACATTATGAACCAAAGGGGAAATGGGGATGCTTTATAACCTAGGTCATAGAACACCACACTCCTCCAAATTGTCATTCAAATATTCCTAGGACCCCAAATTGGATTGACTATCAACACAAAGGTGAGTCAATCCTCAACAAGGAAGACCTAGGAGGGGGTTCTTTAAGCATTGAGGGGTTCACCACCAAGTAAAAGCTTAGAAAAGACAATTTAACATTCAACTCACAAAACTTAGTAATGCAAGCCAAATAATGAGTGAAAATGATGAAATTAAGCAACAACAAGTTAGGATATGTGTACCTGGGAAGTCTAGAAATGTAATGAGGATTTTGGAAATGCAAAAATGCTATTAAAATATGTCAAGGAGGACTAAGATTCCCTTACTGTTGTCTTAGTCCTGCTACTATTTTTCGGGGAAGATGCAAAATATTTGGATGTTGGAACAAGATCCAAAAGAATCTCTGCAAAATTCCACTTGGAGGACTAAGACACCCTTTCTCTCGACTTAGTCTCGTCTTGAATTTCTAAAATATCTAAATGTAATACTGAGGCTCAATGTTTACACTTTCTTCTTCTCAGATCTCAGGTTTTGAAACTTCCAGATTTGTCCTGTAGGTGAGTTTCCATGAATATAACAACTTTGCAATACAAATTTTCAACTTTGCAACTTTGCACTGCAAATTTTCTTCAACCTAAATCTGGAAACAAAAACATGAAAGAGAGGAAAAAATTGTTGGTTGTTAGTAAATGGGGGTTTTCCTTGGTCAAACCCATTGTTGGTAATTAAACCTTGGAATGAAATGAAATAAAGGAGGGAAATGATGAATGAACAAAGTGCTATGTTGCAACTCATCAAACCCTTGTTATGGAATCTGCAAACTTGTGTGAAATGGCTAGCTTGAATGTAGATCTTGAATGAAAAGAATGCTTGATAGATCTTGACTTGAATTCCTTTTTTGAATCAAAACCCTACATCACAAATGTTAGCTCAAAAACACAGATGATGCAAGAAGATCTTTGATATGATGCTTGAATCTTGATGATGGCTCCAAATGCTTGATGAACTACACTTGAATGCTCAAATACTTGAATGATTGGATGCTTAGATTAGTTTTTAGATTGCTAGGTATCAAAATATGAGTGAAAGAACCTTGTATTTATACTTATCTATGCTTAATATCCTGAAATTACACCACAACAAGCCAACATATGAGTTCATTAATTAAAGGAGGCTAAATCCCACCAAGATTTGAAATTTTAAATCCCAAAAATAACATAAGGGGAACTAACACGCCCTAGGTGGCATCTTAGTCCTAAGACATGAAAGTTAGGGCACAGACTCCAAAAAGGGGCCCATTTAGGGTTCCTTTGAAATTAGGGTCCCAAGACCTTTGGGGGACAAAGACACCCTAGGTGGCGTCTTACTTCCAACCCAAAAATCAGGGACACATCCAAAATCATTAAATTATCATTTATCCTTTGATGTTTGTTGGGATTAGCCATAAAAAGATGTAATTTATTAAGCTTGTGGATGCAAAATAGGACCAATTAAGACATAAATAGGGATAAATAAAGAAATGCGAACCCAAAAAAGTGTGAAAATGAATGGGTATGCATTTTCCTACACTACATTTAGCCCCCACTTTAGTGAGAGGATGAACATGCTTCAAACTCACACTAAAGAAGCCAACCATGCAATCAAGAGGGGTTCAAATTTATGAATGCTAGTAAGATAGGATGATAATAATCAAGAGGGTGGCCAAGCCCCTAGGATCAAGATCCAATGACAAACCAACATAGGAACAAAGGAACTCACTTATGGATGACATATGAAGCCATGACCAGATTGCAAGCATACACCATCAAAGATAGAAAAATGAAAAAGTAAAAGGAAAATGCAATAGATCAAGCTTCAATTGGTCATCCAAAGCATTGTGGACTAGGTCTAGGTTTTTTTTCTAAAAAGGTTTACAAGTGGAACGCGTTGCCCACTGTGCAAATAAAACACATGCTCACAAGGGCTAGTGAAGCTAGTTGTCCACTAGGTGAGCCCCAAGAGATCCATATCAAAGTCATACCACCATGACTATGATAAGGAAAAAAATAAAATGCACACTCACAAGGGCTAGTGAAGCTATTTTTTCACTAGGTGAGCCCTAGGGAACCATATCAAAGCCATACCTCCATGACTTTAATAAGGTACAAAAATCCAATGCAATGAGAAAGAGGGATGTTCAAAGGGATTTTTCTTAGTTCATGCAAGGTCTCATCTTAGGGAAAATTATGCCTAATGTATCCAAGAGAGCACAATTCAAAGAAATATCACACTCTTGGAGGAATTAAAACCTAATGACACCACCAAGAAAGTGAAGCATCACAAGAAGAAATAAAATTTCACAATGAAACATGAGTGTCGATGTATGCCCCCACTTTAAAGTGGTTTCTAACACCATTGTTGTGAGTAATTGCTTTAAATTAGAAGAAGACATGAGAGCTTATTCAAAAATCCCTATGCTGAGTCATATGTTTCCAATAAGTTACGTCATGAGAAGGGAAGGGTTTGCCCCCAAAATGTATAACTCAGTAGATCGCATGTGAGCCAACTTAAGGCATGCCTCCCACATCCCAAGCTTGCTCTTACATATACGTGAAAGGTGGTCAACTAGCTAAAAGAGACAACAAGTGGCATACGAGAACAAGGCTACCTAACCCCTTTCCCCCACTTAGTGCAGGACAAGGATGAGTCAAAATGGTTGATGAGATTAATGCTAGAGTGAAAATAAATATCAATTAGAGGAATTAGGTGCCCCCACATAAGGAAGAGCACCAAACTTCTTAAGATGATGGATTTTACTAGTCAAAGCCTTGTTGGATAGGACAACTAAGAGGGGGGTGAATTAGTTGTCACAAATTACAACCTTCAATTCAATTACTAGAACTAACACATAAACTTATTAAATGATTAATCATCAAATTCTAGTGCAGAAACTCAAATCCAATGCACAAACACAATAACACCATATTTACATGGAAAACCCAATGAGGGAAAAACCACAATGAGGATTAACTCACACTATAGAGAATATCAAAATTGATTACAAAAGGGCTCACTTCCTGAGATAAGGATCAATTCCTACAATAAGGGCTCACTGTCCAATAGGGCTACAACCTAGAGGGCTCACTACCATAGAGATATAAAACATGGCTAACTACCAAAATACAAGAGTTAAGGCTTACAACTAAAAGTGTGAAATAATAGATTACACCATACTTGTGTAGAGTTCAGTTCCAAATGAAGATCTATATAGATAGTACTGCATTTCAATAATCGCTCAATAATTCTAATTTGATCATACACTTTATTGTCTTCACCCGCTTCACTTACTCTACTCTGTTGTAATCTCTCTTTCTCTTTCTTACTATCACACTCTTTTCATGTCTGTTTTTCCCTGTCTCACTTTTCTTCCTAGAGAGTCTTTATATGTATGCATGTATATCTTTCTTTTCAATTAGTTCAACCTTATATAAGGTTAACACATTAATTATGTTGACATCAATGAAAACCTATTGACATCCATGACAACCATTTAATTCAAGCTTCAACTTCCAACAATCTCCCCCTTTTTCATTGGTTGCAACACATGATGTGAAAAGCCAACAACAACAAACTTTGTAATTATTTTGATAAGATGAAATGATTTTCATTATTTTTCGCATGCTTCCTCTCCCCCTTTGACATCAATGACAAAAAAAATGTCTATATCCCCCTTCAAGAAATTTTACAAAAAAAAAGGTCTTCAAAAAGGATATCAAAAATGGTTCCTTACCTCAATCCTTCTCCCTTAATATATCTCCTTGTATTTTTCTTTTAGTTCTGGAAGATATTTCTTCGAGGAAAGAATTTCCAACCTGATGCTTAAAAAAATAATCTTTTTCTTTTCTATTGAATCAATTATTTCTAGAAGAGTATCTGAAATAGTAATATTTTGTGCATTATTCTTAGGTTATACCAGGAGACTGGATAGTTGTTCCAATCTCAATTCAATTATTTCTTTAACTTTCCAAAAGGTCTTCACAATAACATCCCTCTGTACCATAATGGTTGCAAGTTCATATTGTAAGGAATTGATTTTTTCTTTTGTGCTCCATCCTTTTCATTAAGGATATCATATGTTTTTCCAATAGAATTCAGTTCAACCTCAATAGCATCAATTTTTGCTCTATAGTTTCCAATATTAGTGTGAACACCAAACTTGCACAAACTAACAAGAGATCAACAAACAAGTGTCAAACATGCTATAAAGAAAATCTAGTGTTCCCTATGAAATTCTTTAGCCAAATTCAATAGAAAACATGAAATAATAAGAAACTTAACAAAATATAGCATGTAATCTAAATAAAACTAGCTCTAAACCTCCATCCCATAGGGGGAGTGGTGCTTCTTTGATGTGGAAAGAATCCTTTTCTCAATCCCTTTGATAAGCTTGATGGTTTAAGATGATTTAAGTATGAAAATGGCTTCAAATGGTGATGACTATGCTTGAAAATGATGAAAGTGATGATAGCTATGAAATAGAATGCCTATAGTGATAATGTTCTAAGTTGTGGATCCATATTATGAAAATGATGCCTCTATTTATAGAAGTTAAGGGTTGAATAATGAAGGAAATTGGTGAATGTGGGATAAATTGGGAGCCAATGAGAATGTGCCAAGTGTCACAATTCTATTGGAGGAAGTTGGAGCACATTTTGGGAAATGTGTGAGTGGAGGAGGATGGAAGAGAAGTAAATGTTGATGGTTGAGAATTTGAAAATGGTGTAAAAGGAATTGAATGATATTTGAGAGGATGTAAGAATATTTTAAAGGTTGTAAGAGAATTTATTGCAAATGTAAGAGGATGTGATCGGTTTTTAAAAACCTTTGGAGGGAAATTGAATGAGAGTCCTTAGAATATGCCTTGGTAAGGGAAAATATATGAATTAAATAATTAATTAAAATTATTTTCATATGTAACCTGGTTAGCTGACCATGGGTTGATTTAACTCTTGATTTAAAAGCTAGAGGAATTAATAATGATGATTAGAAAGCTGATTTAGGATTAATTAATCAAGAATTAATTAATTGGAGAGGGTTAGGAGATTGTGACATTTGATTTGATTGATTTTAATCAAATGGGAGGAATAAATGGGGATTTAATTAAATGATTTGATTTAATTAAATATGATGAATAATTAGTTAGAAGAAGAGTGAATTAATCAATAAATTTAATGATTTGATTAATAGCTGAATTTAATTAAATAATGTTGATTATTTAATTAATTAGTGAATTTGAAGTGATTTAGGAAGAAATAGTGTTAGTTGATCAGAATCAGATGTATAGTATCAATCAGGACTTTTTTTATGTCTGCATTTTCCCCCTCTTTGAAGCGAAGTACCTGCTACGTCGGTTCTAAGAATAACACTACCATGATTAAAATTCAAAAAATTCCTAATTTTTTTTGGATGACTCACTACTGCCTTGGCAAAAGGAATTAGGCTACCACACTGCCCCCTAGAGAGATCGGGTGAAAATTGCAAAATTAGGTCGAGGTCGCAAAAAATATTCAACAACAATTCAGGAGAAGAAAATAGCCCACAAGATGTGAAATTAGGCTTGCAACGACAAAAATGGGTCAAAATAGGCTTCATTTAGGCAAAAAAAAATTAAATGGGTTCAAAAACCCCAAAAAATACCCAAAAAAACCTAATTTTTTTTGCATAAATAGGGTTAGGAGGGTCATTTTCAAAACATTCACACACTTGATGCTTAGAAAACTTGATGATTTTGCTCTGAGGTGCTGATGAAATGGAGGCTCGTGTGCTCCCCAGACATCAGACAGATCAGGTTCGCGAGTTCCAACAGCCTCATGATGTAGGACCCTTGGTACACCTTTCAAAACTTTTCTTGTTTTGTGTGATTTTGATACATTTATTAGGGTTTGTTTAGTTCGATAAAAGGTGATCCCCTAAGGTGCCGCATTTTTTTCTTTCAGTCAGCGCCGCCTTTGAGCATGTCAGCTCACACTTGCATTAGAGTGTCGCATGATGTTGGAGGGTCTTGGGGTCGCCGAGAAGAAGCCGACTCGCCTTTGCGAATTTTGTTGTGTGGCCAAAAAATGTCTAGCGTCGCCCTAAAATTTTGACTTTCCTTTGCAATGGAGCACTACCTTTGATTATGGCATCGCTTTTGCAAATGAAAGAGTGTTTCCTTTGCAAAAGCCGCACTGCCTTTACTTTTTGAGGATTTTTAAATTTCTGAAAAGGCATCTGTTTGATGAATTTTTTACGTCACTGGTGTTTTGTATGCATGAGTTCCTGCTAGTACTCCATTCAAAGGAGCACAGGAGCCAGTTCCTGCATAGAGCGAGACATTTATCAGATGAGGCACTATTCTTTCTTGGCGTGATTGGATTCAGTTACATAGCCCAGATGCTTGAGGTACAAACACACCTTGCAATGATGACTACATTGGTGGAGAGATGGAAGAGCGAGACCTCTTCATTCCACTTACTGAATGGTGAGGCCACCATTACCTTGGAGCATGTTAGGCAGATCTTGTGGATCCTCATACATGGTGAGTAGATCATTTATGATGTTGAGGCTAGCAAGGATGCAATTTTCTAGTTATTTGGTTACAACTAGTACGTGACCGACAGTGGCCAGATTGAGCTCTACCGATATGAGGGGATTGCCCCTAAATTGGCATCGCTTGTCAAAGCATTGATCTCAAGAGTCCTTGTCCCCAACCAGAGAGCAAGAAGATGCAACATTGGATGAGGGGTCGTTTGGTCATGCATGATGGAGGAGATGACCATCTTTTCTTGGGGGCCAGTTGTTCTGGCATCGTTATATCATCATATGCACTAGGTTGTGTATAGTGGGGCCTGCAACATTGGAGCAGGTGTTACATTGCTTCATGTGTGGGTATATGAGCACATAGCCATTTTGAGGCCCATGATTGCAAAACTTAAGATAGACCCCGATGATCTTATGATTTACAAGTACATGGGGATGAAAACCCTCCATTATACCAGTATTACATGCATCCCACACTGGAGGTTGGCTATCAATGAGATTACAGTATTTTGGTGGAGACCATGGCTCCACTTTCCTAGATGACATCATGATGATTCCAAACTCTTCTACTATCAGCAGTCTAGGTACTTGCAGGGGCGAGAGCACTATATGGTAGAGTGATACCTCCCAGATAGGGTTGTTCACCAGTTTGGGGAGGTACAAGATGCCCCTAATGAAAGACAGAGAGCCATATTTGCACAAAGGTCCAGAGAGACAACATGGGGTAGAGGATCCCTCCCCAGTAGGCCATTGATTATTTCAGGTAGCTTGTGATGGTGTCATGGGTTTACTTTGATGGTCCTGTAGATGCGGGAACTACACAGGCTTATGATGCCTACTTTCGAGCCCACACTCTTATTAGATTGACATTACCAATAGTGCCAGTAGTGGGAAAAGGAATGGTTAGAGGACCCTAGGTTGGTCAGGTCCCCCAGAAGCTAGGCCACTAGCTATAGGATGGGAAGGATGGAGGTGTAGGGCATGATGGGAGTGATGGACAGATCCCATTGCTAGTGTAGCCCATTCGACAGAGGCAACCAAAACAACCACATCAGCAGACACCACAACCATGACCACCAAGTCCCGATCCTTGAGACAAACAATTAGTGGCATTGTAGGCATAGGTATAGGCACTAACATAATAGTTACAGTAGGCCCAAGCATAGATTCAAACCCTAATCTAGGAGAGGGATCAGGCACAATAAAAGGTGGCGCAGGAGTTCTAGATGAGACAAGATGCAAAACTCAAATTGGCCCTAGAGCAAGGATGAAGAAAATAGCTAGAGGTAGAAGCACAATAGGCACAGGGTCAAGCCATAGTCCCAACTGATATGTACAGATGAGCCATGCATGAGGCCTCATATTATAGGACCTTATAATACAAGGTAATGGCACAGGAGTGATGAGAGCCAAATTACTCTTGTATCAGCAAGGTTGTACCTAGCAGGACCCATTACACAGGGACATCAGGGAGACCATCAAGGTCTCATCATTAAAGTTGAGGCTGTCACCATAGGGATCGATAGAGCAAGGGTATCTTGGGGCACTGATAGTGCACTAGACACATATTTTTATTTGTACAGCCTGATTTATGATGTGTATACATTCATTGGATGAGTTTTGATTAGCCTCTTATATATTTGATGATGATACTATATATCTGATCCCAATGCATCATGACATTCAACTTTTTGGATATATATGAGATGACTTGTGATGTGTTTATATGATGTGATGGTTATTTTATTTTATGTGATGGATATATGTATGAATCGATGGATGCATGTAATGCTCATAGTGTGTTGTTTTATGATGTGATGGTTGTATGTTATGAATGCACATGGATCTATTATGGATGTACTTTTATGAGATGGATGTAAATGTGTATTTATGTGATGATATGTGATAGATGTAATGCAATGATAGGTTTGTCTTCTTTTTTTAGTATCTTTTCTATATGTGATGTATGTATGTATGATGCAAAATGTGATGTTTATGATACTGCCTATATGATTATGGAATGGATACTTATGCAAATGTGTAGTTTATGAGATGCTTGGAATAACCAATCTATATTATGATGGATAATGAAAGGTAATAAATGATATTTGTTATTATGATGGTATGTGTAGTATGCTGATGGTTTGTGGATGTAGGATGGATGCATATATGGATGTTTCTATTTCTGAATGTCATGATACCATGTTAGTATTAGTATATGGAAAAGATAGAAGAAAGAGAAATCAACCCTTGAGTTTGAGGTGATGGTGATGATAATGATGATGATATGCTTATCAGGGATTGGGAACATAAAGTGCTTACTTTCCTTATTTTTGATAACACACATAGATACAATGCATCAAGGTATAAAGAACCAGTATGGCGTTGTACCTAGTGTGATGGAATTTGACTCGACAATCAGATAGGATTATTCCTATTCAAACCTGACATAAAAAACCTTATTAGGATGTAGCTCAGATATTTCAAACATCTCGGACCAAAACATAGAAAGGAAAACCTTCCCATGTGATAGTCAACAAGGCATTTAAAACACCCTCCCTACAACCAAACAAAATAAGAATTACCAAGTTATATTACACAAATATCGAAAAAGCCTAGTAGAAAAAAGATAATGATCAATGCCCCATTCCTTTCTCTCTAAATCACTTTGATTAGACATCATCGAGAGGTAGTCGGAATGGGCACAATAAGATAAATCAACAAGACAAATATCAAGTAAACAAACAAGCCAATGTTCTTCATACCTATAGCCAAGGCTTGATGTTGATGTCCATTGTAGGAAGGATGCATCCTAGGAAATGATGTAATTAGATGATTTTGAGACTAACAGGATGATGGGTTATTGATACTAAGAGTTAACCAACCTGGTTACCTACTGACCTAGACTTGAGGCCTTGACATTTGAGTTTTCACTATCAATTTGCTAAACTTATTTCTAATTTTTTTGCCAAAGGTTGAAGATGACAATCATTTATTATGAGAAGATGTTTATTGTGGATGAACATTGAAGTGGGATGGATGATTTTTTTATTTTTTGAATGTTTTTGGTGTTTTGAAATGTTTTGAGGTTGTTTTTGGTATTTTTTGAGATATTTTACAGATGCTTTGATTTTCAAAATTTCCACTATTTTGGTGTTTTATGAGATTTTGACCAAGAACCTAACCTAAAGACCCATCCTAGGGGCTTTGGGGGCTGATCAAAGATTAGCCTTGCCTACGTTATACACACAGAGACCATGTATCTTTGACTAACACACACTCATTTATTAATGAGAAATAAACAAATGGATTGCTAGTTTGTTATGACATACTTCTAAAGGACTGACCTAATGTGTCTTGGGGGCACATCGATGATGGCCTTTCCTATGCTTAGAACTTAGAAACCTGTAGTTTGAATCGATGAATCTATTTTTTGACTTTTTCTGACTTTTTGACCTGTTTTTGGATTTTTGACATGTTTTGGATGTTTTTGGGTTTTTTTTTTCATTTTAAGGAAGACTTCAAGAATATACATGAATATGATCCAATGTAATTATAAGAACATGCCCCCAAGATGATGTGATAGACTACTTGGATATAGGCAAGAAAAACTAACCTTATGAATGTGCCAAGTAGTTCTAGGATGGAACATGATACAAACATAGGATCAAGCTATGATGCAAATGTGGATGGGTGTGGAAAGTATCAATGAAATGCAATGGATGAATGATGCAGAACAAGCCATAGAGATCACGGTGGATGGAAATGCTTATTTACACAAGGCACCTATTTTCTAGGTTTTCACCAAGGTACTTGCCCAAAGTGCCATCGAAGTGGTTTTCACTAGAGGATGATTTTTTCTTTACTATTTTCAATCCTTTTTCTAATTTTTTTTTTCTAGATTTATACCTTGCAAGTTTAGGCATAAATTCTTTTAAGATGGGAGCTATTGATAGGATCTTGCAGAGGCTCACCTTCAGGTGTAGATAGCTAATATGCTCCTGATTTATAACTTATCATGATGATGAAGGGTCCCAACCAATTGGGTTTGAATTTTCCCTTGCTATCTGGGTTTGGTACATTTTTTATAATTCTCCTTCAATACGAGCTCTCGGACTTGAAATGTCTGACTCTTGATATTATTATTGTAGCTTCACTTGAGATGGTTATGATAGACTTGTAGATGGTTTAGGGCATCCATGCACCACTCATCCAGTAGTTCTAGTTTGTTTAACCATGAAACCTAATATTCTTCATTAGTAATGAGATACTGCAATGATATTCTTAAGGATGGGAGCTTGATCTCAATGGGAAGGATGTCTTTTGATCCATAGACTAGGGAGAAGGGGGTTGCACCTATAGGTTTGCGAGTAATCATTCGGTAGGCCCATAAGGTGGGATTTAGCTATAGGTGCCAGTCACGACCAACTTCATGGATTGTAGAAGCGATGTTGGATATTGAATTTTTGTCATAGTTCTCAAACATCCTAGTTTTTGAAAGGTGTCTCGTTATCTGAGATAAGGACTTGTGGGACACCATAGTAAAAAATGAGGTAGTTTAGGATGAACTTGGATATCTGATTCCATGTGATTTGGGGCATTGGAATGTATTCTACCCACTTTGTGAAGTACTTTGTAGTGGTGATAATGAACTTGTGTCCATTGGATGCGGTGGGAGTGATTTTACCAATGATATCAAGCCCCCATTGTGAAAAGGGCCAAGGTCTTATAATCAGTTGGAGCTCCTGAGCTGGTGCATGAATAAGGTCCCCATGCTATTGAAATTGTAAACATCTTTGGACATAATCATGAGCTTCCTTCTCCATTTTTAGCCAGTAGTACCCAGTCGTCAGGAGTTTCTCAGCCAAGGTCATATCACTTGAATGTGAACCACAAATGCCATTGTGTACTTCAGTTAAAGTAGTAAAAGCTTCCAAAGGGTTAAGGTATCACAAAAGGGTTCCTTCGATACTCCTATGGTAAAGGGTATCACCTAAGATGACGAAATGGGATGACTTCTTGACAAATATTCTTTTAAGGTATAGGGTGATATCAGCAGGGAGGACTCCTATTTTTAGGTAGGTGTATATGTCATGATACCAAGGATCATCAGGACCAACAATTTCACACATGAATTTAGACTTTGGTACCTCAAAATCTGGTACAATAAGCTACTCTACCAAGAATTCACATTTATGGATGTTCTGTGGGATATCTAGTAGTGATCCGATTATTGCCATGGGATCTGTTGCTTTGTTGTTTTCCCTTGGTATTTGCTCAAATGTGATGTCATTGAAGAATTATTTGAGACTCTCTACCAGTTTCTTGTATGGGGTAAGCTTGTCATCCTTTGTTTGGTATTCATCATTGACTTGGTTAATGATTAGTTGTGAGTCCCCATAGGCCCTAAGTGCCATAATCTACCATTATACTGCAATCTAGAGTCCTATGACTAGAGCCTTGTACTCTGCAATGTTGTTCGTGCAAGGGAAAGATAACTTAAATGAATTTAGTATATAATATCCTTGTGGTGTGATGAAGAATACACCTCCTCTTGAACCATGTTGAGTATAGGACCCGTCAAAATATACTTTCCAATGATCCGCTGCACTTAGATTGAAGATTGAATCATTAGGGAATTCTGATACCAAGGGGTTCTCTAAATTATAGGGGCCTCCGCTAATTGATCTACAATTACATGTCCTTTGATGGATTTCTATTCTACATACTCAATGTCATATTCTGTTAGGATCATAACCCCCATAGCCATTTTTCCTATGAGTGTTAATTTAGAAAGTAGATACTTGAGAGGATCTATTTTGGCAATAAGCTTAATCAGATGAGCCAACATGTAGCGCCTGAATTTTTGTACAACAAACACTACTGCTAGAAAATCCTTCTCAATGAATGTGTAATTCAGCTTGTGTCCCACGATGGTTCTACTGATATAGTAAATGGATCTCTCTTTCCCTATTTCATTATGCTAAGCTAAGAGAGTGCCAAGGGCTACTACTGTTACTGATATGTAGAGTATTAATGGCTTGTTTTGAATTGGTGGCATGAGGACTAGTGGTGGAGAGATGGAAGAGCGAGACCTCTTCATTCCACTTACCAAATGGTGAGGCCACCATTACCTTGGAATATGTATGGCAGATCTTGTGGATCCTCATACATGGTGAGTAGATCATTTATGATGTTGAGGCTAGCAAGGATGCAATTTTCTAGTTATTTGGTGTGAACTAGTACGTGACCGACAGTGGCCAGATTGAGCTCTACTGATATGAGGGGATTGCCCCTAAATTGGCATCGCTTGTCAAAGCATTGATCTCAGGAGTCCTTGTCCCCAACCAGAGAGCAATAAGATGCAACGTTGGATGAGGGGTCGTTTGGTCATGCATGATGGAGGAGATGACCATCTTTTCTTGGGGGCCAGTTGTTCTGGCATCGTTATATCATGATATGCACTAGGTTGTGTATAGTGGGGCCTGCAACATTGGAGCAGGTGTTACATTGCTTCATGTGTGGGTATATGAGCACATAGCCATTTTGAGGCCCATGATTGAAAACTTTAAGATAGACCCAGATGATCTTATGATTTACAAGTATATGGGGATGACAAACCTCCATTATACCAGTATTACATGCATCCCACACTGGAGGTTGGCTATCAATGAGATGACAGTATTTTGGTGGAGACTGTGGCTCCACTTTCCTAGATGACATCATGATGATTCCCAACTCTTCTACTATCAGTAGTCTAGGTACTTGTAGGGGCGAGAGCATTATATGGTAGAGTGAAACCTCCCAGATAGGGTTTCTCACCAGTTTTGGGAGGTACAAGATGCCCCTAATGAAAGACAGAGAGCCATATTTGCACAAAGGTCCAGAGAGACAACATGGGGTAGAGGATCCCTCCCTAGTAGGCCATTGATTATTTCAAGTAGCTTGTGATGGTGTCATGGGTTTACTTTGATGGTCCCGTAGATGCGGGAACTACACAGGCTTATGATGCCTACTTTCGAGCCCACACTCTTATTAGATTGACATTACCAATAGTGCAAGTAGTGGGCAAAGGACAGGTTAGAGGACCCTAGGTTGGTCAGGTCCCCCAGAAGCTAGGCCACTAGCTATAGGATGGGAAGGATGGAGGTGTAGGGCATGATTGGCATGATGGACAGATCCCACTGCTAGTGTAGCCCATTCGACAGAGGCAACCAAAACAACCACATCAGCAGACACCACAACCATGACCACCAAGTTCCGATCCTTGAGACAAACAATTAGTTGCATTGTAGGCATAGGTATAGGCACTAACATAATAGTTGCAGTAGGCCCAAGCACAGATTCAAACCCTAATCTAGGAGAGGGATCAGGCACAATAAAAGGTGGCGTAGGAGTTCTAGATGAGACAAGATGCAAAACTCAAATTGGTCCTAGAGCAAGGATGAAGAAAATAGCTAGAGGTAGAAGCACAATAGGCACAGGGTCAAGCCATAGTCCCAACTGATATGTACAGATGAGCCATGCATGAGGCCTCATATTATAGGACCTTATAATACAAGGTAATGGCACAGGAGTGATGAGAGCCAAATTACTCTCGTATCAGCAAGGTTGTACCTAGCAGGACCCATTACACAGGGACATCAGGGAGACCATCAAGGTCTCATCATCAAAGCTGAGGCTGTCACCATAGGGATCGATAGAGCAAGGGTAGCTTGGGGCACTGATAGTGCACTAGACACATATTTTTATTTGTACAGCCTGATTTATGATGTGTATACATTCATTGGATGAGTTTTGATTAGCCTCTTATATATTTGATGATGATACTATATATCTGATCCCAATGCATCATGACATTCAACTTTTTGGATATATATGAGATGACTTGTGATGTGTTTATATGATGTGATGGTTATTTTATTTTATGTGATGGATATATGTATGAATGGATGGATGCATGTAATGCTCATATTGTGTTGTTTTATGATGTGATGGTTGTATGTTATGAATGCACATGGATCTATTATGGATGTACTTTTATGAGATGGATGCAAATGTGTATTTATGTGATGATATGTGATAGATGTAATGCAATGATAGGTTTGTCTTCTTTTTTTAGTATCTTTTCTATATGTGATGTATGTATGTATGATGCAAAATGTGATGTTTATGATAATGCCTATATGATTATGGAATGTATACTTATGCAAATGTGTAGTTTATGAGATGCTTGGAATAACCAATCTATATTATGATGGATAATGAATGATAATAAATGATATTTGTTATTATGATGGTATGTGTAGTATGCTGATGGTTTGTGGATGTAGGATGGATGCATATATAGATGTTTCTATTTCTAAATGTCATGATACCATGTTAGTATTAGTATATGGAAAAGATAGAAGATAGAGAAATCAACCCTTGAGTTTGAGGTGATGGTGATGATAATGATGATGATATGCTTATCAGGGATTGGGAACATAAAGTGCTTACTTTCCTTATTTTTGATAACACACATAGATACAATGCATCAAGGTATAAAGAACCAGTATGGAATTTGACCTAGTGCGATGGAATTTGACTCGACAATCAGATAGGATTATTCCTATTCAAACCTGACATAAAAAACCTTATTAGGATGTAGCTCAGATATTTCAAACATCTCAGACCAAAACATAGAAAGGAAAACCTTCCCATGTGATAGTCAACAAGGCATTTAAAACACCCTCCCTACAACCAAACAAAATAAGAGTGACCAAGTTATATTACACAAATATCCAACAAGCCTAGTAGAAAAAAGATAATGATCAATGCCCCATTCCTTTCTTTCTAAATCACTTTGATTAGACATCATCGAGAGATAGTCGGAATGGGCACAATAAGATAAATCAACAAGACAAAGATCAAGTAAACAAGCAAGCCAATGTTCTTCATACCTATAGCCAAGGCTTGATGTTGATGTCCATTGTAGGAAGGATTCATGCTAGGAAATGATGTAATTAGATGATTTTGAGACTAACAAGATGATGGGCTATTGATACTAAGAGTTAACCAACCTGTTTACCTACTGACCTAGACATTAGACGTTGACATTTGAGTTTTCACTATCAATTTGCTAAACTTATTTCTGATTTTTTTGCCAAAGGTTGAAGATGACAATCATTTATTATGAGAAGATGTTTATTGTGGATGAACATTGAAGTGGGATGGATGATTTTTTTATTTTTTGAATGTTTTTGGTGTTTTGAAATGTTTTGAGGTTGTTTTTGGTATTTTTTGAGATATTTTACAGATGCTTTGAGTTTCAAAATTTCCACTATTTTGGTGTTTTATGAGATTTTGACCAAGAACCTAACCTAAAGATCCATCCTAGGGGCTTTTGGGGCTGATCAAAGATTAGCCTTGCCTACGTTATACACACAGAGACCATGTATCTTTGACTAATGCACACTCGTTTATTAATGAGAAATAAACAAATGGATTGCTAGTTTATTATGACATACTCCTAAAGGAATGACCTAATGTGTCTTGGGGGCACATAGATGATGGCCTTGCTTATGCTTAGAGCTCAGAGACCTGTAGTTTGAATCGATGAATCTATTTTTTGACTTTTTCTAACTTTTTGACCTGTTTTTGGATTTTTGACATGTTTTGGATGTTTTTGGTTTTTTTTTAATTGGAAGGAAGACTTCAAGAATATAGACGAATATGATCCAATGTAATTATAAGAACATGCCCCCAACATGATGTGATAGACTACTTGGATATAGGCAAGAAAAACTAACCTTATGAATGTGCCAAGTAGTTCTAGGATGGAACATGATACAAACATAGGATCAAGCTATGATGCAGATGTGGATGGGTGTGGAAAGGATCAATGAAATGCAATGGATGAATGATGTAGAACAAGCCATAGAGATCACGGTGGATGGAAATGCTTATTTACACAAGGCACCTGTTTTCCAGGTTTTCACTAAGGTACTTGCCCAAAGTGCCACCGAAGTGGTTTTCACTAGAGGATGATTTTTTCTTTACTATTTTCAATCCTTTTTCTAATTTTTTTTTTTTTGGATTTATACCTTGCAAGTTTAGGCATAAATTCTTTTAAGATGGGAGCTATTGATAGGCTCTCACAGAGGCTCAACTTTAGGTGTAGATAGCTAATATGCTCCTGATTTATAACTTATCATGATGATGAAGGGTCCCAACCAATTGGGTTTGAATTTTCCCTTGCTATCTGGGTTTGGTACATTTTTTCTAATTCTCCTTCAATACGAGCTCTCAGACTTGAAATGTCTAACTCTTGATATTATTATTGGAGCTTCACTTGAGATGGTTATGATAGACTTGTAGATGGTATAGGGCATCCATGCACCACTCATCCAGTAGTTCTAGTTTTTTTAACCATGAAACCTAATATTCTTCATTAGTAATGAGATTCTGCAATGATATTATTAAGGATGGGAGCTTGATCTCAATGGGAAGGATGTCTTTTGATCCATAGACTAGGGAGAAGGGGGTTGCACCTATAGGTGTGCGAGTAATCATTCGGTAGGCCCATAAGGTGGGATTTAGCTATAGGTGCCAGTCACGACCAACTTCATGGATTGGAGAAGCGATGTTGGATATTGAATTTTTGGCATAGTTTTCAAACATCCTAGTTTTTGAAAGGTGTCTCGTTATCTGAGATAAGGACTTGTGGGACACCATAGTGGAAAATGAGGTAGTTTAGGATGAACTTGGATATCTGATTCCATGTGATCTAGGTCATTGGAATGTATTCTACCCACTTTGTGAAGTACTTTGTAGTGGTGATAATGAACTTGTGTCCATTGGATGAGGTGGGAGTGATTTTACCAATGATATCAAGCCCCCATTGTGAAAAGGGCCAAGGTCTTATAACTAGTTAGAGCTCCTAAGCTAGTGCATGAATGAGGTCCCCATGCTATTGACATTGTAAACATCTTTGGACATAATCATGAGCTTCCTTCTCCATTTTCAGTCAGTAGTACCCAGTCCTCAGGAGTTTCTCAGCCAAGGTCATATCACTTGAATGTGAACCACAAATTCCATTGTGTACTTTAGTTAAAGTAGTAAAATCTTCCTCAGGGTTAAGGTATCACAAAAGGGTTCCTTCAATACTCCTATGGTAAAGGGTATCACCTAAGATGACGAAATGGGATGACTTCTTGACAAATATTCTTTTAAGGTATAGGGTGATATTAGCAAGGAGGACTCCTATTTTTAGGTAGGAGTATATGTCATGATACCAAGGATCATCAGGACCAACAATTTCACACATGAATTTATACTTTGGTACCTCAAAAGCTGGTACAATAAGCTACTCTACCAAGAATTCACGTTTATGGATGTTCCGTGGGATATCTAGTAGTGATCTGATTATTGCCATGGCATCTGTTGCTTTGTTGTTTTCCCTTGGTATTTGCTCAAATGTGATGTCGATGAAGAATTATTTGAGACTCTCTACCGGTTTCTTGTATGGGGTAAGCTTGTCATCCTTTGTTTGGTATTCATCATTGACTTGGTTAATGATTAGTTGTGAGTCCCCATAGGCACTAAGTGCCATAATCTACCATTATACTGCAATCTAGAGTCCTATGACTAGAGCCTTGTACTCTACAATGTTGTTCGTGCAAGGGAAAGATAACTTAAATGAATTTAGTATATAATATCTTTGTGGTGTTATGAAGAAGACACCTACTCTTGAACCATGTTGAGTATAGGACCCTTCAAAATATACTTTCCAATGATCTGCTGCACTTAGATTGAAGATTGAATCATTAGGGAATTCTGATACCAATGGGTTCTCTAAATTATAGGGGCCTCCGCTAATTGATCTACAATTACATGTCCTTTGATGGCTTTCTATTCTAAATATTGAATGTCATATTCTGTTAGGATCATAACCCACTTAGCCATTTTTCCTATGAGTGTTAATTTAGAAAGTAGATACTTGAGAGGATCTATTTTGGCAATAAGCTTAATCAGATGAGCCAACATGTAGTGCCTGAATTTTTGTACAACAAACACTACTGCTAGGAAATCCTTCTCAATGAATGTGTAATTCAGCTTGTGTCCCACCATGGTTCTACTGATATAGTAAATGGATCTCTCTTTCCCTATTTCATTATGCTAAGCTAAGAGAGTGCCAAGGGCTACTACTGTTACTGATATGTAGAGTATCAATGGCTTGTTTTGAATTGGTGGCATGAGGACTAGTGGTGTTAGCAAGTATTCTTTGATTTTATTGAATGTTTGATCACATTTCTCATCCCACTTGTATGCTACTCCTTTGTGGAGTAGATGAGTATATGGGATAGCCTTTTCTACTAACTATGTTATGAATCGGTGAATGGATTGGACCCTTCCCTGTAAACCCCTTAACTATTTTAGTGTTCGTGGTGCTTCCATTTCAAGAATTTATTTAACTTTTTTAGGGTCTATCTTCATTCCCCTCATTGATATAATATACCCTAGGAGTTTTCCTGATTTCACCCTAAAGACACACTTCTTAGGATTAAGCCTAACCTTATATTCTCTGAGTCTATCAAAGATGGAGCTTAGTTCTGCTATGTGATCTCGATGTTTCCTTGATTTGGCTAATATGTCATCCACATAATCCTCTATATATTTGTGAATCATTTCATGGAAAATCAGTGTCATGGCTCTTTGGTATGTAGCTCTAGTGTTCTTTAACCCAAATGGCATCATGTTCTAGTAGTAAGTCCTCCATGGACAAGTGAAAGCTATTTTATGTTGATCATCTTTAGCTATCATAATCTGGTTATACCCTGGAAACCCATCCATCAATGATAGCATTTCATGCCCTACCATCATATCCATAATCATGTCTCTATTCCAGAGAGGAATATCCTCCTTAGGGAATGCTTTGTTTAGATACCTGAAGTTAGTGCAGATGCGGATGCCCCCAATGGGCTTAGAAATAGGTACAAGGTTTGAAACCCATTTTGGATAATCAATTGGTCATATGAAGCCAGTGTCATAGAGTTTCGACAATTGGTGTTTGACTAGTAATACGATTTGTGGATGCATTTTTCTCAAATTTTTTCTTACTGGTTTCACCTCTAGATAGATAGCTAGATGATGAACCACAACCTATGGTTCGAGTCTAGGCATGTCAGTGTAGGTCCATTCAAGTTTTACCTTTCTTTCTCTCAGAAATGTAGCTAGAAGTTCCTTTTCCTTGATCAAAAGTGATTTTGCATAGAAGGTGATATGTGGTGTTTCTTCAATTCCTAGATTGACTGGATTATATTTCTCTGCCAAGATTGCTAATTTTTCCTAATGAATAGAACTAAGGGGAAGACTAAATCCCTTATCCTTTGGCACCTCAGAGAGGTTTTTAGCATTGGATATTTCCTTTGTTTTTACTATTTTTGGGTTAGAAAGTGTCACAGTGTGGTTTTCACTTAAAGACCTAGATATTACTCTTAGATTTTTTATTTTGTGACTGAGGGATTCAATCATTTCCCCATAGTATGTATGTGTGTCCAGTTCAATATCAAAGCCTATTTTATGATCTCCACATGGTAAAGTATTTCACAGTCCCATGAATTCTGAGAGAGCCTCATAATTTTTAAACATGTCTAAGATTAGTGGTCCTCGTTGGTCATAATCAATGAGTTGGGGGTAGACAAATTTTAGTTCATTGGTCTGGTTACTTGGATCGAAAGATAGGGTACTAATAATGAAAAGGAATCTTCAAATAACATGGGTAGGTCAGTGATGGTGTCCTCATCACACACATCAATTATATTGAAGGTATAGTTGTCTAAGGGTAGACCTATGGATACTAGTAACTCAGGAGGAGCTTTTATTTTTTTAACTAGGGCACCTTTGCCACGTATGGTTATTTGTGGAGGGGTACATGCAAGGCCAAGATTCTTCATGTGCTTCTCAGGAATGATGGGTTCTAGAAGGCCGTTATCATTTTTCCTAAGCTTTTCATTTTTGTTATAGCCCTATCCTTGCATTAACTATAGTCCTTTCTTGTCATTTTCCATGGGAAGATCAGGTACGATCCTTTCATCTTGATACAATAAGCTTGATATATCCTTTTCATCTACCACTTCCTGACTTAGGTCCCCCCACCTTTTGAAAGTTGAGGGTTCGCATAGGATCTAGGAGACTGAGGTAGCCCTCCTATCACAAAGGCACTTTTCTTCATTTTATAGTCTCCACAACCATTATCTTGGATGATAACCTTGATATCAGGAATGTCCAGAATGAAGGGTGTCTTTGTCTTAGAAGTGGATGTTAGGGTAGATGGGTCTATATACAAAAATGTGGGTCCCTCATCATTCTTCGGGACTTGAGGGATCTTGTAGTACTTGGCCTCCAAACTCTTACAATAATAGAATGGTTTGGGATCACCATGTACTATGACTTCTTGGTTTTGATAAGGGAATTTCACATATTGATGGAATGTGGATGCTACAGCTTGCATCCCATGGATCCATGGGTTCCCTAAGAGGATATTGTATAGAAGTTCAAGATCAAGGACTTGGCATGTAGTCTTCTAATGGCTGGCCCTACTTGAATAGGGAGTTGAATGGTGCCTTGAGACACCCATTCTTGATCATCATATGCCTTGATACCTTTCTCAATGACATCTTCAAAGAATACCAAATTCTTTATTAGCTTGAGGGTACAAATATTTAAGCCTCCACCTCCATCCACCAAGACTCGTTTGTCTTTATTTTTATGGACTGACTTCAAGATAGAGTGCACCGTTGTGAGATGGTTGGGTAAGAAAATTCTGTTCTGAGAATTTTAGGAGATGTGGTGTGGTGATATGTCTGACCATAGCTTAGAACTGGTCAACATCAAGATCTATGGGGATGGTGGATGTATCCAATGCCTTTTCTAGGATTTCCCTATGTGCGGGTGATATTTTTAACAATTCCATGATGGAAATCTAGGTGAGAGTCCTTTAAAATTGATCTAAGACATTATAGCCAATAGGTACTGACTTTGGATTGGTGGTGGGTTCCTTGGATGGTCATGATGGTCTTGGAATGGTAATTCTACAACCATGTGTGGTGATTCCACAATCGGCTCTAGATCCTTTGATATTAACAATAGTGACCCACTCATCTAAGGATGCAACAACATCATCGTAAACATGGTTCACATTGTTATACTTTTCCTTTCCATTGTTATTCCCTTTATTTTGATCGAGCATCGGATTCATGTATATTTTAAAATCTTGATTCCCTGTGCGTTTTTCAATGGTTATGGTTTTGTCATCAATAATTTCCTGAATCAGATTTTTAAGTTGCATGCAACTAGATGTCGTGTATCCCTTTATTTTTTGAAAATTGCAAAGATGTTTCTTGTTATACCATGGTGGTTTAACCTAAGGTTCTTAATAATTTGTATAAATAGGGATCTTGATGATATTTTCTTGTACTAACTTTTGCATGAAAGATTCGACCGGTTCCCTAAGTGGTGTGTATTTTTGTTTAGGGGCATACTTGTTCCTTGGGGGTGGTCCCCCTTGAGTATTCAGGATGTTGATCACTTGATTTTTGGGTTGTTGTGATGATGTGTTGGCTTGTGTGTTGTTTTTTTATTGGCCTATGGTTGTTGATATGATTGCGTGTTTTGCCTTGGGGCACTGATAATAACTTTGGTGTCAATGACACCATCATTAGTGACATTCTTGTTCTTTTCCCATGTGCGAGGTTTTTCATTGTAACCGGTTGATGTACAATTATCCTGATATGTTGGTGTGCCCCGTTATGTAATAAGGGCTCTTTTGATGTTGACCACCTCAGGGATCAATTGGTCATATGTTGTGATACATTGGATTTTCAAATGAAAGGACAAGGTCCCTTTAAGATTAGAAATGATGGCACCAATTTGTTGTTCTTCTGGCATAGCCCACTTTCTCCTATTGGCCTTGGATCACCATCATTGTAAGAAGGATCCAAATGTTCCCCCCTTGGCTTGTTTTAGGGCAGATAGCTCTTCTAGACTCATGTCTATGCCTATGTTGAATGAATAGGTTTTTATGAATAATTCCACAATTTCTTGGAACTTTTTAATTCTAGGAGGAAGGCGTGAGAACCACTCCATTACTGGACCAACCAAACTCTGATGGAATAGTCACATTAAATAAGACTCGTTGTATGCAACTTCCATACAGTGAACATGAAATTCCCTGATGCGATCTTCAGGATTGTTAGTCCCATGATATTTTTCAAATTTAGGTATCTCAAATCCTTGTGGGAATGGAACCATCACAATGTTTCTATCGAATGGATAGGGGCACAAACTCCCTCATATTTTTTTTGTCTTTCTTGATTGTAGGTCTATCACTTGTTGTGAGAGCAATTTAATTTGTTCAGACACATCATTTTGTGGATTGGGTGGTGGGATGAATGTGTTTTGGGGTGGTTTTGTTTCTTGAGTGATGGGAGGATTGTTTTGTGCATTCGTGAGAGGCTGCTACAAGTTTTGTTGTGCCAACAACGATTGTTGGTATGCCTGTAGTAGTTGTTGGCCCAACAATGCTTGTTGTTGGTCTTGCTGCTATTGTTCCAACAATGATTGTTGTTGGGATTGTAGCTGAGCTGCTTCTTGTTGTGCTTGGTATTGTTGCAAAGCTTGTTGATAAGCCTATTGTTGTAACAAGACTTGTGCTTAAGCTTGTTTTGCTTGATATTGAGCTTGTGCCTAAGCTTGAGCTTGTTCAGTGACTTGTGTAGCTTGGGTAGCCTATGTGGCTTGTGCAACTTGTGCAACTTGTTGTTGTTGTAATAGTGCTTACACTTGTGCTTGGGAAACCTACTATGCTTGTTGTGTGGCTTGTTGCACAACTTGTATGGCTTGTTGTGCTTGGAATTGTTGGAGTGATTTTTTATAGGCTTGTTGGGTAGCTTGCAATGTGATGCTATATTGATTTTCCATGTTTGGATTTGGCGGTGGAGGTGGAGGATTCAAAATGGTGTGAGATGGTGCAATGATATTATGTTGAGGTGGTTGTTGAAGTGTTTGAGTGATGACAATGGGTTTTGTGGTGGATGGTTTGGTTGATGTTCTTGGTCCTTGGGAGACCAAATTTTGAGGTCTTGTAGATGGAGTGATGATTGGTTGAACTGTTTGTATTGGTGCCACCTAGTGTTGTGATATCGATGGCACGCTTGGAGGATTTGGTATGTTGATTTGATTCATGGTTGGAGGATTTTTTTGACTTGGTTGACTTTGGATAGGTAAAGGGGGATGCCCTAAACCAAGGATTGGTGTGGATGTTGATGTTAGAGGGGGAAATGGTAGGAATATTGGTGGTATGTTCCCTTGAGAAAGTGATGATGAGGCATCAAAGATTCCCCCTTGTCCAAATAGACCCACTTGTTCTTGTGATGTCATAGGTAGAGAGACTTTTGTGTCAAGAGAACATGTTAGTGATGTGTCGAAGGTAGATGAATTGTTGGTGTCATGGAAAATGAGTGGGACATATGGGTGCTTTGGGTCTTGAGGGAAGGTATTTGGTAGACCTAAGATGGTTTTTGTGTCCAAGTTTTGGTTATTTACAAATGGGATGTGTTTGAAGAGCGTGAAGCAATGAACTCCCCTTGGTAATCATGGGTTGACTTGGAGCATGAGATGATGTTGGTTGTATGACAGGTTGGATGACATTTTGGAAAGAAGGTGTGAATGATATCAGTGGCATAATCCCAAGAGGTTTTTCCACAATAGTGCTTACATCAAAATTAGAAGGGAGTTTAGCCCCTTCCTTTGCTAATGCAATCATGTATTGTGAAGGATTAAGTCTCATCATTGTGTTGACAATCTTGTGGTTTTCAGGATTTGGGACTATCTCCATGATTTTATCTTGAGTCATTCCTAGGACATTGTTGGTAACATCTTCCACTTGGAAACCTTAATCTTGAAGATCTTGTGGTGGTTGAGGAAGATTGAGTGGGGGGTTTTTAGACCCGATGGGGTTGAATTCAGGTGCAATTTGACTCAAGTCACTTGAAGTGGATGTTTCTTTGTTTTGCTCCATGTCTTTCTTATGTTGAGATCTAGTTTGGACCATAAAATAAGGATCAAATTTCAGGAATATGGGAGGTAAACCTCTAACTCCTTAGGTTGGTCTAAACTTTAGGTACAAAAAATAAAGACTAGGATGTTAAGGATAAAAGGATGGTGAATGATGAACGAAGGATGAATGATATGGATGCTTGAACTCTTAAGAAACCTTGGAGGAATAATAGAATTTAGGACTTTTGGATTTGATTTGGATTTTAGATAATGAACTCATAAACCCCAAGTTGTTGGATGTTATCTTGGAATAAAATTTTCCACAAGGTGATAATTTAACTAAGTGTATGAAGAAAGATTCATCCACACACACTGAGTCAAACAAGATGATTTTTGATTTTGATTTGAAGGATTACCAAAAGTATAGCATGAATTATTTTTCCAAGATTATAAGAGTTGTTTGTGAGATGGGATTTTGATTGATGTTTGGGGATGGATGAAATTGTTGATTTTGATCCTAGATGATCCTAGAGAGACTTTTGTTTACAAGACCTAGGTATTGAAGAACATGCTATAGTTCTGAAACTTTTCAAAAGTGAGATACTCAAAATGTTGGAAGAGAGCTAGATTTTGATAATAATAGAATGAGTACAAGTTTGGGTTGTACTTTGAACCATGTTTGTAAAAGTTATAGAGAAATCTATCTTTGACTTGGTAAAGCATGGAATGACATTTCTTGAGATTTCTTGGACTAAGACGCTTGTGATGATTGATAGAATTTGGTTTTGGGATTTTGATCTTGCGGGAAATCATTTGAACAAACACATGTGTGGGGTTCAATTTTCTTTTATCTTTGCTTAATGGATTCTTTTTAACACATCAACACTTTCTTGCTTAGTTTTTTCAAACTAAATGTCTATTTCTCAATTCCTTTTCATTCATCAATGTCCATTATGTGAAAATCAAGGAATCAAAGGCATAGTTTTCCTATGTTGACTTTGGAGAGAGAAAATTGAGATATATACCCAAATATTTAGAAGCCTCTAAGGGTAGAATCCCTAGGGACAAGGAGTAATATGTGGACTTTTCAAAGGTATTTTCTCTTTCCAAAAGGTTTGAAATTTGATGACCTTGTTGAATGTTTGTTTCCAAGTTTTGAGATTTCAATCAATGTGTTTAACTGACTCACAAATTGCACAACCCTGGGATAGAAATGGCCATACTTGTTGAGTCTCCACTCAGATTTCTCCAAATTCTAGACAATGCAAACAACTATAGATTTGGCGACACTGGCTCTCTTCCATGAAACACACTTCTCAGGACCACCAAACCTCAAAATCCTTAAAATCTGAAGATTAAAAGGATTTATTCTATTTCCACATTTGAATAGTATAGATGTGAAGTGGCTTTAGAATGAACATTCTTGCACCAAAAAGTATTTTAGGATTTGGGCTTCTATACAAATTGGTTCTTAGTTAGGGTAATCAGGGACATGGAACCTTACGAGTGTCTAGTAAGCCACTAAAGGCTTTAATCAACCCTACTAGGGTCTCTTATACTTTTTACATTAGTACCCCATTCTAAAAGACAATATACAACTAAGGCCTACATACCATGAGGACTTGATAGTTTAGTCTTATCCATTTATATACCGGCCCAAGTGAAAAACTAGTTAGAGTCACCTTCGAATTGGTCTTAGGTAGGCCCCTCTAAAGGTAACAAAAGCGAGGGAGTATACTTGTAGTTTGACCTCCCAATTCACGTAAAGCACAAGGAGGGAGCACACACAGTGTCTCTTTCTCACACTAGCATGATTTGTTCAATTTTAAAACCCAAATTTGAAATGTGTAAGTAATATTTTAGGGAACCAATGTCAACAAAATGCTTTTGATTATCAATATCATCATGAAGCACAAGAGAAGTGCATACGCATTCCAATGACACAAGTTACAAAAAAGATTACAAGAAAAAGCAAACACAATCTCTTTTTAAATCCTCAAAAGCAATAATGAGTTATTTTTAGAGCACAAAAACTTGAGTGTGAAGTTGATTGTTCAATTTTAGTCCAAAATTGAAATTCTAGTAAGTATCTAAGGTTCAATTTCAACCAAATTTGACAAAGCTTGAGTTGTAGGTTAAATTTTAAGCCTAAATTGATCTTAGTTGGTCCTAAAAGAGGAAATAAAATGCAAAAATTGAAGACCTAAGCTATTACAAAGAGCATTAAGAAAATATTTTAAGCTTCCAACTTTATTTTCCCCTATTTCTAGTAAAGGTGAAGCTTTACTGCAAAGACAACACTCTACAACTATCAAATGCGATGCTGAAAGAAAAAGTGGTGCTCTGTAGTAGGTAGAGAGAGCGAATGTGGTGTAGTTTCAGAAGTGACACTCTACGGGAAGAAAGATAGGATAGAAAACAGAGGGGTCAAATGTGATAGTGAAGCAAAAGTGGCATGATAGAGGTGAGCATATGCAGTGTGATGTGGCGATAGTGACGTTGTAGAGAAAAAGCGATGCTCTATGGGATCGCAATTACACGAAGGCGATGTCGCTTTCCTGTGTCTACAAAAAATGGAAAAATCAAGTAAAATTCAACAAGTTAGGATGGTCAACCCTCCTTCTAGCACCAAAAATGTGAACACCAAACCTACACAAACTAACAAGAGATCAATAAAAAAGTTTCAAACATGTTAGAAAGACAATCTAGTGTTCCCTATGAATTTTTTTTATCCAAATTCAATAGAAAACATGAAATAATAAGAAACTTAACAAAATATAGCATGTAACCTAAATAAAACTAGCTAAACCTCTATCCCATAGGGGGAGTGGTGCTCCTTTGATGTGGAAAGAAGCCCTTTCCCAATCCCTTTCATAAGCTTGATGGTTGAAGATGATCTAAGTATGAAAATGGCTTCAAATGGTGATGACTATGCTTGAAAATGATGAAAGTGATGATAGCTATGAAATAGAATTCCTATAGTGATAATGTTCTAAGTTGTGGATCCATATTATGAAAAGGATGCCTCTATTTATAGAAGCCAAGGGTTGAAGAATGGAAGAAATTGGTGAATGTGGTATAAATTGGGAGCCAATGAGAATGTGTCAAGTGTCACAATTCTATTGGAGGAAGTTGGAGCACATCTTGGGAAATGTGTGAGTGGAGGAGGATGGAAGAGAAGTAAATGTTGATGGTTGAGAATTTGAAAATGGTGTAAGAGGAATTGAATGAGATTTGAGAGGATGTAAGCAGATTTGAAAGGTTGTAAGAGAATTTATTGCAAATGTAAGAGGATGTGATTGGTTTTTGAAAACCTTTGGAGGGAAATTGAATGAGAGTCCTTAGAATATGCCTTGGTAAGGGAAACTATATGAATTAAATAATTAATTAAAATTATTTTCATGTGCAACTTGGTTAGTTGACCATGGGTTGATTTAACTCTTGAGTTAAAAGCTAGAGGAACTAATAATGATGATTAGAAAGCTAATTTAGGATTAATTAATCAAGAATTAATTAATTGGAGAGGGTTAGGAGATTGTGACATTTGATTTGATTGATTTTAATCAAATGGGAGGAATACATGGGGATTTAATTAAATGATTTTATTTAATTAAATATGATGAATAATTAGTTGATTGTGCCTTTAGTCTTTCTTCAATTTGCTCAATCAAAACTTCTGGCAAAGCACTTGTCACATTAGTTAGATCAATATCATTATGAATTATATAATTAGTTAGGGCATTTGTAATCTCATCATGTTCATATGACGGTCATAACAACCATTCATCTCCAATCTTCTTCATTCCACCAGATTGCTCAAGAATCTTCAACATATTTTCCTTAGTAAAGTATTCTTCATCAACAGTTGATGCCAAATCAATTGCTTCTGTAATATTTTCTTCTTTTTCTTCTTCCTTTTCCTCTGACCCTAGCTTCTTTATTTCCAGAGGATAACTTGAGATAATTATTCTTGCTTTCCTCTTTTTGGAAGAGGATCCTGCTTCAGACATCCCAATCGGACTGGGAATCATGCCAGAACTCCATACATTTATTTTGTTTTCAAAGTATTCTTTATAAACATTTTCTTTTTCTGCTAGACATTCTAGATATTGGTAGACCTACTTCCCAACTGGTATAACTGACTTCCACACAACACTCTTTCAATGGTAATGATTTTAGAAAATACATCATCAAATATATAACCAGAGATCGAAAACAAAAAGGGTAATTGTCATTCTTTGTCATAGTTATATTCTCCATTAATTGATTCCTCAGTAACTCACACAAATCAAAATCCTCTTTCTTCTCAACCATTTGATGTGCAACATAAACGAAAATCACCGAAGTAGAGCCTTCCCTATTTCTAAAATAAATCTTATATGAAATGCCATATGCCACATACCTTATCATCGGGTCGATTATAGTATGAATTAGAAGTTCCCTTTGACCTCCTATTACCCTAGTTAGGGCTTTGGCCTCCTTATTGTTTATTGGCTTCTTGACTAGAATGGTTCCATTATTGCATAATCATGTTATTATTGCAATTGCTTCCTTCGTGATCTCATAGGGTTTGTCAAAGATCATCTGATCACCTTGAATTCTGCTTAAGATAAACCAAACAATGTCCACATTCAAAAAGTATGGAAATTCACTCCAGATGTCTAAACTCTTGTGCCCTAAATTCTTGATCATTTGCATTTTCTCAACTGAAAGAGAAGTCTTGGAATTTCAAATCTTTTCATGATCAAATTCATCAATCTATTACTTACTCAATTTCTATAATTCATTGTTGTGTGGATTAAATATCACCATTTCCTTCAACTCCATTGATTCAACCTTGTTCTCCATACTTTTTCTTACCAATAACCCTAAATTTTTATTTCTCAGCTGCTCTTTATTCCTTAGCTCATTCACTTCATGATGAAAATGACTACTCAATATTTCTTATTTAACTTGTCGCTTTTAGGGTTTCATCATAAAAGATAATTTATTGCTTGTGACATCATCATTTGTACTTCAATCTATCGGCACCTTCTTCTGCCAAAGCTATCGAATCAATTTTGCATTTTTTTTTTGGATTTTAAATTGTCAACTATCTTTGAGAAACATTGTGACCCAAGAGAGGCTCCACAGATTTCCTAATTTACATCTTTTTTGTCAAAATTTTCTTCAATGCCTTCAAAATAGAGATTCTCATCACATATCCATGTGTCTTCGTATGACACCTCATATATCAAGGGTTTTTTGGATTTTTCTATGAATTCTCCCCCTAAAACCAGTACTGGGTTTAGTCCTTAGAAGAGGAATTTGCACTAGATGCAGATACATGGTCATTTGATTCATCCTTATTCTTAGGTTCTTCCTTATTTCTCCAAATTTTTACCATTTATCTCCTTACTTCTTCTGGATCTACCTTGTTCATAGGCTTGTTCTTTTGTTCTAGATTTGGTTTCTTCCCAACTTTTCTTCTACAAAATTTTGAGATATTTCATGGTTTTTTACAACTATAGCACATAACATATCCAAGATCAAGTGAATTTATTTTTTTATTTGTCCTACACTGATTATCCTTGTGTCCAAAGATATTGCATATGTAATAGTAGCCTTGAAAAGATTGAATTTTTGTGTTTGTATCAAATTTGTTTATCATCATATGGTTTCTACATATTGTAGCTCTATGTCCAAATTTGTTGCAACTATAACATTTTCTAGCAAGGAATCTAGCATTCTAACTCATTCTATTTCGTTTCATCCCACTTCTATATTTGGTTGCTTAATGTCCAAATTTATTACATGAGAAACAAAAGCCATTAAAAGATGGGTACCTTTGAGCATTAGGTTGTCAAATGGGTATTCTTCTGGTATTGATTCTTCGATTCTTGCCTTGATAAGTACTACCTTGAAATTTCCTTTGATTGTCCACTTTGTTGAAAAATGGATTAGTCTTTGATTTTTTTCCTTCTTCAAGTCCTAAACCACCTTTATCCTTTGTAGGTTTCTAAGATGAAATCAATTCATCAAGCATTGTAGAGCTTGTCTTGAACCTTTCTTCATGAGCTTTCACTTTTTCCAGATTAGCTCTAAGGGTTACTACTTCTTGTTCAAGCTTATCACATTTTTTCTGTCTTTTGATTGATAATTTCTTTTAGGCATCCTTCCTTTGCCTTGCTTTGCTCAATTTCCAATTTCAAGTTCTCTTCCACTCTTTTTCTTTCTTCAAGTTTCATCCTTAGATTTTCAATAGTCTCCTTTGCTTCCTTTAGTTCCTGGTAAACTTCTTTATGTTTCAACTTGAACTTCCGGATCTGATTTCTTAGTTTCTAAATGCATTCTCCTGCTTGCTTAATATTTTCTTTCAGATCTTCATTTTTAGATTTTGAAGTCTCTATTCTTAATTCTTCATCTAAGTCAGATCCCTTCATTATTTAGTTCAACCTACCAAGATCTCCTTCAAGATGTTAAACTTATTCCAAAGGACTGAGCTTTGATACCAATTTTTGGATAGGACAACTGAGAGGGGGGGTGAATTAGTTGTCACAAATTATAACCTTCAATTAAATTATCAGAACTAATACATAATTATCTTAAATGATTAAACATCAAATGCCAATGTAGAAACTCAATTCCAATGCACAAACACAATAACACCAGATTTACATGGAAAACCCAATGAGGGAAGAACTAGAGTGAGGATTAACTCACACTATAGAGAATATCAAAATTGATTACAAAAAAGCTCACTAACTGAGATAAGGCTCACTGCCTGAGATAAGGCTCATTGCCTACAATAAGGACTCACTATCCAACATGGCTACAACCTAGAGGGTTCACTACCACAAAGATATAAAAGATGGCTAACTGCCAAAATACAAGAGTTAAGTCTTACAACCAAAAGTGTGAACTAATAGATTACACCTTACTTGTGTAGAGTTCAGTTCTGGATGAAGCTCTATATAGATACTACTGCATTTCAGTAATCGCTAAATAATTTTGATCTGATCATACACTTTATTGTCTTTTCCTACTTTGCTTACTTTGCTCTAATGTACTCACTATATCTCTTTCTTACTATCACAATCTTTTCCTATCTCTTTTTCCTCGTCTCACTTTTCTTCCAAGAGATTCTTTATATATATGTATGTATATCTTTCTTTTCAATTAGGTCAGCCTTATATAAGGTTAACACATTACTTATGTCGGCTAAAAAAATCCACATAAAATATTGCACATGCTGAGTCGGCCAAAATCTTTGAATATTTGAATCATATCTTGTCTTCATGGTAGAGACTAGACCTAAAAACCAACAAACCAAACCACCTATAATGGTCAACTTCGATAGGAAATAGCTTTCGGTAAACAACTCATACATTTAGTACTGTGTTGACATCAATCACAACCATTTGATGCAAGCTTCAACTTTCAACAAGCCTTACATTCATTAGAAGCATGACCATGAACTCTATGATATACACAAAATGAAGTCTTGTAGTAAAATTTCTTTTGTGTTCTTGGAGGGAGGGATACCAAATGATCTTGGAAGAGTCTCAAAAAGATACCCTCTTGATCAAAAGTAGAAAATGGTTCTTTATTTTGCAACAAAGATATCTCTTGCTTAGTACAAAATATCATACTTACACAAGACTCTTTAGATTGTAATATTTTGTACTCTTCTTTAAAGGAAGTTGTAAAATCTAACGAATTCAAATCATTTGTGCTTTGTGTGATGATATTAATGTTAAAAGAGGACTTCTCTATTTATTTCAAATGATAACAATCAAGACCACTTGTGTCTATCAATTCAGGATGCACTATTGTTAAAGTTGTCTTAGAGAAATCTTTTGTAAGAGTGTTGATATTAACTAAAGGCTTGTTTGATGGTTTAAATTCTATCAAAGGAAAATAACCAAGACTACGGGTTGTTTCTTGCATTTTAAGCTCTATAGGGACATGGATACCTTGCTCTCTAGCACCAAATTCTTTTCCACTATATCCAAGTTGTTTCATAAGTTTGTATCCTTTTCCATAAATATTTTTCATTTCTTTAGGATTTGGTGGTTGTTGATAGTCAGTTTCATCAAATTTTTTTGTATATTTTTCATTTTTTTCTAAAGTGGTTGAAGTGGATGCTTTCAAAGGGTCTTCTCAATTTTGTGTTGAAATTACACCTTTTTCTTTTCCCTTGTCTGAATCATTGTTTATGATCTTGTAGTCTTCCATGAATGTTGGTTCAAAATTCAGTGATCCCAAATCATCTAGTGATATCATTGCGAAGGGTTTAGGACATCTATATTTTTTTGTTCTTGCATGAGTTCTACTTGTGTAGTTTGTGTCAATGTTTTCAAAGGATTCTTCTTTCCTTTCTCAATGTTCAAACAATTGTTTGGTTTAGGGTTGGCCTCGAGTGTTTACACTTTTTTATTATAGATGTACTTAATTTTACAATGAAGAGTAGAAGGCACTCCATTCATTGCATGAATCCATGATCTACCTAAAAGGAGATTATATGAAAGATCATGAGGCATAACATGGATCGATGTCTCTAATGTGTCCTTTCTAGTGTTAATAGGCAAAGTGATCACACCAAGCAGTTGTTTTCTAACATTGTCAAATCCCTTAATAGATAAAGCGTCAAGTTGAATTTTTGATTTATCGATGCCAAGCCTATCCAAAAGGGTCACACTACACACATTAAGGGTTGAGCCATTTTCAACAAGGGTTCATTTTATCCTTGTGCTATTGTATTGAGCTATGATCATGAAAGCATCATTTATTTTTTCACTTCCAAGGGAGGGAGCTCACTTTGGTGGAAAACAATGTCAGCATTTATTCCTTCACTCTTTGTTGCTATGTCATTCAGGTTTGCGCTAGAGGGGACCACAACTTGTTGCAAGGCTATTTTAAGCATAGTGTGATAATTAGGTGAATTTTGAATTAGGTCCCATAGGGATATCTTTGCAAGAGTATTCTTAAGTTGATCAACAAGATCATACTCCTTTGCACTCTACAAAGTTAAATCAGGAGCATTAGGAAAAATGGGATTAGGAAAAGGAAGGGATGTCAAAGTTTTTTTTCTTGGTTTCAGATTGTTTCTAGTATTATATGTATGAGAAATAGTATTATAACTTGGTTGTTGTGAAACATTATTCTTAGGTGTTCCAAGGATAAGAACGGGTTTGTTTTGAACTTGTGATTTTTGAGAAGGTGGATAAATGGTTTGTTTAGGTTCAAGAGAGTATTCCAAGGGGTATCTAATGTGCATAACCTAAGAATACTTATTCTTATTTTCATGATTTCTTAGTGAAGAGGAGTCTAATGTTACTTCATCATCTTCATCTAAGTAATTACTATTGTCAATGTTCTCATTTTCTTCCATCGTTGTATCTTCCCTAGTATGAGAGTTTTTAGGAGAACTACAAACCAAATGTTCTTGACATTCAAGGATTGGTTCTTCCAAAATGACTTCATGTAGGGGAATGGTTCATGGTTCATGAAGGAGAGAAAAAACTAGGATTCTCAAAACTCTTATTGATTGGGTCTTCTAACACCAAAATATCTTCTCCACCAATAGGATAGATATTAGGAGAAGAAAAAATATGATCATTAGGATTGTCCAAGGTTGTATTCGATTTAACTAAAACACTCTCATAGGGAGGGGATATGAAATTTTTCTTAGTGTGACTAGAAAGGTAAGGTACTAACATTGTTTGACCTAAAATGAAAAGAAATTTTAACCATCTCATGCAATGCATTAATAAAGTAAACAATGTATATCCAAAGATGAAAAACACTTTTATCCAATGTATGCAAAACTTTAAGAATGCAAACAATGTATATCCAAAAGTGAAAAGAACTTTTATCAAACTTATGCAATGTTTTACGAATGAAAATATTGTATATACAAAAGTGAAAAGTACTTTTATCCATATTATACAAAGTTTCAAAAATGTGAGCATTTTCAAATATAATGATGCTTGTAATTGAAATGATTTCAAAATAAACTTGAAATGAAAGAAGTTGGAATAACAGTAATTCTACAAACTATAAGAAAAAACTAAAACTAGCAAACAAAAGCATAGAAAAGCATATTTAAACCCTAAAAACTGCAACTTCAGATCAATAGGGACTAATAAGCTAGCAAGGGAATCTTGGTCCTACTGAAGGAATTTTGAGGTTCCATAAACTAGAATAGATAGATAACAACACAAAGAGGGTTTTCAGCCAAAAATCCACAGAGGGACTAAGACGCCAATAAGGGCATTTTAATCCTAGTAGAGGCTTTTTTTAGAAAAAAAAAATCGGGATTGTCTATAGTGTTCCCACATTGCCTACTAAGGGACTTGATGTTTAGAAACATAAAAGTGTGCAAATGAATGCAAGAAAAAGTGACTAATTACAAGAAATTGGATGCAAAGTTGAATGCATTTTTTTCAATTTTGAATGCAATAACAATGTTCCTAAATGCAATTAGGATGATTGATAATGCACTTTTTAGTTTTTCAATGAGATAAGATGATGCAACCAAGAAAAAATGCAACCTATATGTACTTTCACTAATGCAAATGTGAGAAACCCTAGTTTCACTTTTGCTAATGCAAGATGCCATGCAAGATTGAATGCAACCTAGATTTAGGAATTTAATGAGCTCCAAATCAGAAAAATTAATGTCCCAAAATGTCGGGTTCACCAAAATGAACCAAAAGGGAAATGGGGATGCTTTACAACCTAGGTCATATAACACCACACTCCTCCAAATTGTCATTCAAATATGCCTTAGGACCCCAAATTGGATTAAATATCAACATAAAGGTGTGTTAATTCTCAATAAGGAAGACCTAGGAGGGGTTTTCTTAAGCTTTGAGGGGTTCACCACCAAGGAAAAGCTTAGAAAAGACAATTTAACATTCAACTCACAAAACCTAGTAATGCAAGCCAAATAATGAGTGAAAATGGTGAAATTAAGCAATAGAAAGTTAGGATATGTGTACCTGGGATGTTTGGAAATTTAATGAGGATTCTGGAAATGCAAAAATGTTGTCAAAATATGCTAGGGAGGACTGAGACACCCTTCCTATTATCTTAGTTTTGCTATTGTTTTTTGAGGAAGATGTGGAATCTTTGGATGTCAGAACAAGATCCAAAAGACACTCTACAAGATTCCACTTGGAGGACTAAGATGCCCTTGCTATTGACTTAGTCCCATATTGAATTTTTGAAATCTCTGAATGTGATCCTGAGGTTCAATGTCTACATTTCCTTCTTCTCGGATCTTAGGTTCTGAAAATTCTAGATTTGGCCTGGAGGTGAGTTCAGTGAAGATGATAACTTTGCAATGCAACTTTGCAACTTTGTACTCCAAATGATTTTCAACCTAAATTTGCAAACATAAACATGCAAGAGAGGAAAAACATATTGGTTGTTATTAAATGGGGGTTTTCCTTGGTCAAACCCCTTTTTGGTAATTAAACCTTGGAATGAAATAAAATAAAGGAGGGAAATGATGAATGAACAAAGTGCTATGTTTCAACTCACCAAACCCTTGTTATGGATTCTACAAACTTGTGTGAAATGGATAGCTTGAATGTAGATCTTGAATCAAATTAATTCTTGATAGATCTTGAATCAAAGGAATGCTTGATAGATCTTGACTTGAATTGCTTGATTGAATCAAAACCCTACATCACAAATGTTAGCTCAAAAACACACATGATGCAAGAAGATCTTTGATGTGATGCTTGAATCTTGATGATGGCTCTAAATTCTTGATGAACTGCTCTTGAATGCTTGGATACTTAGATTAGTTGTTAGATTGCTAGGTATCAAAATATGAGTGAAAGAATATTATATTTATACTTATCTTTGCTTAATATCCTAAAATTACAACACAACAAGCCAACATATGAATTCATTAATTAAAGGGGGCTAAATCCTACTAAGATTTGAAATTAAATCCTAAAAATAACCTATGTTGAAAGATGGTGTGTCCCTTGGTCTCCCTTGCAGGATAACGCTTGGGTTTATGACAGTGTCTAACTACCTCCTATGGATCTTAATTAACACTTGTATCAGGAATTGACAGGTCAACCTTTTGGTGCAATGACAAGGCCAACAATTGGTATTAGAGCCTTGGTTCCTTGGTGTAGAGATTAACTACTTAAGGAAGATATGATAGCGCATAAGCTGGAAATACCTACGTCAGATGGATCTGATTACAGTGATTGGAAAGTGTAGATGAGAGTATACATTGTTTCTCTTGGTTACAAAACCTGGAAGGCTATTGAGATGAAGTATACTTCTTTGACAAATGGTCCTACTACTTGTTGATGGTGTTTTCTACACAGCAACAACTCAGACATAATGCAATATTCTATCTCTCTTGAAAGGTAATTTTCAACAAGTTACAAAAATCACCCCAAGGTCTCTTAGGTGTCAGGTCATGACAATGCATAAACAACTCAGATAATATGTGAAAATGCTGGTAATCATAATCGAACCTTACTACAAGCAAACTGTATCTTTCCAACTTATCAGATTTTGCAATATTATGATCTCAAATCCTAAATCTAACCGAATAATAAAGAAATAGCAAAAGATGAGGGTGCAAGAGAAGTAATGAAATCTAAACTATTTCTAAGATGAATAATGCAAATGATAGATTCCTGGAATGGACCAATCTCAAATAACCAATTCCTGCTTAACCCACAATGCAATATCACAAGAAAGGTGCAATCTTCTAAGGCATACAGATTTTCAAATCATAGACATTCATCCACAATCAAACTAAGCACAAATAGATTTATGGTCCAGGTTGACTTCACCAGCCTACTACAATCAAATAATTACTGGGAGTATAGACTAGAGATTGCTACAAACATTCCAAGCATAAAACCATGAACATTATTCATCAAATTAATCTAATTCTAAATTTGACATCAACTCTTATATCTTCAAATAATTTCAAAAGATGGAACAACAAGAACCATGTAGGATAAACTAACACAAAAGAATTCACCAGAGAAACCACAATGCCTCAAATTGTATTAGATCACCAAAATGTAGCAACAATTCCACTATTCTGTGTATAGCATTTTCTCCAAAGAACTAACTACTATCTCTACTACAAGATTCTCTAGCTCTTCCTTAATCTAGATTGTCTCTATTATCTGTCTAACTAACCCCTTACAAATGAGGCACAAATGCCATTTCTAGAGAATCCTCAAACATGTCGGCCCAGCAAAACATTTACAAAATAGCCAAAACAAGTCGGCCTTAGGAATTTGAAAATAAGGCACACATTAAATGCTGATACATCATCAAGGTCAGCCAAAACACATTCCCCAATGCAGCTCGGATCAACAGATGCCCTATAATAATAGGGAAGAACAAATCTCCAAGTTGACATTAATTGCTGCCTCCCTTATCCTTGTTCTGATCCAACGATTCATGAACCTTCAAAAATAGTTTATCCAACTCAGTAATAGGTGGCAAGGGTAGGATTCTGAGCCGACATTCAATTGATCCAATTTCTTCCTTTGACCACTTAACTGTTGCATCCCAATCACCCTTATATGACGAGTACTTATCCACCATGGCCAGATAAGTAGCTGCATCATCCAATTGGTGCCCTATCACAGAGTTTTCAACATCAGGGGCATAGACATCATGCCACCATTCCCTTAATTGATCCAAACTAAGATATTTAGGAGCGATCTTCCTCCTACCAGTCATTATTTCAAAGAAAGCAATGCATCCATTATAAACATGGGTTAAATCACCATCCATCTACTTCTTCTATTTATAAATCTTCTTGATGGCCTTTTGTCGGATTTGCAAGGCTTCAAACCACTCCCAAGGCTCATTAACCCTAGATGAAGGAAGGATTCCATCAGTAACCAGCTGATCCCTACCATACTCCATGATTGCTTTAGTTTTCTGCAATAAAAGATCAACATCCTCCTTATCCTGAGATAAAACATGATCTAATAAATCTTTAGCTCTTATTGCATCTTTTCCAGTTGAAAGGATTTCCTTTATTGCATCATCTCCTTTAGTATGTACCTCCTTGAACCAATCTATTGTAGTCATGGTAGAAGCTTTCATCTTTTCTATTTCAGAGATAGTCTCCTTTGGCAAGAAACCAGTAGTAGCAGAAGAGGATGGGTGAAAATACTGCAAAGGCTTCATTAAGTCTTCTAGAAATTTCCTTAGCTTTTCATTTTCCTTCTTTAGCTCATGTTTGGACTGTGTTTCCTTCCTCGGTCTACCAATGATTACTGCACTAGACCCTTCATAATCTTCAATATCTTGCTCCAGAGAAGTAGGCCCAAGATTGATAGTCTGTACATTATAATCCTTCCTGGTGACCTCATCTCTACTTTTATCAGCTACAGGGGTAGCAATTTGAATAACCCTATTACTATCCTCATCCCTTTCAATCTTTGAAACCACTTTGGCTATCTTCTTCTTCTTACCCTTTCCAATCTTAGCCAACATCTCATCCTAGTTGAGAGGTGTGTCCTCAACAATGACCTGCTTTCTTCTAATCTCCTTATCTAGCCAATCCAGAACAGTAGGATCCACCCAGATTTCATCCTTCTTGACCTCTTCATGCTGATCCAATGTCTCATCCTTTTCTTTTTTAGGAGATTGATCACCTTTTCTTTCCAGTTCCAGTTCCTCTTCTTGTAGGGGTGATGGAGTACTAGCATGAACATCCTCCATCTCAAGGGATCTGTTATCTTTACTACTCACAAGAGAATCCTCATATTGCACTAGCGGAGAAGGATGCACTTCTACATCTTCCACCTCAATCTCAGCAGCTGTGCCATAGAGTTCTCCCTCCTTAAATGGTTCTGCCTCCTTGCTGGTCTCGTGCTCTTCATGAGTTGTCTACTCAGGCATATCCAATGGAGGAGAGGTATCTTTCTATTGTTCTGTAGTGGCTGCCATTGGAAGAGGATCTATCCTTTGCATGGTCTCCTTGGGAGATGGAGTTCTGGATCTTCTCAAGTAAACCTGGGTTTTCTCTCCTGAACTCTCCACATCAATCACATGAGGATCGACCTTATCCTTAGGAGCTTCTTGACCTTTATTCTTAGAAACCCTGGTTGTCCTTTCCCTTTTTGGCTATGGAGGAGCATCTTCTTTCTCTACTTTCTTAAGTTCCTCCTCTTCAAAAGACTTTCCTATTTTTACAGCATGGCTTCTCTTCTTTCCCCTAGGTTTTATTTTCTTTTCTGGCTCACTCTCCTTAGGGCCTTTGATTTTAATCTTGAAAGGTGAGCTCACCTTAGTTGTGCCTGTAGAATCATCTTCACCAGACTCCTCTAAAGTAGAATGGGCATTCAAATTTCCCAACAAATTGAAGGTACAGGGTACCTTTTCACTTTCCAATTCCCATACTTTATGTTTTAATCATGACTTGGTAGATTTCATAATAGGAGCCATTAACTCCTCCAATTCATTTATTTCTTTTTCTGACCAATTTATTTCTCCAATGGGTCTATCCTTGACTGGCTCATATGCATGATCCTGGACTAATTTCCATCATCTTCCAACTGATCAGGAATTAACTTGACATTGTACATTCTAATTACATCAACTGGAAGCCTAGAATATCTTTTCTTCCTTACCTCAAAGTCATCCTTGTTGTTCACCCAATAGTCCTCTAGATCATCCTTATGGTGATATTCTTTGGCGGCCTTCTTCTGTGCTTCACTAGTAATATCAAAGTTTGTCCTCTTAGAATGGAAAGAGAACCCATAAGTACTCAATTCCACCCCTGATGCATGAGCTGACTGAATTAAAGGGAAAACCTCAGCTATACCAATCTTCAAAGGAAAATCCCCACCAAATCCTGTTTTATGCTTTTCTCTTTTAACAATGGCATCAAAATCACATATCTGCTGGGTAACCTCCAAAAGTATGACATGGTCAGTAGGATATCTAGGCAATCTATACGGAGCAGTCGGACATCCATCAATCCTGATATAGGAGAAGGTAGGGAATTGTATAAACCAAGCTCCATATTTCTTAATCAGCTCCTTAGCTCCATCAGAGATTCTTACATGTTCAGCATTTTGAAGCAACCTAGTGATATGCATAGTAAATGCATCATTTGATCTTCTATAGTTCTGGTTCCCTAGGTGCAGCTCAGGGTACACCTCATAGATGACATCCTGTCTGAATGTTCCCTTTTGATTCAATCCCTTGTATGGATAAAATCTAGCATGTATATCACATAGGAGGACATGGTGAATTTCTTTGATTCCAGCACATCTCTCATTTGTCTATCAATCATTGCACTGATAATCCCTACCCAATGATAATTAATTCCTTGCCCAATCTTGTTTATAACATGTACCATCCAACTCTCCAACACCCCAACACTCTTCAAGCCGGCCACCCTGCTCAACAGTGTGATAGCATCATATATATCCTGCCTAAACTTGACCCTGTGCAACTACTTAGGCAGCTTGGAGAAGTGGGATTTTGGCTTCTCCATCCATGAATTGATCATCTATTAGGCTTTAGTGGGCTCATCCTCATAGTAAGTCCTTGCCAAATCCATATCTAGGGCACACACACATGGTAAGTTCGGCATATCAAATGCTTGGGCAATAGAAACTGGATTAAAATTTGCTAACACCCTTCCATCAGTGTTGACAATCCTTTGTGTGTCAAAATCATAATACCGGGCACATTCCAATATCAGCTCGTAGCATTGGACTGCAGGAGGAAATCTAGCCACATGAGCCAGTCTGGACTTCACTATCCCCTTGGTCAGGACTGATAAATCTTGCTGAGCTGCCCTTTCTTTGAACTCTTCATATCTCCATGCTCCTACATTAGTGTCTGAGACCTCTGACCAAACTGAAGCTATCTTACTATCAGGAAACTGACATTTCACATCTAGCCTTAAGCTTTCTGCATCTATCACCGAAGATCCCTCTCTGTCACCCTTGGCTTTCCCTGTCGCTGCTTTGCTTGATTCAGCCTACATTCACAAAAGAGCCTCATGAAAATCCAATTATTATCCATATCTCAATCAAAGGTTAGACTTGAAACCATATGGAATCATTAAGATCAATCACTAATTATCAATCTTGAAAACTGGGAAAACGAAGCAATCCGGAAAAACAAAATAATCTGGGAAAATCCAGTCGGGGTGGAATTCAGAGAAGTTTGACCCAGACGGACTCTTGCTGCCAAGACATCATTCATTAAATAAATTATCAATACGGATAAAGGTGATGCATAATTACCATGATATTGATTCATTTAGCAACAAGAAATTATCATCTAACCTTTAATTCACTTCTTGAATTTTGAAAAATATAATGAAATGAAACCAGACAGAAAACCGAAAAAATTCGGATGGCTCATATTTCCACAGACAACTTGAAATTCTAGGAGTTCATCATACTTCAGGAAAATGGACGAATCCGGAAAAATACGGGTGTGCAAGAATTTTGCGGACACCTTAGAAACCCGACGACCGTTCGACGCACAGACCATTAACCGAGTAATCATACAAGTTTCCCTATTTGGATTCCATGAAGAGAAACTCAACTCCAACAAGCCAAATTTCAATTGCACATGGATTTAATTCCCAAAAACTCTCAAATGATTGATTCCTGTAATAAAATGATGATGCCCTAAGTTTGATAGCTAAACCTTCCACCATGAGAGCTAAAGCAAGCTCAAAATTCAAACTCAATCCTTCAAAATGGTGAAACTAGGGCGCACTAGGGTCTCAAATGCTGCAAACAAGGTTGAGCAAAGCACAAGATAGGAGGATCATGATGACTCCACCAAATTTAAGAAATCTAGGCAAACATATCAAAACCCTAATCTTAACAAAATATAGCAAACTGCTCGCCAACAAGGCAAGGCCCTAACAGAAACACCTAGCCACAGGGGTATACCCGACACTTGATTGATAAACGAAGGGGTGCACAGTGTGGATGATAAAACTCATGGAAGGGTGAGTGCAAACCCTAATTCGATAAATACACTGTCATGAAAATAAACAAGGGCCCACCCAAATAACCACCAATCAACAATTGAAAGATTCGATCAAAGCGCAAACAAAGGCAAAGTCAGCGATGGCCTACCATGGATCAAATCTGAATGAAGCTCGAGTCCAAAGAAGTCACTATGAATCAGGGAGCTCTAGCAATGCAAATATCCACATAGACGCTTAAGCAATCCACATGCAAATAGACCAAATCCAACGACCAAAGCTCAAAATGAACAATCCTAAGTGCTAGAGCAGATGGCAAATGAATAATTAAATCATGAAGAGCACTAGAAGCCTTTAAATTCACCCAAACTCATGCCATAGCAAACGTACCTCAAGCATTAATGGCTGATAAGATGTATTGATGAAATTCAGAAATCCGAGCTCAAAACGGAACTTCAAAAAAAACTGAGCCAGACGGACAATCCGGGTGAGCATGAATTATGCGGATAACGCACCCTTCGAGATTCCGACACAGTCCGGGAAAATTCGGGTTACCCAAAAAATCCTGGATTCATCCAAAAACCTGAACTTCGGAAATTCTGACAGCGACCAGATGATGGACCAGGGGCCAGGAGAATCCGGGTGAACCGGAAAATCCCGGACCGAGGGCAAAACTTGGACTTCCATTAAAAAGAAAGTTTAATCAGTTCAATCTTTTTGGCAAGACTAAGGCAAGCAAGACCAACATCCCAAGACCTTAAAGAGACAAATCCAATAAAAACCAAAGGTCCAAGAGACATCCAAAATCAAAAGAGGTCCCTACTCCAAGTGGGGTGTGTGTGCAAAATTGCACAACACTACTACAATTGAAGTTTCTGCTTATGAGGAGAATGAGAAAGTGAGGTATGCTATTTACAGCGCTTTATCTAAAATTGAGAAAACTAAGGTTCTTTCCTTAGATACTGCTTATGATGTCTGGAAGAAGTTGGAAGAACTATATGAAGGATATGAAAGAGTAAAATTGACAAAGAAGCTGGCAGCAAAGTGAAAATTTGAGAATTTGAAAATGGAAGAAGTTGAAGAGTTTACAAGCTATTTCCAGAGGGTTGAGATGACAAAAAATGAAGTCAAGAATCAAGGGGGAAATCTAACCAATGAAGATATTATTGAGAAGATTCTGATCACTCTACCAGATTACTACAGTGATAAGATCTTAGTTATTGAAGAGATGTATGATCTTATGAATTATACTAAAGAATAGTTGTTCAACACTTTGGAAGCATTTGAGATGGGAAAGTTCAAGAATGAAGATAGGAAATTAGAAAAGATAGAGACAAAATTTAAGGAAATGAAGATTGAAGATGATTTAGAGAGTGATGGTTCTGATGAGTTGGAAGTGAACTTCACCAGGAAGTTGAAGAAAGGTACCGGATAGTATAAAGGTATGTTTCCCTTTAAATGTTTCAGTTGTGGTAATATTGGTCATTATGCTTCAAGATTTCTGAATAGATTTGTACATAAGAAAAAAAAGGATTATAAAGATAAGGGTAGGAAGGATAAGAAATACAAGAATTTGTACTATGTTAAAGAAGAAGCTAGAATATCTGACGATGAATATGAAAATGAGGTTGATGATAGTGAATGCTTATTCTTAGCTTTGGAAATTAAATTTGTATCTGCTAACCCTAGAAAATGTGCAAGCAAGAAGGCTCCGGAGAATAAGGAGAAGGAAGAAGAACAGAAAGAAGAACAGACTGAAGAAGAAGAAGAGAGTGAGTCAGAACCTACTATTAAGAATCCTAATTATGTACAGAAGAATCATACAAAGGAACAAATAATTGGATATAAAAGTGAAGGTGTGAAGACAAGAAGTAAAGCAACAGCTGAGGTAAATCTATGTTTACTTTCTAAAATTGAACCTAAGTCTATGAGTGAAGCATGTGAAGATGAGAGTTGGATGAAAGCTATCAAAGAAGAGTTGCAACAGATAGAAAAGAATCAGACATGGGAAATAGTCCCTAGACCTATCAATAAGAATGTATTTGGTTCAAAATGGGTGTTTTGGAATAAATTGAATGAAAGTGGAAAAGTTGTAAGGAAGAAGGAAAGACTTGTATGCAAGGGATATTCACAAGTTGAAGGTGTAGATTTTAAAGAAACATTTACCCCTGTGGTTGGAATGGAAGCTATTAGGATGTTTTTGACATTTTCTACCCACAAGGATTTCAAAGTGTATTAGATGGATGCCAAGTCAGCATTTCTAAATGGTGAATTGGAGGAAGAAGTGTACATGGAACAACCTAAAGGGTTTCAGTTATCTCACAAACCAGACATGGCTTGTAAGTTGAAGAAGGCATTGTATGGAATGAAGCAAGCTCCTAGAGCTTGGCATGAAAGATTAGATAGATACCTAACAAAGAAAGGATTCAACAAAGGCTCTGCTAACAACAATCTCTACTTCAAAATGCAAGTAAATCAAATTGACAAAGGAATATTCATTTCATAATCTAAGTATGTGAAAGAGTTGTTGAAGAAGTTTGGAATGGATGATTCCAAACTGGTTAGTACTCCTATGATAACTAAATGTAAGCTAAGTAAAGATGATTAATCTGCTAAAATTGATCAGAGCAAATATAGATCTATGATTGGTGGGCTGTTGCATCTTATTGCTACCATATCAGATATTATGCATGTAGTATGTCTGGTTTCCAAATTTCAATCAGATCCTAAAGATGCAAATGTTACAGCTATAAAGAGGATATTTAGATATCTTAAAGGTACACCAGATTATGGCTTATGGTATCCTAAGGGTGCTGATTTCACCAAGAGTGCTTATACTGATGCAAATTGGGTTGGTTGTGTGGACGATCAGAAGAGTGCCGGTGGAGGTGATTTCTTTCTTGGAAAAATATTGGTTTCTTGGTTGAGTAAGAAACAAGACTCAGTTTCTTTATCCACTGCAGAGGCATAATACATTGTTGCAACATCCTGCTGCACACAAGTTTTGTGGATGAAGAAAACTCTGAAGGACATTGGAGTAATATGTGATGAGCCTATTCCTATTTTCTGTGACAACACGAGTGTTATAAATATTTCAAAGAATCCATTTATGCATTCAAGAAAAAAACACATATCTATCAAATATCATTTATTGAGATAAAAGGTGTTGGATAATGAAGTCAGATTGGAGTATGTGACAACAAAGGAACAAATTGCAGATATATTTACTAAGGCTCTTCTGATGGATAGTTTTGAGCATCTTAGGGAGAGGTTGGGGGCCATTGGCCCTCTGAACTAGGTGCACATGAAGGTGCATTAGTCTAGTGGATTCACAAATTCTTCATTCATCTAGACTGATAAATGGGTCTACTTCACAGGGGAAGTAGAAAAGGTTTTCATTGTTGTAGTATGAGTTTAATGGGTGTACTCCTAAGGGGGAGTAATCAAAGTTGTTGATCTTTTCCATTGATGTCAAAGGGGGAGAGAAAATCATGTGAAAAATAGTTGCAGAGGAAGAAAAGGTGTTCTCCCAGAAGATGTTGTATTTGATGGTTTTTCACAACATGTGTTGCCATCAATGACAAAGGGGGAGATTGTTGCAAGTATGAGCTAGTTTGGTGGTGTTGTCATTAATGTTGTCATTGATGTCAACATAGTTCTGTATGTTGCAGATTGTACATGTATAGTTGAGATGCTGCTAAGATGTTGTGAGTACATGGAGCTATCTTTATGATGTAGTTGTGTTGAATTAGTGTGTTTCCAAGTGCTTTTGAGAAAATTAATAAAGAAGAGAATTCAAAGTGATGAATGTTTTTAGATTATGCTCTGATATGTGCTCCACATTTCTCTTGTATTGATCCTATGCTTTTGTAGATCTTTAGGTTTGATAAGGATGGTCTAGTGGTGATATCTCCTAAGATTTAGCTTTTGGTTTGATGGTATGTGGATGTTACGTTCACCAGTATGTGAATTGTTCTGGCAAAGTTGGTCTTCTATGGACTGGGAGAAATGTTTCTACTTCACAGTTCTCTGCTTTTATGTTTTAGATCTTGTAGATCTGGGATATGTCTTGGGAAGGTGTTCTCTGTATTATGGCAAAGAATATTGAGGTTTTATGGTCTAGAAGTCATGTTTCAGTGTTGTCGTGCATGTTTGCACAGTCTGGATGGACTGGTGAAAGGTGTTCAGTGTTTATAGTGTGTTGCACTTACATCAGTTGTATATGAAGGAATCTAAGATATACTCTCATGTATAATGAAGCGTGTTGTGGTGTCCACATGTAATATTCTTGTTGGGAAGCATGTACAACAATGTTCATTTTTTTTCATTAGGTTTGGTCAACCTAGTGTCTACACTTCATTTGAAGAATTTAAATTAATTAAGAAAGCATGTGGTTGATTCAAGACATTATCTTTTGGTCTTGGATAAATTTTTTATTTGGTCCACTCTCATTCCTTTCCACCACAAGAATGTTGTTTTTCCAACCTAATTTGAATTTATGAAATGAGGTTTTTGTGGCCAACCTTGGAGAAAGGTTCTAAGGTTGAAGATGGTATAAATGCAAGTTGAATTGTGAAGAGTTGTATGATAGTGTGATGCAAAGTGATGAAGCAAGCCGCAAATCATAACAACAAAAGTGTGTAAAAGTGTGTTGAGACAACAATTATTCATTGTGTTGGATTCCTGAAGGTAGTGAGCTAAAATTTTCTGCAATCCTTTATTCAAGGTTATGTGTGTGTGTTAATTATTGTGGTGGATCTTTTTTCTCTTTTGTATCTATAGACAGTGAGCCTCCCTATTGGACAGTGAGTCCTTTTTGTAGGTAGCGAGCATTTGTATTTGGACAGTGACTCCTCTTTTGGGGAGTGGACCCTTGGTAGTGAGCCTTTGTATTCTATTTTATAATTTTTTTATATTGTGAATTAACCCTCACTATGTTTTTTCCTTCATTGGGTTTTCCACGTAAAAATCTGGTGTTCATTATGTTGATTTACTTTCTATTATTTGTGTTTCATGCTCATACTTAACAACGTAATAGTGTGGTTGTGGAATTGATAAGTGTTAAAGTTTTAAGTTGGAATTTTGTGACAACTGATTCACCCCCCCTCTTAGTTGTCTTGCACCTATTTAACAATTGGTATTAGATTTGGTCACAGGTTCAAACCCCTTGCTTATGTTGGGGGGATTGTTGCAAGATGGTGTGTTTCTTGGTCTTCCTTGCAACACAAAACTTGGGTTTGTGACATGGTCTAACTGCCTCCTATGGATCTTAACTGATACTTGTATTAGAAATTATCAAGTTGACCTTTTGGTGCAATGGAAAGGCCAACAACCTAAGGGGGACTAAGATTCCCTAGGTGGCATCTTAGTCCCGAGGCATGAAACTTGGGGCACAAACTCCAATAAGGGGCCCATTTAAGGTGCCTTTGAAATCAGGGTCCCAAGAACTTTGGGGGACAAAGATTCCCTAGGTGGCATCTTAGTCCCAACCCAAAAATTAGGGACACACAACCATAATCATTAAATTATCATTTATCCTTTGATGTTTGTCAAGATTAGCCATAAAAGTTCTAATTTATTAGGCTTTTGGATGCAAAATAAGACCAATTAAGACATAAACAGGGATAAATAAAGCAAGGCGGGCCCAAACAAGTGTGAACTACATTTAGCCCCCATTTTAGTGAGAGTATGAACATGCTTCAAACTCACACTAAAGTATCCAACCACACAATCAAGAGGGGTTTAAATGTACGAATGCTAGTAAGATAGGATGACAATAATCAAGAGGGTGGACAAGCCCTTAGGATCAAGATCCTATGAACAACCAACATAGGTACAAAGGAACAAACTTGCAGATGATATATGAAGTCATGAATAGATTACAAGCATACACCATCAAAGATAGAAAGAGGAAAAAGTAAAAGGGAAATGCAGCAGATCAAGCTTTGATTGGCCATCCAATGCATTGTGGACTAGGTCTAGGCTATTTGTCCAAAAAGGTTTACAAGTGGAATGTGTTGTCCACTATGCAAATAAAACACATGCTCACAAGGGCTAGTGAAGCTAGTTGTCCACTAGGTTAGCCCCGAGAGATCCATATCAAAGTCATACCCCCATGACTATGATAAGGAAAAAGTAAAATGCATGCTCACAAGGGCTACTGAAGCTAGTTGTGCACTATGTGATTCCCAGGGAACCATATCAAATGCATACCTCCATGACTTTAATAAGTGTAGACATGTAAAATATATTGATTGACATTATGCATTTGATCCCAACCAAATAACATTGTTTCATCCTAAATCATCCCTCAGTCTAACCATTTAATCAAATTCCCTTATCTAATTAAATTCATCAATATTCCTCTCTTAATTAAATAAATCATTTTATCTAATTAAGTCACTCTCTTTTGTTAATTAAATCAATCAATCTGATCTAATTATCCCTATTTAATTAAATAATTAATTTTATTTGATTAAATCTCTAAAGTCTATCCATTAAATTAAATAAATTAAAACCTTATTTGATTTAATCTAACACCATCTCTTTTAATTAAATAAATCAAAATCCTTATTTAATTATTCTCTTATCATATTCCTCTCATATTTGATTTAAATAAATCCATAAATTTGAGTCAAATAGGTCACATCATCTAATCACTCATTAAATTAATTAACCCTTGATTAATTTAATCTCTTATCATGTCCCATCCTCTAGATTTTGCAAGTTTCACATGAAAATAGATTTAATTCATTTATTAAATCTCTATTTTCCTCACAAGGCATCTTTTGGAATATTCCCTCAAATTTGAATTCAAAAATTCCAAGCCAACATGTACATCCAACAAGGCAATAAATCCATCTTACATGTCCTTTTCCTTGAGCCAAGTGGCATTTATTGCATTTTCCCTTCCCTCTTACAAGTCATTTCAACAAATTTGAAATTCAAAAATATGCATTTATTGGCACAATTCTCAAAGCTTGCACATCCTCTATCCACTCATAGATTGACAAGTGGAATCTTGCCATTGGATGAATGTTAGTCCCACATTGCTCAAATTTGGACATTCATCCACCTTGGCATTCTATAAATAAAGAGCTCATATCCTCATTTTATCATCCATAAAATATGCAAAGTTACCATGCTCAAATATCTATCAAATTTCATCCATCACCATTGAGTTCTTAGCTAGGTTTTTGCAAATTTTTGGCTTGGAGCTCTCATTCTTCATCAACAAAGTGGATCAAATCTCTTCAACACATCAAGCTTGCATCTTAGGAATTGGGAAAGGGCCAATTTTCACATCAAATTGGCACCAATTCCCCCATGGGATCATATGTTTGCTATGCTAATTAGGATTGAATCTATATTTTCTTGTTTCATTGTGTTCTTCATTGCTTTATTTCCTAATTTGAGTTGTGTAAATGGATTTCATGGGGAATCGTTGTTCATGCCTACAATTGACTAACTAATGTGTTTATTCATTATGTTTTGCTGGTATTCGGATTGGGTTTCACACATTTGGCGCTAGAAGGAGGGCTAGATATCATTATTTGTCACTTTTCTCACAAATTTCCACATTTTTGTTCATATATAGAAAAATTCCAATGTTGAGAGCTCAACGTCACTATTTCAGCACCACTGACTATTCAGCGTCACCATATAGTGCCGCTAGAAACTCAAAGTGCGACGCCGGAGTCTTCCCACCCAAAAATTTGAATTTCTAACTCTGTCGCTTGACCATTTGACTCGTAGGAATTTAAAAAAATAAAATGCGACACTGGGAAAAAGGGCGACGCAGTTGAGCTCATTTCCTCGACATAGAGTGACGCAAACTAGTAAGCGACGCTGTAAGAGCACCACTGAGAAATAAAACTCTGATGCAGTCACGGGTTGCGCCGCTGGGAGGGAGTAAAAAGTTGAAATTAAATTTTATCACGTGCTTTTTGATTAATGATCAATTTGTCTTCCGTTTTCTACTTTTTAATCTCTGTAGTTTATAGAATTTGACTGGTTTTTTATCTTGTAGGTTGGAATTGAAAACGAAAGAAGGAGAAGCATGAAGATGATATTTCATAAAATCAAAGTGTTTTTAAACACTTCAGTGTTTGCTTAACACTTTTAAGAAATTTTTATCACTTCTTCCATAGGACAATAATTTCGTTTGGGTTTAAAAAGAATCTTTTTAATTTTTGCAAAGGGTTTAAAACGAACATTAGGATCACAACATACTAGAGTTTGTTTCTTTGGTTAACAATTGAACAAATTTCTATCATGTCATTTGGTGCTTTAAAAAGAATTCATAATTGCTTTGTGGGATCTAAAATGAACATGTTCTATCTTGTCTTGTGAAAGCTTACTTGAACTAACCTCATTGAAAAAGGATGTATGCGCTTCTCTCATGCTTTATAGCGATCTTGAGAATCAAAAGGCCTTTTTCATGATTTTAGGTTGAGATAAATAAATCACCTCCACACTTTATCTTTGGGTTTTAAAATTGAACAAAATCTTGTGCAAGTGTGAGTGGGGGCATTATTGCTAACATTCTCTCTCTTTGTTTCCAACAAATATTGATCGAGTTACGGATATTTTCTTTATTCACTTTTGTTTATCGTAAAGGGCCTGCCTTGGGGAAAAAGTACTCACCCAAGGGAACGACTCAACTGGTAACACTCTAAAGCCAAGAGTATTTCCAACTGGGATATAAATGTGGGTATTGGAGTAAACGCCAATATCACGCGGTTGATTCTGACAAGATGGATCTAAAAGGGGACTCTTGCCGTATGGGTCAATCTCCACGAATGGAAAGTCCTTATTAAAACCCGTGTTCTAGAATTTTCCAAGATCCTTATTTGTTGGTGCAAGAACAGTCATTCTGAAGCCACCCCACACTTTTACGGTCTTTTAGTAGAAATGAAAAACATTCTATGGGAGTTTCATGGGTGTTGATGCTTGGCTACCCTGTATAAGTGAGTGTTGTGGAGGGGATCCAGTGGGGTCAAGCATCTAACCATTCACTAAAGATAAGTGTAGCTAGACTTTTCCAAGTGGGAATCTAACAAATATTGTCTTACACATCCATATGGTTGTAATTGGTTTCAAAATACTTTGCTTATACGAAAACACCTTGAAAAAAAACACTTAACATCATCCTCCAAAATTTCAAACCCTTTTGAAAATAAATACAATTGACTCGATCCATATGTTATTGCTTTCCCTTGGGATTCACATCTTTAGAGGTTTCTAAACATTGGATTACATCTCGATTTGTCTACTAAAGTAAACAATAGGTAAACCCTTGCCTTAAGTTCATCAAAATTCCATATAACATACTTTGTGGGATGCGAAGAAATCAAGACGTTGGACACTTAGTTTGGAAAACCTAATCAAAGAAAGTGTTTGTGGTAAAATAAAGCCATAAAGCAAAGCTAAGAAAAATGAAATTTCATGTGTGTTGAAGCCTCATGATTCTCAAGAATTTCAAATCCCAAAGCAAAAAATCATTGGTTGGAAATCCAAAAATGTATGTCCAAATTCAATCATTCTTTGGTTATAAAGGTCTCTAGAAAGAATTGCATGTTCTTCAATACCTAGGTCTAGGCAAACAAAGTGTCTTTTTAAGGTTCATCTTAGGAGAAAAATAAAATCAAAATCTTTTTCACCCATCCTTCAAAACATCAAAACAAAAATCATTTCACCATCATCTTTTGGAAAATCTTGGAATCATCCTTAATGTTAGGCTTTTTGGAAAAAATCAAGATTATCAAATCATTGGGACAAAATCCTTGAAATCATTATCAAAACACCTTTGGCTAGGTATGTGTAGATGCATCTATTTGCATATGCTTAGTCAAAGTTATCAAACCATCTTGTTTATCTAGGTATATGTAGATGCATCCTTCTTCATGTGCCTAGTTAAATTATCATCTTGTTTGAATAGGTGTGGGTAGATGCATCCTTCTCCCTACACATATTCAAATTATCATCATTTGAGAAAATCTACCCTTAGATAATCATCCAACATCTTAGGGTCTTTTTGTTCAAAATCCAAAACAAAATCAATAAATCAAGGACAAATCCCAAGGTAAAATGAGAATCAAAATCCGAAACATATCCAAGAGTCCTAAAAAGCCTAGCATCTCCCTCAAGATTTAATCAAAATACCAAAAACATTCACATCATCCATCCCTTGCATCATCATCATATCACCTTTTGATCATCAAGATATCCTAAAAATTTCTATTTTTTGCATAAACCAAAGATCAATCCAAGGAATAAAGAGATTCATCTCCCATTATTGAAAATTGATCCTTGTTTTATGGTTCAAACTAGATCTCAATACAAGAAGAGCATGGAAGCCAACAAAGAAACACCCGCTTCAAGTGATCTTAGCCAAACAAACACATAAATGAATCCTGTCGAATCAAGCAATCCTCTAACGATATCATCATCGCAAAACCCACAAGAGGAAACCCAAGGAGAGGATCTTACCTTTGGGATGTCTCATGAAGAAATAACTGAAATGCTCCAAAATTCAGAAAACCATAAAATCATCAATATCATGATGAGGCTTCACCCTTCGTTATACATGCTTGAACTAGCAAAACAAGGGGCCAAATTACCTTTGGATTTCGACGTGAGTACCATAGTGGAGACATTTTTTCCTCTAATATCATCTACCATTCCCATCTCATCTACACCCCCATCCCAAAGCATCATGCAAAACATTCCGCAAATCACAACATCTTTTTCTCCAACCCAACCTAATGTTAATAAGGGAAATGTATTTCTCAATGCTATTCAAACACACCCCCTTGTTAATAATCAAAACTTGGATGCAAATACCATATTGGAACAAAACATACTTGAAAACCCATTACATAAGAATGTTCCTCTCACTTTCCATCATGATCCATCGTCATCATTTTTTCACGCAACACCTCAAGCTTCTCTCCTCACAAATTCGCAAGAGGAAGGAGACATGTTCGGACCAGGGGGCATCTTCAACACCACAACATTTTCGCAAGAACTCGCAACCCTCACATTTCCACCTCTTCCACCATTTCCATCATCATCCACATCACTCCTTGGTTTGTGGCTCCCACCTTTACCAAGTATCAATCAAAACAACATCCCAAATATCAATCAAAACATCATGCAAAGCTTGTCATCGATATCATAACAACAGATGACAATGACACAAGAACACAACATCATCAACCACTCCCCTAACATTGCAAAGCATGGTCTCTCAAGGGAAAATCACATCAATAACACAATCCACCACTCAAATCACCAAAAAACCATCCACCACTCAAATCACCAACACAACATCACCACTCACCACCTTCACAAACACCATTCTGAATCCACCACCACCCCTACCACCACCAACTTCCACCACATCAAGCCAATACAATGCGGCATTGCAAGCTGCTTTTCAAAAGTGATTCCAACAAGTACACAAACAAAAATCCATACAACTAGCCACTCATCAAGCTGCTCATGCTTCGCAAGCCACCCAAGAAGCCCAAGCTGTATTACAAGCACAACAAGCTGCACAAGCCCAAGCTTTATTGCAACAACAACAACAAGCCACTCAAGCTGCAAAAGCCGCTCAAGTAGCCCAAGCCATAGTGCAAGCACAAGCCCAAGCACAAGCAGTTCAAGTACAAGCACAAGCTCAAGCAAACACCCAATATCAAGCACAACATGCAAAAGCACAAGCACAACTTCTTGCACAAAGACAAGCAACGCAATTGCAAGCATATCAGCAAGCAATAAAGCAATATCAAGAGTAGCAAGAAGCAACCCAATTGGAAGCCCAACAATAAGTTTTTTTGGAACAACAACAAGCCCAACAACAAGCACAACAGTAAGCACAACAACAAGCACAAATCTTAGCACAGCAACAACAAGATCAACAACAAGCATCGTTCATACAACAGTAGGTGGAAGCCTTCCTAGCTCGGTAGAACATACAAATACCATCGAACAACACATCAAACAACCCACCCATCAAACCCACCATTGAAACACCCTAAAACACCTTCATCCCACCCCCTGATCCACAAAATGATGTAACGACACAAATCAAGTTGCTCTCGCAACAAGTGCTCAATCTACAATCACGACAAACAACGAAAACACCAAAGAACTTGTGCCCCTATCCTTTTGACAGGAGCCTAGTGATGAAACCATTCCCCAAGGGATTTGAGATCCCCAAGTTTGACAAATATCGTGGGATGGGAAACCCTGAAGACCACATCAGGGAATTCTAGGTTCATTGCATGGAAGTCGCATACGATGATACTTATCTGATGTGGCTATTTCCTAGGAGTTTGGCAGGCCATGCTATGTAATGGTTATCTCACCTACCTTCAGGCATTAGGACATTCCAAGAAATTATAGATGCATTCATAAAAAACTACGAATGCAACATTGCAATGGATGTTAGTCTAGAAGAACTCTCAGCTCTAAAACAAGGAAAGGGTGAATCATTCGCTTCATTCCTACAATGATGGTGATCCAAGGCCAATCAGAGCAATTGGACCATGCCCAAAGAACAACAATTTTGCACCATCATAGCCAACTTGAAGGCCTCTTGGAATTTCATCTCAAGGTTTAAGGGATCACCACATATGATCAGTTAATCTCCAAGGCGCTTAGCATTGAATGAGCCCTTATGACTCAACCCGCGGGATCAACTTCATACTCCAAGCAAAAAAACAACCACCCACCCTCCAATTACAATGATAAACCTCGCATGTGGGAAAGGAACATAAACATTACTAATGATGGTGTCATTGATGCCAATGTGGTCATTAGTGCCCCTAGCCAAAATACTCCCGCACTACAAATTCAAATCCAACACCAAAAAAATCACCACACAACACACCAACCAAACAACAATCCAATAATCAATAATCTCAATGATCAAAGGGGACCACCCCAACGCAAGAGTTATCCCAAGTGAAAATACACGACTTTGGGGGAACCACTTGAGAACACAATGAAGAAACTGATAGATGAAAAACTCATTAAGGCTCATACCTTTGAGAATTACCAAGAACCGGATGTGAAACCTCCTTGGTATAATGAGAATCAACTTTGTGAATTTCAAAAAATCAAAGGCCATACCACGAATAGTTGCATGAGATTAAAAAACATAATCCAATATCTCATTGATAAAAGAATTATAAACATGGAACAAGCAACAACAAACCAAGTTCTTAAGATTTACACAAATCTGATGCCTAATCATGGAAATAAAGGGAATAACAATAACAAAGATAAGGGGAAAGGCACCCACTTAAATGTAAATCATGTGTATGAAACAATCGTTGCCTCCCTAGATGAAAACTACATGGTCATCACCATCAAAGGTGCCCATGCCAAAGATTGTGGAGTCACCACAAGAGGCAGAAAAGTCACCATCGCAGGATCATCCCAACCAAACCAAGTCCCTACATCTAGATCTGTTCTGAATGGCTACAATGTCCTAGATCAACTCAAGAGAAGACCAACACAAATCTCCATCATGGAGTTGCTAAAAATATCATCTTCCCATAAGAAAATCCTAGAAGCACTGGCTTCATCCACTGTCCTCGCAGATCTCGATGCAGAGCAATTCCAAGCTATGGTCAGAAATATCATTACGCCAAATATCCTCACATTCTTCGACCAGGATTTCCCTACTCAACCATCTCACAACCATGTACTTCACTTAGAATCCATTGTACACAAGAGAAAATTCAAAAGGGTCTTGATGGATGGAGGTATAGGTTTGAATATATGCTCTCACAATCTCATCAAGCAATTGAAAATATCAGAGGATTCTATAGACAAAGGAAAGGGTATCACCATAAGAGCATATGATGATCAAGAAAGAGTGTCCCAAGGCATGATCAAACTCCTTATTCAAGTAGGGCCCACCATCATGGAAACCATTTGTCAGGTCTTGGACCTTGACTTTCCATATAACATCCTTCTAGGACGCCCATGGATTCATGCAATGAAAGAAGTAGTGTCAACTTTCCATCAATGTGTAAAATTTACACATGAGGGACAAGAAGTAACCATCCATGGAGATCCTGAACCTTTCTCCTATTGAAAGAGCCTTGAAGCAAAGTATTATAAAATCCCCCAAGTACCAAAAAATGATGAGGGCCCATCCACACCATACATCGATCCTGCCACCCTCGCATCCACTTCTGCGACAGAGACATCCGCCACTACCACCATCCCCACCATCTTTGACATCAAGGTCATCATACAAGATAACGGTTGTGGAAACTACAAGCTCCCTAATAATGCTTTTGTGGTAGGAGAGTTACCACAATCTCCTAGATCATAAGGATGACCGCAAATAAATGAAGCCTCCACATCCCAAACGTCTCCTGTGGATTATCCCACCTTCACAAGATGGGGGGATCTTGGCCGAGAAGTTATTGAGGTGGATCCATATCATATGCTATACCAAGATGAGAGACCAACAGTTGATTTACCAATGGATGATAGAAGCAAGGGTCTACAAATGATGCTCGCAATGGGCTACAACATAAATCAAAGACTTGGACAAAATGCCAATGGGCATTTAATACCTATCATGCAAAAGACACAACCAATAACAAATCTTGGCCTTGGATGTACCCCTCCAAGTATAACCATATGTGGCCGAAGTCCTCCCATTAGAACGGTTAACAATCCTCCTCAACCAAACCCAGTAGAACTATGTCTACCAATATTTACAAGTTGTGTCATAGATAACTTTACATTTGATATAACTGACATCTATAGTAGTAGTGATGAAGAGGATACCACAACCAAATTACCTAGGTTATTTGAGGATACCACCCTTTTCATGATTAGTAACCTATCTTTCAAATTCGACCACCAAAATCATGAGGTTCACCTAGTATATCCCCAACTCATCGGCTACGACCAACAAGGACCACCAATTCTTGATACATTCAAAAATGATGAGGTGCTCTAAGAATTCATGGGACTGTGGGATAACATTCTAGAAGGGGATCACAAAGTAGGGTTTATAATTGAGCTAGACACACAAGGCTATTATGGGGAAACGATTGAATCCCTCAGTCACAAAAATGAAAAATGAAAAATCATATGTAATTCCTTGAGTGAAAACCACATTGTGGCACTCTCCAACTAGAAAAAAGTAAAAAGAAAGGACATATCCAACGGTGAAAACCTCTCCGAGGTGCTCGAGGATGGGGGATTCAATCTTCCTTTCAGAGCTCTTCATCAAGAAAAGTTAGTAGTATTGGCAGAAAAATGCAACCTAGTCAACCTAGAAACAGAGGAAGCCCTACACATCACATTCTATGTGGAATCACTACTATCAAAAGAACAAGAGCTCCTAGCAGCCTTCCTAAGAGAAAGATAGATAAACTTCACATGGAGCTATGTGTACATGCCTGGGCTTGATCTAGAGGTCATGGTGCACCACTTAGCATTATATCCAGAAGCAAAGACTGTTAAGCAAAAACTTTGAAAAATGCACCCTCAAATCACCTTATTAGTCAAAATGGAGCCAAAAAAGCTATTAGATGCGGGATTCATCTAACTGATAGATTATCCAAAATGGGTGTCAAACTTGGTACCTATTTCAAAACCTGATGGGGGCATTAGAATCTTCACAGACTTCAAAGACTTGAATAAGTCATGTCCGAAGGATGACTTCCCACTCCCAAACATTGATATGATCATAGATATGATAGCTGGACATGAAATTTTTTCACTAATGGATGGATTCTCAGGGTACAATCAGAGCATGATAGCTAAAGAGGACCAACATAAGATGACTTCCACTTGTCCATGGGGGACTTACTGTTGGAACATGATCCCATTCGGCTTAAAGAACACAAGAGCAACATATCAAAGGGCCATGACATTCATATTCCATGACATGATCCATAAGATGGTTGAAGACTATGTTGATGACATTTTAGCCAAGTCCAGAAAGAGAAAAGATCACATAGCAACCTTAAGTGCCATCTTTGATAGATTGGAAGAGTACAAGGTCAGACTAAACCCAAAGAAGTGTGTGTTCGACGTACAATTAGGAAAACTCCTAGGATATATAGTATCAATGAGGGGTATCGAGGTAGATCCAACAAAGGTAAAATCAATCCTCGAAATGGAGGCACCAAAAACATTAAAGCAACTAAGAGGTCTCCAAGGAAGGCTCCAATCCATTTGAAGATTCATAGCACATTTGGCAGACAAATAGAACCCATATTCTCACCTACTCCACAAGGAAGTAGCATACAAATGGGATACCAAGTGTGAAGAGGCATTCAATAAAATCAAAGAATATCTACTAATGCCACCAGTCTTAATGCCACCAATCCCAAGAAAACCATTGATTCTATACGTATTAGCAACATCAGTAGCCCTTGGAGCTCTCCTAGCTCAACATGACAAAAATGGAACATGAAGGGCTATATATTACATTAGTAGAACAATGGTTCGTCATGAGCTAAACTACTCATTCATCGAGAAAGAATGCCTCATAGTAGTGTTTGCATCACAGAAATTCAGACATTACATGTTGGCACATAAAATAAAACTCATTGCCAAAATTGACCCTCTTAAGTATCTACTATCAAAAGTAATGCTCATAGGAAGAATGGCTAAATGGGTGATGATATTGTCAGAATAAGACATTGAATATGTAGAGAGGAAGGAAATAAAAGGCCAAGTCATCGTAGATTAACTTGCAGAAGCACCAATCTATTCAGAGAACCCTCTTGTCTTAGAGTTTCCAGATAAATCTATTTTCAATCTCAATGTAGCTGACCACTGGAAACTATACTTCGATGGCTCATATACACAACATGGATCAGGAGCCGATGTCTTCTTCATTACCCCACAAGGGGATTGCATACCAAGGTCCTACAAACTGGCATTTCCATGCACCAATAACATTGTAGAAAATGAGGCTTTAACCATAGGTCTTAGAATAGCAGTGCAGTGGAACATTATAGCTCTCAAGGTATACAGAGACTCCCAATTGATAATAAATCAAGTGAATGATGAATATCAGACCAAGGATGACAAGCTGACTCCATACAAGAAATTGCTGGAGACTCTCAAAGAATCCTTCATTGAAATAACATTTGAGTAGATTCCTAGAACCAATAATAGAGCAGCAGATGCCATGGCAACAATTGGATCCTTGCTCAACATCCCCCACAACATTCCAAAATATGAATTCCTAATTGAACAGCTTCTCATGCCTTCATTCGAGGTACTAGAATCAGAATATGTGTGTGAAATTTTTGGTCCCATAGATCCTTGGTATCATGACATTTACACATACCTTCGTATAGGAGTCATACCCGCCGATTTACCCTCAAACCTAAAATGAACCTTTGTAAAAAAGGCATCCATATTTGTCATCCTAGGAGATACCTTATACTGTAGAATCATAGAAGGAACCCTACTGCACTGCTTAAATGCTGAGGAGGCATTAACTGCTCTAACTGAAGTACATAACGGTATCTATGGTTCGCACTCGAGTGGAATGACCATAGCCAAGAAACTATTAAGGATGGGGTATTATTGGTCCACAATAGAATGAGAAGCACATGATTATTCCAGAAGGTGTCTACAGTGTCAACAGCATGGGGAACTCATCCATGCTCCAGCTCAAGAGCTTCATCCTATCATCACACCATGGCCCTTTTCACAGTGGGGACTTGATCTCATTGGAAAAATAACACCCACCTCATCTAACGGCCACAAATTCATCATAACTACAATGGAGTAATTTACTAAGTGGGTGGAAGCCATACCCATGACGTATATAATAGGGAAGTAGATTTCAAAGTTCATCCTAAATTATCTCATTTGTCGCTACAGTGTCCCACAAGCCATTATCTTAGATAATGGGACACCATTCAAGAATCAGGAGGTTCGTGACTTATGTAAAAAATTCAAAATCCACCATCGCTTCTCCACCCCATACTATCCCCAAGGAAATGGCTAAGCAAAAGCTACAAACAAAACCATTCTAAAAATCCTTAAGAAAACAGTCAATGATGCAGGTCGTGACTGGCATTTGCAGCTTAATCCCTCCCTTTGGGCCTATCAAACCAGCATCCGCACACCCATAGGTGTCACCCCTTTCTCTCTAGTCTATGGATCAGAAGCTGTACTCCCCATTGAGATTGAGATCCCATCACTTAGGATTTCACTGCAAAACCTCATCATAGATGAAGAGTACAGAGTGTCAAGATTGAATGAGATGGAGCTACTGGATGAGCAATGTATAGGTGCTTTGAATCATTTGCAAGTCTATTAGAATAGACTCAAAAGGAGCTACAATAAGAAAATTAGAAGCAGGACTTTCCAAGTTGCAAACTGTTATTAAAAGAGAATCAAAAGAATGTCCCAAACCCAAGTAGCAAAGGAAACTTTGAACCTAATTGGTTGGGACCATTTGTTATCACAAGTTACAAGTCAGGGGCATATCAGTTATCAACACCTGAAGGGGAACCTCTGCAAGATCCCATGAATAACTGTCACCTGAAAAAAATTTATGCCTAAATCTTTCAAGGTATAAAACCAAAAAATCCAAAAAAATCAGAAAATGACCTGAAAAAATGGTTAACTTGGCGAAAACCTGACAAACAAGCGTCTCGGTAACAACAAAAAAATAAAAAATCCAAAAAAATAGAAAAAGAATTGAAAATGGTAAACAAAAAAATTGTCCTCTAGTGAAAACCACTTTAGTGGCACTTTGGGCAAGTACCTCGGTGAAAACCTGGCAAATAGGCGCCTTGTGTAAATAAGCACTTTCCATCCACCAGGATCTTTACGGCTTGTTCTGCATCATTCATCCATTGTGCTTTCATCATCCATCGCATCCAGATCTCCATCCACTTGCATTCGCACCATAGCTTGGTCTTGTTTTTGTATTGTGATCCCTCATAGTACTACTCGGCCCATCATCAAGGTCAGTTTCTCCTGCCTTTATCAAAGTAGTCTATTGCATCACACTGGGGGCATGGAATGTTCTCATTGGATCGAATTCGTGTATGTTCTTAAAATCCTCAACATCGAAAAATCCAAAAACATCATAAAATCAGAAAATCCAAAAACATTTAAACATATCAAAATCCCAAAAACATTCAAAAAATCATCAAAAGCCAAAAACAGGGTCGTCTTGTCAAACTACATCATCTTTGAGCTTGAACGTAGGGAAGGTTGATCTTTGATCATCCCCTGAGACATTTAGGTCAGTCCTATAGGAGTCTGTCATAATAAACTAACATCTCATCATGTATATCATCATCTTTAAATTGGTCAACTCGTCAGTTGAATTGTGTGGTCTTTGCATGTATAATGTAGGCAAGGCTAATCTGTTGATAAGTCCCTGGGGCCCCTAGGATAGGTCTTTAGGTTAGTCTCTTGGTCAAAATCTCAGAAAATCCCAAAACATCAAAAAATCAAAAATCAAAACATTTGAAAATCTTGAAAATACCAAAAACAGCCTCAAAACATCTCAAAAAGATCAAAAACATCCAAATATTTGAAAAAATCCACCTGTCTCATCTCGCTTGCACCTGCAATAAACTCAATCATAATAAATGATCGTCATCCCCAATCTTTGGTAAGACAATAGGAAACAAATCTACCAGGTCAACAGTGAAAACTCAAATCGTCAAGTCTTAGGTCTAAGTCAGTGCATAATCAAGTTGGTCATCTCTTTGTGTCGATAACTCATCACCCAAATTGGTCCCATATCAATCATCATTTAGAACACTTTGGATAACAAAATGACATGCCACCATCCACTAACATGTCTGAAGATGAATCTTTCCTACAGTGGGCATTATCTTTTGGCAATAGTTTCAGTTCTTATCCTTAGAAAACACATCCCCTTTTGGTTAGTGGTATTGAAGAACATTAGCTTGTTTGTTTAATTTGTCTTTATTCTTTTGACTTATCTTATTAGGCTCATTCCAAGGACTTCTCGATGATATCTGAACAAGAGGATTTAGAGAAATAGGAATGGGGCAATGATCATTATCTTTTGTCTGTTGTGCTTGTTGGACGTTCTTGTAATATAACCTTAGCAGATACTTGCTTTGTTAGGTATGTATGGAGGAGGTTTTGGACAACTTGTTGACTATTGCATTGATAGGTTTACCTTTATGTGTTTTGGTCCGAGGTGTTTGAAATTTCTAAAGTGCATCCTAGCAAGCTTTCTATATGTCAGGTGTGAACAAGGATACTCCTATCTACTGGTCAAGTCAAATTCCATCACACTAGGTACAATGCCATCCTGGTTTTCTATACCTTGATACATTGTGCCACATGTGTTATCAAACATAAGTAAATCAGCCCTTTGACAAATCCCAATTCCTCGACAAGTAATCATCATCATCATCATTTGCATTTTCATCATTTTTGTGTCTTGTTGAAATGACTTCTTCTCTTCTTGCTCATCGCGCTAACAAGGTACTATGATAGTTGATCATCGCCGCCATCATCATCGATCCTGCATCCACAAATCATTAGCATATTGCATCAACATATCGTATAGGATACATATATATTACATTTCCATCATCATATATAAACATGTTATTACAAGCATCTTTATAGATAAGCACATCTATTTTATTGCGTCTCATCCATTACATTGCATAACATTCATTTGCATAATCATTTCATAATCATTTCACCATTATCACATAATGCATAATCATACACAATAGGTATATAAGCATTATAAATAATTCATTTGCATACATACTTGCATAACATCATAACATCATCTCACACATTACATTCATATTACATTGCACATCATCATACCACTTTACATATCATTGCATCATATAAAATGCATCACATACATCACAATATCATTTAATATGTTTAGGATAATCATATTTGTTATTCTAAGCATCTTAAAAAACCATCTAATTTACATTACATAAAACCATCTCATTTGCATCATATCACGACCATCGCATTACATCATCCATTTCATCTCATAAATAGCATAATAAATCATTCATTGCATAAATCATTCCACATAATCATAAACTTAAATGGAAACATAAAAAATCCATTACATGCATCCATAATCATTTAATATATAGATAGGATTCACATATCATTTCACACATGCACCATATATCATTTCCATATCATTTTGCATTCATTTACAGTCCATATCACATATCACATCATCATTTGCATCAACATAAATAGATCATCATATATACAACATCATTGCACATCACATAAATACATCTGCATAATATAGATATGTTAGTCATAATCATTACATAATGCATACATCATATAACATCATAAAAATCATTGCACAACATATAAAAATAAAGTCATCCACACATGCATAAATAAAGAGTACACATCACATCACATCAAAATCATCATCGACTTATATATATCATCAAATAACTGTCATAGTACAAGAATAAATTGGATCACTGTACATGTATGTCATTCAGTACAAAAGGCCCATCGTGCTATCAAAAATGAGCCCATAAGGCACAAAAAGTATCGTATCATCTCGATCAAGCTCTGTCCCCATGTATACTGCCCTCACCCCTGTCACCATGACCCTCTACTGGTCTGTGGTTGGTCCTCTCTGAATAATCAGGGACCCGTCCTGCTCTAGGTACAGCCTCATGAATGATAGTGCCTCCGATAGTACTGAGCCTCTCAGACAACATCCCTATAAGATCAAATGGATATTGTATCTTGGGAAGAGGAGGCTACCATACTCTTTAGCTGTTGTCTCCTACCTAGCTTTGTGGCTTCCTGTAGCTATGCAGACTATCTCTGCTGAAGGGCCCAGTCCCTCTCATCCCTCATATGCTCTCTCTCAGCTCAAGCCTGATCCCTCTCTCCAGTCAAGGTCTGCACTTGGGCCTATAGCTGCGCAATCAACGCATCCTGAGGATCCACCTGCCCTGATGGTTGTGCTCGTGGTTGTACCTATGGTTGTACCTAGGCTGCACCCGAGGCTGATCCTCACCCCTAGCTCATGGTGGACCTGCTGGCACTTGCTACTAGTCCTACATGTGCACATATGCCTGATTTGGCTGAACAGGAGGCACAACTGGCTGGTCCTGTCCTGCATCCCCCCTCCGTCCTCATCCTCCCCCTCTGCCTCTAACTCTCCGCAGATTAGGAACTGCTCCTGGAATAGTCAATCGAAGCGGAGGATGAAACCAATCCCTGTAGGCCTGAGTCATGCCTGGATCTACAGGCCCCTGATCATAAGCCCATGGCCGAGCTACCAACTGCCTAAAACTATCAACTGCCTCTAAAGCCAGAATATATCGCCACCATGAAACCTATGTCATGGTGCAGGTGAAAATGGCTACATAATCATCATTAGGGAAATCCTGGGGCTCACCAAATTGATGTTGCATGGGCCTAGGCAAGTACCTCTCAATCATGGTGTGCTATCACCTCTGTATAAAATGGTCCTAGCAGGCATAGAACAACTGATCAACATCGTCGGCCCATTCGGGCCAACCAAGGTATGGTCACCACGTAAATACTTGCATCTCGTCGAGGACCCTCCTCCAATAGGGGATCCCATGCTCATCGGTGTGTGTAAACGACACACTACCTCTATATCACCACATGAGGGGATCGTCTAGCACCATCAAAAATAAAATGTGCTCCCATGCCCAAACATGAAGAAGGGTCACCCCTCCTCTAAGTGCTCTGCCATCCATGTACACGTACTCATGAAAATCTCTATATAAAGATGCTAGAAGCATTGGCCCCTAAGCAAAATGAACTGGTCTATCTCAAACCATTCGCTCTCAACAATATCCCCAGCTGGGACTGAAGTATCGCCCTCATCTGTCAGGGGCAATGAGACCCGAAATGATGGATGCAATCACCCAATGGAAGGGAGGTGTCAAGATCCTGTGCTGCTCGAGTTCTATCTGCCCCTCGCAAAAAATGATGTCCTATATGGTGAGGACTCTGTGGCAGGAATCACGCCCCTCATCCATATCAAAAATCACTCACCGACTGTGAATCGACAATCTCAAAATATGCCAAACGTCCTCTAAGGTGATGGTGGCCTCACTAGTGGGAAGATGAAAGGAAGAGGTCTCACTGTTCCATCTCTTGGCTAACATTGATAGCATCCCTAGGTGAGTGCGGATGGGCACTGCATATGCAATATACTATAACCCCACGATCTTGAGTCGATCCTGATCCCTGTCACTCAGGTCCCACAAATAGCCAGAAAAGTCCCGCGACTTGTGCTCTCAAGAGTAGAGCTCCCTCATTGCGTCCTGCATCAAGGAAGGTCACCACGTTAAAAAATTTGAAAAATTCTTCATCGGATGTTCGAAAAACCTTTCCAGTGGTACAACCTGTGAAGGCATCGCAGTTTGATTTCTAATCAAACTCTGACACTAGGGCCTAAAATACCAAAATGGCACTCTCGTGGTGCACTTTCTCTTCTAGCAGCGCACTTCGAGCAAATTTGGGACCACCGCGTCACACTTTTCAAATCCCCCCACCAGCCTCGAGCTCAGCATCAAAGTTTTCAAACTCTTAACTGCACCACCGCGGTGCTATTTAACACTAAGTGACGTAGTTTGATTTTTGAGCGGCGCTATATAGCACTGCTGCAGAAAGACTGACTTTCAAAGCATTAAATACAAGCTAAAAGTGAAAAATGAAGCTCAAGTGAGGGTCACTTACCAGTGCCCCAATGCCGGGTGGTTGCTGGTAAGTCTGAACTCGATCAAAAATGTGCAAGGGAAGTTACCATTGTGCTATATTGTCATGAGGTCAAAGCTCAAATCTCAAGGGTGCTATTGGAAGTGTTTGAAAATGACTTGAAAGTGACCCCTCGAGCCCCTTTTAAGCCTGAAAATTAGGGGTTTTTACCCTAATTGGCTGTCCTGCTAGGGTTTTGGACCCCCAAACATGTTTTTGTCCAATTGAGGCTTGTTTTACATCATTTTATTGCATTTAGACACATTTTTAGCCTCTTGGAGCCTTTTCGGACTTGTCGGGCACTGTGTCCTTTTTTTTTGCGAGATCACCCAAAAATTGAAATTTTTGTCCAATCTCTCAAGGGGGAATTATATTGGCATGTTTTCTCTCACCAGGCAGCAATGGGGCAAGTTTTTGAAAAAACAATTTTTTTTGGCTTTGATCGAGATCGTTTATTCTTTAAACTAACACAACAAGTGCATTGCTTCAAAGAGGGGAAAAATGTAGACACTTAAAATATACCAATTGGCATTGTGCATTTGATCCTGACCTACTAAAATCGTTTCATCCTAAATCATCCCTCGGTCTAACCATTTAATCAAATTCCCTGTAGACACCGAAATCTGGTCTAAGCCTGCGACTTCAATATTTTTCATAATTCCTATTCTTCATGGTCATGATTAAATAATCTTAATTATTTAATTAATCCATCTTAATATTAATTCTTCAATTGATTAAATAATGTTAATTATTTAATTAATTCACCTTAACATTAATTCTTCTATTGATTAAATAATCTTAATTATTTAATTAATTCACCTTAACATTAATTCTTCTATTAATTAAATAATCTTAATTATTTAATTAATTCACACTTTTCTTTATTCTACCTTATTAATTAAATAAACGCTTTTTATTTAATTATTTTACTAATTAACATTATTCTTCTTGTTAAATTAAATAAATCATTATTTAATTTACTCTTTGTCATATTTCAACTATAATTAAATAAATTCTTTATTTAATTATTCATTTAAATCCCTTCATCATTTAATTAAATAAATCTTATTTATTTAATTATTCTTCAAATATCGAATCTTGAATTAAATGAATTATTTAATTCATTAATTCTATTTTAACATATTCCTCTATATTTTAGATAATTATGTGAGTTATCTAAGTATTCACTTTTACTCAACTCGACATCTATTTTAATCGTTCAATTAACTATTCATTTGATGTCTGGGTGGCATTCTCGAGTAATCTCCTCGTCTAACCATTCAATCGTTGAGTTCTAACTCATTTGCGTGCACATGCATATTAATTAAATATTATTATTTAATTAATTAAATGTTGTGCGTGCGTTCGAACAGAGAGTTGCTTTAATCAATCTTTATATTTGTCATGCAAAGATAATTCTTATGTCTTCGAATGCCGAACTGAAGATTAAATCATTTATTTAATATTTAATTCTATTTCTAGTTTGTATCACTCATGTCATTATTGTTAGTAAACAGAATGCATGACTAATCAGTCAATCTCAACCGTTCGTTGATCTTTCAATCTTGGCCTGTCGTTCGAATAATCAATTTTCTATAAATTGATTTGTCATTCTTCATTCCAATCTCTTTCACGAATTTTATAACTTTTGGAGAGAACATGTCTTGAATCTTCGATATTTTGCTAATCTTTATCATTAGGCTATACTTGCACGAACTTGAAAATCTGAGGGCAATTATACTACACAAGCAAAATGGAGAAGGGCAATCAAGATGAATCATGGAAATACGTTTGGAATTGGTGAGATTGTTCTAGTTTTAATTACGTTTTTACTTTCCCATGTTCTTTGTTGCTTAACGAATGAATTTATATTTTAGATTTAGTATTGTATGCATGTGTGCTTCTAATCAAATCTTCTTTGTTTGTCTATTGTGCAAAAGCCTTTTCATTTTCAGCGTTACATTTTGGTGAACCCGACGTGAACGAAATCCCGTCACCTTCTTTTGAGCACAGAAAAATGGGCGAATAAAATATTTTAAAACATTTTCTGGGTTTTGTAGATCTTGTTCTCAGCTTTCTAGAACTTCAAACGGTTTAAAATTTTGTTATGAATTGAGAAAGTTATAACTGTTTTAGTGACCACAGTTTTTTAAGCTTTAACTGTCAAAACACGAATTTTGTTTTGTTTATAACATTTTTGTCTTGCAGGATTTTGCAAAAGAATTTTCTGGGTTTTGAAGGTCTATTCTTTAGCTTTCCATAGATATCTACTATTTAAAATTTTGTTTAGTTTTGAGGAAGTTATCACTATTTTAGTTTGTTGTTTTCAATTGATATGTGTGTTACTAATATCTAATTTTCAGCGTGTGGCCTTTTGGAGTTAACAAGCTTTTGTAGGACGATTGACGAAGACAATATTGAAAACTACTAACGAGTTTTTCTGCAGGACGCTTGTCAAAGACCCTAGTTAATTTTGAAATAGATCGATTGGTAGCGTAGCAAATTTTTCGTTTGGTTTAAAATTAATGACTATCTACTATGTTTGGTGCGAAAGCACAAGTTTGGTCACCCTTACGACTTGGTATATCGAAGTATCCTCTCCCCTTGCGCATCCGTGTGATCCTGGGTGTTAGAGAAACGGTTACTAACTCTAGAACTTGGGCCTGTTCTGGTGGGAAAAAGTACTCACCCTAGGACGACTCAGACCGGTAGCACCCTAAACCCGAGGGACTTCCAGCCGGTATACAAAATTGGGTTCTTGGGGAAACCCAAAGAATCACGAGTGTGGTTCCGACGAGATGGATCCGAAAGGGGACTCATGCCGTATGGATCACACCCCATGAATGGAATGCCTGAATTAAACACCCTTTGTTGTAGAGACCAACCTATTTGTGGCCGTTGCTTGGTATTAGTGTAGGGTACAGTATCATGCCTGAAGATACTCACTACTGATCCCCTTGAGTAGAGATAGCGGTTCTTGGGAGGTCATTGCCCAAAGAATTCAGAATTGGTGTGCTCGAAAGACGTTAATGAGCAGTGGAGGGGAGCCAATGCCACCAAATTCCTAAGCTATCCGCTCTCGAGAAGGAAAGGTGTTCATCACCAATCTGAGGTATAATAGGTGGGCTATACCAAGTATACAAACCCTAGGCCTTTGGCCTATTAGGATGTGCTTATTTGTTATCACTTTAAACGTTCTTTGAGTCCAAAATCGAAACTGAAAACACTTTGTCTTACGATTGTCTTTGATTGTCAGAATTTGATCATAGAAAACGGAGTTAGTTTAAATTTCATGTCACTAAAAATTCACAGAGAGTCGCAACTGTTCACCAGAAACACGCATCTAATTTTTAGAGTCACATCTGTAATTTCTGAGTCGCATATGTCAGTTTAGTTCACATCTGCTTTGGAAATACCGCATGCATTATATTCTGAGTCGCATATGTCAATTAGAGTCGCATCTGGTAATTCTAAGTCGCATCTATAAGTTTGGACTGCAACTGTTAAACTTGAACCGCATCTGTCTGATTACCAGAAAACCAAAATTCACAGTCACTGTCCAGTCAACACGTCTACACCAGTTTCAATTTTCTTCACACAAAACAGTCCTTGAACAAAAACCTGAAATGATTTGCTCAATTTTGCATCCTTTAGGTTCATTCGGTCATTACCATAGTTGTCTTCAGTTAGAGTTTAGTTTCATCTTAGGGTACATATCACTTTGCATTAGACTTCTAGAAAGGTCACTTTTACAAACTTTAGGAGTAGTCCACCACCTATTCTCTGGAAAAATCATAGTGTCAATGAAATTTGTCATTGAACCTAGTCCTATCATCTTATCCTTTGTCCTACAGAGAGTCCGCCTAGCTCATCAGTCTAGTTAGGAGACTCAAATTATCTTTGATTCTTGTCCTACAGTGGTTCTTTGACATAACTAAATTGGCATCTTGGTTAGACTTTAGGTAGTTGGTACCCTCTTCTTAGGTTTACGGAATTGATTACCTTAGAAGCTTGCTTAGAATTTGCATACTTAGATATTGTCATCCTAGACTAGTGTCATATTAGATATACCTTATTTGCACAGAAAATCCCAAAAACATAGCTTAGGTTGCATACCTTAGATTTAAGTCACTCTTTTCATTGTCATACCTTAGCCCTCATATCACATACCTTAGTCATACTCCATCTTTCATCATAACCTCACCACCATGTTTGCAATTTACCTTGATATGCGTGCTAGTCAAAAATTGAATACCAGTTACTCCGTAATGGTCAATTCCAACAAGCCATAGACTTCAAAAGACAATATATCCAATCCAAATGCCAATCAATGTCAACCCATGGTCAACTACCCACATATCATTACTACCAACAATCCATAAGTCCTAGTCCTCCATCCATCTACCCTCATCATCAAGAGTCCCTTCGCATAATCCATGCCATGAATCCATAACAAATGTCCACTTATCACCCTTATCCTAACCTTGACAAGGGAAATCAACCTTCCACTAATCCCTTCCAAGCCTCCATGTCCTATCCTAGTCTTTCATCGACTAATCCCTTCCAAGCCATTCCATCTCAATCAACATTTAGTCATGAAAATACATCTATTCATGGTTTCCAAAGTCACATCCCATCTACTAAACTTAAGGATACATGTCAAATGGAAAGTCTAAAGCATGACTTCATGGCTTCACCTTCATGTCAAGATCAAAGTAGTCTATCCCACGACCCTATCTTTAAGTCCATCCAAGAAGTCCTAGATAATCATGGCATCCAAAGTACACCTATCCTTGATCAAGATTTCATTCCCAATCATATCATTCAAGACAAACCTGTCTTTGATCAAGACACTACTATTGAGCAAGAAGTCCAAAATGATCCACTCCTTGACCTTTATGCCATTCATGATCAAACATTTGAAGACGACCCTATCCAAGTATCAAATGCATCCATTTCCCAAAATGAGACACTTGCCTCCTTTGAACACATAGACGATATTCCTCTAGAATGAGAGTCTCCTACTCTAGACATATTTGCAAATGATCAAGCTATAGCTGAGTTCATTGGACTCTATGCCAATGACCATAAAGACGGTTTCAACATCAACTTGGAAGCACCAGTAGAATCCTCTGTATCTAATATGTCACAAAATCACACCAAAGATATCCAACATGTCAATGAAGATACAACATCCTATCAACTAGGATCATCCACTTTTATCAAATCAGGCTTTCTTAAAGAGGAGAAAATTCCAAGTAATGGTTTCCACATGCACAGTGATGGGTTAGCATCTTGCTTTCAAAACAAAAAATACCCCATCGCTAACAAAATTTTTCAGAGCATGCAATATCAAGGAAAAGGACTAGGCATACATGAGCAAGGAATTCTAGAACCAGTACAGTTTCAAGCAAATCCTAGACATCAAGGTCTTGGTTATTCTTTATTCAATAAATCTAATGATGTTAATGTTACCTTCTCGATATTGGGGGCAACTTTATTTGATACAAACATCAAAATGGAGGCTATGAGTAGTTTTTACCATAAGGTTGTTGCCAACACTCCTTCCATCCATCCCATAAATTGTCATTCCAACATGAATAAACCTTCCATTTGGAACCAACAAAAACAAAAGTCTTACAAATTCAAAATTCAAAATCAAATATCAAAGGCCATTGAATCAATCAAAAATCCAAGTGGACAAATAAAGTTAAAATGGATCCCAAAGAAAAATGGATCAAGCAAAGAAAATAGTTCAAAAGTAAAATTCAATCAAAATGTGGAGCCACAAGAAAAGAGGACTCCCACATATAATAAATGTCCACCTCCTTCAAAATGGTCATCATACAAGGCATATAAAAGTCATGGTTCCAAATATTATCCCAATATGAAACCCAATCTCCATCATCCATCACCCCAAGTTTGGCAAATGAAAATTCCTACATCTAAATTGCTAAACGTGTCTACCATCATCCATCATAATCCTACATCTCGCCTAAAGTATAAAAATCCTACATCACAAATCCATCGCATCTTGGCAGCAACTCTTTATTGTAAGGACTCCCATGGCACTCTATCACGATGTGCGTGTTTTGATAAGGACAACTCTAGTGTCAACAAGGATCACAATGACATCAATCAATTGTATACAAGTGCTACGATCCTGACAAGGCAACTACTTCATCAAGGTTATTATTGGCATATCATGGCACCAGTCTCTACATCAACACCATCAATGGATTCGGCACAATCAGTGATCATCAAAGGCATCAAGGCCATCTAGAAAATTTAAAAAAAAAAAATTAAAAAAAGAAAAGAAAGGAAAGAAATTCACTTTGATGAAAACCTAGAAAACAGGCATCTTGGTGACACTAAAAAGAAAAACAAAAGTCAAGAGAAAAATTTCATCCAATAGTGAAAACCATTCTTATGGTGCTTTGGATAAGTACCATGATGAAAACTTGGCAAACAGGCGTCATGTGTAAGAAATTATCTATGGACTATTACACTTGGGGGCAAGTTGTCTCATCTCCCATACCCTCCGTATGACCTTTCTTCTGACATTTCCATCTATCCATCTTAGTCCTACCTTTCACATCCATTTTCCCACCTACTTTGATCTTGATAAGGATGGGTACAAACATAAATCATGCTTTGAAAAAATTCTTGACATGTCTATCCTTTGGTCATACACTATCCACGAAATATCATGTCATAGCCTTCATAGCATTTTTCCAAATGAGTTATCCTTATATGCAATACCTATCGCATGCCTTGAGTTTTCCCTTGTCAATGGTTTAAGGATCTTCCATCATCCCATCCAATCTTGAAAAGTCATTCCAAATGCAACAAGCCCAATCCATATAATCTTTCTATGCATTCTAGTGCATCATTCAAAACATTCATTGGCTTTGTTTCTAGCATGGCTGGAAACCTTGATCCTTTAGTCACATTATCATCATCCTCATGTAGTTTTGGGATGTGTCCTTCCTACGTTAAACAACATTGTCACCATCCTCATCACCTATCAATTAGTTTTCAGCTTGACTAGGGGCAAGATCATGGTTGTCCTTGGATTCTTGTGCATGCTTGCTTGGCATGCTTATAGGCATCATTTCCTTGTACATAGTCCACTACCCTGTACATATTCCGCTACCCTGTACATACTACCTATCCTTGTACATATACCTTATCTTTTATGTCCATCGCTTGTATATATCATTCTTAATAAATGGTAGTCTTTCCCATAACTTGGAATGATTGACATTGAGAGTATTTCATATCCCTCATTTTACCCTATTCATGATCAATTGGTCTTATACTCGACTGGGGGCAAACATTTGACATGTGTCATATTGGTTCTTACATTGGTTATGTTGAAGACGCAAAACCATGAGAAAGCACAAAAACATCAGAAAACTTCAAAAAGACAAAAAAAAAAATCAAAACATTTCAAAAATCCAAAAACAGAGTCAGAATCAGTCGCACTTGTCAGTCTTTGTCATTTGTCGAACTACGTTGCCTTTGCGACTGGACGTAGGCAAGGCCATCTGCCGATGTGCCCCCGAGGCATTAGGTCAGTCCGTTTAGGTTTGTCTATATAAATTCATGAGTCAATCCACATGTATATATCACAAGGTCATTGGTTGTGTCGAACTACGAGGTCTCTGCATGTATAACGTAGGCAAGGCCATCAATCGATGAGCCCCCGAGGCCGCACTAGGTCAGTCCATTAGGGTTCGTCGCATTCACTTTCACACATGTCTTCTATTTGTAGTCAGTCTTATCAGTCCAAGTCAAGTTGAACTACGAGGTCTCTGCATGTATAACGTAGGCAAGGCCATCAATCGATGAGCCCCCGAGGCCACACTAGGTCAGTCCTTTAGGGTTTATCATCATGCACAGTCAATTGTCAACATGTCATATCAAGTCATGCATCAATCTGGTGAACAAGTTAGCAATGTCTCTAAGTCAAATCAAACATCTTTCCAAACAAAAACAAGTCAAACAGATCAACCAATAGTCTGCTACAGGATGTGTCCTTCTTGGAAACAGACGTTATCAAAACAATCAACCTATGTCTTATTCAGGATGAGTCCTTCTTGCATAATCGACAAGGTCAAACAATCAAATATAGCCTTACACAGGTTATCACATCAACGGCACCTAACTCAATGTCTTATACAATACATGTCTTTCTGAAACTAGGCTTTGTCATGCCTTATACAGATAGTCATAACATCGAAACCAGACTCACAGTCTTATCCGGTATGTGTATCTCGTGACATCAGGCTCTATCAATCAATCCTTCTATCAATCAACAAATCAAACAAACAAATCATGTTTTGGCAAATATTTTTCTAGCTTTTGACTTTATGGCTTATTTATCTAATCATTTATCTGTAATTGATGACTGGGATTCATGTTACTAGCTTTCTCAAGGATGTCCCATGAAGGATTTAGAGAAGCAACGACGTATCAGAATTCTATTTTCTTTGACTGATGTTTGCCAACTGTCTTTTCAATTTGATTTTGAGTCATGTTACTAGTTTCCTCAAGGATGTCCCATGAAGGATTTAGAGGAGCAATGACATATCATGACCCGTCTTTTACTTTGTTTGCTATCTGTGGTTTGTCTTGACAAAAAGACTGGGGCAACTTGTGCCTTTAGTATGAGTTAATGACAATCCTTGTCTGCGACTGTCTGTTGTTAGCAAGTGGATGACCTTGCACACCTTTATCTATGTCATATCATGGTGTTTTTTCCATTTGTATTAGTCCCGCCCAATGATGATAAAGTGCAATACCTTTTGTGATACGGAAAAATATTGAAGATTCCTAATACTAACATCTATCTTCTATCTTTTCATTCTTTCTCGATCTTTCTTTTCGCACTAACATTTCTTCTTTTCTACATCTTCACCACCCTTATCTATTTTCTTCTATCCTTTTTTCTTTCATCTTCTAGTTCTCTCATCAATTTCGAGAGCACACTCATGTTCTTTGAACCCGCCTGTCCTCCCAAGGGGGCATACCTTCCCCTATTTTACACTGAGGCATGACTGGGCCATAGTTCTTATCGATTTTCTTTGACACAAAGCTGAAATGACATTGTATCAAAGAGGGGCAAATGTAGACACTGAAATCTGGTCTAAGCCTGCAACTTCAATATTTTTCATAATTCCTATTCTTCATGGTCATGATTAAATAATCTTAATTATTTAATTAATCCATCTTAATATTAATTCTTCTATTGATTAAATAATGTTAATTATTTAATTAATTCACCTTAACATTAATTCTTCTATTGATTAAATAATCTTAATTATTTAATTAATTCACCTTAACATTAATTCTTCTATTAATTAAATAATCTTAATTATTTAATTAATTCACACTTTTCTTTATTCTACCTTATTAATTAAATAAACGCTTTTTATTTAATTATTTTACTAATTAACATTATTCTTCTTGTTAAATTAAATAAATCATTATTTAATTTACTCTTTGTCATATTTCAACTATAATTAAATAAATTCTTTATTTAATTATTCATTTAAATCCCTTCATCATTTAATTAAATAAATCTTATTTATTTAATTATTCTTCAAATATCGAATCTTGAATTAAATGAATTATTTAATTCATTAATTCTATTTTAACATATTCCTCTATATTGTAGATAATTATGTGAGTTATCTAAGTATTCACTTTTACTCAACTCAACATCTATTTTAATCGTTCAGTTAACTATTCATTTGATGTCTGAGTGGCATTCTCGAGTAATCTCTTTGTCTAACAATTCAATCGTCGAGTTCTAACTCATTTGCGTGTACATGCATATTAATTAAATATTATTATTTAATTAATTAAATCTTGTGTGTGCGTTCAAACAGAGAGTTGCTTTAATCAATCTTTATATTTGTCATGCAAAGATAATTCTTATGTCTTCGAATGCTGAACTGAAGATTAAATCATATATTGAATATTTAATTCTATTTCTAGTTTGTATCACTCATGTCATTACTGTTAGTAAATAGAATGCATGACTAATCAGTCAATCTCAACTGTCCGTTGATCTTTCAATCTTGGCCTGTCGTTCGAATAATCAATTTTCTATAAATTGATTTGTCATTCTTCATTCCAATCTCTCTCACGAATTTTATAACTTTTGGAGAGCACATGTCTTGAATCTTTGATATTTTGCGAATCTTTATCATTAGGCTATACTTGCACGAACTTGAAAATCTAAGGGCAATTATACTACACAAGCAAAATAGAGAAGGGAAATCGAGATGAATCATGGAAATACATTTGGAATTGGTGAGATTTTTCTAGTTTTAATTGCGTTTTTACTTTCCCATGTTCTTTGTTGCTTAACGAATGAATTTGCATTTTAGATTTAGTATTGTATGCATGTGTGCTTCTAATCAAATCTTCTTTGTTTGTCTATTGTGCAAAGTCTTTTCATTTTCAGCATTACATTCCCTTATCTAATTAAATTCATCAATATTCCTCTCTTAATTAAATAAATCATTTTATCTAATTCACTCTCTTTTGTTAATTAAATCAATCAATCTGATCTAATTATCCCTATATAATTAAATAATTAATTTTATTTGATTAAATCTCTAAAGTCTATCCATTAAATTAAATAAATTAAAACCTCATTTGATTTAATCTAACACCATCTCTTTTAATTAATTAAATCAAAATCCTTATTTAATTATTCTCTTATCATATTCCTCTCTTATTTGATTTAAATAAATCCATAAATTTGATTCAAATAGGTCACATCATCTAATCCCTCATTAAATTAATTAACCCTTGATTAATTTAATCTCTTATCATGTCCCATCCTCTAGATTTTTCAAGTTGCACATGAAAATAGATTTAATTCATTTATTAAGTCTCTATTTTCCTCTCAAGGCATCTTTTGGAATATTCCCTCAAATTTGAATTCAAAAATTCCAAGTCAACATGTACATCCAACAAGGAAATAACTCCATCTTACATGTCCTTTGACTTGAGCCAAGTGGCATTTATTGCATTTTCCCTTCGCTCTTAAAAGTCATTTCAACAAATTTGAAATTCAAAAATATGCATTTATTGGCACAATTCTCAAATCTTGCACATCCTCTATCCACTCATAGATTGACAAGTGGAATCTTGCCATTGGATGAATTTTAGTCCCACATTGCTCAAATTTGGACATTCATTCATCTTGGCATTCTATAAATAAAGATCTCATATCCTCATTTTATCATCCACAAAATATGCAAAGTTACCATGCTCAAATATCTATCAAATTTCATCCATCACCATTGAGTTCTTAGCTAGGTTTTTGCATATTTTTGGCTTGGAGCTCTCATTCTTCATCAACAAAGTGGATCAAATCTCTTCAACACATCAAGCTTGCATCTTAGGAATTGGGAAAGGGCCAATTTTCACATCAAATTGGCACCAATCCCCCCATGGGATCATATGTTTGCTATGCTAATTAGGATTGAATCTATATTTTCTTGTTTCAGTGTGTTCATTGTTCTATTTCCTAATTTGAGTTGTCTAAATGGATTTCATGGGGAATCCTTGTTCATGCTTGCAATTGACTAACTAATGTGTTTATTCATTGAGTTTTGCAGGTATTCAGATTGGGGTTCACACAATAAGGTACAAAAATGCAACACAACAAGAAAGAGGGATGTTATAAGGGATTTTTCTTAGTTCATGCAAGTTCTTATCATAGGAAACATTGTGCCTAATGTCTCCAAGAGAGGAAAATTCAAAGAAATATCACACTCTTAGAGGAAATTAAACCCAATGACACCACCAAGAAAAGGACGCATCACAAAAAGAAATAAAAACATACAATGAAACATGAGTGTCGATGTATGCCCCCACTTTAAAGGATTTGTTAGCACCATTGTTGTGAGAAATTTATTTAAAGTAGAAGAAGACATGAGAGTTTATTTAGAAAGCCCTATGTTGAGTCATATGTTTCCAATAAGCTACGTCATGAGAAGGGATGGAGTTACCCCCAAAATGTATAACTCAGTACGTCACATGTGAGCCAACTTAAGGCATGCCATCCATATCCCAAGCTTGCTCTTACATATACATGAAAGGTGGTCAACTAGCCAAAAGAGAAAACAAGTTGTTGGCAAGAGACACTACACAAAGTCATCTGGTGTTGTCATTGATGGCAACCCTAGTCAGTAATCCTATATGAACTTTACTATTTGCTCACATCAGAAGTCAGATTGAAAATATGTGTTAACTGTCAATGCTAGAACAAACCATCCAAAAAAGTTGTGTATATCAATTCATATGTAAATTACTATTATCATTTTGAGTTATGGATCTCAGGGAAGGTCTCTTGATGTATAAACTATGTTCTCCTTGAATCATAGAGCCTCGTACTGATTGATGTGCAAGTTAGAATATCTGGTTCATTTATTTTATTTCTAATAGTGCAAGAAGGCCGACTAAGTGAATATAGCGTGCTATGGATCTTCGAGGCACAATTGTTTGAAGTATTTTTGTGTTCAAGCATGTTGATTTGGATCCTCACTATGTTTTGGCCGACTTTGGTTGGTGGGTATTAATAATTGCTTATAAATTGAGTTGGAAATTTGTACATGTTTTATGTTTTATTGAAGCTAACATGTGGTTAATCAAATATTTAGTCGCGGATATATATAATTGATTACTTCTATCATTTTGATATGTGTTGTGATGAGATACGAAAGTAGAAAGGAGTATAGATTGATTGTACGTAGTTTCACTTGTGCAGAATAAAGATTGGGATTCAAATTAGAGCAAATAGAGTTTCAAGAGAAGAATCAAATAGAGTGTGAATAATTTGATTAATGTGCTTAACTGGAACTATACTTAGGCATTTTTTAGATGCTAATTTCATAGTTCATCCACTTTAGATTTTCTATCTATGATACTTCTTTTGGGAAGTAAGCCTTTTTGTATCTGAGCAGTGATCTCTAGGTAGTGTGCTTGAATGCATGTGCATTCCCATTTGTAAACACTTATTTTGAGTATACTCTTATTGTGGATTGGCCTTCCACCATTATTTTTCCCCTAACAGGGTTTCCAAGTAAAAAATCAATGTGTTATGGTGTTGTGGTTGATTGTCTTGTGTTCTTGCATATTTTTTTTGGTTCAATGCTATAAGTGGTTTAAAGATCAAGTTAATAAAGTTAAATTTTGTAGAGAACTAATTCACCCCCCCTCTCAGTGCTCCTTGATTCCAACAATTGGTATCAAAGCCCAGTTCCTCAAAAGAAGTTTAATAGCTTGGGGAAAATCTAGGAAAGTGATTCAATGGAGTCAAGTAGTCTTCAACATCAACTTTTGGTGGCACTAGCTGATATTGATTAGTCCAAATCTAAAGTCAGGGAATTGCAAGAAAGCCTCATGAATGCTGAGAAATTCATTCAATCATTGAAATATAAAATCAATGAGTCTAGGGAAAAGAGAAAGGAACTCTGTGATTAGATCAAGAAGAAATAAAGTAAAAGCATGGAAGATGAACACCTAAGTCAATCCTTGAAGGAAAAGATAGAAGAATGTGAAAAGCTAACCAAAGATAATGTTGTCCTAAAACTTGAGATGAAATCTATTGTGATGACAATGACCAAGGAAATTGAAGACACGAAGAACAATGAAGAGAATATTGCTCAGTCCTTGAAAGAAAAATCTGAAGAATGCAGTCGAATTACTAATGGATTCAATCAGCTGGAACTTGAATTTAAACAATCCAGAAACAATGAAGAAGAGCTTGAAAGACAAATTGTTACCCTCAGAGATGAACTTGCTACTACAAATGAATACAAGGAGAAGTTCAAGATTAGCTAAGCTAAGCTTGATGAACTGATTCAAATTCAGAGGTCTGGAAGTGACAAGCGAGGTCTTGGATATGAGAAAGGAGAAAGCTCTAAATCTAGTCAAAGAAATTTTAGGAAAGGAAATCAGATGAAAAAAGTTGGAAGGTATCTGGTAAGGCAACCTAATGTTCAACAGTTGTATGGATACTACTTTCTTTGCAATAAATTTGCTCATATGGCTACTCAATGTAGAAGCAAAATAAATTCAAGTGTTCCATCATTCTCAGGCCAGTGTTACAATTGCAATAAGTATGGTCATAAGTTAGTTGAATATAGAAATATTTCAAACAACTTTTTCAATAGAGATATCAGATGTTATACCTACAATAAATTTGGCCATATTGCTAACTAGTGAATATCAAGAGAAAATAAATGGAACAACTAGTCTAGACAAAGAAATGTTGTGTGCTATAACTGTAACAAATCTGGTCACATTGCTAGATTCTGTAGAAGCAAGAAGGGTTAGATAAATCAAGGGAAAAACATGCAGAAGGATGAGAAATGAAAAGGAAAAGTTACTACGGATGAGATCAAGAAGCAAATGAAGAAGAGTCCTTTTGATGCAAGAAATGGTTTAGCACTAGAATCTAGTTCTCGTAATTCCTCTGGGAATTAGTTTATGGCCTCTAGCCTAGGGGGAGTTCTCAAGAAAATATTTTAACCCAATTGTTGGTAGTTGGTACCAGAATGTGGCAGATAACATTGTCTGCATTAGTGATGTGCAGATGTTTTGGGATCCCTTGTGGAGGATATTTGTGCAAAATTGAAAGTTCGCAGAAGAATTTTCTTTCACAGTCTGTGAAAATAGGGTATCTAGAAGACCTAGGGAAAAAGAATTTATTCCGATGAAAAATATAGGTACATGAATGATAAAAAGTCATTTCTATCCCTCATTTGTCACATTTCATTTCAAGAAGAAGAAGTTTGGAAAGCTCTATAATGAATCTTGGTGAAGATACAAGTCTGAAGGTGATTTATAAATCAAACCCTAATCTGTTGAAAGGTATTTATCTATAAACTCATGAAATTGATTTTTTTGGAAATGGCACTCCATTGGTTGTCAATATTAAGGATAGGCCCCATTCAAAATCCGAATAGCACTTCTTCAAATCCATTGAGACATAACCATTAGGTGCATTTTCTTCCATTTCATATGGTGTTTTGCATATCGAAGATATTAGGGCATACATTTATGCAAATGTTGAAGAATAAGGAAGCTCCCAGTTGTTGAATTTGTATACCAATCACATTGTGGGAGAAGATTTTTGTGTAAAACCTAAATTCAAAACTATAGGGGAGAAGAAATTCACACAAATTGTGAAGTTTCCCATGTTCGATGAAAATGAATGGGTTCAGTACATATTGAGTGGAGTAAATGTTGAGTTCCTGTGGTTAAGTTAGCCTTTCAAGATCACAAAGGAATCTACAAGGATTGTTATAGGTTTGAATTCATCTGGTGGTTTTTTGACATTGAAATCTATGAAGAAGCAAATAGTTACTAATGCAACTAGTTCATTTTTTGACAAAAGATCCATGACAATAAATGGCATCATTGAAGTGGATGTGAGATTTTCCTCTATGGTTATTGGATATAAAATCTACCACTTCAGTTGGGATAAATCTATATCCAATACTGCAATCTATGCAGCTTATCAAATGGTCAAGGAAAATGCAGAATATGACCTATGTGAGTTACTCCAAAGCCAACAAATTGAGAATCTTGGAAAAATCAAGAAGGATAAGAAGAATTATTTCAAGTATGGTAATCTGTTGCTATGTTTATTCTTCTACTTCATGAATGAAGTACAGGGAGCTGGAAAATTTCAATGGCAAGGTGATAACTGGTAGTTGTTCAAATTAGATACATCTTGTATGGAATTGGTGACATCAAAGCTAGAAAACTACTATCTAAGGTTATTTCAAAAGTCTTCATAATGAAATGAAAGCCAGAGAAAGGATTCCTACTTCTATTGTGGAAAAATATAAGGATACAATTTTCTTCATGGTTGACATTGATCAATGTTTGATGGAAGTTGCAGAACCTAGAACAATGTGGATAATGCCTATGGGTTATGAGGTTGATGAACAAGTTTTGGAGTGATATTCTCAACACTTGCTAAGAAAACCTTCGGATCCGTCAGAAGAAAGGTTTGGTACTTTTGAAGAGAAGGATATGCAAGTGCATGAACAACTAAAGAATCCTATGATAATCTAAGGAGTGAGAAAGGAAGTTGAAGGTTTTGCAGAAAGCATGGGGATATCAGCTGAAGCAGTGAGAGAAGCTAGAAGGAAAAGAGAACAAGTTGAAGCAAGAGAGCCAACTAGAACTGAGTCTACTAGTCCAACAACATCCTTTTCCAGATCTAGATCTACAAGAAGCTTTGCATCCTTATTCAGTCCTGCAAAGAAGTCAAGACCTATGAAGGCTCAAGCCAAGACATCCGAGAGAGAAGGAAAGAGGAAGAAGGATAAAATCACAAGAGTCTATGTTGTTGTTTCAGAGGATGAAGAAACTGAATCTAATGAAGAGGTAAGAGAAATCAAGAATAAGGGCACAAAGGCATCAAAATTCTCCAAGGACAAGCCCTCTGGTGAAGAGAAAGTAAAGAAAAAGTTGAAAAATGATAGATCAGGTATGACTATAGAGGAAGTGGAAAAATCCCTGATTAAGGATGGTAATCTTAGGCTACTTTGTGAATGGTATGACACCTTTAATAGTGTCGGTCAAAGAATTCTTGAGGAAGCCACAATAAAGTATTTGAATAATTTCAATATGACTCTCATAGAAATAATATCAAAGTTACCTAAAGGTTTGTATGAAGTCTTGGAAATGAGGAGATTTAATGCAAGAAATGAAGATGAACAGATGAGAGAATGCATAATTTCTGATCTATGTCTGGTAATGTCAATGGAAGAAATGAATAAAATCCTCCATGATGATAAAAAGGATTTTAAGAGAAAATTAAGGGTAAATAAGCTTATGATCAGACAGACTGGGGAAGTGGAAAAATACATTGAGAAAATTCTTAAGGTAGTTCCATTGAAGAACGGGTACAATGTTGTTTCTGAAGAAGTTCATGATGAAAATGTTCCATCTGGTCCAAAAATTGAAGAAGGGACAGAAGACACATTTGATGATACTCTGAATCCTCTAGACATGCAAGATGTTGAAATTCCTATAGAGACTGAAGCTCCTAAAATTGTGTCAGTTGATGAAATTGAGATTTCTGAAGCTAAGGGAGAATATGTGGTTGAAGAGAAGAGGATGAGTTAAAAGAGATTGTTGTGGAAGCAAGAGAGACTCCTAAGGTAGTAAAGGATTTTTTGGAAGAACAACAAGAGGAGTTTGACCCTGAATTGGTTAAAGGTCCTATCAACTTGGCCACTATCTCCTATTCAGAAGCTGAAGGTAGCATCATTTTCTCAAGCTAAGGCAAGGGAGGAGATATTGAAATCTCACATTGAGGACAGTGAGCTGCTAAGCCTTGCATTCAATATCTTGGAGAAGATCATTCCTACACATGTCAAGGATTCATCCAATTCTCCATCTGGTCAGCTGAAGAAACTTATCAACTTTGTAAGTACTCACTTTGAGTCTCTTGAAAAGTTAGCTGAGGATAAGGTTCAAAAATAATTTGATGGAAAAAGGTTCAGTAGATTGAGGAGCATGATTGCTAATGATAAATCTTTGTTAGCTACCTATGTAAAGAATATTCAAGTGCATTATCTGAAGGTGGAAAAATTTATAAGTCATGCTTATCATTTTCTAAGTTCACTGAGGGCACTGAGAAGAAAATGAAGGAATATGAGAAATAGTTAGCAGGTATCTCTCAAGAATTTTATCCTCTAACCATATCTGTAAGAAAGGAAGAAGGTCAAGTCATATCCCTGCTTGAAAAAATAAAAAGTTTGAAGCATGAAAATGACAAGTTTTTTGAAAGAGTATGTGAGCTCAGAGGATTGATTGGTCCTAAGATGGAGACAATGCTTAGTACATTGAAGGAAGCACAGGACGTTATGGATGTCAGTGATCCGAAAAACCTTGAGTCAACAAAGA
>VDFB02281492.1:517855858-517867492 GCA_007258455.2 Sequoia sempervirens
TTGTATTATAATAAGAGTATTTTTTGAGTGTAATAAATTATGATCTTTTTGGATTCAATTATAATAGTTTTTTGAATCAACATATATCACATTCAGTGATCCATCATTAAGATGAGGAGTGAAAATGAGAGTTGGATTGCAAATTTAATTCCATAAATATATAGCTTGAATATTTCTGGATTAATTATGCGAGCAATTCTTTTTCATCAAAGTGTTAGATCCCACTCTATGGTTGATCATCAAGATGAGCAAGTAAAAAAGGAGAATTGAGAATTGTGTTTGATAGATTAGTTAGCTGAAGAGATGTCTGGAGGAGGTGACTTGAGAACCAAGAAAGTTAGCTGGGGAGGTCAAACTATCTTAAGACTCAAAAAAACTCAAAAAAGAATTGAGAATTGGAAAGGAATAATTAAAAAATAGAGTTAAAATAAAAGGTGTAACAAGGAAATAAGGCACTCATATTGAAAAGGAGAATGCCAGCATAATCATGAAATTATAACAATAGAGAAAAGACTGGAAATAAGGATTAGATTAAAAAAATGAAGAAAAGACATAAAAAGGAAGGAAACCAAGAAAGTGAAAAAGAAAAAACAAGGTAAAATATGCTTACACCTATTGTTAATAAGTTCAAGGAAAACCAAAATGAAGAATAATAGATAAAAAAGTGAATTACAAAAGATGAAAGAAAATAAAAAGTGTAACAAAAGGGAAAAGCAATCAGAAAGAAAGTGAACAAAAATATCCAGCTATATTGTACTCCATTCTAGTTGCTGCTGTAATTTTCCATGCAGTCTATTACTGCAACTCTTTGTAATATGCATTTTTTCTCAATAAAAATAAATAAAATAAAAAGCAAAGAAAGAGGCAATAAATATGAAAGGACAATCAAGAAGTAAGAAGGAAAAATTAGCAAGAAAACTATAAAGAATATTTAATTTTTATTTTCTTGGTTTTCTTTATTTTTCTATGCTCCTCTTTACTTTCCTACCAGAACAATCAATTTATGAAGTTAGGTTTGCAATAGACTCTTATTTTCACTTCTCATCATAATCATAAATTACTGAGTGTTGTCCCAAAAATGTTTTCACTTCTCAATCTAATGATTAATCATTGAGTGTGATCTGAAAGGTGATGATGCAGAAAAAAACTTACATAGTTGAATCCAACAGCTTTTACTATTATGATATTTTTATCAAGCTTGATATTTGAGTCAAACTTGATAACTTATATTAGTGGTACATAAAAACTTATCTGTCACAATCACAAATGATCCACTTAATAGTCATTGTATCCAGAAGATGTTCATATATATAGCCTTCAACTTAAATATACTTAACCATCACCATAGAAAATAGCATTAGTTAAAAAAATATATAAAAACCTCACTTTACATGTGACTTCACAAATATCCTTAAATGCAATTATAAATACAAGAACATGTGTCTAGTACCATAACAAATTTAAGCAATGTGAAAATTAAATAACAATTGTGATTGTCAGTTAACATGAATTGGACAGTAGTACTGCAAGTTTCCAGAAGAAAGCTTACCATCCAAAGAATTCAGAGACCCGAAATTGCTATCCAAACAATTTAATAATCATCTAACCCCTAGCATCTCTAGTTTATAAAATCTTACATCGTACCATATTTTATTGACAGACAAAAAAATCTTGGTGGAAGAGCTAGAGATTTAAATTTCAGAGAAGTTGTAGGTATATTTTGTAGGATTGAAATTTATGAAAGACTTAGCAAAAGAAATTATCACTGTAATGCAAATTTCTCTGTTCCTGTAAGTTCTGATTTGTTAGGGTTCTTAAAGTTAGTATTACTGTATAAGTATTATTTGGGTGTTCAAATATGGCATTCATGACATCTTTGAGATTTATGGTACTATAGGGTGGATGCAAATTACAAACATACCAAGTTAAACTTTTGTCAAGGTTTTGAGAGTCAAGTAACAGGCAGGGGGTGAATGTCTGATATTTTCTTTGAAACACTACTTGACAATAAATTCCTGTAATATAAATTGCGTCCTACTGCATCTCCTCCTAATCACTTAAGTTGACTCTGTTGATAGAGCAAGGATACTGCCTTTTGTGGTATGGGAAAGTAATTGGCAATCGCTATGCCTATACCGATTAACACTAATGCAAACCCTTCTTTCTCACAAAAAAGGATGCTTCATATCGATATGAATGTCTTATCAACAACCATAGCGTCAGCTTTTAGGTAAAAAATCATAACTTCAACTGAAGTATCCCCTCGCAAGTACATAAGAAAATACATTGACAATTTAGTGGAAAATGATTACAAAGAAACCTTGCACATAATTGTAGGGTGAAAGAGGGGTCTAAATAGAAGAGACTTCTAAGTCGTGACACTTTTAGTTAATTTTGTGTGTAGCCTAATTGAGAATGCAAAAGTAATATTCTCAATAATAAAATTATGGATAAATTTTGATATTAAATAGATGTTTTAATTAAAAAATAATGTTAAATTGATATTAATAATGTATAATACAATTAGGCGTTAGATGAAAATAGTAAACAAGTAAAATGTAAAATGTGATATTATTTTGTAGTAGAGAGAAGTTGTTATTGTTATCTTTGTGAGATTGATCCAAGACAAATACGAGTCAAATGTTGTACTATTTGCTCCTCAGGGTCTCCTCAAGAAGCAACCCAAACCAAGCTCCAAGATTCATTCACAATGAACAAGTACAAGAAAATAAAGTGATGAATGACTCCATCCCATGCCTCTTATTTACTGACAAGAGAGCAAGAAGTAAGAGGAAACCCTCTAGAAGGTTCCTAGACACCTTTTCCATCATTATTTAATTTCCCATGGAAAAATAATCAATGCATCCAATGTACAAATAATGGTCAACCATCTCCATGGTGATCCCTTTCCTAGACTGGAAACTAAATTGGATTTCAACATGTGTCCCAAGAATTAAATATTTTACAATATTGAATACATTTTATAATTAATCAAAATAATTAAATGCATTTCTCAAATGAGCCAAATTGACCATTTTCTCACTAAACCTTGTCTCTTGTTATGTCACCCACATTAAATAGATTTTCAATTTTAACTGTCACCCCAATAAAATATAACATAATCACAAAATATATGTTATTTAAATATGTAAGGTGTGCACCACCTTCCCAACATTCTCACACTTGTTATATACATTGAATAAGGGGTGTAGACATGCAAAATTGACATCATGCATTCCTCATATTTAATTAAATCATATTCTCCCATCAATTAAATAAATCAAGTTTATTTGATTAATCTCCTAAAGTCATCCATTTAAATTAAATAAATTCATCTTTATTTGATTTAGCACTAACATCATCTTCTTTGATTAAATAAATCAAATATTTATTTAATTAAATCTAAAATCATTTTCTTCTCATTTTGATTTATTTTAATCCTAAAATCTATGTCAAAAGTCAAAATCACCTAATCTCCTATTAAATTAATCAAATCCTGATTAATTTAATCATAATCACTTGAATCCTCTAGATTTTGCAACTTGCACCAATAAATTATTTCATTGATTTAATAATTCCCTAATTACTTTCAAAATGACATCAAAAAAGGGAATATTCCTCCAAGTTTGAAAATCCCTCCAAATGTCTTGTCCTCCAACATGGCATTAAATCCTCTTACATTGTCTCTTACATGTCTCCCACTTGGCATTTAAGACTCTTGCTTCTCCCTCCAACAAGCCATCTTTTGAATTTCAAATCTCCCCCTCTTTGACACATTGACCAAAATGTGCACAACCTTCATCCTCTCACATCTTGACAAGTGGCATCTTGTCATTAGCTCATGTTTTGTCCCACATCCTCCATGTTTTGCAGTCTTCCATCCTTCTTGGTTATAAATAGAGACCCTCTCTATTGATTTAATCCTCCACAACTTGATCACTTATCATCTTGCATCTTCATCATATCTAGAGCTTATCAAAAAGGGGTTGGGAAAGAGCTATTTTCCACATCAAAATATCACCAATCCCCCTATAAGATGTTGGTTTGATCATTTGAATAATTTTTCATTGTGTTTTGCTTGCTTTCATTCTTTGTTTCCATTATTCTTGTGTTCAAATGAATGTTACAGGGAGTGGATTATTTGAGTTCTAACAATGGCTAATTTGGAATATTTTATTTATTGTTAGTGATTGCAGGTTGACCTCTCACAAGGGGAAAAACCCATAAAGGGTCAACCATAGACAAGCTTGTTGCAAAGGGAAAAAAAATCCCATATCCATCCTACACCATCCACACCTCTTTGAACTAATGAGCTTAACCAAATGAAATTCAACATCTAGAACTATACATCAATGTGCTCCAACAACACATGAAAAGTAGAGTTCTCCACATGAAAACTAAATCTTGCTTCTAACTTTGTATATGAATATGCTCCCTAAAGCCAAATATCCTCCTAATAGGCTTGAATAGCTACCACATACTACCTTTAAAAATATAATTGAAATAGCAACCATAGCCTATTTATTGCTCTTTCAACCAATTGCACCACAAAACAAGCTAATTATAGACCCTAAGGTAAACCACTTGTTTCCTACAAATCTTGCACATATAATATTTTTATATCAATTATCCTACTCAAGGTTAATCCTCCATGGTAGAAAATTAAACACATAAATATGTCTAGACTCTAGAAGATATTAAAGACCCTCTAAACTATAGTCTAATACTCATCCAATATCGGTCCACACATGTCTCCTTAGGACTCCCAATTCTTGAATAATAGTTTGTCTCTAGTGAAAGTCATAACAACCTATCTACTATACTCACATAGAAAGATGTACCTTCATATTACCTATCTCACCTACTGTTACACACCATATCCTTGCAATGCCAAAAAGGTATTCCAACTATGTATTATATATAGATCTCCTCAATTCATATCCCTATATAAAAATCTTCCACATCTAATTTTCCATCCCAAAGGTCAAGCATAACAATAAATTTTTTTTAAAAAAAGATATAAGCTTAACCAAAAATAAGATCATACCAACATTGATTCCCATAACTAGGGAATCAACTCATAATGACTAAGCATGCTCTCCACTCATCAAAATTATCCTCACAATTGTATCCAGAACTTAATACATATAGAATATTGAAAAAGAATAAAATAAAATAAATCTTAACAATGTGTGTGTTATACCTATCAAGCAATATTCTTCATCAATTTTACCTCCTTGAGAGAGGGGTATGATACTTTTTCTCTTTTATGATGCTCTGAGTCACTCTAACTCTCTTTTCAAACCTAGCTTCCTCATCAAGTACATGCTAAAATCATGTCTAGCCCCAAGTTTAGGCTCCTTGATCTTATTGTAACCTCATCAAGAGACTCATGTTGTTCCAACACTCAATATCCAACACCCAAGAGATCTCCATTCTCAACTCTATGTCTAGTGATAAAAGGTACATTGCCAATCATCTCATGCTTAACAAAAATTGACTATAACACTACAATATATCTAAGATTACATCTCTAGATCCATATTAATAATCATTATACCTAACACGAGTATATTATCTCCAAAGCATAACCAATTCTCTCACTACATGATTACTGCAAACTTTGAGAATGTCATCTGACTACATGATTTGCACCTCTACATTATAAGATCATTTATCTCAAATTTAAAAAATATAGTTAGAAGAAACCATATCATGCAAAAATCCAAAAAATAATATGGGGACTTCTAAGGAACAATAATACTCATCCTACATTTTAGAAGACTATTTTCAAATAGATAAAACCATATCACTCTCAAAGATCCCACTAAGAGTCTTGTAAATATATGCATGGAATCATAATATCCTTGTGACAAAATCACAAACACAACCATGTAATTTAATTCCACCCATACATAGGATCTTCCCTTAGAATTATGGCTACCATTATCGACCTTGAATAAATATTGTGCACAAACATCTATACATTAGTTGTGTACAAGTTCACACTAGATCATGTGCTTACATCTAAAGAAACTCATGAAAGCATAGCTCGTGTCTTTAACACTAGAATCCATCCTTCCTTCTAATTGTGAGGCATATGAAAAATATTCTTAGTCATCCATCTCCCTACCTCTCTACTACTCAACATGTTAACGTATCATGATGGCCAAAGGCCAACAACTAGAATCTATAATTTTATAGTATTAAAATAGCCTACATTAAATAATCAAGATGCTTATAAGACTAGCAACTCACCTCCACCACTACCATAGTGGTTGACTTGGTTGCACACACATGACCCCATCAACACTTCATAGATTCACGTCAAAGCTCTTTTTCCAAAATGTAATTACATAAAAATGGCACCCAAAACTACATACTACACACATACTGATGCATGAGCATCCCAAGCAAACAACAATCAACATTGATAAGAAAAGTTTATTTTCATTTTGTTTTATGTCTGTTGTGCAATTTTGGTTTCAGTTTCGGCGGAGATTGGTTAAAATTGTCAACATTGATTTTCAAAAATTTTCACATCAGGTTCACCAAAATGTAAACGATGATTTTGGATTCACCACACAATGCTTTGCTCCTCCTAGGGTTTTTCACCTAAAAAGGAGAAAGGGGATGAATGGGTTCCAAAATGCAAGGGTTTACACTCAATATTAATGTAAATGGAATGTATTATGCCTAATTATGACATTCTAATGCTCTGATATGAAAATGAAATGATCTAATGGTGCAAAACCTAGAAAAGCAACTTGTTTGAAAACACAACGTGATATGCAGAAAAGTAAAATAAATGTAAACAATAACAAAATGAAGATGCAAAACAAAAACTATGCACCTGAAAACTGATGAAGAGCTGACTGGAGATTGCAGAGACCACTTAAATTCTAGAAATTTTTATTGTTGAGGCAACTGGGACACTTACACTAGGCTAGGCGACTTAGTCCCAAACCAGGGAAACTGCCCAGAAGGCTATTTCTGCCAAAAGAGTATTTGAAATTGATTTTTTTTTTTAAAAGTAGTGCAGTGAGACTAAGTCAACGAATTAGTCCACTTTGGATTTTCTGCAAATCCGAAAGTGGAAACAAAAGCCCACAACCTGCACTCTACTTTTTGACTGAAATCTGCATCCGAATCTTCAAAAAACCCTGCAAAACAAAAGATAAATTGGTTTATATTGGGGGGTTTACCTTGGTCAAACCCCTAGTTGGTATTTAAACTTTTTGGAAGATAAAACCTACATAAAACCTAGCCCTAAGTGTGTCTAAGACTAGGAAAAGCTGAAAATGAGACAAAACCCTATTCTAATGTGCTAGAATAAGATGAGAAAATGGCACTTGAATGATGCAAGACTTCAATGCAAGAAACCCTACAAATATTCAAATGAATGCAAATGACATGCAAAATGTAATGCAAACCTTAAGTCTGAAGATAAGAAGAACATGGAAGATGGAATCACTTTGAAAACAAGTCATTAGGTGTGATTTGATGGCTAGTTGCGTCTCTTCAACCTAGATTTCTCCATGATTCACCATAGGCATCCATGATCAACCCTTTGCAATGTGAGATCTTGAACAAAAAGTGAGCTTGAAGACCTACAAAAACCCTAGTTTGCTTCCCTAAAGCTTCAATTTTTCTACAAAATGCTATTGAATCTTCTTGTGTAAGATACTTTTGCTCTTGACTTTTTATTTTTGCTTTGTAAAACTGACTAGGATATGTGAAAAATGACCTAAAATGTGTATTTATAGGCATCAATACGTAATTTTCCTATTATTTAGACCTAAGAGGCCGACATCCACTGAAAAATTAAATTGAATTAATGAAATTCTCACTCAAAAGTGGAAAATGCCCCAAAAGGGACCAAGTCGCCACCTTGGGCAACTTAGTCCCACAAGGGATTTTTTTGGTGGGTTTCACGATATTTGAGTGGTTTGAAAGGTATTTGTCGGGATTTAAGTGGTTTGTGAGTGAATTAGGCCACAAAGTCCTAAATCATGAGCATTAGGGGCCTATAAATGCAATTTTAAGGGGTGAATGATACAAGGTGTCTAAAGTAGGACCCAGTTTTACCGCAAAATTGTCTCTTTCTTCAAGAGAATACAATTTTTGGTGGCACACTGATGCATGAGCATCCCAAGCAAACAAAAATCAACATTGATTAAAAAGAGTTTATTTTCATTTTGCTTTATGTCTGTTGTGCATTTTTGGTTTCGGTTTTGGTGAAGATTGGTTAAAATTATCAACATTGATTTTCAAAATGTCAACCAACAAGAGGATGCAAGTGTAGTAGTAGCGGATGAAGCTAGCGAAGGTAAATAAAGGATTAGTGAAGAATTTTCAGCTATTGATGAGATTACATTGTAGAGGATGCGATTGAAACGAATGGTGAAGACAAAGACAATTTATTGTTGAAGATGTCTGCAATAGAGGAGTGGATGGAAAAGCTTCCTATTGCAGCAAAGGGTGAAGAAAGAAAATTTGTAGCTGATGATGATGCGAGAGATGTTGCAACCACACGAAGGATGAGGTAAATATTATGTAATTTGAGATGATATTTATTTAACTTCATTTGGAATTGAAGAGTATCGAGAAAAGAACATGGGAGTATTTAATTGCCATGAAGTTGTAGATGTAGATTTTGGTGAGGATATTGCAGGTTATTATAAGGATGATGTGAGATCTTGGTGGAGGTGGACAATTGATGGTGGGATAGATTCCATGAATGAGGAGCAAAGAGGAAAGATTCTTTGGAGGAGGAGGACAGTACATGGTGGATGCAAGTCCATGAGAGAAAGGAGGAAGACGGTGAAAATTTGTTGGAGGAGAGGGAAGCTAGTTCTGGTGAAGTGGTGGAAAAAGAAGAAGAAGAACTAGCTTTATGCACAAGATTTAGCAATGGAGTTCGTTGCAGGTTGTATCAACTTGAAAGAGTAGTTCCACTACTCAACTCCATTTTGTGATTTCTATTCATAAAAAATTTCCAACTTGGTGTGTTTGATGTAGGAGCATCCTGGGCAAACAACAATCAACATCAACAAAAATGTTTATTTTTGTTTTGTTTTGTGACTGTTGTGCATTTTTGGTTTTGATTTTGATAGAGATTGGTTGAAATTATTGACATTGATTATCAAAATGTCACACATCGATTTTAACATTGATCAGGAATATTGTTGTTGCAACATTTTATGGATTCAATTTTGACCATAGATTTTGATATCTATTTTCTGGATGATTTCTCCATGATTTTTAATGTAAAATTTATCATGGGAGGCATATGGTTACTGACCATTGTTAACATATAAATAAATTCAATTAATTAATTATTAGATTGAGCAAAAGGTGGATATGAAGGGTCATCAGGGAAAAAGAAAAGACATTTGGGTGAAAAAAATGAAGAGACAGATAAAATGGGAGCAGGACAAGATCATGCCACAAGGAAGGCAGAGAAAGATGTAATAGAAAATAAGAAAATTAACAACTGTGCAAAAGGGAAGGGAGAAGGTGCACACAACCAAAGAGGAAGCTAAAGAATTCAAATAAAAATTGATGAGCTAGAAATAAGAAATCAGAAAATAAAAATATAATCTGCACACATATAATCCTTAAGGCTGAAAAAAAGGAGATTTGTAAAAAGATCGTTGCTAAGGATAGAGCGAGAGTTAAAATTTTAATGTGTAGTAAATAAAGGGAATGGAGGTAAGTTGCACTATGAAAGAAGAGATTTAATAAAGAGAAACCAGGTGTATAGAGGGTCAAGGTGTGTAAGCTAAATGAGGAGAAGACTGTAATATTAAAGAATAGAATTGGTGTAGGAAAATTGATAGAAAAGAATCCAGTTGTGAATGAAGGAAGTATATATAGGAGTCATGCCATAGATGTATAGTAGCAAACAAAGAAAATTTGAATTTTTGTATTGTTTGAAATTAATGGCATGTAAAATTGAAAATAGAATATTGTATATGATTTATTGTGTGTAGATAAAAAATAAATTTAAATTTGAATAAAGAAAGGAGAGTTGTTAAAATATTTGGGCAGAGTATTGCCTATTTGTTATTGTGAATTGTGGTTAAGTTTGTTTGAGAAACAAGAGGGAGTTCCCCTACACAACATACAACCTCCACAGAGGTGTAAATAAAAAATAATTGATACAATTAATAAAACCAAGGCTATTGATAAAATAGAAATCTCAAAATAGTGCAACTTAGGTCCACCAAACTGTGCAAACCCAAAATCATGCACATCAAGCCTTCACTAGTTAAAGGAAATTGTGTACCATACATTGCTCTTCCCATGACATAAACATTGGATGTAAAACATCATTAAATAAAAACTTCCAAAAACTATATAACTTTATAACAAATATTATCCAAGGACTAGAGAATAATAAAGAAGCCTCTAGACATGCTTGAAATGATGCATGGGAAAGTGCACCAAGTTGTGACACAAAAATGGTGAGCTTAAGATGCCACTTTTTTTTTCTTTTCTTTTTTTTCTGAAATAGATAAAGTCTGAAGTTCACAAGAAAATGAAGATAGTTACACTCAAAATTTAAAGATGCAACAAGAACAAGAGTTGCAGTGCTCCAAATCTACTTTCTAAGCTACTATTATTATTTTTTAAATAATGAATATTAAGGATTTCAAAAGGGGGGGGGGAAAGGTGGTCCTATTTTTATCAAAAACAATAACATAGCGTCTGTGGGCCCCTCCCTTTTTTGTTAACCTTTTAGAATTTCAAAAATTCAAATGGTGAGTGTAACTAAGGGTAAATTTCTAAGGATTAGATTCAATGAATTGAAAACACAATAAACCCAAAGAGATATGAAGCACAATAAAAACTAAACAAGAATGATTATACCAGATTCCTCGTTGAAGCTTCTTTGATTCACTTCCATAGCACCTTCTAATTTGCAGCGTATGATTTCATGCCCTCAGATCGAGTGTGTGAGCAATTTGACTATGCCATTGTCCTATGCAAGTTTTGAAGGATTTAAGTAAAATTATGCCTATGCCTATGATAAATGATAAATGACTATAATGCCTATAATAACGAAGTGGTCCCTAAATTATGAACAAAATTGACATTTTATAGAAAACGTAATTTTGAATGGACGGATGAGATCGACTCTTGATAGAAACCTAAAATCAGAGGACGAGATTTCATTTGATAATCCCTAATTAGGGTTAGGGAAAAATCCTTAAACGAGTGATCAAGATGTCATATGAGAAAATCAAATCAGTGGTGGAGAAAAGGGGAGATAATTAATTTTGAAAATAAAGATTTTCAAAATTGAGAAGATAAAGATAGCCTGCTTTGTGAGATTTATAAAAGATGGACTGAAAAGCAAATTTGATTAAAATCAAGAACCTGCTTGCTTTATTTGATTTTTGGAAGAAAGCTACCAATTAACTCAAAATATGAATTTTGTGAGACAAATAAATAATCTTTTTTAGATTATTTACCAAAATGGAATGTCAGTTAAGATTGTGATGACATTTTAAATAATTTCATTTATTTAAAATGAGAGGAATATTAATTTTGTCAATTAAATAATTAAAGATAATTATTTAATTTAGCATATGAGATTAATTAATTAAATAAATTGATTCATTCATT
>VDFB02281492.1:517867592-518284426 GCA_007258455.2 Sequoia sempervirens
TTATTCACCTCCCTATCCTTATCCATCTCCTTTCGCATGCTATCCAAAAAGTCAAAACAATCCAAAAAAATAAAAAAAGAATCAAAAAATCAAATGAAAATCAAAAAATAAAATAGTAAAGAGAAACAATCTGTCCAATGGTGAAAACTTGGCAAACAAGCGCCTTGGATAAGTACCATGATGAAAACCTGGCAAATAGGCGTCATGCATAAATCCCTATCTGCACTTGGGGGTAGCTTCTTGATATGCATTCCCTCCATCCGCTATGCTTCCTGCTACGCTTTCGGCTATGCACCCATCTTCTTGCTATACATCATTTTCATTCATCCCCTCCATCCTCCCTATCTTACACATTTTTCTTGGCATATCTCACTTATCCCAATCCTTCCATCCTCCTTGTGATCTTGATAACAATGGGGCAAACATATGAGCATGTTTTGGACACCTCTTAGCATACATTTCCCTCATCCGCACGCTATCCTAATCCTCATTCGCACCCATATATCTTCCTTATCCACCTGTCATGCTACCTTCCGTATCCCCTCCTTATCCATGCATCCTATCTTCATCCATCTCACTCTTTTATTTTCCCATTCACTTGTCTTCCATCTTTCATTCCTCCCCGCACATGACATATCTAGAGTGGGGGCATCTATCTTCCTTTGCACTATAGTCCTTGGAGACATCATTCATCCTATCCAATCACATCCTTGCCATCTCCCCATCCTTATCTTCCTATCCATCCCTGCCTCTATCCCCCATCCCTTTCATCCCCCATCCCTATCTCCCTACTTCATTTCTCTCTTTCTCCATCCCATTTCATCATCCCTTGTCATTGGCCTCTGGTTATAGGTTTCTCCTCATCCCCATCCTCATCCTCCTATCTATCCATCAAAACACTCTGTTATCCCCATCTTTGTCTTCCTACCAATCCCTTGTGTCTTCCCGTCCTCATCTTCTTATACATCCAAACCTTCCCCCTTATCATTCTCCATCCATCCTAGCATCTATCCATCCATCTACCTGGCCAATCCCCTCTTTTCGTCCTTCATCCTTCCCCCCCCCCCCGACGGAACTGTCCGGCGACGGCGGACCTGTTTGCCCCCGGTGGCGGCGAACCCGTCCGCCCGGCGGCAGACCTGTCCGCCGATGGTGGTGGACCCGTCTACCCGGAGGCGGCGGACCCGCCCGCCCAGCAGCGGATCCGTCCGCCTCCGGTGGCGGACTCGTCCACGTGGCGGCCGCCTAATGTCCCCCTCTTGGCGCAAAAATACAAAAAAAATTCAAAATCCGCCTCCGACCCATTTTCTAATTTCCCTCCGCCATCAAAACCCATGTGTTGAAATTTTCAAAATTTATCGAAAAACCATATTTTTGAGGGTTTTGATTTTTACACCAAAACTTCCGGAGGCCATAACTTTTGACTCGAGTGTCCGTTTGGGCTGAAATTTGACGGGTGGTTGCGTTATGAGATAACAAGTGGATTTCCAACTAGTTTCTTTGAAAGCTATTGGAACCCATTATGACACATTTTTGGGGCCTCAAACTTTCATCTTGGCCCTCAAAATCCCAATTTAGTGTTTTTTTCCAGCATTTTGAAAAATTGTTTTCACTCAACTAGAAATGCATATCTCAAATCTGGGATCTTAGTTGTCAATTCATCCTATCTCAATAATGGGTATTTCTTGGAAAAAATTTGGACTCCCAAAGGTATATCCATGAAGTTTCCTAAAATGGAAAAAATTGACAATTTTTGCAAATTGCCAAATTTGGAAAAATCTGCTTGTCAACACCTTACATCCCTTAAACTCCAGAACTTGGTGTAGAATCAATCCCAGCACATCCTCCAATCATTCTCATCTTCACTCCAATCCTAATCTGAGCTTTCATCTAATCCCAATCTGAGCTTAACTGAAACCCTAATCTGGGTTTTAATCCATCTGCAGTCAAGATCTTTGGATATCAAACAAAATCTTACGATTCCTCCCTCCATCTTCTTCAATTTTGTCCTATTCCTCCATTCTAATCAATCCATTCACTCATTCCATGTAACCATTCATCTATTTCAAACCTTCATCTATCATCTCAAAACTTCATCAAACCTTCTATCATCTCAAAACTTTCATCAAACCTCCTATCATTTCAAACTCTCATCAATCGTAGTCTTCCACCTATTCCCACCCTTCACCTTCTAGTTCCAAGAATTAGTCATCTCTCCATCTGGTCACCTTTTCCTCATCCAAATCCTTATCCCTCCATCCAATCCACCCAAACAATCCTTTTCCTCCCCCCACCCTCTCCCTTCATCCCATCTCATAATCCCTTGTCATTGGTATCTAGCTATAGGCTTTTCCCCACGCAATCCAATGTCATCTATCTTATCACCATCACTTCCTCTTCTTTTGCACATCTTTTCAATCTCCTATCCTTTTTCATCATTCATCTATTCGTCATCTCATCCTCCCAATTCATCTTTTGATGATTTGAATAACTATCCTATCCCTGAGCTTTGTCTAGTCACTATCCTCCAATCCAATCCAACAGGTCTATCTTGTCCCATCATCTCGGTCCGATCATTTTATCCCCTTATCTAGGGTTATCTCTTCATCTTTTATCCATCATTTGTCTTTGGCCTTCTGTCGAACTACGTTGCCCCTGCGCTTTCACGTAGGCAAGGTCGATCATTTGATCCACCCCTGGGGTTCCATCCATCACCGGTCTATATTTGTCCACTTTTCTCTTGGTCTCCATCCTATCTTGGTCATCCATCAAAATCTCCATCATGGTCTGTCGTCAGCCTTTTGTCGAACTACGAGGGCTCTGCGCTTCCACGTAGGCCAGGCTAATCTTTGATCAGCCCCTGATCCCCTAGGTCGCTAGGATGTGTTAGTCTCCTGTCTTGTGTCAGTCTTGTGTCATGTCTCTTGTGTTGCATTGTCAAGCTATGCCCTTATCTAGCTGGATCTTAACAAATGAGATTCACTTGTATCATCAAATCCAATCAGTTCTGAATATCCTGCGTCATATCAATCTTTTAATTTAGTATCCATCATCGATCTCAACAGGATGCATTCTTCCTAACAGACCTCATCAATCCCATCCATCCCCTTGATTGATCCTATGGCAAAGGACGTTTGAAATTGATTGCAATCTTTTGATGTTTTTGGCTTTTGTTTATCATTTGAGCTCCCTATCATCACTTGTCATCGTCGCCTTGATCCATCATATCATGGTGTGCTTTGACTAGTCAACATAGGGGTGTATCTTGATCTTTTCTATCTTCTCAGTTGTCCCACGTAGTACCCACCAAGATCCCTGAGGTCTTGTGTTACGCTGGGACATCCTTGTGTGTTTGTGGTTATCCCAATACCTGGCCCGACCAAAGTCACCATGACTTTGGGGTGTTGGGATAGCCTTCTTGTTTGTTATGTTTGTTTTATGCATAAGACACTAATCTTCCTTAGTTCTTCATACCTTGGCGTCTTGTGTCTTATGCTATAGCAAAAAATAGTGCTCCGACAATGGCAAATTGCATTTGGATTTCATCATCTTGTCTATCAAAATCCCCCCCATCCATTCATCCTTCATCACACTCCCCTCCCAATCTTCCATCACATTACATCATCTTCTTCAACTCCCCTTGCATCATCTCATCCATTTCGAGAGCCCACCCATGTTCTCTTGAACCCGCATGTCCTCTCGAGGGGGCATCCTTCATCCCTAACTTTCATCTTTCCCCCCATCATCTTCCTTCCTAGTCACTTCTTTGAATGACTCGGGCATCTTTTCCAATCTAACCATCTTCTTCTAGGTTCTATGTTTTAATATTCTTTGAAATGATGCTACTTGTAACACCATCTCAAAGAGGGGAAAAATGTAGACATCTAAATTTGGACACTTAATTTATCCAAATTCATCCCCTTTCATCTTATTTTCATTAATTAAGTAATACGCTATTATTTAATTAATACCTTTAATTCTGCCAAATCCCTAAGGTATTTAATCAATAATACCTTATCTCTTTAATCCTCCTTCCATCAATTGAATTAAATAAATATTTCATTTATTTAATCCCCCTCATGTCACATCCTCCATCATTTTTATCTTATACTAATCCTTCTTCTAATCCCATCATTAGGATGTGCACATGCCTAATCCTTGATTAGGATGTGTCACATCCTCCAACTTTTGCAAGTTGGCCTCTAATCTCTCTTAGCCACCTAACTATCCTCTAATCCTTCGCTAACTAGCCTAATCAACCTCTCAAGGAATTTTTAATTCCTTTTATCCTTCCAAGGAATATTAAATTCCTTTTCTCTTCCCCATGTCCTTTATGACATGTGTCCTTAGTCAACCCTATTAAATGCTTTTCTTTTTTGACAAAGGCACTCCCTTCCCTATGTGAATTTTTAATTCACATTTAATCCCCAATGCACCCTTTGGAATTTAAAATTCCTTCTCTCATCCCCATGAGAATATTTGAGGAATTTTTAATTCCCCACTTGTCCTCTCACCCACATGGGGACAAGGACCTCCTTTATGAGGAGATCTTGTCCAATCCCAAGGTACTTTGTACCCCCTTTCATGTCATGTACCATCCTTCCACCTCATGTCCACTTCACCTTTTAGGGCTACATCACATGCCACATGTCAAGATGTGAGGGCTTGTGAGTTCTCAACTTACCTTGGCCCTACATCTTGATCTTTTGTGGCTCAATCTTGGCCATCCATTTCCCTTAAGAATTCTCAAAATTCCTATAAATACCCCCTCTTTTCTCTCATTTTAAGAGAGATCATTTTGCTAGCCAAACTCTTGCAGTTTTGTTTCTCAATCTACACTTAGCTATTTTCATTTTTTCATCCACTTGCACTCATCCTCACAACATCATTTAGCTTGCATCTTGTTCCATCCAAGGAGCATACACATCCAAGATCGAAGGGCCAACCAAAGGATCGATTCGACGCAAGATATAAGGTTCCATTCGTTGCTTTTATCTTGTGTTGTTTCCAACTTAGGCTAATCTTGAGGTGCAGGTTGTTTTGGTGTTTATTCACACTCTTTTACTTGCTGCTCATTTTCTAACGCTCACATTCGACCTATCACAATTCAAATTTAAATTTATTTTTTATCTACACACAATAAATCATATACAATATTATATTTTCAATTTTACATGCCATTAATTTCAAACAATACAAAAATTCAAATTTTCTTTGTTTGCTACTATACATCTATGGCATGACTCCTATATATACTTCCTTCATTCACAACTGGATTCTTTTCTATCAATTTTCCTACACCAATTCTATTCTTTAATATTACAGTCTTCTCCTCATTTAGCTTACACACCTTGACCCTCTATACACCTGGTTTCTCTTTATTAAATCTCTTCTTTCATAGTGCAACTTACCTCCATTCCCTTTATTTACTACACATTAAAATTTTAACTCTCGCTCTATCCTTAGCAACGATCTTTTTACAAATCTCCTTTTTTTCAGCCTTAAGGATTATATGTGTGCAGATTATATTTTTATTTTCTGATTTCTTATTTCTAGCTCATCAATTTTTATTTGAATTCTTTAGCTTCCTCTTTGGTTGTGTGCACCTTCTCCCTTCCCTTTTGCACAGTTGTTAATTTTCTTATTTTCTATTACATCTTTCTCTGCCTTCCTTGTGGCATGATCTTGTCCTGCTCCCATTTTATCTGTCTCTTCATTTTTTTCACCCAAATGTCTTTTCTTTTTCCCTGATGACCCTTCATATCCACCTTTTGCTCAATCTAATAATTAATTAATTGAATTTATTTATATGTTAACAATGGTCAGTAACCATATGCCTCCCATGATAAATTTTACATTAAAAATCATGGAGAAATCATCCAGAAAATAGATATCAAAATCTATGGTCAAAATTGAATCCATAAAATGTTGCAACAACAATATTCCTGATCAATGTTAAAATCGATGTGTGACATTTTGATAATCAATGTCAATAATTTCAACCAATCTCTATCAAAATCAAAACCAAAAATGCACAACAGTCACAAAACAAAACAAAAATAAACATTTTTGTTGATGTTGATTGTTGTTTGCCCAGGATGCTCCTACATCAAACACACCAAGTTGGAAATTTTTTATGAATAGAAATCACAAAATGGAGTTGAGTAGTGGAACTACTCTTTCAAGTTGATACAACCTGCAACGAACTCCATTGCTAAATCTTGTGCATAAAGCTAGTTCTTCTTCTTCTTTTTCCACCACTTCACCAGAACTAGCTTCCCTCTCCTCCAACAAATTTTCACCGTCTTCCTCCTTTCTCTCATGGACTTGCATCCACCATGTACTGTCCTCCTCCTCCAAAGAATCTTTCCTCTTTGCTCCTCATTCATGGAATCTATCCCACCATCAATTGTCCACCTCCACCAAGATCTCACATCATCCTTATAATAACCTGCAATATCCTCACCAAAATCTACATCTACAACTTCATGGCAATTAAATACTCCCATGTTCTTTTCTCGATACTCTTCAATTCCAAATGAAGTTAAATAAATATCATCTCAAATTACATAATATTTACCTCATCCTTCGTGTGGTTGCAACATCTCTCGCATCATCATCAGCTACAAATTTTCTTTCTTCACCCTTTGCTGCAATAGGAAGCTTTTCCATCCACTCCTCTATTGCAGACATCTTCAACAATAAATTGTCTTTGTCTTCACCATTCGTTTCAATCGCATCCTCTACAATGTAATCTCATCAATAGCTGAAAATTCTTCACTAATCCTTTATTTACCTTCGCTAGCTTCATCCGCTACTACTACACTTGCATCCTCTTGTTGGTTGACATTTTGAAAATCAATGTTGATAATTTTAACCAATCTTCACCAAAACCGAAACCAAAAATGCACAACAGACATAAAGCAAAATGAAAATAAACTCTTTTTAATCAATGTTGATTTTTGTTTGCTTGGGATGCTCATGCATCAGTGTGCCACCAAAAATTGTATTCTCTTGAAGAAAGAGACAATTTTGCGGTAAAACTGGGTCCTACTTTAGACACCTTGTATCATTCACCCCTTAAAATTGCATTTATAGGCCCCTAATGCTCATGATTTAGGACTTTGTGGCCTAATTCACTCACAAACCACTTAAATCCCGACAAATACCTTTCAAACCACTCAAATATCGTGAAACCCACCAAAAAAATCCCTTGTGGGACTAAGTTGCCCAAGGTGGCGACTTGGTCCCTTTTGGGGCATTTTCCACTTTTGAGTGAGAATTTCATTAATTCAATTTAATTTTTCAGTGGATGTCGGCCTCTTAGGTCTAAATAATAGGAAAATTACGTATTGATGCCTATAAATACACATTTTAGGTCATTTTTCACATATCCTAGTCAGTTTTACAAAGCAAAAATAAAAAGTCAAGAGCAAAAGTATCTTACACAAGAAGATTCAATAGCATTTTGTAGAAAAATTGAAGCTTTAGGGAAGCAAACTAGGGTTTTTGTAGGTCTTCAAGCTCACTTTTTGTTCAAGATCTCACATTGCAAAGGGTTGATCATGGATGCCTATGGTGAATCATGGAGAAATCTAGGTTGAAGAGACGCAACTAGCCATCAAATCACACCTAATGACTTGTTTTCAAAGTGATTCCATCTTCCATGTTCTTCTTATCTTCAGACTTAAGGTTTGCATTACATTTTGCATGTCATTTGCATTCATTTGAATATTTGTAGGGTTTCTTGCATTGAAGTCTTGCATCATTCAAGTGCCATTTTCTCATCTTATTCTAGCACATTAGAATAGGGTTTTGTCTCATTTTCAGCTTTTCCTAGTCTTAGACACACTTAGGGCTAGGTTTTATGTAGGTTTTATCTTCCAAAAAGTTTAAATACCAACTAGGGGTTTGACCAAGGTAAACCCCCCAATATAAACCAATTTATCTTTTGTTTTGCAGGGTTTTTTGAAGATTCGGATGCAGATTTCAGTCAAAAAGTAGAGTGCAGGTTGTGGGCTTTTGTTTCCACTTTCGGATTTGCAGAAAATCCAAAGTGGACTAATTCGTTGACTTAGTCTCACTGCACTACTTTTAAAAAAAAAAATCAATTTCAAATACTCTTTTGGCAGAAATAGCCTTCTGGGCAGTTTCCCTGGTTTGGGACTAAGTCGCCTAGCCTAGTGTAAGTGTCCCAGTTGCCTCAACAATAAAAATTTCTAGAATTTAAGTGGTCTCTGCAATCTCCAGTCAGCTCTTCATCAGTTTTCAGGTGCATAGTTTTTGTTTTGCATCTTCATTTTGTTATTGTTTACATTTATTTTACTTTTCTGCATATCACGTTGTGTTTTCAAACAAGTTGCTTTTCTAGGTTTTGCACCATTAGATCATTTCATTTTCATATCAGAGCATTAGAATGTCATAATTAGGCATAATACATTCCATTTACATTAATATTGAGTGTAAACCCTTGCATTTTGGAACCCATTCATCCCCTTTCTCCTTTTTAGGTGAAAAACCCTAGGAGGAGCAAAGCATTGTGTGGTGAATCCAAAATCATCGTTTACATTTTGGTGAACCTGATGTGAAAATTTTTGAAAATCAATGTTGACAATTTTAACCAATCTCCGCCGAAACTGAAACCAAAATTGCACAACAGACATAAAACAAAATGAAAATAAACTTTTCTTATCAATGTTGATTGTTGTTTGCTTGGGATGCTCATGCATCAGTATGTGTGTAGTATGTAGTTTTGGGTGCCATTTTTATGTAATTACATTTTGGAAAAAGAGCTTTGACGTGAATCTATGAAGTGTTGATGGGGTCATGTGTGTGCAACCAAGTCAACCACTATGGTAGTGGTGGAGGTGAGTTGCTAGTCTTATAAGCATCTTGATTATTTAATGTAGGCTATTTTAATACTATAAAATTATAGATTCTAGTTGTTGGCCTTTGGCCATCATGATACATTAACATGTTGAGTAGCAGAGAGGTAGGGAGATGGATGACTAAGAATATTTTTCATATGCCTCACAATTAGAAGGAAGGATGGATTCTAGTGTTAAAGACACGAGCTATGCTTTCATGAGTTTCTTTAGATGTAAGCACATGATCTAGTGTGAACTTGTACACAACTAATGTATAGATGTTTGTGCACAATATTTATTCAAGGTCAATAATGGTAGCCATAATTCTAAGGGAAGATCCTATGTATGGGTGGATTAAATTACATGGTTGTGTTTGTGATTTTGTCACAAGGATATTATGATTCCATGCATATATTTACAAGACTCTTAGTGGGATCTTTGAGAGTGATATGGTTTTATCTATTTGAAAATAGTCTTCTAAAATGTAGGATGAGTATTATTGTTCCTTAGAAGTCCCCATATTATTTTTTGGATTTTTGCATGATATGGTTTCTTCTAACTATATTTTTTAAATTTGAGATAAATGATCTTATAATGTAGAGGTGCAAATCATGTAGTCAGATGACATTCTCAAAGTTTGCAGTAATCATGTAGTGAGAGAATTGGTTATGCTTTGGAGATAATATACTCGTGTTAGGTATAATGATTATTAATATGGATCTAGAGATGTAATCTTAGATATATTGTAGTGTTATAGTCAATTTTTGTTAAGCATGAGATGATTGGCAATGTACCTTTTATCACTAGACATAGAGTTGAGAATGGAGATCTCTTGGGTGTTGGATATTGAGTGTTGGAACAACATGAGTCTCTTGATGAGGTTACAATAAGATCAAGGAGCCTAAACTTGGGGCTAGACATGATTTTAGCATGTACTTGATGAGGAAGCTAGGTTTGAAAAGAGAGTTAGAGTGACTCAGAGCATCATAAAAGAGAAAAAGTATCATACCCCTCTCTCAAGGAGGTAAAATTGATGAAGAATATTGCTTGATAGGTATAACACACACATTGTTAAGATTTATTTTATTTTATTCTTTTTCAATATTCTATATGTATTAAGTTCTGGATACAATTGTGAGGATAATTTTGATGAGTGGAGAGCATGCTTAGTCATTATGAGTTGATTCCCTAGTTATGGGAATCAATGTTGGTATGATCTTATTTTTGGTTAAGCTTATATCTTTTTTTAAAAAAAATTTATTGTTATGCTTGACCTTTGGGATGGAAAATTAGATGTGGAAGATTTTTATATAGGGATATGAATTGAGGAGATCTATATATAATACATAGTTGGAATACCTTTTTGGCATTGCAAGGATATGGTGTGTAACAGTAGGTGAGATAGGTAATATGAAGGTACATCTTTCTATGTGAGTATAGTAGATAGGTTGTTATGACTTTCACTAGAGACAAACTATTATTCAAGAATTGGGAGTCCTAAGGAGACATGTGTGGACCGATATTGGATGAGTATTAGACTATAGTTTAGAGGGTCTTTAATATCTTCTAGAGTCTAGACATATTTATGTGTTTAATTTTCTACCATGGAGGATTAACCTTGAGTAGGATAATTGATATAAAAATATTATATGTGCAAGATTTGTAGGAAACAAGTGGTTTACCTTAGGGTCTATAATTAGCTTGTTTTGTGGTGCAATTGGTTGAAAGAGCAATAAATAGGCTATGGTTGCTATTTCAATTATATTTTTAAAGGTAGTATGTGGTAGCTATTCAAGCCTATTAGGAGGATATTTGGCTTTAGGGAGCATATTCATATACAAAGTTAGAAGCAAGATTTAGTTTTCATGTGGAGAACTCTACTTTTCATGTGTTGTTGGAGCACATTGATGTATAGTTCTAGATGTTGAATTTCATTTGGTTAAGCTCATTAGTTCAAAGAGGTGTGGATGGTGTAGGATGGATATGGGATTTTTTTTCCCTTTGCAACAAGCTTGTCTATGGTTGACCCTTTATGGGTTTTTCCCCTTGTGAGAGGTCAACCTGCAATCACTAACAATAAATAAAATATTCCAAATTAGCCATTGTTAGAACTCAAATAATCCACTCCCTGTAACATTCATTTGAACACAAGAATAATGGAAACAAAGAATGAAAGCAAGCAAAACACAATGAAAAATTATTCAAATGATCAAACCAACATCTTATAGGGGGATTGGTGATATTTTGATGTGGAAAATAGCTCTTTCCCAACCCCTTTTTGATAAGCTCTAGATATGATGAAGATGCAAGATGATAAGTGATCAAGTTGTGGAGGATTAAATCAATAGAGAGGGTCTCTATTTATAACCAAGAAGGATGGAAGACTGCAAAACATGGAGGATGTGGGACAAAACATGAGCTAATGACAAGATGCCACTTGTCAAGATGTGAGAGGATGAAGGTTGTGCACATTTTGGTCAATGTGTCAAAGAGGGGGAGATTTGAAATTCAAAAGATGGCTTGTTGGAGGGAGAAGCAAGAGTCTTAAATGCCAAGTGGGAGACATGTAAGAGACAATGTAAGAGGATTTAATGCCATGTTGGAGGACAAGACATTTGGAGGGATTTTCAAACTTGGAGGAATATTCCCTTTTTTGATGTCATTTTGAAAGTAATTAGGGAATTATTAAATCAATGAAATAATTTATTGGTGCAAGTTGCAAAATCTAGAGGATTCAAGTGATTATGATTAAATTAATCAGGATTTGATTAATTTAATAGGAGATTAGGTGATTTTGACTTTTGACATAGATTTTAGGATTAAAATAAATCAAAATGAGAAGAAAATGATTTTAGATTTAATTAAATAAAGATTTGATTTATTTAATCAAAGAAGATGATGTTAGTGCTAAATCAAATAAAGATGAATTTATTTAATTTAAATGGATGACTTTAGGAGATTAATCAAATAAACTTGATTTATTTAATTGATGGGAGAATATGATTTAATTAAATATGAGGAACGCATGATGTCAATTTTGCATGTCTACACCCCTTATTCAATGTATATAACAAGTGTGAGAATGTTGGGAAGGTGGTGCACACCTTACATATTTAAATAACATATATTTTGTGATTATGTTATATTTTATTGGGGTGACAGTTAAAATTGAAAATCTATTTAATGTGGGTGACATAACAAGAGACAAGGTTTAGTGAGAAAATGGTCAATTTGGCTCATTTGAGAAATGCATTTAATTATTTTGATTAATTATAAAATGTATTCAATATTGTAAAATATTTAATTCTTGGGACACATGTTGAAATCCAATTTAGTTTCCAGTCTAGGAAAGGGATCACCATGGAGATGGTTGACCATTATTTGTACATTGGATGCATTGATTATTTTTCCATGGGAAATTAAATAATGATGGAAAAGGTGTCTAGGAACCTTCTAGAGGGTTTCCTCTTACTTCTTGCTCTCTTGTCAGTAAATAAGAGGCATGGGATGGAGTCATTCATCACTTTATTTTCTTGTACTTGCTCATTGTGAATGAATCTTGGAGCTTGGTTTGGGTTGCTTCTTGAGGAGACCCTAAGGAGCAAATAGTACAACATTTGACTCGTATTTGTCTTGGATAATCTCACAAAGATAACAATAACAACTTCTCTCTACTACAAAATAATATCACATTTTACATTTTACTTGTTTACTATTTTCATCTAACGCCTAATTGTATTATACATTATTAATATCAATTTAACATTATTTTTTAATTAAAACATCTATTTAATATCAAAATTTATCCATAATTTTATTATTGAGAATATTACTTTTGCATTCTCAATTAGGCTACACACAAAATTAACTAAAAGTGTCACGACTTAGAAGTCTCTTCTATTTAGACCCCTCTTTCACCCTACAATTATGTGCAAGGTTTCTTTGTAATCATTTTCCACTAAATTGTCAATGTATTTTCTTATGTACTTGCGAGGGGATACTTCAGTTGAAGTTATGATTTTTTACCTAAAAGCTGACGCTATGGTTGTTGATAAGACATTCATATCGATATGAAGCATCCTTTTTTGTGAGAAAGAAGGGTTTGCATTAGTGTTAATCGGTATAGGCATAGCGATTGCCAATTACTTTCCCATACCACAAAAGGCAGTATCCTTGCTCTATCAACAGAGTCAACTTAAGTGATTAGGAGGAGATGCAGTAGGACGCAATTTATATTACAGGAATTTATTGTCAAGTAGTGTTTCAAAGAAAATATCAGACATTCACCCCCTGCCTGTTACTTGACTCTCAAAACCTTGACAAAAGTTTAACTTGGTATGTTTGTAATTTGCATCCACCCTATAGTACCATAAATCTCAAAGATGTCATGAATGCCATATTTGAACACCCAAATAATACTTATACAGTAATACTAACTTTAAGAACCCTAACAAATCAGAACTTACAGGAACAGAGAAATTTGCATTACAGTGATAATTTCTTTTGCTAAGTCTTTCATAAATTTCAATCCTACAAAATATACCTACAACTTCTCTGAAATTTAAATCTCTAGCTCTTCCACCAAGATTTTTTTGTCTGTCAATAAAATATGGTACGATGTAAGATTTTATAAACTAGAGATGCTAGGGGTTAGATGATTATTAAATTGTTTGGATAGCAATTTCGGGTCTCTGAATTCTTTGGATGGTAAGCTTTCTTCTGGAAACTTGCAGTACTACTGTCCAATTCATGTTAACTGACAATCACAATTGTTATTTAATTTTCACATTGCTTAAATTTGTTATGGTACTAGACACATGTTCTTGTATTTATAATTGCATTTAAGGATATTTGTGAAGTCACATGTAAAGTGAGGTTTTTATATATTTTTTTAACTAATGCTATTTTCTATGGTGATGGTTAAGTATATTTAAGTTGAAGGCTATATATATGAACATCTTCTGGATACAATGACTATTAAGTGGATCATTTGTGATTGTGACAGATAAGTTTTTATGTACCACTAATATAAGTTATCAAGTTTGACTCAAATATCAAGCTTGATAAAAATATCATAATAGTAAAAGCTGTTGGATTCAACTATGTAAGTTTTTTTCTGCATCATCACCTTTCAGATCACACTCAATGATTAATCATTAGATTGAGAAGTGAAAACATTTTTGGGACAACACTCAGTAATTTATGATTATGATGAGAAGTGAAAATAAGAGTCTATTGCAAACCTAACTTCATAAATTGATTGTTCTGGTAGGAAAGTAAAGAGGAGCATAGAAAAATAAAGAAAACCAAGAAAATAAAAATTAAATATTCTTTATAGTTTTCTTGCTAATTTTTCCTTCTTACTTCTTGATTGTCCTTTCATATTTATTGCCTCTTTCTTTGCTTTTTATTTTATTTATTTTTATTGAGAAAAAATGCATATTACAAAGAGTTGCAGTAATAGACTGCATGGAAAATTACAGCAGCAACTAGAATGGAGTACAATATAGCTGGATATTTTTGTTCACTTTCTTTCTGATTGCTTTTCCCTTTTGTTACACTTTTTATTTTCTTTCATCTTTTGTAATTCACTTTTTTATCTATTATTCTTCATTTTGGTTTTCCTTGAACTTATTAACAATAGGTGTAAGCATATTTTACCTTGTTTTTTCTTTTTCACTTTCTTGGTTTCCTTCCTTTTTATGTCTTTTCTTCATTTTTTTAATCTAATCCTTATTTCCAGTCTTTTCTCTATTGTTATAATTTCATGATTATGCTGGCATTCTCCTTTTCAATATGAGTGCCTTATTTCCTTGTTACACCTTTTATTTTAACTCTATTTTTTAATTATTCCTTTCCAATTCTCAATTCTTTTTTGAGTTTTTTTGAGTCTTAAGATAGTTTGACCTCCCCAGCTAACTTTCTTGGTTCTCAAGTCACCTCCTCCAGACATCTCTTCAGCTAACTAATCTATCAAACACAATTCTCAATTCTCCTTTTTTACTTGCTCATCTTGATGATCAACCATAGAGTGGGATCTAACACTTTGATGAAAAAGAATTGCTCGCATAATTAATCCAGAAATATTCAAGCTATATATTTATGGAATTAAATTTGCAATCCAACTCTCATTTTCACTCCTCATCTTAATGATGGATCACTGAATGTGATATATGTTGATTCAAAAAACTATTATAATTGAATCCAAAAAGATCATAATTTATTACACTCAAAAAATACTCTTATTATAATACAAATTTTCAAATTTATTGCATCATTAAATATGATCCAAAAGATTGAAATAAATCTACACAAAACTCAATCCACAAACACTCTATACACCAATAATAATAATAATAATAATAATAAAATAAAATAAAAAATACTTTATTAAATAACATTAAATTTTTAATTTTTTGGGTTGTAATTGGATAATACAAAACTAAATGCATAAATATCCTGCCTCGGCAAGAGACTAACGATACAAAGCGTGTAATTATCCTTTGCACTTCACGCGAATATAGGCAAACAAAGCCAAACTCTTATTCAAAATATCAAACCCCTTTCAGACAACTGAATGCTCTGTGTTTTCAAAATAATTGTACCTTCTATGTCAGGGAAGCAGCCACCTGCAAGTTCAGCTGCACACTGTAGCTAAATTATGCTGTTTTACAGTCATTATTCCACGGTATGTCTAGGCAAACAAAACCACCTAAACTTATTCAACGGGATACCCATGGAAAAGCAGAAGCTAAACTTTAACAGGATACCTATGAATACAATCGAGCCACGGATTGTTTACTGAGGTAGATGAGAGATCTTTGAGCGCTTTCCAGACTATACTACTGCACTTGAATCCAGTGCCGAATGCAATCATCCAAACTCGGTCTCCTTCCTTTATCCGCTCCTTCGCTTCAAAATACGCCAATTCATAAAACACAGAGCTACTGGAAGTGTTCCCAAATCTATGAAGAGCCATACGAACAGGCTCCACAATATAATCACTCAGCCTAAGGCTCCGCGCGATCTCATTAATCACCGCCTTCCCTCCAGTATGAAGACACACATGCTCGAACGCCGTTGAGAAGTCCGGAACATAAGGCTTCATCTCCATCTTAAGAACCACAATAGCCACCCACGAACATACGTACTTGAGCTGCTGAGAATAAGGCAGTACGAGCGGAGCCAAGGAGGTTACGTGCGCCCTTAGCCCTTCACTCGCCACTCTGATGAGATCCTTGCTCAGCCTCATCCCCACCATTCCCTCCTCGTCCTCACTCTGAAAGGCCGCACAGTAGGATTTGTCATCGGCGCCCCTGTGCGTCCGCAGTGAAAACAGCAGCTCCATCTTGGACCGGCCTCGATCCGCTGACCTACTGGACAATATCACCGCAGCGCACCCAACCCTAAAAATGCAATTAGTGACCAGCATGGATCTATCCTTCCCATAGTAGGTATTTACCGTGATGTTCTCGGTAATGACAACCAGAGCATAAGTCCGTTTCTTATGCGTTCTCAGCATATCACTTGCAGCACTAATGGCCGTGACTCCAGAGCTGCACCCCATTCCGGCCAAACTTATGCACTTTACGTCCTCTTTCATCTTATAGCGGTTAATTATGAGAGAAGTGAGGGAGGGCGCAGTGGTGAACATACTGCAGGTGGTCACAACAATATCAATATCTGCGGCACAAATAGCAGTATCATAGAAAACGGCGTCCACTGCTCCGAACATCACTTCGCTTGTCTCGTCCAGAGCGACTTTCAGGCCTTCCACTTCTTCGTCTCTGAAAGGAAAGGGCGGACTGTAGGTTTCGTCGCCGATGCCCGATTTCAGATAAACCCGGCGCATGAAATCCATGCTCTCATCATCGAACTTCTCCGTTCGCCGTGCAAAGTATTCGACAAGTTCGTAGTTGCACTTCTGGTCGTCGCTGGGCTTGAAGGCTGAGAATCCAAGCATGTAAATCCTTGGAGGCCTGCACACATAAAAGGCTAACGCTCCACAGGCAGCTATCCAGAAGACCAGGATTACTGCAACAGAATAAGCATTCCACAGCTCAACAATCTCTTCTAAGATGGAGCAGGCTAAACCCATTGCCATTGTCAAAATATCTTTGATATTTGAGCAATGGATCTTACGGCTTACCGGCATATATTCCGTAAAGAAGAACGAAACATATTCTGGCTTCACACGTCTGCCAGGCTGCCACCGACTTATTTGAGAAACGAAAACTTGTACCGTCCATGGCACAATAATGGACTGGTTAGTGAAAACAATAATTGTTCCAGCTGGTGGATAGCTTCCCTTGGTTCTCGGCTTTCATTTGACTTTGGACGCCCATTGCATTTCGTTGCCCCAAACTGCAATATATCTTAAATTTAGTTATAAAAGAAAGTACGCTCATTGATTGTTCCAAACATATTTATTGTCGCATGCTTTTATACAGAGACCAACTTATAATTTTTTAATACACAAACGCTCGTAAAAACGTTCGTCATTCCACTAGTTTTTTCTTTGATGATGTTCATCATCGTTATAGCCAAGAAGAATTGCCTAACCAAATTGGTTTATCCCTTGTGTAAAAGTCATATCCATTAAATGTACATGTCCAGGATGAAAGTGCACAGCTTGTCCTGTCAACATCAATTCATTTTCTACTCATTTTTATTGGTTTATAAGTATATTGTTATCAAGTTTAATTTATTTTATTTAATGTATAAGTTGATTTAAGTTTCAATTTATTGTCAACATATGTTATCTATCATTATGAAAAGATTGATCAAATTTCTTTGTGAATTTTAGATGGCATGAAGTTGTGGATTTTGGATTGTTGGTCTATGGGCTATTATGCTGCATTGGCATGTTGGGTTGTAGAGAGAATTTCTATGTTAAGCAAATTAAATGAGGAGATAAAACATAATGAAACAGCAAAATGAAAAAGATAGAGACAAACAGAAAATACATAACACAACATTTACGTGGTTCACCATTAAAATGGCTACATCCACGGGACCAAGGGGAAAACTCCTTTTATTGATCTCATCTCTCTCATACAACAACATTCAGCTTATATAATGATGTATCCACTCACAACATATCATACAATAGTGAATATGCTTTAATAAATAGAAAATTGTTTGCCAAAGATAATGTAACTGGCAAAAATAGTGGAGGTTGTTGTAACGGTTGGGCTTCATCACCCAACAATCTCCCACTTGAAGTCCAACCAGTGCTGCAAAGAAGACTGCTCAAAGATTTTCCCCTACTCCAGGCTCAATGTCATGTCTTCACAATACCAAGAGAAATCCAACTTCATCTTGAAAGCTAAACACCAAAACCTCCATCACAACTAGAATGAGCGCATTCACCGCATCACTTTGTTAACATTCCAACTGCACACATGCTTGAACTTCTCCCACTATACTTTCTTCATTAATGAATCTGTCGGATTGCTCAATACTCCCACTGCATGAATAATGTCCAGATGAATGCATACCTGGAATGAGCGCATTACTCGCATTGCTTCGTTAACATTCCATCCAACAAGGCACCATCACAAGTGGCACCTCAAACTTCTCTAACAAGGGTGACTCGACCATAGGCCACCACTACATTGTAGTCATCTTTGCTACAACAATGAATGTCTCAACAAATGTTCTCTAACCCCAAGAGAATTCCAGCCTCATCCAAGGTTTCCAAGTATCCAAAAGTACCTCCATGATCAATCCATGCTAAGCTCCAAAAAACAACACTGCACCATCATGAAGCTCTCAAATCAAATGACCAAAGTGCTCAATACCAAGAGCACCAACAAGACCACTGTCAAAACTCCCACTGCACGTCTGCATAACTTGGGAACACAACATGACATTGTGATATAACATCTCCACAAAGTAAGACCACATGCTCCAAAGCGCATACCCTGTATAAAAAAAAACCTCTATCATGCCAAACACTCTAATCTATAATCAAGAGTCCACCATGACACAATAACAAATATCCTATAAACAAGAACCAACATCTCTAATCACATGAAGATAACCATCACCCGACAACAACATAACTCTTTCTACCAAGAGCTCCCACTGAAACCTGATACCGATCTATCCATGGTATCATGATAAGCATGCTATAAGTCCAGCTAGTCTAGTAATCATCCCCTTCTTGCCTTATGGAACATCTCTAGCTCAATGTTTGTCAGTGTGAATCATTCTCTTCTCAGTTCACTTTCTGTCCATTTCCTACTTCTCGTTCCTTCCGTCCAATGGTGGTTTTCCTCCAAAACCTGGGATCCGATTACTACTCCTCCATGCGGGTTTCTCTTGGTGTCAGCATTAATCATCTCCAGTAAATCAACAAGTAAATAATGGAGAGCTTGGAGGTTCGACTTTGTTGGGCGTTTTCAAACTCTGGCAACAACTTTACTCAACCTGCAGCAATGAATTTAATCGAATAATATATCTTACTGAATCTCGAGCAACCTGCAAATTAAACATGGCCGAAATAATAACGTTTGCAAAGCCCAAACAACTCGATCATATCCAATAGCTGACTACATTTGAACGATCTGGAAACATATCTGGGGCGATCAATAAAATGATTTTATTCTCAAATACTTGAGTGATCTGACGCACCTCCTTTACATACATGGTGCGACCCATATGGGCAAACAACAAACATGGGGGTGACCCAACCAATCATGACCTCCCCATACCATACGACGGCCAGCAAGACATGAAGTGGGGACAATGGAATTCCCATCGCGACCCCTTACCATTTCACATGGTCGCTTATCATTTAATATTTACGGCCCATTTCTTGGTCGATCGGCAAATAAGGGCGATTGCATTCCAAATCGAGCCTCCCTTTCATTTCAATTTCAATGACCATGTACATGTACCAGCCACGCACCAAAAAAAAACTTGTTCGATGCTAGCAATTTCACACGCCTTGCCAGAGCACATAGGCATCTCAAAAGTTGAACACATCGGTCCCTATTGTTAGATAGTTGTTATATTTCATCGATCAAACATCCCATGATCTGCAACGACTATGAAAACTCCAAACACACAAAACTCATGCACGACACCATATAACCACTCCTCATAAGAGACGAATTTGTACACACTTAGATAAACACGTGATCGAACAACATCCGTTGGAAGGAGATCTCCACACACTGATCGAAGGAAAAAAAAAATCCTCCAAAACTCTCGGTGAAGAGATAATAATCGACCAAGCAATGAAATAACCAATGAAAAAAAATGCTCCAAAATAGAAACCACACTATATCAACAGATGGAAAAATATTACGAAACTCCTGCCTTAGCCTCGAGGCACAAAAAAAAACTTAAATACTATACCTCTCGTTAATTGCCACGTCGACTTCCATCCAAAAAAACCTGTCGTCCATTGCAAGTTGCACTATACTATCCCAAACCTCAACATAAGCCTACAAAATGCATGGGTAAAATAAAAAAATCAAAATCCTAAGATGCGAAAAATGCTCCAAACCCTCTACGAGGTCCAACACCTCCCTGGGCTTTGCTTCGCCAAATGGATTCGCCATCTTCTTCTGCATTGTAGCTTGGTGCTCAAGGTTTGGATGTTTGCATAGCTGCCCATCTTTCTTTTCCTAATTCTGCTCAGAAAATTTTAAAATTTTCAATCTATCTGCTACCTTTATTTTTCTGGAAATTCTTCATCGATTTCCAAAACAGCTTCACTATCGAGCTTCTTCACCAAGCTCTGATGATACCAGTTGTTAAGCAAATTAAATAAGTAGATAAAATATAATGAAACAAAAAAATGAAAAAGATAAGAGACAAACAAAAAACACATAACACAACATTTACGTGGTTCACCATTAAAATGGCCACATCCACGGGAGCAAGGGTAAAAACTCCTTTTATTGATCTCATCTCTCTCATACAACAGCATTCAGCTTATATAATGATGTATCCACTCACACCATATCATACAACAATGAATATGCTTTAATAAATAGAAAACTATTTGCCAAAGATAATATAACTGGCAAAAATAGTGGAGGCTATTGTAACGGTTTGGTTTCATCACCCAACACTCTATGATAATGGATGGTGCCTATAGTGGTATTGTGAGAATCTATTGTTGTTGTAATAGTTGACTATGCTATCATGAGAGGTTCTAGAGATCACTAATCAATGAGTTTTGTGTAAGAACATGGTTGGTGACATATGATTATCATTTTGTTTTAGGGATGGTGGTTCTATTTTTCTTTTTAGGAGCTCTCATAAATTACATTTAAGTTTTTTGATTGTGTTGATGTTATGTGTAATCTTTAAACTTAAGATGATGCTTATCACATTACCCTAGGTAACTTTGGATCATTTTAATGGGAGCTTTGACAAAATTATGGATCCTTTACTTTATAATGGTTATCTTTATAATGGATGTCAATTTCATGAGAACCTCTTGGTTCTTGCTATGAGTAGTGGGATTTTTTTATAGTTCTTGATTTCATCCATAGAGAATGTTTATCTTCATATTCTTTGAGGATGTGGATATCTTTTTGCCATCAACGGCTCCAATGCACTTTGAGTTCTTGGTTGAGATGTTAGTTATGAGTTGTCTATTAGAGATAGATGTGTGAACAATAAGAAATGGAATATAATTCAAATTAAAGCATTAAATATTAAAATATATTTTAAATATAACTAACACCTTCGATAGAGCAAGAAACTATAAACATGAATGAAATAAAATAAAATATTTCACCAAATAGATCTTGCTTTGCCACAAAGATAGTCAAGTGCCCAAAGATTTAATATTTTAAATGAATAATGAGATGTTGGTACTCATACTACCAACATCATGATAAAGTTTAGTTTAGGGACCCTTGAAAATAGCTTGGGGATGGGAAGATTTATAGGTTTGAGATTGGATAATCAATAGAGAGGATGGGCTAAGAGATCAATGATTGAGATCAAGTTGTTTATATAGTTGTGCGATGGAAAGTGGAGCAAAATGATATGTTATAAATGTAGACACCTGAATTTGACCACTCCCATATGGTCAAATTCACCCTTCCATTCCTCTATCCTGCATCCCTCATCCATGTTAATTAAATATTTTATTATTTGATTAATATTCCAGTGTATCCTAATGTCCCCTGAGGTATTTAATAAATCAATTAAATACCTTACCCCTTTCATCTCCAAATTAAATAAATATCCCAATTTATTTAATTTGGTCACTTTAGCCCCAAATGAATTAAATCAATTATTAATTCATCTTTTTCTATCTCCTCATGTCACATACTCCATAGTCCTCTTTAATCTAGATTAATCTAATTAATCTATGATTAGGATGTGGACACCCCTAATCATCATTAGGGTCACATCCTCCATAATCTCCCACTTGCCTCTAATTTGTCATTAGCCTACCTAACCCAACATTTGCACAACCTTAATTACTTAATTAGGCTAACCTAATCTTCATTCCATTTATGGCATGTGTCCTTAGTCAACTTACATTAAATGCATTCTCTATTTGGAGAAGGCAACCCCTTCCCTATGTGAATTTTTAATTCACATTTATTCCTCCAAGGCATTTTAAGGAATTTTAAATTCCTTTTCCCATCCCCATGAAGATTTGTGAGCAATTTTTAATTCCTCACATGTCCTCTCAAGCATATGTGGACAAGAACCTCCTTTATGAAGAGATCTTGTCCATTCCCAAGGTACAACCTAGTACCTCCATGTCACCTCCACATCACGCTTGCCTTCCCACATCATTTGTCACATATCAACTTGTGAGGGCTTGTGAGTTCTCAACTCACCCTAGTCCAAGTGATCTCTTCCACCATGGCTTAATCTTGACCCTCCATGGATTTAGAGGCACTTCCCCTTAAAATAGTGGAAATGTCTCCATTTGCATCACTTCACTTTAGCAATTCAAGCATTCATACACACTTAGCAATTTTCATGCATTCAAGCCATCCATCATTGTTGTAGCCATCTTTAAGCCTCAATCTCACATCCATTCCAATACCCATTTGCACCATTGCATTCCTCATCCTCATAGCATCATTTCAAGCATCATTTAGGTATATTTTTCCAACAAAGGAGCATACATTTCAAACATCCAAAGGGCCAACCAAAACAATCAATTTGAACAAGGTAAAATGTTTCATTTTTATTGTGCTTTGTTTAGATTCAACTAAGCCTAATATTAGTGTTTGTTTTGTGTTTTCATTTTATTGCATTTGGTTTAGTTTTGCATCTTAGAGTAGGTAAAACACACTGCACACATTTCTGGCACGCCCGGTGGGACCCACATCATGGGTCTCTTTTATGTTTGCTTGTTGTTTGAATTTTTGAAGCTTTAGGTTCACACACAAGGGCGAATCTGTCCCCCGACGAGTGAACTTGCTAGACGTAGAGGTGGATCTGCATCAAACACAAGCGAACTCACATTTGCCCTTCTATAAAAAGGGCAAATTTGAATCCCTCGACCCAGACCACCAAGTTCAGAGGTGAATACACTCGAAAGTTAAGGAAGAGGCAGGCCTGATTTAGAGGTGAACTTGCACGAAGTACAAATGTGAAATAACATATGCCTCTTTGTTCAATAGCGAACACGATCTTGCCACTTTACAAAATGAATGATCCTGCATCATTGACAAGGGAGATCTCGTCTCACACAGAGGCGAACTTGTGGTAATCCATAACCTTTTAATTTTTTGATTTGAGCTTCAATTTGATTTTGGTTTTGGGTACTAATCAACTAACTCGTTTGTTAGTGATTATGGAATTTTACTAACGTTTGTGTAGAGAACCGTTTGTCCAAGACCGGTGGTGAAAACTACTAATCCATTTTCTGTAGGACGATCGGTCGAAGACCCTTAGTGTAGATCTGTCTGTGTGTTTTTTTCACACTAATTTAGGCACACATATATTAATTAAAGGGTCAATTAACTTGTTTGTCATGTTTGGGAATGAATTGTTAACGTATCCACTCCCCTTGCACCTTTCGGTGATCCTAGGTGATGAGAAATCATAATTCATTCCAATCCAGTCTAGTCTACCCAAGAAGTGCTATTGCATCTAAGCTCTCCCCTTGCACTATGTGCAAGCCTAGGGACCAGCCGGAATGTCTAGTATTGCCTTCCCTTAGTGAGACCTACCTGGGATTTCATCACCTAGGGGATGATCTTGACCATGTGTTACCGACGGGGTATATAAAGGGGGGAGAACTAAAGTTGTGCCCCAATTTGGTCACATTGTGTTTAGCAAATCGTCGAAGCTAGGGTGATACTTAGATAAGACGTGTAGGGTTGGTCTGAGTTTTTAGTACCTCGTTGGGGCTCCCGATCCACACTTGTAATGGGTTGGTGTTCATGTTTGTGCCTCACATACTTTAGCATATATCGAGGATGCACGAGATAACTTGTTTATCCTAGATAGAGACTTGTGTTTTAGACATGATTTGGTGTAGTGCAGGGGATGTGCACCATACCCCAAAGTTACTCACCATGTACTCCCTTGGGTTGAGATAGAAATCCTCATGGTGGAACATGATAGTCTCTGAGAGAGAGCGTGAAGGTGAGTCTATGGTGTTAGTTGATGACCCTGTGCCACTGAATTTCTAGTTATCTGCCTTCATGAGAAAGGGTGATCCAAATAACCACCCTGGTATCATAGAGTATTAACCTTGGGGTGTCCCCTCAAGGTGGAGGGCCTACATCAAGTTTGTAAACCCTTATGACTAATTTTAGGATTGTGTTGCCTGGAGTGTCTTCTTTGTGCGATACTAGTGCTTTTCGTTAGTCTGAGTTTGTCCAACCATCTATTTTTTGTTTTCAAGTTTGAGTCATTTGCCATAGTCTATCCCTGCCCTCAGTGGTGAGTTTGATTCTCATAGGGGCGAACTTGCATTATGGACAGGTGATCCTACCCTGTAAAGGGGTGATTTTGTGTCTTCATCTAGTCTCCGTCATCTTTTAAGCAAGTTCATCCTTGTCGGGGTGAATTTGCTTGTGGGTCTCTTAGTTAGGTGACCCGACATCTACCTGTTCCCTAAATAAGCAATCCTACCCTACCCATAGGCGAGTTTGTGTCCAGTCCATACCTTTTGAGTCCGCTTGTTCCCTTAGAATAGGCTATCTTGTCACCTTCTTGGGTGAACCTGTTGTCCGTAGGGGCAATCCTGTGTCTCGTCTGTGTCATCCTCATCTACCTATTCCCTAAATAGGTGATCCTGCTGTCCTCAGGGGCGATCGTGTGTCTCATACACATCTCCCTTTTCTATACATCCCTTAGAATAGGTGAACCTATTGACCACAGAGGTGATTCTATGTATTTTTGTACCATCCATGTACGTACAGTTCAAGACATAGGTGATCCTGTTTGTCCGAAAGGCGATCCCATCATAGGCATTTTCATTCCCTATCTGTACATATAAGGAAATAGGTGATCTCGTTAGACTGATAGGCATTTCTGATCATATCCATACATCTCAAGACAGAGGAGATCTTGATTCCTAGATAGGTGATTTTTTTCCCATGCTCGCTTGTTTCCTTTTGAGCATCCAAGAGTTAGGCGATCCTGTTTCCTAGAAAGGCGAACCTATGCTACATAGAGGAGAATCCATTTACCTTTAGATAGGTGATCCTATCAACTAGAGGGGTGATCTTGCTACACACAGAGGTGTATGCATGCCCTATACAAAACTCTCGAGAGTTAATCCTTTGGGCCACTGAATTCCTGTTGCTTTTTGAGACTGATTTTGTGATCATTTTTTTTATCATCATCCATCCACCTGTAATCATCATCTTAGTTTGCTTTCATTTTCCAAAAGTCATCAATTTTTCGATCAAACCACATAGGTTCATCATAAGACATCCCTAGACTGCATATCCATCATCAGTTCATCAATCCCAAATTCTTAGATTTCGTTGTAGGGGTTTTATCCAAGTTGGATTAGGTGACTGATCTCGATTGTCATCATTTGTGCTTACTTAGGATTGTTATCCATCCTAAGTTAGTAATCACCTACGGCCCAATCAATCTACTTCCATCTCGAGGTAGATTTGGTGTCGTAATCATCCTTTTTGTAATCCAATCTAATTATCAGCATCATATGTCATCTAGTTAAACCCCTGAACTTGGCTTAGAGTCAATCTCATTGATCCAATCCAATCAATCACCCAATCCTATCAATCATCTAATCTCGTCAATCAACTTAGTTGAATTCAATCTAATCATCTATCCAAATCATCCCATCCAATCCAATCAACCAACCAATCAATCAATCAATCCTTTAGTCATCATTTAGGTCATCATTTAGGTCACCATTTAAGTGAATCTTAGGAGTAGTGTCATCTTATCCACCCAATTGTTTTGCATTTTCATACTTGTTACCACTCAATCGCAAGAAAAGAAGCTCATGGAACAACAGTCCCAAGGTGCTCAGCCTCATATCCCTCAAGATCAACCTGCTAATGGTGGCTCATCACAATCTAACATTGAGGTTCATAATCAATCCCCTCTCGACGAAAGCATGGTTAGTCAACCCGAGCTCAGAGTCGATGAATATCTTAGTAATCCTACAAATGTGCAAATGACAGATTGTCTCCTTGATGAGCATGGGGATAAGATCTTTGCCACATTACTCCTGAAAGGTATCAAGCCTCTATTGGGGTTTGACTTATCAAAATATGTCAACATTACACCTCCTGCATCCTCGATTCCATCACAAGATCCAAATCCTAGTTCATTAGTCGGGTGCACTTGATCCTAACATCCCTCAAGGCCCTGATCCTAACAATCCTCTTCGTCTTGGTATGCCGCAAGGTCCTTTCAATCTGCAAAGCATGAACATCCCACAAATCTTAACTCCCATACCATCTACACAACCTCTTACACCAAACCAATTGAGTCAATTACCAAGGAATACCAGGGGAAATCCTTTCAATGCACCACCTCCACCTCTGGATCTACACCCACATCAAACTTACTGCCACCTCCATTCACATCTCAACAACTACCTCAAGGAAATATCTCGTCCTTGCATTAGCCTTAGGGTAACCCACAATAGGCACCACCATCACAACTACCTCGTCAACAATCACCACAAAAACTCCCATCATAACCTCCACAACATACCCCAATTCCTTCGCAACCCCCACATCATGCATAGATTACGTCACAACATCAACAACAACATCCACACTAGCCCCAAGGTATTCTATCACAACCCGCTCACCAATCATAGGTCCCTTCTCACAAACCAACATCATCCTATCAATTACCTCTGCACCAACCACAAGTCCCTTAACAACCCCAAATCTCATCTTGACCTCTGTATCAATAGCCACCATCCTACCAACAACCCCCTCAACATACACAAATTTTGACACAATCACAATAATCCTTCCAACAAATGCCAGACAACCTTGTTGCCCAATACCTATACCACCCACAAAGCACTTATTATGTGCAACCCATCACATCCAATCCTAATCCCAATTATTCTTATCACAATCCCCAACAATTCAAGCAATAGTCATCTTACACAAATCCCTAGCAATTGCAACCAAACATCTACTACCAACAGTATAATCTGCAACAGCCCCCATATGCTTCCCAACAATAAACTAGCTATAATTACCAATCTAATCCATACTACTTCCAACAACATCGATCACATCAGAAATGTGTCTCCTCCTCATATTACCAAGCCCATCCATCCTATCAGGATGGTACCTCTTCCTCATATTATCAAGCCTCGCCATCCTATCAACAATCTTATGCCAATCCCCAATCCACACACCCTAAACCATATCAGCAAAACCCTTCATATATGCCTTTTCCATCGTATGATCAAACCATCATGACAACATCCTCATCATATCAGAAATATTCCCCTTACAATCATTCCAATCCAACCAATCCTTTGTCATTAGCACCTGTCAATAAGGAGCGGGAGAAAATAAAATCTGCCTTAAAGGACTTGCAAGCAGGGACATCCAAAATGTCTTTCAAATTTGAAGAAATTTGTCCCTATCCATTTGATCCCTCCATCTCACTTGTCCCCTTTCCTAAGCACTTTGAAATTATGAATTTTGATTAATACAAAGGAAAGAGTGACCCAAGAAACCACCTGCAAGAATTTTATACACATTGCCAAGAGGTCTTACATAATGACAACTATCTCTTGTGATTATTCCCTAGGAGTCTAACAGGGATAACTCTAGACTGGTTTATGGGTCTTCCAAAGGGGTCCATCTCTTCTTTCATAGATCTGTCAAAAAAATTTATTACACACTTCTCCTTCAACTTGGAGAAGGATATTGATACTTTAGATCTCTTGAAAGAAAAAGAATGTGAGGGAGAAACTTTTGCAAGCTACCTACAAAGGTGGTGCACCCTAGCTAGTCAGCTAAAATACCATCTCAGTGAGAAGGACATGGTGACCATTTTTGTTACAAACACCCATCCTAATATGGCACATAATCTCAACCTTCATTGTGTTACAACCTTTTCAGAGGTCATAGAAAAATGCACTATCATTGAGAGGACCCTCATTGCTAAGGGACAAATCAAAATCTATAACCCAGATAAGGATAAGTCATCTAGGGATAAGTCCCACAACTAAAATAAAAACAAGAATGTTTTCAATGATGGTGTCACTGATACCAAGCATGTCCAAGTAACCAACACCTCACAAAGATCGCAATACATCCTCAATCAACCATTGGTTTCCAATGTCATATATGTGCCACATGGTGCACCACATCCTCCTCCACAGTCCAATTAGTATAACCAAGGAAATAACAAGCACACATTCACTCCTTTGGAATAATCCTTGGATACCATTTTCAAGAGGCTCTTGCAAGAAAATTATCCAGTCACTTATCCTATGACTAAGCCTTTTGACGAGTCGAAACCAAAACCCACATGGTATAGGGAAAACGAGTATTGTGGCTTTCACAAAATTAAAGGTCATTCCACTAACAAGTGTAAGGGACTTACAATGTATATCCAAGATATTATAGATCAAGGTGATATAGTAGTGGATGTGAATCAGGGGACATTGTCCAATTCCCAACTACAAATATATCAAAATGCTTTCCCCAAGCACAACCAAGGCCCCAGTACCTCCAATGCTAATCCCAGGCCTAACAATACTAATAGCCAAAATAACAACATGAACAATGCTAGCTATAAGAATGTACCTTATAACTACGATGGCATTGTTATGTGCATTAGCCAGGTAGAGTCGTGCGTATCCATGATTTGTGTTAAAGGACAAGAACCGCAATGTGCTATTACTATGCACCGCACCCGCATATCCATTCCTGGGCCTTCTACGTCATCCCAACCAGCTCTTGTGAGCTCCCAATACAATATTCTTGATCATCTTGGAAAGACTCCCACTCAAATATCCATTTTAGATTTGCTTAAGTCTTCCCCCATCCATCAAGAAATCCTCACCAAAGATCTTTAGGATACACACATGCCTAATGATATAGATCCTACCCAATTTCAAGCCTTAGTAGGAAAGTTTTCATCCACATATTAGTTGGGATTCAGTCAAAATGATATGTCATCAATCGATTCACACCATAATTGTGCCCTGCACATTGAAGTCCTTCTACCCGCCATAAAGTGAAAAGGGTCCTGGTAGATAATGACTTTTCCCTCAACCTCTGTATGCTAAAGTTCATAAAAAAGGTAGGGTATACCCATGCTAACTTGAATAATCAAACCATCAACATCAAAGCTTATGACAATGCAAAAAGAGACTATGAAGGAATTATTTGTCTTCCTATTCATGTTGGCCCCATCGTGCACTACACCACATGCAACGTCCTTGATCTGGACCTCCCATACAACCTTCTCCTTATTTGCCCATGGATCCATCCCATGTAGGTCGTTCCGTCCACCTACCATCAATGCTTGAAATCCCCATACAATGGGATGGAAATAACTGTACAAGTAGATCCACAGCCTTTTGAGTACTACCACGCTTTAGAAGCTTCCTTCCCTCACTCCCACTACTATCCAAGAGTTGAAGTGTGGGAACCTTAGGCATTGTCTTCTAGTCCATCCTCTAATTCATCATTTACCACATCATCCACTCCATCCACTGCATTTGAATCCACCATCACCAAGGTCCAGATCATAGATAAAGGCTGCCGAGAATATGAGATGCGTACATCTCTAAATGTGGCAACCATGCCTCCATCTCCTCACACCTATGGTCAACCTTCTCAGTCTACACCAAAGGAAGAAGAGAAGACAATAACTATCAGCTCTAAGAACATGGGGTCTACCACTTTTCAGTCCCTAGGAATACAATAAGATCAAGAAGATGATGATATCAGTCAATGTATATATAGGGAAGAACCTGAGTCATCACCTCTTCTCATCGAATACTTTCAAGAGGTTTATCCCTATGCATCAAGTTTAGCAGAAAAATACAATTATCAGGGGGGAGGTCTTGGTGTGGAGGAACAGGGAAGATTGCAACCTATTGAAACACCTGTGCAACCTAGAAACTTGGGCTTAGGCTATGACAAAAAGAAAAAGGGTCCTGCAACATCCACTAGCACCTCTAATAATGTCAATTCAGATAATGATTTCCTTGTCGTCATACCAGAAGAAGAAGCTATTATACTCTCATATGATGATGTAGATCTCCCTTCCCTATTTGACTCCACATCAATCTTTACCATTAGTCTTTCCCTCTACCACCTCAACCTTATTGATTGGGACTTATGAGGTAGCACACCTATAGACACTTTTCCTTCAATGGACACTTACGTGCATCTCATGGGATTGGGGGAAGATGAACACCCTAACCACAAAAGAAAAAAGAAGCAAAATAAAAAAGGGTCATCTAGTGAAAACATCCCTGAGGCATTTCTTGACTCATCAAAAATAAAAATAAAGGTAGTGTTTGATAGTGAAAAACTTGATGAGGCACTGGAGGATGGGGATGTTCATCTTCCCCTTGTTGGAACTCACTTGTTCAAATGGTCTTCCATCCTGATTGAAGAGATGCAAGAGGTCAATTTGGGAACACAAGAAGACCCCAAAATCACTTACATAGCCAAATCATTGTCAGAGGAAGAGCATTCTATCATTTTTAACCTAGTAAAGGAAGGAATCATCAACTTTGCATGGATCTATTCAGACATGCCAGGACTAGATCCCGCATTGGTTGTACACCATTTGGATATTCATCTGGATGCCAATCCTGTTAAACAAAAGCTAAGAAAAATGCATCCCTAGGTGGCCTTGCTCATCAAGAAAGAACTAGAGAAATTGTTAGAGGCTAGGTTCATAAGACCTATTGATCATTCTAAATGGATAGCCAACATAGTACCTATGGACAAACCAAATGGGAATATCAAAATTTGTATAGACTTTCAAGATCTTAACAAAGCTTTCCCAAAGGATGATTTCCCGCTTCCAAACATTGAGATGTTGACCGATCTCACAGGAGGACATGAAATGCTATCCCTTATGGATGGCTTTTTCTGGCTACAATCAAATTAGAATCACACCTAAAGATCAGCATAAAATTGCCTTCACCACTCCTTGGGGAACCTTCTGCTACAATGTCATGCCCTTTGGTCTCAAAAATGTAGGGGAAACTTACCAACATGCAATGAGTGTTATCTTCCATGACCTCATCCATCATAATGGAAGATTATGTTGATGATTTTCTAGGGAAGTCCAAGACAAGAGAAGAACATCTCATGATCCTGAAGAAAATATTTGAACGGTTAGAGCAATACAAGCTACGCCTCAACCCAAAAAAGTGTGTGTTCGTTGTCACATTTGGAAAGTTATTGGGCTTCATAGTCTCCAGAAGAGGTATTGAAGTAGATCTATCCAATGTCAAAGAAATAATCAAAATGCCCCTGCCACGCAATCTCAAGCAATTAAGGAGCCCTCAAGGGAAGCTACAGTCCATCAAGCACTTTATAGCTCAACTTGTTGGTAAGTGTCAATCATTCACACATCTCCTATGCAAAGACACCACCTTCAAGTGGGATCCAGAATGCCAGTGAGGCTTCAAAAAAATTAACGAGTATCTAGCTCATCCAACCATTCTAAACTCACTCAGTAACATGACCCACTTGGCCATGTGGCCATTTATGGAAGTTCTAGATAATAGATACTTGAGTGGGTCAACTTTTGATATTAGCTTGATGGGATGACTGAGCATGTAGTGACGAAGCTTTTGTGAACCGAAGACCATTGCTAGGCAAGTCTTTTCCATTGGGGAATAGTTGAGCTCATAACCCACAAGTGTTTGACTGATGTAATAGATTGCACATTCTTTAGAGAGTTTATCATGTTGTGCTAGTGTAGACACGTAAAATATACTGATTGACATTGTGCATCTGATCCTGACTTACTAACATCGTTTCTTCCTGAATCATCCCTCGGTCTAACCATTTAATCAAATTCCCCTATCTGATTAAATTCATCAATATTCATCTTTTAATTAAATAAATCATTTTATCTAATCAAGTCAATCTCTTTTGTTAATTAAATCAATTCATTTGATCTAATTATCCCCATTTAATTAAATAATCAATTTATTTGATTAAATCTCTAAAGTCTATCCATTAAATTAAATAAATTAAAACCTTATTTGATTTAATCTAACACCATCTCTTTTAATTAAATAAATCAAAATCCTTATTTAATTAGCCTCTTATCATATTCCTCTCTTATTTGATTTAAATAAATCCATAAATCTAAGTCAAATAAATCACATCATCAAATCTCTTGTTAAATTATTTAATCCTTGATTAATTTAACCTCATCTCATGTTACATCCTCTAGATAATGCAAGTTGCACATGAAAATAGATTTAATTCATTTATTAAATCTCTATTTTCATCACAAGGCATCTTTTGGAATATTCTCTCAATTTGAATTCAAAAATTCCAAGTCAACATGTACATCCAACAAGGCAATAAATTCATCTTACATGTCCTTTGCCTTGAGCTAAGTGGCATTTATTGCATTTTCCCTTCCCTCTTGCATGTCATTTCAACAAATTTGAATTTCAAATATTGGCACAAACCCCAAATCTTGCACATCCATCATCCATTCATAGCTTGACAAGTGGCATCATATCATTGGATGAATGTTAGTCCCACATTGCTCAAATTTGGACATTCATCCATCTTAGAATTCTCTAAATAAAGAGCTCATATCCTCATTTCATCATCCACAATCCAAGCAAAGTTACCATGCTCAAATATCTCTTGAATTCCATCCATTATCATTGAGTCATAGCTAGGTTTTTCATATTTTTGGCTTGGAGTCTTCATTCTTCATCAACAAAGTGGATCAATCTCTTCAACATTCGAAGCTTGCATCTTAGGAATTGGGAAAGGGCCGATTTTCACATCAAATTGGCACCAATTCCCCCATGGGATCATGAGTTTGCACATCTAATTAGGATTTAATCTTTATTTTGTCATTTTCATTGTATTCTTTGCTATTTTCTTTCCTAGTTTGAGGTTGTAAATGGATTTCATGGGGAATCCTTGTTTATGCTTGCAATATCTAACTTGAGGTGTTTATTCTCTTTGTTTTGCAGGTATCTAGATTGGGGTTCATACATTTGGTGCTAGAAGGAGGGCTGGATATCATTATTTCTAATCTTTTCTTGAAATTTCTACGTTTTTCTTCACACAGAAAATTCCAATGTTGGGAGCTCATCATCGTTGTTTTGGCACTGCGGGCTCGTCAGCGTCGCTATAGGGCACCACTTAAAACACAAACTATGCCGCTGGACTCATCCCACCAAAAGTTTTGAATTTTAAACTCCGTTGCTGGACTCGCCGACTTGCAAAAACTTTCAAAAAATATTAAACTCTGACGTTGGATGCAAATTGCGATGCTGGGCAAAAATTGCCATGCAGTTGAGCTCTCTGTCCCGGCACAGAGCATCACTGACTGGTAAGCTGCGCTATGAGGGCACCACTCAGAAACCAAACTGTGACACCATCACGAGTTGTGATGCTGGGAGATAGTAAAAAGGGAAAATTTAATTTTAGCACGTGCTTTTGATTTATGATTGATTTTTCCTCTATTTTATGCTTTTTAATTTATGTGTTTTTCTAGAATCTGATTGGTTTTTTTCCTCTTTGTAGGTGGGAAATCAAAATCAAAAGAAAGAGAAGCATGAGAAGGATGTTCATCAAATCAAAGTGTTTTTAAACACTTTAGTGTTTATTTAACACTTCTTTAAGAATTTGTTATCTTCTCCCTCTTAGGACACTAATTTTCGTTTGGGCTTAAAAAGAACCTTTTTCATTTCTTGCAAAGGCTAAAATGAACTTTAGGATCACAACTTACTAGATGTTATTTATTGGATTAACAAATTGAACAAATGTCATTCACTTGTTTTTTTGGTGCTCTAAAATGAATTCATTATTGCTTTGTGGATTTAAAAGGACAAGTGTAACTTTGTTTTTTGTGAAGGCTTACTTGAACTAAAGGCATAAAAAAGGACGTATGTGCTTCTCTCGCACTTTATAAGCGATCTTGAGAATCAAAAGGCCTTGTTCATGACTTTGGGTTGAGATAAAGGAATCACCTCCACACTTCAATTTGGGTTTAAAATTGAACAACATCTTGTGCGAGTGTGAGTGGGGGCATTATTGCATATATTCTCTCTTCTTGTTGCCAACAAGGATTGATCGAGTTACGAATAGTGTTGTTCATTCACTTTTGTTTATCCTAGAGGGCCTGCCTTAGGGAAAAAGTACTCACCCAAGGGAATGACTCAACTGGTAACACTCTAAAGCCAAGAGTATTTCCAATCGGGATATAAATGTGGATATTCGAAGAATTTCCAATATTATGCAGTTGATTCCGACAAGATGGATCCGAAAGGGGACTCTTGTCGTATGGGTCAATCTCCACGAATGGAAAGTCCTTACTAAAACCCATGTGCTAGAATTTTCCAAAATCCTTTTACCTATTTGTTGGTGCAAGAACGGTCATTCTGAAGCCACCTCACACTTTTACAGTCTTCTAATAGAAATGGAAAACATGCCATGGGAGTTTCATGGGTGTTGATGCTTCACTGCCCCGTATAAGTGAGTGTCGTGGAGGGGAGCTAGTGGGGTCAAGCATCTAACCATTCACTAGAGATAAGTGTAGCTGGACTTTTCCAAGTGGGAATCCAACAAATATTTTCTTACACATCCATAGGATTTTACTTATTCTTGGGTTACAAAATGCATTGCTTGATCGATAACATCTCAAAAACAGACACTTAACATCATCCAAATTTCAAACCCTTTTGAGGACAAATACAATTGACTCAATCCATATGTTATTGCTTTCCCTTGGGATTCACATCCTTAGAGGTTTCTAAACATTGGATTATATCTCAATTTGTCTTCTTAAGTAAACAATAGGAAACCCTTTCCTTAAGATCATTGAATTTCCACATAACATATCTTGTGGGGTTTGAAGAAATTAAGACATTGGACATCTTAGTTTGAAAATATAATTGAAGAAAGTGTTTTTGGTAAAATAAAGAAATTAAGCAAATCTAAGAAAAATGAACTTTCATATGTGTTGAAGACTCATAACCCCAAAGCAAAAATCATTGATTGAAAATCCAAAATCATTTCTTGTTTACAAAAGTCTTTAGGAAGCATTTGCATGCTCTTCAATACCTAGGTCTAGGCAAACAAGGTATACCTTTTTAGGTTCATCTTAGGATCAAAACATACCAAAAACCTTTTTCATCCATCCTTCAAAACATCCAAACAACATCATCTCACAAATCACCTTTTGGAAATCTTGAAATAATCCTTAGTACTAGGCTTTGTGGCAAAAATCAAAATCATCAAAATCATTGAGACTAAATCCTTGAAAACATTATCAAAATCACCTTTGGCTAGGTATGTGTAGATGCATCATTTTGCATATGCTTAGTCAAAGTTATCAAAATCATCTTTTCTAGCTTAGTATGTGTAGATTAATCCTTCTTCATGAATATACTTAGTGAAACAATCATCTTGTTTGAATAGGTGTGGGTAGATGCATCCTTCTCCTCACACATATTCAAATCATCATCCTTTGAAAAAAGCTATCCATTAGATCATCATCCAACATCTTAGGGTCTCTTTGTTCAAAATCAAAAGTGCAAATCAAAACCAAGGACAAAATCCCAAATAAAAAACAAATCAAAATCAAAATCCTCAAAAATCCTAGTATCTCATTCAAGATTAATCAAAAGACCATAACATATGTATCATCCATCCCTAAACATCATCATCATATTATCACCTTTGATCCTGAAGGCATCCTAAAACTTTCTACTTTGGGACATAAAGTAAAGATCGATCCAAAGAATCAAGAGATTCATCTCCCATATTCTCGAAGATTGATCCTTGTTTTATGGTTCTAACTAGATCTCAATACAAGAAGAGTATGGAAGCCAACAAAGAAACACCCGCTTCAAGTGATCTTAGCAAAACAAACGCAGAAATGAATCCCGCTAAATCAAGTAATCCTTTGACCCTCTCATCATCACAAAATCCACAAGAAGAAAACCAAGGAGAGGACCTTACTTTTGGAATGTCTCGCGAGGAAATGACTGAAATGCTCCAAAATCCAGACAACCATAGAATCATCAACATCATGATGAGACTTAACCCTTCCTTATACATGCTTGAGCTAGCAAAACAAGGGGCCAAGTTACCTTCGGATTTTGATGTGAGTACTATAGTGGAGAAATCTTTTCCTCCAATCTCATCCACCATTCCCATTTCATCTACATCCCCATCTCAAAACTTCACATAGAACATTCTGCAAATCACAACATCTTTTGCTCCAACACAACCCAATGTTAACAAGGGAAATGCATTTCTCAATGCTCTTCAAGCACACCTCCTTGTTAATAATCAAAATTTGGATGCAAACACCACATTGGAACAAAATATACCCCAAAACCCATTACACAAAAATGTTCCTCTCACCTTCCATCATGTTCCATCATCATCATTTTTTCACGCAACACCTCAAACACCTCTTCTCACAAATTCGTAAGAAGAGGGAGATATGTTTGGACTAAGGGGTATGTTCGACACCATGACATTTTCACAACTCACACCCCTTACATTTCCACCTCTTCCACCATTGCCATCATCATCCACATCACTCCTTGGTTTAGGGCTTCCCCCTCTACCAAGTATCAATCAAACCACCATCCCAAATATCAATCAAGGAATTATGCCAAACGCTCAAAATTTGTCGTTGATATTGCAACAACAAACAACAAACACACAAGCAATGGCAACATCATCAAACACCCCCTTAACATCACAAAGCATGGTCTTTCAAGGACCAACCACATCAATAGCACCATCCATCACACAAAACACCAACACCACCTTCACAAACACCATTCCAAATCCACCTCCACCCCCACCATCATCAAATTTCACCACATCAAGCCAATACGACGCAACATTGCAAGCTGCTTTCCAAAGAGGATATCAACAAGTTCAAAAACAAAAAGCTGAACAATTAGCTGCTCAACAAGCTGCTCAAGCCACAGAAGCCGCATTACAAGTGCAACAAGCACAACAAGCCCAAGCATTATTGCAACAACAACAACAACAACAAGCCGTCCAAGCTGTGTAGGCATCACAAGCATTACAAGCACAAAGATCCGCTCAAGCACAACTTCTATTGTAGCAACAAGTAGCACAAGAACAAGCAACACAAGCACAAGTCGCACAAGTGCAAGCTCAATATCAAGCACAACTTTTGGCACAAAGACAAGCATCACAATTGCAAGCATATCAACAAGCATTAAAGCAATACCAAGAACAACAAGAAGCAGCAAAATTGGTAGTCCAACAACAAGCGTTGTTGGAACAATAGCAATCACAACAACAAGTGTTGTTGGAACAACAACAAGCACAACAACAATCACAAATCTTAGCACAACAACAACAAGATTAATAACAAGCAGTGTTCATACAAAAGCAGGTGGAAGCCTACCTAGCTCGGATAACATATAGATACCATTGAACAACACACCAACTAATCTACCCATCCAACCCATGATTGAAACACCCCAAAACACTTTCATCCCACCCCCTGATCCCCAAAATGATGTGACGACACAATTGAGGTTTCTCTCACAACAAGTGCTTGACCTTCAATCAGGGCGAACAACCAAAATGTCAAGAAACTTGTGTCCCTATCCATTTGATAGGAGACTAGAGATGAAACCATTCCCTAAGGGATTTGAGATCCCTAAATTCAACAAATATCGAGGGAGGGGAAACCCTAAAGATCACATAAGGGAATTCCAGGTTCATTGCATGGAGGTCGCATATGACGATACTTATCTGATGCGGCTATTCCCTAGGAGTTTGGTAGGCCACGCTATAGAATGGTTCTCTCGCTTACCTTCAGGCATTAGAACATTCCAAGAAATTAGGGACACATTCATTAAAAATTATGCATGCAACATTACAATGGATGTTAGTCTCAAATAATTATATGCTCTAAAGCAAGGAAAGAGTGAATCATTCACCCCATTCTTACAGCGATGGCGATCCAAGGCCAATCAGAGCAAGTAGACCATGCCAGAAGAACAACAAGTTTGCACCATCATAGCCAACCTTGAAGGCCACTTGGCATTTCATCTCAAGGTTCAGGGAATCACCACATATGATCAACTAATTCCCAAGGTGCTTAGCATCGAAAGAGCCCTTGTGACTCAACCTACGGAATCAACATCATACCATGAACAGCAAAACAACCGCCCACCATCCAATTACAATGATAAACCTCACACATGGGAAAGGAATAAAATTTTTACTAATGATGGTGTCGTTGATGCCAAGGTGGTCATTAGTGGCCCATGCCAACATACACCCACACCGCAAATCCAAACACAACACCAAAACACTCATCACACAACATACCAACCCAACAATAATCCAACCATCAATAATCTCAATGACCAAAGGGGACCACCCCAATGTAAAATTTATCCAAAATGAAAATACACCATTTTGGGAGAACCACTTGAGGACATTATGAAAAAATTGATCGACGAAAAACTCATCAAGCCTCCTACATTTGAGAATTACCAAGAACCCGATGTCAAACCTCCTTGGTATAACAAGAATCAACTTTGAAAATTTCAAAAAATCAAAGGCCACACCACAAACAGTTGCATGAGACTCAAAAACATCATCCAAGATCTCATTAATAAGAAAATCATAAACGTGGAACAACCTACAGGAAATCGGGATCTTAAAATATACATGAATCTAATGCCGAATCATGGCAAAAGAGGGAACAAAAATGATAAAGGGAAGGGCAATGCAAATTATGTCTATGAATCAGTAGTGGCCTCCCTAAATGAGGACTGCATGGTCATCACCATCAAGGGCACCCATGCCGAAGATTGTGGAGTCACCACAAGAGGTGGCAAAGTCACCATTGCAAGATCATCCCAACCAAATAGAGTCCCTACATCTAGATCCGTTCCTAATGGCTACAATGTCCTAGATCAACTCAAGATAATTCCAACACACATATCCATCATGGAATTGTTTAAAATATCATCAGCACATAAAAATATCCTCGAGGAAGCATTAGCCTCATCCACTGTCCCTGTAGATCTTGATGTAGAGCGATTCCAAGCTATGGTCAGAAAGATCATAACACCTAATCTCCTTACATTTTCTGACCAAGATTTCCCCACCCAACCATCTCACAACCACACACTTCACTTCGAAGCCATAGTACATAAAACCAAAATCAAAAAGGTCTTGGTGGATGGAGGTGTAGGTTTGAACATCTATTCTCTCAGCCTGATCAAGCAGTTGAAAATATTAGAAGATTCCATCGACAAAGGAAAGGGCATCACGATAAGAGCATATGATGACCAAGAAATATTGTCTCAAGGCACGATTAAACTCCCTATTCAAGTAGGGCCAACGCTCATGGAAACCACTTGTCAAGTCTTGGACCTTGACTTGCCGTATAATATCCTCCTTGGATGCCCATGGACCCATGCGATGAAGGCTATAGCATCAACCTTCCACCAATGTGTGAAATTTACACATAATGGACAAGAGGTTACCATCCATGGAGATCTAGAATCTTTCTCATATTGCAAAAATATTGAAGCAAAGTATTACAAAATCCCCCAAGTGCCAAAAAATGATGAGGGACCATCCACACCATACATCAACCCCGCCACTCTCACGTCCACTTCTGCAACAGAGACACCCACCACTCCCACCATTCCCACCATCTCTGACATCAAGCTCATTATCCAAGAGGATGGTTGTGGAAGCTACAAGCTCTCTAACAATGCTTTTGTTATAGGAGAGTTACCACAATCTCCTAGATCACGGGGGCGCCCACAAGAAAACCAGGCTTCCACATCACAAATGTCTCCTAAGGACTATCCCAAATTCACAAGCTGGGGAGACCTTGGCCAGGAAGTTATTGAAGCAGATCCATCACACATGCTATATCAAGATGAAAGCCCAACAACTAATTTTCCAATGGATGAGACAAGCAAGGGCTTGCAAATGATTCTCGCAATGGGCTACAATAGAAATCAAAGATTGGGACAAAACAACAATGGGCTCATAATACCTATCATGCCAGAGACATGACCCATAACAAATCTTGGCCTTGGATGTACCCCTCTGAGAATAGCCATACATGGCTGAAGTCCTCCGGTTAGAACAGTTAATATTTATCCTCAGCCAATACTAGCAGAAGTACGCTTACTAATACTCATAGGTAGAGACATACATAACTTTATAACTGAGGCCTATATTATTAGTGATGACGAAGGTACCATGACTGATCTACCTAGGCTATTCGAAGATACCTCCCTGTGCATGATTAGTACCTTATCCTTCGAACCAGACCAACTAAATCATGAGATCTATTTAGTGTACCCCCAACTGATCGACTATGACCAACGAGGACCACCAGTTCTTGATATGTTTGAAAATGATGAGGCACTCTTAGAATTCATGGGATTGAGGGATAACATTCCAGAGGGATATCATAAGGTAGGGTTTATAATGGAGTTGGACACACATGCCTATTATAGGGAAATGATTGAATCCTTTAGTTGCAAAAGTGAGAAACTAAGAATCATATCCAAGTCCTTGAGTGAAAACCACACTATGGCACTCTCTAACAAGAAAAAAGTAAAAAGAAAGGATGTATCCAATGGTGAAAACCTCTTTGAGGTGCTGGAGGATGAAGGATTCAATCTTCCTTTAAGAGCTATTCATCAGGAGAAGTCAACAGTCTTGGCTGAAAAATTTAATCCTGTCAACCTAGGAACAGAGGAGACCCTGCATATCAGATTCTATGCAGAATCACTATTATCAGAAGATCAAGAACTCCTAGCAACATTCCTAAGGGAAAGGAAAATAAACTTTGCATGGAGTTATGTTGACATGCCAAGACTTGGTCCAGATACTGTGGTTCATCACGTAGCAGTGTATCTAGAAGCAAAGCTGGTCAAACAAAAGCATCCTCAAATTGCTCTGTTAGTCAAAATGGAGCTGAAAAAGCTACTAGATGCAGGATTCATACGACCAATAGATTATCCAGAATGGGTGTCAAATTTGGTACCTATTTCAAAACATGATGGAGCCATCAGAATCTATACGGACTTCAGAGATTTGAACAAGGCATGTCCAAAGGATGATTTTCCACTTCCTAACATCGACATGATAATAGACATGATAGTAGGGCATGAGATGCTATCACTAATGGATAGATTTTTAGGACACAATCAAATCATGATAGCAAACGAAGATCAACATAAGATGACTTTCACTTGTCCATGGGGGACCTACTACTGGAACATGATGCCATTCAGCCTAAAGAATGTAGGAGCAACATATCAAAGGGCCATGACATTAATATTCCATGACATGATCCATAAAACAGTCGAAGACTATGTTGACGATATCCTAGCTAAGTCCAAAAAAAGACAAGATCATATAGCAACCCTAGGTGCCATTTTTAACAGATTGGAGGAGTATAAAGTCAGACTAAATCCCAAGAAGTACGTCTTCAGCGTACAATCAGGTAAATTGCTAGGATACATAGTGTCCATGAGGGGTATCGAGGTGGATCTAGAAAAAGTGAAAGCAATCCTTGAGATGGAAGCACCAAAGACATTAAAACAATTGAGAGGCCTCCAAGGAAGACTTCAATCCATCTGACGATTTATAGCACAACTGGCAGACAAGCATAATCCATATTCTCACCTACTCCACAAGGGGGTAGCATACAAATGGGATACAAAGTGCGAAGAGGCATTTAACAAAAGCAAGGAATACGTACTGACACCACTAGTGTTAAGGCCACCCATCCCAAAGAAGCCATTGATCTTATATGTGTCAGCAACAACAACAACCCTTGGAGCTCTCCTAGCTTAGCATGATGAAAATAGAATGGAGAGGGCCATATATTACATCAGTAGGACAATGGTCAGTCATGAGCTAAACTACTCATTCATCAAGAAAGCTTGCCTCACAGTAGTGTTTGCATCCCAAAAATTTAGACATTACATGTTGGCACACAAGATAAAGCTCATCACGAAAATCGATCCCCTCAAGTATCTCTTATCAAAAGTAATGCTCACAGGGAGAATGGGAAAATGGGTAATGATACTATCAGAGTATCACATCGAGTATGTAGAGTAGATAGCCATTAAGGGCCAAGTTATTGCAGATCAACTACCAGAGGCACCAATCTATTCTAAGAATCCTCTTGTCTCGGAGTTTCCAGATGAATCCATCTTTAACCTCAACATAGCTGACTACTGGAAACTATACTTCGATGGTTCATACACACAACATGGGTCAGGAGTTGGTGTCTTCTTCATCACCCCACAAGGGGATTGCATACCAAGGTCATACAAATTGGCATTTCCTTGCACTAATAATATTACAAAATATGAGGCTTTGACTATAGGTCTTAGGATAGCAGTGCAATGGAACATCATAGCTCTCAAGGTGTATGGAGACTCTCAGTTGATCATAAATAAAGTCAATAATAAATATCAGACCAATGATGAAAAGCTCACTCCATACAAGAAATTGGTGGAGACTCTAAAATAATCCTTCATTGACATAACATTTGAGCAGATTCCAAGAACCAACAACAGAGCAACATATGCCATGGCAACAATTGGGTCCCTATTAGACATCCCTCACAACATTCCAAAGTATAAATTCCTAATTGAGTAGCTTCTCATTCCCGCATTCGAGGTACCAGAATCAAAATATGTGTGTGAAATCGTTGGTCTTGGCGATCCTTGGTATCATGACATCTATACATATCTTCGAATGGGAGTCATATCCGTTGACCTACCATCAAATCTAAAATGAACCTTTGTCAAAAAGGCATTTAGATTTGTCATCCTAGGTGATACCTTATACTGTAGAAGCATAGAACGTACCTTAATGTGCTGCCTAAATGCTGAGGAGGCATTAACTGCTCTAACCGAAGTTCATAATGGTATCTATGGGTCGCACTTGAGTTGAATGACCATCGCTAAGAAACTGCTGAGGATGGGGTATTACTGGCCCACAATGGAAAGAGAAGCACATGATCATGCTAAAAAGTGTCTACAATGTCAGCAACATGGGGACCTCATCCATGCTCCAGCTAAAGAGCTCCATCCTATTGTCACACCATGGCCCTTTTCATAGTGGGGACTCGATTTCATCCAAAAAATCACACCCACCTCATCCAATGGCCACAAATTCATCATAACCACAACCAAATACTTTACTAAGTGGGTAGAGGCCATACCCATGACGTATATAACTGGGAAGCAGATCTCAAAATTCATCCTGAACTATCTCATCTGTCGTTACGGTGTCCCACAAGCCATTATCTCAGATAATGGGACACCATTCAAGAACCAAGAGGTTCATGAATTGTGTGATAAATTCAAAATCCAACATCGCTTCTCCACCCCATACTATCCCCAAGGAAATGGCCAAGCAGAAGCCACAAACGAAACCATCCTTAAAATCCTCAAGAAAACAGTCAATGATGCAAGTTGTGACTGGCATCTGCAACTTAATCCCACCCTCTGGGCCTATCAAACCAGTATCCACACACCCACCGATGCTACCCCATTCTCCTTGGTCTATGGATCAGAGGGGGTTCTCCCCATTGAGATCGAGCTCCTATCCCTCAGGATATCACTACAAAACCTCATCACGGATGAAGAATACAAAGTATCAAAACTAAATGAGCTAGAGTTACTAGATGAGAGATGCATAGATGCTTTAAATCATTTGCAAGTCTATCAAAATAGACTCAAACGGAGCTACAACAAGAAAATCAGAAGCAAAACTTTCCAAGTCGGAGAATTGGTCTTAAAATAAAATCAGAAAAATGTCCCAAACCCAAGCAACAAAGGCAAGTTTGAACCTAATTGGTTGGGACCGTTTGTCATAATGACAAGTTACAAGTCAGGGGTATATCAGTTATCAACACCCGAAGGGGAACCCCTGTAGGAGCCCATGAATAGCTCCCATCTCAAAATGTTTTATGCCTAAATCTTCCAAGGTATAGAACCAAAAATCTAAAAAAATAGAAAATGTCCTAGAAAATGGTTACTTTGGCGAAAATCTAGCAAATAGGTGTCTTGGTAACAACAAAAAAAAATCCAAAAAAATTAGAAAAAGGATCAAAAATAGTAAAGAGAAAAATCGTCCTCTAGTGAAAACCACTTTGGTGGCACTTTGGACAAGTACCTTGGTGAAAACCTGGTAAATAGGTACCTTGCATAAATAAGCACTTTCCATCCACTAGGATCTTTATGGCTTGTTCAACATCATCCTTCCATTTTGCTTCCATCATCCATTGCATTCAGGTCTCCATCCATCACTCATCCACTCGCATCCGCACCATAGCTTGGTCCTATTTTCGTATCATGATCCCTCCTAGTACTACTTGGCCCATCCTCAAGGTTAGTTTGTCTTGCCTTTATCGGAGTAGTCTATTACATCACGCTGGGGGCATGTTCTTATTGGATCAGATTTGTGTATATCTGTATACCAACATTCCACTCCACCAGCATATAGGATAGAGAAATACTCTCCCTTTGCATACTCATTCTGCAGGTTGCCATTCTAAGAAGCTTTGCTTATACAATCTGAGAGCAACAACTTCAAGCAAATCACAGGAGATAGAGAACAATGGAATGATTCTAAAGAAGCTCTGTTTGATTTCTTTTATTTCATTTTATTTATCTTTCTTTAGTTTAATGTTGCATTGGTGTGTTTTTGTTATCTCATTTTGATACTAACATTTCCCACACACATTTTTTGTGCCCACCGTAGGGCTCTTGCCCCAATTTTAACATCTTTTTGTAGATTTTTTTGATAGGTTACAACCAAAAGAGCGTATTAGTGCATCAAACATGCTTCAGCGCAGATCACACCCAGTTTAACACTCTTTAACTCTGTTACAATGCCCTTTAAGCATTCTACAACACCCTTTAAAGATTATACAACACCCGTTAAGGATTCTTCAGCACCCTTTAAGGATTCCATAGTGCTATTTACTAATTCTGTAGCGCCCTTTAAGGATTCTATAGCACCCTTAACTGATTCTGTAGTGCTATTTACTGTTTTCATACAACATTTCTATTGTAGCGCTCTTGATGTCTGCTTTAGCTCATTTTTCTATTTTAGCATAGAATTTGTAAGTCTGCAACTGAAATCTGTAACTTAAGTAGGATTTGACTGGATCCTACGTGACCATGGCCAGTAAGAGCTTTAAAAAATGAAGCAATCCTAGGATAGTCACCTCATTTTCTATTTTGGATTAAAAAGAACTCCATGTCTTTGTGAAGTAATGTTTTCACCTAGCATAGAATTTTTTTTATTTAGGCTTAAAATTGAACTCTTGCTTGCTGTGATTAAACTATGATAGGCCTATGCTCTCTCCTTAACTGGGTGATCAAAATTCTAGACTCATCTATTTTATTTCATGCAATTTTAAGCTTTGTTGAAACCTTTTAGAAGGCCTGCCATAGTGGGAAAAAGTACTCACCCTACAGGAATGACCTAAGTGGGAACAACTAAAGCCAAGTTTTCCAACCCACTTTAATCAAATGTGGATGGTTGATGAAAATACCATTCAACGGTAGTGTACAAGATAACCATCCATAAAGCCTTTGTTCTAAAGGTTGTGAGGTCTCGTGAAGGAGTTTATTATTTCCGCACTGAACAGAAACCCTTACTGCAAACTTAGCGTAGTATCTAGCTGAAGTCAGTTTCCAAACATCATAATAATCACAGTGCAGGGGAGGGAAGAATCTACCCCCAAGATACTCACCATATAACTACCAAGTACTGTTTGCTCAAGGGATCTGGTATCCACTTCTGTCACTCTGAGTACGCGTCTAGAAAAGACAAAAACACAGGCGCCCCTTTGGGGGTGACATGGCTATGTGAGTTGATGCAGTTCTAAGATGTGGGTTGTTGATTATTATGGTGACCTACCTGAGTACTAAGAGTGAGTTTGCTTGAACTATCTGTCATGTGTAAAACCTGTGAAAATAATTTTTGAAAAACATTTTGATCATACACTTAATGTTTAGCATAGGACTTAAAAACAACTATTCTACAACTTGCTTGATGTGTTTTCAAAATATTAATTCAATAAAGATCATCCAAAACTCACAATTACATTGATTACTCTCATGTTAAGAGATTGGAAATCCACAACCCTTGTTAAGAAATCCATTCTCAAATGAATAAAAAATCCAAAGAAACCACTTAGCTACAAGAAACTATTGAAGAAAAGATGATTCTTGTACCAAAGTCGAAAGGTTTTACTTAAACATAGAACCTTTACCCATCAATATCATGACTATGTTAGAGGTTTCACTGATGATTATGTTGTAGAACCATTATACTCATGAGCTTTCTTTCAAAGAAGATCCCTTTCTCAAAGACACAAGCATAGTCAGCGTATTCATTCTTCTTATATTCCCCAACCTGCAATTGAATATTCTACTTGTCCGAATCAATTTCTGCAATAGAGAACTCAATCACATTAGGCATTTCTCACAAATCCATCTTTTTACAAAGCTACGATCAAACTTCATAAAGTGCAAAATCATTTTTTCTTGATCTTTTGCTTAAATTCCCACCAACAGGATTTTCATCCTTTCAATCAAGGAAAACACAAGGTTAAGATTAGAAATATTTTAAGTCATAGAATCTTCATTCTATCCTGACTTTCATATCCATAAAAAATTGCACTATTTCATTCTTTTGATCAAAATTTAGTAGAATTTGGGGCAAAGCTTATGCCTATTGTCACGAGATATCGAAAGCACATAGAAAAAGATGAAAGAGAAATTACCACAAGCAAAATGGGTGATAATAGTGAGAAGGAAGAAAATCCATTTCATATTGAAGAGATAACAGAAGAAAAACTTCAAGAAGCAGAGCAGGATCCCCAATTCCATACTCTTATGGAAAGGATTCTAGAACGAAACAAAGAAAGATATTTTCTTTCATTAGCTAATCAAGGAGCTAAGTTACCTTACGATTTTGATATAGAAGGGATTAAAGAGAATCCTGAAACTCCTAATGATTTTAGTGCCCTTGCTCAACAGATAAAAGAATTACAAGGGAAAATAAAGGAAATGCAAGGGGGTGCAACAAAGAAGTATGTTTTGGATGACATATCTCCTTATCCATTTGATAGGAGTCTTCAAATGATCCATTTTCCAAAACATTTCGAAATCCCTAAATTTGATAGGTACAATGGGAAAACTGACCCTATTGAACATATGAGAGATTTTTGAAATATAAGTCTAGAATTCGCTTATGAAGATACCTACTTAATGCGATTGTTTCCATGAAGTCTGGGTGGACAATCTATGGAGTGGATTTCAAAGATCACTCCCCCCATCAAAACCTTTGAGGAGTTAATAAATCAGTTTATATCACAATACTCCTACATCATCCAACACCAGATAACCATGCTTGATCTTTGTAAAGTGAAACAAAAAGTAGGGGAATCTTTCACTACATTTTTGCAAAGGTGGAGAAGGGTGTTTGGACGATATTCTCATCCTATTATTGAAAAGGAAAAGATGGATATCTTCATCAATAGCCTAGATCAAGAATTAAGCTATAGGCTTAATCTTCATTGTCCTCATAACTTTGAAAAATTGATTGAAAACGCAATTACCATTGAAGGGGCCTTGGTCAAAAGAGGAGTGATAAAACTTGATAATCCAAGTTCATCCAACCATAACAAAAATGATAAAACAAGGTTTTGGAGAAAAAATAAAAATGTCGTCAATGATGGTATAGTGGATGAAAACAAACTACGAACAAGACCATCTATCTTCAACCTATCAAGTGCTCCACGAACCAACCAACAAGGAAACAACAATCAACAAGGACAAAAATACAATCAAGAAAGCATGACCAATAAAAATAAGGATAATCGTTGTAATTTCAATAAAAATCTTGGCAATACCCAAACATCAAATCTACCAAGACCTCCATTCTTTTCAAATCGACAAAATTTTACCACTTTGGGTCAATCTCTTGAGTCTGCTCTCAAGGAGCGTCTCGATAGTAAGGTTATCACCTTACCACCACAAAGAGATTATGAGCCATGAGTCAAACCACCATCATGGAATGACTCGTATTATTGCAATTATCATCGATGTAAAGGTCATAGAGCAAATAACTGTCAAGCCTTGCAAAATCTAGTACAAGATTTAATTGACAATGGTACCATCACAATTGAAGGACATCATACCAATGACGATCATCAAGCATTCAAATATCCTTTACCAAACTATCAAAAGGGGGAAACATCAGATACCAAAGCGAAAAGTATAAATAATGTTGAATACAACATAATCCGCCACATCTATGCAGATGATCAGTGGGTTAATGTTATCAAAATCAAGGAAAAACAAGAATATCAACAGGTAAATGTGACTACGAGAGGACAAGAAAGGGTTGTCTTAAAAGGAATTTCATCAAATGCAGCTATTCCTCCTCCAAGTCATTATAATCTAGTTGATCAATTGAGAAAAACATCAGCTCAAATTTCCATCCTTGAACTTCTCAAAATATCTCTTGTACACAAGAATATTTTAGAAGAAGCTCTTGTAAACACAACCGTTGACACTGATCTGGATGTAAAAAAATTTCAAGCCATGGTTGGACATTTGTCTTCCCCCACTTGTCTTTCATTCTCTGAAAAATATGATGCCTCCATGACACACCCGCATAATTCATCACTTTATCTAGAAGTCATGATCCATAAACACCGAATTAGACGTGTCTTGATAGATGGAGGAGCCGGTTTAAACATTTGTACCTTAAAGCTAATACATGCCTTAGGAATATTAGAAAATTCCATTGATCCACGAAGGAAAATAACTATCAAGGCATATGATGATGAAGAAAGAGCTTCTAAAGGACTAATAATGCTACCTATTAGAGTGGGACCTGTTGTGAAAAATACCTTTTGTTAGGTTCTAGATTGTGATCTTTCCTATAACATACTTTTGGGTCGTCCATGGATTCATGATATGCAGGAAGCACCATCAATGTACCATCAATGCCTCAAGTTTCTGTATGATGGACAGGAAATAACTATACAAGCTGACTACAATAGCACTCAAAAATTTTCAAATCTCCAAGCAACTCAAGACGCCTTTGTGCTGCACAATAGGGAGGCTCTTACTGCTTCTTCTTCCAATCTACAAGGCCAATTGCAAGAATTGACAAAGAATCTTGACACCAAGCTACATTTAAAAGACAAAGGAGTAGGAAAATATTCGTTATTCCTTTCTAGCTTACCTCTTTCTCCGAGGTCACATGGGCAGCCAAACCTATCAAATCAAAAGATCGCAACAGCCACTACATCCCAAGCTTATGTGCCAATCACAAAGTTTGATGGACAATTCATTAAAGCTAACACTACCGAGGAAGAAGCTAAAGATAGGGACATCCTAAGTTGGCTATACAAAGATGAAGATGAATCTCTCTTGCACATCAAGTTACCTACCGAACAATATGGCAAGGGGTATACCATCATGCAAAGAATGGGCTATGAAGGAAATGGTCCTATAGGAAAAAGAAAAGAAGGAATCATTGAGCCAATTCAACCTATTTCAATACATCAAAAAGATAAAATAGGACTTGGATATGGTAAAGATACCAAAGAGTCAACTTCACAACAAGCACAACAAACTCATTAAGGAGAATCAATTTCAGATAAACCCCATGAAGATGTCACTCTTCAAAAATTTTATGGATCAGTTTTCCAATTGCAGAATAGTTCAGACATTCATTCTAATGAATACGAATGGGATGATGTCTCTGATGATACATTCTTAACAGAGAAAAGGGTGGATGCCATACAAAAATTTGCACCCACGTTCTTACAAGGGGAGGGCTCAAGGCCTCTACTTTATTATGTTTTACAAAGCGACGATGACTCAAGTGAGGATGATTCAGATTTTAATGAGATTGATAATCGACAGGAGAATACCATCATAGACCCTGTCTATCATGAAAATGACAACCATATCATGAATTTGATAGCTCAAGACCTTACCCAACCTAATGATCCCATACCTTTATTCTACCCGGAACTTATTGATTGGGACAATGATGCACCTATCCATATCCCTACATTCCATGATGATGAGGATATTGTAAATTTACTTTGTTCATCTAATCAAGAAAACAAGTGTTCCATCGAAGAATCTCATACTCAAGATTTTGATAGGGAGGGTGTCAAGTATCTTAGCTGTAAAATAAATGAAATAAAATATGGATCTATTGGTGAAAACCAAAAAATGGCAGTGGTAGATCACAACAAGAGAAAAATAAAGAGCGAATCCGATGGTGAAAACCTTTTTGAGGCACTCAAGGATGAGAAACTTGACACTCTTCCAAAACATTATCAAGAAAGATCTTTTGTTTTGATTGAGCCAAAAAAATCAATCAACATAGGTACAATAGAGCAGCCAAAAATCTTGCAACTTGTATAATCATTAACAGTGGAAGAAGTACTAAAATTCACAGAGTTCTTGAAGGAGAATCAAATCAACTTCGGTTGGTCATATGCCGATATGCCAGGGTTAGATCCTAATCTGATAATGCATCATCTATTTATACACACAGGGGCAAAACATGTGAAGCAAAAACTTAGAAAAATGCATCCACATGTTGCATTATTGGTTAAAGAAGAGTTAAAGAAGCTTTTAGATGTTTTATTCATTTAGACTATTGATTATGCATAATGGATCTCCAATATCGTACCTGTTTCAAAGCTGGACGGAAGGATTAGAATTTGTACAGATTTCAGAGATTTGAAAAAAACATGTCCCAAAGATGACTTCCCTTTGCCAAAAATAGATATGATTGTTGATTTAACTATTGGCCATGCAATGTATTCATTAATGGATGAATTTTCAGGATACAACCAGATAAAGATTGCATTAGAGGATCAAGATAAAATAGCGTTCATATGCCCTTGGGATACCTATTGCTAGAACGTAATGCCATTTGGGATTAAGAATGTAGGAGAAACTTATCAAAGAGCAATGACTACCATTTTCCATGACATGATGCACACCTTCATGGAAGACTATGTCGATGATCTCCTTGCCAAATCCAACACAAGAGAAGGGCATCTAGAAATCTTGTCAAAGATCTTTATCAAAATGGAGAAGTTCAATGTTTGACTCAATCCAAAGAAATGTGTCTTCGGCGTTAAATCTGGAAAACTCCTGGGATACATTATTTCAGAAAAGGGCATAGAGGTTGATCCAGAAAAAGTACAAGCTATAATGGACATGCTGCCACCATGAAATATCAGTTAGCTCTGGTCACTGCAAGGATGACTACAATCCATCAGGAGATTTATAGCTCAACTGGCAGACAAAAGCTTACCATTTACACACCTATTGCATAAAAATGTCCCATTCAAATGGGAGGAAAAGTGTGAAGCAATATTTAATCAGATCAAGCAATATCTCATAAATCCACCAGTCCTAATTCCACCAGTTCCAGGAAAGTTTCTCATACTTTATATTTCAGCAACAAAAGTATCTTTGGGAGCATTACTAGCACAGGAGGATTCTACAAGCAAAGAAAGGGCCATATACTATATTAGTAGAACTTTAACAAGTCATGAATTAAACTACACTTTCATTGAAAAAGCTTGCCTAGCAGTAGTGTTTGCTTCCCAAAAGTTGCACCACTATATGTTGGCTCATACAGTTAAGCTAATAACCAAAATTGATCCACTAAAATACCTCTTAAGCAAAGCTACCTTAACAAGAAGACTTGAAAAATGGGTAATGATCTTAAGTGAGTTTGACATTCACTATGTAGATTAAAGATCTATAAAAGGACAGGTCATAGTAGATAAGTTGGCCGAAGCACCTTTACAAGAAGAAAACCCAATGCACATTGAATTTCCTGATGCAGATGTCTTCATAACAACAATTAAGAAATCATGGACATTGTACTTTGATGGATCTTACATGCAACATGGCTTAGGGGCAGGGATTCTTTTTGTCACACCTGAAGGACATACCATTCCAAAATCATATCGGTTGATGTTTCCACGCACAAATAACATAGCTGAATATGAAGCATTGCTCATAGGGATGAAGATAGCATTGGAATGGTGGATTGCAGAGTTGCAAGTCTACGGTGATTCACAACTTTTCATTAATCAAATCAATAATGATTATCAAACTAAAGATGATAAGCTACTACCTTACAAGAACATGGTGGATGATTTTAAAAAGTATTTTATGGAAATCAAGTTTTCACAAATCCCAAGGATTGATAATAAAGTTGTGGATGCAATGGCTACAATTGCTTCCTTGTTACAATTATCAGAAAATAAAAAATGGTACGAATTCTTAGCGGAACAGTTGTTTTCTCCCACCTATGATAATCCTGAGACCCAAGTCATATACCATTTAACCAGTTCTGATTCACCTTTATATGGAAAGATTTATACCTATATGAAAAATAACATCTTACCTCCGGATTTATCCTGAAACCAAAAAAGGAATTTCATATGCCAATCATCCCATTATACCTTGATCACCGATATCCTTTATCGACGTGGTCTTGATGGTACACTTCTTTGATGTCTTGAACATGACGAATCTGAACAAGCCTTACAAGAGGTTCATGGTGGTATTTGTGGAACTCATTCAAGCGGTTTAACCTTAGGCAAGAAACTTGTTAGAATGGGATATTATTGGCCTACCATGGAGAGAGAATCTTTTACTTTTGTCAAGAAGTGTTCTAAATGCCAGATCCATGGGAATCTTATTCATTGACTTGCACAGGAATTGTAGCCTTTCACTCTAACATGGCCTTTTTCTCAGTGGGGACTAGATCTTGTTGGAAAAATTCATCCTTCATCATCAAATGGGCATAGATTCATCATCACGATTACATAATATTTTTCAAAATGGATCGAAGCTGTTCCTTTGACGATCATGACTAGTAAACAAATCTCTTCATTTATCCTGAATTACATCATCTACCGATATGGAATTCCTAATTATATTATCACTAATAATGTGAGGCCTTTCAAGAATTAGGATGTTTCCAAACTTTGTGAAAGATCTTACATCCAACATAGGTTCACTACACCTTACTATCCACAAGGAAATGGTCAAGTAGAAGCATCAAACAAAACAATCTTGAAGATCTTAAAGAAAATGGTAAATGATGTCGGTCGTGATTGGCAAGTCCAATTAAATCTAGATTTGTGGGCATACAAAACCAACATTCGCACACCAACAAGAGCTACCCCATATGCCTTGGTATATGGAGCAGAAGCAATCTTACCATTAGAGGTTGAAATACATTTGCTTAGGGTCTCACTCAAAGGATGGATAAATGATGAAGACTACCGAGTATCTCATCTGCAAGAGCTAGAATTGTTAGATGAAAGATGCCAACATGCAGCTGATCATTTGAAGGGTTATCAACAAGTTATGTCCTGTAGCTACAATCATAGAGTTAAACCACATAAATTTCAAGTAGGTGACTTAGTTTTGAAAGAAAATCCACGCAATCAACAAGATAGAGAAAAGAAAGGAAAATTTGAAACAAATTGGCTTAGTCCATTTGTCATCATTACAACATACAGTTCTAGAGCATATCAGTTATCTACGTTAGAAGGGGACCTATTTGAAGAGCTGATCAACAACATTCATTTGAAGAAGTTCTATGTCTGAATCATCAAAACTGAAAAAGTCATGAAAAAATACAAAAAAAACTGAAAAAGTCATGAAAAAATACAAAAAAATAAGAAAAAGTCCTAAAAAAATACAAAAAAATTAGAAAAAGTCCTAAAAAAAATACCAAAAAATCAGAAAAGGTCCTGAAAAAATACAAAACAAAAAAATCAGAAAAAGTCCTAAAAAAATACAAAAAAATCAGAAAAGGTCCTGAAGAAATTCACATGATCTAAACAAGTGCAATAAAAACAAATGGTGAAAACCTAGCAAACATGCACTACTTGTGATTAAAATGGGCTCCTATATCTATTAGCTTATGTCTTGCATTCGCTATACGACATCATCTATCCGTATCTATCATTTGTACATATTTATCATATCCATATCATGCAACGAAAATTCTTGTGTTTCATCATGGCTTGATGAAGTTTGTACCTATCCATAACAATCATATTGTGTTTACACTGGGGGTAGAAACACAAACTAAAACAAGAGAGGGGCAATGAGCTTTTAGAACATCACAAATGGACAAATAACGGTTTGACAAAATGCAACATACATTGACGCATCAAATCAACCACAACACCAAAACAATCACTCAATACCAATGACATCAAACAACATGGTCAAAACAACGTTAATCAAAACACAAACATCAATGTTGATAACCAAGTTGGATGATCTTAATCTAAATAATGTTTGGAATACTTTAAGCAAAATTTGAATTCTTGATTGATTTTCTATCATATATCTGGAGCAATTCGATGATGTACTAAACTAGAAAAGCAAGGAAGGAGTATGATTTTTCTTTGTCTACTGTTTATGAGTAAATAATTAGTACTATGCAAATTGGTCGCGGGACATGCTCTACTATGTATCATTGATGACATTTCAGAATTTGAATGGGAAACAGGTTAACTCTTGTCTGTTTATGCAAGCGATACTCAGGTCATCTCGGTTCAATTATACCTAGATGCTTGTATTATCTTGCTATATCAAAAATCATGAAAACAATACTCAGCTCATCACTGGTGCTAACATACCCTTTGATGCTTGTATTAACTTTCAACATTTCAATGCTCTATGATGACACAAAAATCACAAATAAGCTCTCAAAATGGAAATATTGTACAGATACCCTGCATGGTTAGTATAGATTACATTCATTTTAGAATCTGCATTTTGCATTTATAGATTTTCCCAAAAGCTAGAAAAGTATCAAAGTTTCATATCCTTCCAATAAATGACTGAGTACATTTTGACATTCAAAAAAAAAAAAAAACACAACCAAGCATACATCATAATCAAAATATTCATGGGCATTCATAAATTGTACCATCCATCATTTCACATTCATATTCATAAAATCATTCATAAATAGATTGTAATCATATCATAACATTGCACTTTCATTTTCACATCATAAATCATGCATGCATACACATCATGAGCATAACATCATGAAACCATCACATAAAACATCATGCATATAGAAAATAGACACATTCATCACATAAGGAATCATCGCTGCATATCATATATTTGAAAAATGAATGTCAAATGTACAAAAGATGTCAACTATGCATGACATAACATCATCAAAAATGGGATCATATCAATATGTATACAAATGTCTCAACAGAGTATCAATAAGACATATAAGACATCATGCAAAAAGCACTACGAAGTGCTATCCTCTGATGCTGCTAGTTTGGGACCTACCCCACATGTACCTGCTCCACCTGCTCCTGATGACTCTCCTGGAGGTAATGGCTAAGATACACCCCTGCTAGTAGCCCGAGAGCGGCTATGTGTAGATCGAGACTATGTATAACTCATTCTCTACTCGAGTAGCACTGCATCATGATACTTGGTCCTATAGAACTCTACCTCCCGGGTGGCCCTGGTCACCTCTCTCATCATGTCACCAATCATGGTACCTGCTGCTACTCTCTGTAGACTATTAGCTAGGGCCATGGCCTCCTCACCCTGTCATCTGGCTATATCTCTCTCGGCTATCACTGTCATCAACTGTCCCTATACCTGTGTAACCAAGGCCTATGCCTATGCTAACTGACCTTGTAAGCTTTGCACTCTACTCTGCAAGGTACCTATCTAACTCGGCACCACTGGATCTACTGAAGACGATGGAGCTGAATGTCTCATCCATGGTCCACCTCTGCCACCACCTTTGCCACTACCTCTGCCACCTCTGCCACCTCCTCCATCACTATCACCCCCACTCTCCTCATCACTGCTATCTCCATCCCCATTTGACTCATCATCATCATCCTCCTCAGAGTCATCACCCTCTAAAGCTGCCTCTCGCTGTCGTCTATGTCTCCCTCTATGTGGTCTCTGCTCCGCAACTAGAGCGACAGGCTCATCAGGATCAAATAATCATGGCGCAAGATGTTCTAAAACATACTGACCATACTCTGGAGTCATCCCCCTGTCAAGAATGCCAGCCCTGTAGTCCCACATATGTACTCCCAAACTGGTAAACTCTGCCACTACTACATCATATGAAATCTACGAACCCCACACTATAAGCTCCTACTACCGACGTGCATAAATAGATGAACCCTGTGGCATACCCTAACGCCAACCATATTGTCGCCACACCCAACTAAGAAGAAACCTCTCAATAATCCCAGGAGTATGACCAATCAAATATCTGGCAGTAAAGACATAGGGCATCTCCCTAGCGTCCTCTGGCCATGCCTCACAATCTACATAGGGCCACCAACATACTATATCAAGATCATCCAGAAGACACTGCCAATGATCCAATTTGCCCAGCCTTGGCTGAGCAATGACATTGGTATATCTAAATCTATACGATTGACCGATAGGCCGTTGTCCATGAGTCAATGGTTGCATAACGACAAAATTCTCCCATGCCCATATTTGTAAAAGTGAACAACCAACAGCTAAACTCTGGCCTTGAACATACACAACATGGTGTAGCTCATCATATAAATGTGCAAGCATGCACAATCCCCAAGCATATCGTGTACCTGTATCACCATACTCTCAAGAACATGACCCCACCTGACTGCAAAACCCTTCGACCTATAGTCGGGGCACAAAACACCTCCAATGAAGCCTGCAAGTACAGAGGGTAAAGGCACATACGAATCTGTCATCTCTGCCCATGAGATATAATATCCTGCAATATGATCATCTCTGAATATCCGCCTCAAGGCATTAGTACTCCCTCCTCTCAGCCATGAAATCTCACTATCTCACCCATCACTGGAATGTTCAGGATGCGATACACATCCTCAAGAGTCACGGTAATCTATCCTATCAACAAATGAAAGGTGTTTGTGTCACTATGCCACCTCTCTGCAAGTGCTGTCAATAAGGCTCTGTTGAGAGGCACCTCAGGCCTCTGAAGTAATGAGGTTAGTCTGCATGCCTCGATCACATTTCTATCTGCTTGTCCGAGCTACAGAATCAATCTCCATGTCTTCAGGAATTTCTCCTGTAACTGTAAGACGCTCAATCTCTCCTGTTGAATAGGAAGAATCATCAAGTCAAAGCAACATCAATATCAATTCATCAAGACAAATCAATCAAATCAAAATCTTATTTTTTTTTAACAACCTTAGAAGCAAACTTATCAACTATTTGTTTTTCATCATCATGGAAAGCACATTTATCAAAATCTTGTTTGTTTTTAACAACCTTAGAAGCAAACTTATCAACTATTTGTTTTTCATCATCATGGAAAGCACATTTATCAAAATCCCTTTTTTTTTTAACAACCTTAGAAGCAAACTTATCAACTATTTTTTTTCATCATCATGGAAAGAAAATTTATCAAAATCCTTTTTTTTTTTAACAACCTTAGAAGCAAACCTATCAACAACTATTTATTTTTAACAACTTTAAAAGAAAATTTATTAGCTATTATTTGTTTTCCAACAACCTTGGGAACAAATTAATCACACAAAACATCATCAAATCAGGACAATGCAATACGAAAACAATCAATACAAGGTCTTGCATTGTCAAATTGGTAATGGGCGCTGTCAAAATCATCATGGGCACTAAGAAATAAAGGGCGCTACAAAAAACTTAATGGGTGCTACAAAAACCTTAAAGGGCGCTATAGAATGTTGGGCGCTATGGAAAACTTAATGGGCACTACAAAAACCTTAAAGGGCGCTATAGAATGTTGGGCGCTATGGAAAACTTAATGGGTGCTACAAAAGCCTTAAAGGGTGCTAAAAGAATGCATGAAGATACCAAAAGGTTGGAAAATGTGCCCTAAACGGAAAATTTTCAAACACTAAAAATTTAACGAGGTACATACTGCGGGTCCATAGTGCGCCAGCCACTAATGTCGTTAGATGCGCTCAAAACGGTGTTGATGGGTAGGAAGTGCCATTTTTCTTACTCCAGAGCTCAAAAATTACAATTTTTACTAGGTTAAAATGGGAAAATGACATTTTTAACCTATTTAAAGGCAAAATTGGGGCATTTTATCACATTCTATCATTACAAGGGCAATTTAGGTCATCAATTTTCATCTCACATCTTTCAACGTCAATTTCTTCACATCATTATTTTCGAACGATGAATCGACATCTTACAAATCATAAAAATAAAAAAAATCCAACAAATCTAAAAATTCATTTTTTTTTTTTCACAAAAATCAAAATCTCATCAATTCATCATTCGCGGGGGCATATACCTATCAACATTCAACAATCAACATCTATATGACAATCAACATCTGGGGCAATTTTTTTGAAATTCTTTGAAGCGATGCGTAAAACACAACACTTCAAAGAGGGGCAAAATGTATACACCTAAAAATGGTCACATCACAATAGTCTAGTAATTAATTAAATATTTCTAATATTTAATTAAATCTCTGAATTCAATTTGTGTATAAATAAATCTAAATAATTTATTTATATTGTTCATTCTTTCATTTCAATTAAATAAATAAGTTTATTTAATCACTTTTCTTATCCATTTCTTAATTAATTAAATAAAAATTATGATTTATTTATATTAATTATCATATAATCTTGGCTTGAATATTTTATTCAAATAAAGATTAAATATTCTTCTCTTCTAAAAATCCTCTAAATTCCATTCACAATTAAATATTCCAAATATTTAATTAATTCTTCTAAATTCTATTTGCGATTAGATATCTTAAATATTTAATTAAATCTTCTAATCTCCATTCATATCAAATATTTCAAAAATTCAAATCCCTCAACCCACATAACATATGAAATTAAATAAATTTATTTATTTATTTTGGATTATCTACAACAACCGTGAAACAACTTCAAAACATAAAATTAATAAATTTCTCTATTTTTGAGCAAAGTTGTTCTCGTGGGTTGAAGACAAACCTCCATTCTTCTCTCCAACCTCCCAACATCTTCCATCTTCCTCTCAACCTCTCAATCTCTCACCATTCAAAATTACCAGACAATCTCACAGCCATTGATCTTTGCCAGCTAGGCTCTTGCCTGCAAAAAGATATAAAAAGGACTGCTGGGTCTTTGAAAAAAAGGAAGCTTGCATATAGGAAAACTATAGTCAATTAGCCTTCCAGCTTCCATAGCCTCTAGAATCATAGCATAACATAGCTTAGCATATTAGCAATCCATATCATGGCCTATCATCCTCATATCATAGCTTTAATAACATTCATAATCCACAGCCCCTGTGCATATCCGTATATGAACATTCCACTCCACCAGCATATAGGATAGAGAAATACTCTCCCTTTGCATACTCGTTCTGCAGGTTGCCATTCTGAGAAGCTTTTCTTATACAATCTAAGAGCAACAACTTCAAGCAAATCACTAGAGATAGAGAACAATAGAACGATTTTGAAGAAGCTCTATTTGATTTCTTTGATTTCATTTTATTTATCTTTCTTTAGTTTAATTTTGCATTGGTGTGTTTTTTTATCTCATTTTGATACTAACATTTCCCACACACAATTGGAAAATAAAAAATCAAAACATTTGAAAACATCAAAAAATACCAAAAACAGCCTCAAAACATTGCAAAACATCAAAAACATCCAAATATTTGAAAAATCCATCCATCTCATCTCGCTTGCATCTGCAATAACACCGTCCATAATAAACTGATCGTCATCATCAACCTTTGGTGAAATAGTTAGAAACAAGTCTAGCAGGTTAAAAGTGAAAACTCAAAAATCTCAAGTCTTAAGTCTAAGTCAGTGCATAAGCAAGTTGGTCATATCTTCGTATTGGTAACTCATCATCTGAATTGGTCACATATCAATCACCCCCTAGAACACTTTGGATAAATGAAATGGTGTGCCGCCATTCACTAACATGTCCTAGGATGAATCCTTCCTACAATGGGCATTATCTTTTGGCAATAAGTTTCGGTTATCATCCTTAGAAAACACATCCTCTTTCCATTAGCGGTATTAAAGAGCATCAATTTGTTTGTTTACTTGGTCATTATCTTTTGACTTATCTTATTTTTCACTCATTCCAAGGACGTCTCGATGATATCCGAATGAAGGATTTAGAGAAATAGGAATGGGGCAATGATCATTATCTTTTGTCTGCTATGGTTGTTGGACGTTCTTGTAATATAACCTCAGTGAATACTTGACTTTTTAGGTATGTAGGGAAGAGGTCTAGGGAAACTTGTTGACTATTGGATGGATAGGTTTACCTTTCTATGTTTTGGTCTAAGGTGCCTAAAAATTCTAAGGTACATCCTAGCAAGGTTTCTGTATGTCAGGTGTGAACAAGAATACTCCTATCTAATTGTCAAATCAAAGTCCATCACATTAGGTACAACACCATCCTGGTTCCCTATACCTTGATGCATCGTACCACGTGTGTTATCGAACATAAGGAAATCGGCCTTTTGAAAATCCTAATTCCTTGAAAAGTAATCATCATCATCATTGTCATTTGCATTCGCATCATCTTGTGTCTTGTTTAAATGACTTATTTTGTTACTAACCACACTAACAAGGTACTATGATATTTGATCATCATCACCATCATCGCCATCTATCCTGCATCCACAAATCATTAGCATATCACATAAACATATCATATAGGAAACATACACATGGCATTTTTATCATCATCTAAATAGGTTATCATAAACATTCTTCATAGATAGGTGCATCCAGGTCATTGCATTTTACCTATTACAGTGCACCTCATGACATTATATCAATCATTGCATAAACATTCATTTGCATTTCATAACCATTTCATATAAATCATCACATAAGCATCTACAGAAGCATCTCATAATCATTTTTCGCATAATCAATAGGTATATAAGCATTTAATTCAATAGGCATACATATTTGTATAACATAATGACATCATCTCACCACTTTACGTTGACATTTCATTACACATTTACATATCATTGCATCACATACATCATCATTTATTATGTTTAGAATAATAACATTTGCATCTCATAAAACCATCTCATTATGCATTAATACCATTTCATTTGCAGCATATTATGACCATTGCATTACATATTTCATCATCCATATCATCTCATAAATAGCATCATAAATCATTTAGTGAATAAATCATTCAACATAGGCATAAACGTATAAAAATTCATTACAAACAAAATCCATATATACATCCATTCATCAACATTTCCTAAGCACAATTCATATATCATTTTGCATGTGCACCATAGGTCATATCATTTCACATAAATAGACCATCACATTTGCATTATCATAAATAGATCATCACATGGGCATATCATAGGTTAGCATAATATAGATCTGTTAGTCATAATCATAACGCATGCACCATTAAAAAATAAAAGCATCCATAGTATATAGAAGGGAAATCATACATAAGGAAAACACAGTACATTGCATCAAAATCAGCTCATATATATCATCATCAACTATCATAGTATAAAGAATAAATCAAATCACTGTACATGTGTCGAATCAGTACAAAAGACCCATGAGGGCTATCAAAAAGGAGCCCACAAAGCACAAAAATTATGTATCATCTCGATCAAGCTTGATCCCTGTGAATGGTACCCTCACCCCTGTCACCATGACCCTCTGGTGGTCTCTGGATGGCCCGCTCTAAATACTCGGGGACCCACTCTGCTCTGGGAATGGTATCGTGATAAGCCTAACAATAGTACTCTACCTCTCAAATGGCATCCTTGTAAGATCATACTAACACTGTACCCTGGGAGGAGGAGGCTGTCATACTTTTGATCTGCTATCTACGACCTAGCTCTATAGCTGCCTATACCTCTACAGCCTGTCTCTGCTGCACAACCTAATCTCTCTCTGCTCTAAGCTACTCTCTCTTAGCCCTTGCCTAATCCCTCTCAGTCGTCATGGCCTGAACCTGGGCCTATAACTATGCAATCAGTGCATCTCGACCGTCTGCCTATCCCTGTGGCTACACATGTGGCTCCTATTGCTGATCCTACATATGTACATCTCTGTGACCTGGCGGGATTGGGAGCACAACTAGTGGATCCTGTCAAATCTCAACCCTCAGTCCTCACCCTCATCCTCTCCCTCTGCCCTTGACTCTGTGCGGATCTGGGTCCTCACCTGGAATGGTCAACCGAAGTGGAGGTCTAAACCAATCCTTGTAGGCCTGAGTGGTGTCGGGATCTGCTAGGCCCTAATCATAAGCCCATGGTCAGGCTACCAAGTGCCTAAAGCTATTAACCACCTCGGAGGTAGGAATACCATGCCCCCATGATATATGTGTCATGCTATGAGTAAATATGGCTACATAGCCATCATCAGGCCGATCCTACATCTCTCTGAATTGACGTTGTACGCACCCAGGCAGGTACCTCTCAATCATCGTGTGCTCCCGCCCCTGCATATATTGGTCCTGGTGGCAGTAAAAGAGTTGATCAACATCGTTGGCCCATCCGGGCCGACCAAGATATGGACTCCAAGTAAAAACTAGCATCTCATCTAGGAACTGCCTCCAGTAGGGGATCCCATGCTCTCTAGTGTGTGTAAAGGACACACCGCCTCTGTATCGTGCCACGAGGGCATCATTGGCCCCCATCAGAATTGGAACGACATGTGAATGCAACACAAAAATGTGCTCCCATGCCCAGACATGAAGTAGTGTCACCTCAGCCCCCAACGCTCTACCATCCATATACACATACTCCTGTAGGTCCCTGTAAAGTGAAGCGAGAAGGACAGACCCCCATGTGAAGCGAACCGGCCTATCTCAGACCATCTACTCCTAGTAATATCCCTAGCTGGGACTAAAGTATCATCCTCGTCTATCTAGGGCAGAAAGACCAAAAATGATGGCTGCAACCGTCCAACAGTAGGGAGGTGCTATAACCCTGTATCACTCTAGCTCAATATGTCCCTCATAGTAGATGATGTCTCATGTGGCAAGGACTCTGATGTAGGACTCGCGTCCCTCATCCATATCAAAGATCACTTGTTGGCCATGAATAAGCAATCGTAGAATGTGCCAAATGTCCTCCAGAGTGATGATGGCCTTGCTAGTGGGGAGATGAAATGACGATGTCTCACTATGCCACCTCTTAGCTAGTGCTGATAACATCCCTAGGTGGGTGAGCACGGGCACCGCATAGGCAATGTGCCACAATCCTGCAACTCCCAGTTGATCCTGGTCCTTGTCGCTCAAATCCCATAAGACGTTCGCCAAATCTCTCGATTGGTGCTCCCAAGAGTAGAGCTCCCTAGCCGCATCCTGCATCAAGGAAGGTTAGCATGTTAAAAAATTTCAAAAATTCCTAGTCGAACTCTCCAAGAACATCCCTAGCGGTGCAGTTTGTGATGGCGTCACAGTTTGATTTTACTCAAACTTCGATGCTCGAGCCCTAAAAAATGCAAAATGGCAACATCGTGGCACACTTTCTCCTCCAATGTCACAATTTGTGTGAAAAGGGTGACGCTGCGATGCGCTCTTCCAAAACTGACTCGCCAAGCCCGAGCCCAGCGTCGAAGTTTCTAAACTCCTAACTACCCCGTTGCAGCGCCAAACTGCACCATTGTGGTGCAAAATGGAACAACGTGACAGTTTAAATTCTGAGCGGCACTATATAGCACCACTGGAGGCGAGCTCCCCTTTCAAAGCATTAATTACAGCATTAAATGAAAAAACTAAGCTTGGGTAAGGGTCACATACCGGTGCCCTGATGCCAAGAGGTCGCTGGTATGTTCGAAACTCGATCAGTGATGTGCAGGGGAAGCTATCATTGCACCATATCGCTGGAGATTCAGAGCTCAAATTTCAAGGTTGCTAGCGGAGGTGTGTGAAAATGACTTGAAAGTGACCCCTTGGGCCCCTTTTAAGCCTAAAAATTAGGGTTTTTTAACCCTAAATAGCTGTCTTGCTAGGGTTTTGGACCCTCGAACCTATTTTGGTCTGATTGAGGCTTTTTTTCATCATTTTATTATGTTTAGACACGTTTTTAGCCTCTCGGACCCCTTTCGGACCTGTCGGGTACTTTGTCATCTTTTTTCGCGAGATCACCCAAAAAATTAAAATTTTCATCCTATCTCTCGAGGGGGCATTATAATGGCATGTTTTCTCTCACCATGCAACAGTGGGGAAAGTTTTTAAATATCAAAAATTTTTGGCTTTGATCAAGATCGTTTATTCTTTGAACCAACGCAACGAGTACATTGCTTCAAAGAGGGGCAAAATGTAGACACATAAAATATACTGATTGACATCGTGCATTTGATCCTAACTTACTAACATCATTTCTTCTTGAATCATCCCTTGGTCTAACCATTTAATCAAATTCCCCTATCTGATTAAATTCATCAATATTCATCTCTTAATTAAATAAATCATTTTATATAATCGAGTCAATCTCTTTTTTTAATTAAATGAATCCATCTGATCTAATTATCCCCATTTAATTAAATAATCAATTTATTTGATTAAATCTCTAAAGTCTATCCATTAAATTAAATAAATTAAAACCTTATTTGATTTAATCTAACACCATCTCTTTTAATTAAATAAATCAAAATCCTTATTTAATTAGCCTCTTATCATATTCCTCTTATTTGATTTAAATAAATCCATAAATCTAATTCAAATAAGTCACGTCATCAAATCTCTTGTTAAATTAATTAATCCTTGATTAATTTAACCTCATCTCATGTCACATCCTCTAGATAATGCAAGTTGCACATGAAAATAGATTTAATTCATTTATTAAATCTCTATTTTCATCACAAGGCATCTTTTGGAATATTCTCTCAATTTGAATTCAAAAATTCCAAGTCAACATGTACATCTAACAAGGCAATAAATTCATCTTACATGTCCTTTGCCTTGAGCCAAGTGGCATTTATTGCATTTTCCCTTCCCTCTTGCATGTCATTTCAACAAATTTGAATTTCAAATATTGGCACAAACCCCAAATCTTGCACATCCATCATCCATTCATAGCTTGACAAGTGGCATCATATCATTGGATGAATGTTAGTCCCACATTACTCAAATTTGGACATTCATCCATCTTAGAATTCTATAAATAAAGAGCTCATATCCTCATTTCATCATCCACAATCCAAGCAAAGTTACCATGCTCAAATATCTCTTGAATTCCATCCATTATCATTGAGTCATAGCTAGGTTTTTCATATTTTTGGCTTGGAGTCTTCATTCTTCATCAACAAAGTGGATCAATCTCTTCAACATTCGAAGCTTGCATCTTAGGAATTGGGAAAGGGCCGATTTTCACATCAAATTGGCACCAATTCCCTCATGGGATCATGAGTTTGCACATCTAATTAGGATTTAATCTTTATTTTGTCATTTTCATTGTGTTCTTTTCTATTTTCTTTCCTAGTTTGAGGTTGTAAATGGATTTCATGGGGAATCCTTGTTTATGCTTGCAATATCTAACTTGAGGTGTTTATTCTCTTTGTTTTACAGGTATCTAGATTGGGGTTCGCACAGCTAGTAATACCCCCAGTGCAACTGATGTAGCTGATATATATAGAAAGAGTGGTTTTCCTGGAATGGGAGGCATTACCCTACCATATTTCTACATTCTTCCTTCCTATCCACTTCCTTGTGATACCAAGGCATCATCTAACATTTTTTTCTTCTATCGAATTGTTTGTGTTTTAATTTTCTTTGAAACACTATTATTATAACAATATTTCAAAGAGGGGAAAAATGTAGACACTTGAATTTGACCACTCCCATATGGTCAAATTCACCCTTGCATTCCTCTATCCTACATCCCTCATCCATGTTAATTAAATAATTTATTATTTGATTAATATTTCTTATTATCCTAATGTCCCCTGAGGTATTTAATAAATCAATTAAATACCTTACCCCTTTCCTCTCCAAATTAAATAAATATCCTAATTTATTTAATTTGGTTACTTTAGTCCCAAATGAATTAAATCAATTATTAATTCATATTTTCCTCTCTCCTCATGTCATGCATCCTCCATAGTCCTCTTTAATCTAGATTAATCTAATTAATCTATAATTAGGATGTGCACACCCCTAATCATCATTAGGGTCACATCCTCCATAATCTCCCACTTGCCTCTAATATGTCATTAGCTTGCCTAACCCAACATTTGCACAAACTTAATTACTTAATTAGGATAACCTAATCTTCATGCCATTTATGGCATGTGTCCTTAGTCAACTTACATAAAATTCATTCTCTATTTGGAGAAGGAAACCCCTTTCCTTATGTGAATTTTTAATTCACATTTATTCCTCCAAGGCATTTTATGGAATTTTAAATTCCTTCTCTCATCCCCATGAGGATTTGTGAGGAATTTTTAATTCCTCACATGTCCTCTCAAGCACATGTGGACAAGAACATCCTTTATGAGGAGATATTTCCCTTCCCAGGGTACAAACTAGTACCTCCATGTCACCTCCACATCACCCTTTCCTTCCCACATCATTTTCCATATGTCAACTTGTGAGGGCTTGTGAGTTTTCAACTCACCGTACTCCTTGATCTCTTCCACCATGGCTTAATCCTGACCCTCCATGGATTTAGAGGCACTTCCCCTAAAAATGGTGGAAATGTCTCCATTTGCATCACTTCACTTTAGCAATTTTCATGCATTCAAGTCATCCACCATTGTTGCAGCCATCTTTGAGCCTCAATCTCACATCCATTCTAATACCCATTTGCACCATTGCATTCCTCATCCTCATAGCATCATTTCAAGCATCATTTAGGTCTATTTTTCCAACAAAGGAGCATACATTTTAAACATCCAAAGGGCCAACCAAAACAATCAATTTGAACAACGTAAAAGGTTTCATCTTTAGTATGATTTGTTTAGATTCAACTAGGGATAATCTTAGTGTTTGTTTTGTGTTTTCCTTTTATTGCATTTGGGTTAGTTTTGTATCTTAGAGTAGGTAAAACACACTGCACACAATAATTTTTTTATTTTTTTAATGTGTTGGTTATGAGATGGAAAGTGGAGATAAAAGGGAATTTGTAATATTTAAATTAATTTTTTAGTGGAAAAAGGTAGATTTAATCAATTTTACTTATTAAATTATTTGAGGAGGGTGTATGGGGGAATAAACAAATATAAATTTGATTTATTCAAAACCTAATAAAAGAGGATGAAGACTTAGAAAAAAGTGGAAATAATTAAATAAATTATTGTACTTTATTTAATTAATAGAAAATGAGAAAATAATTAAATATATTAATATAATTTATTTAACAGATGGTGTTAGAATTTTTTTTTTAGTTGTCTACATTTTCTTTAAGATGGTGTTGCAGCTAGGTGAAGCAATGTTATTTGAAAGAAAAATAAAAACTAAAAAGTTGGGGAGATGGAAATAGTGGCATGATGCCCTAGTCATTAGAAGGATGGGAGTGATGACAAGGAGGGAGGTAGGACTTCCCCTTAAGAGGACAGGTGAATTTAAAGAACATAGGTGTGCTTTTGAAAGGGTACATAAGGTGGATAGATGAGGGAGATAGTCATGTTAATAAAGTGTGAGAAACCTCATGCTTGAAGTAATAGTTGATTTTATGCACCGAGGTATAAGGACTAGAGTAACGATGCACATGTGTGTAAAGGATTGACCCAAAAATAAAGGTTGCATGCAAGAATATATTGCATGACACCATGGTATGAAATATTATGATTTTTTTGTGGTGAGAAACTATAATGATTGTTATAGATACAAACCATAATACACACAATAAAATAAACATGCATGCATAAACAATGCAAAGAAAAATAAAGATGTTACCCTAGGAAAGAAAATAAATAATTAATTTGTTTGATTATGATAATAGCATTGCTAATTATAAGTACAATTCAATGATAGTATTGTTAATGATGAGAATGACATTAGGATTGAGAATGATATATCTTGATGACAATAATTATAGCAAAGATGGTCAAGGTTTGTAGTGAGGCTAGGAATAAAACCATTAAATGTTTTTGGAGGATGCATTAGATTTATTGGAAAGATTGCATGGATTTAGATTAAGTGTCATGGGGATGTGTAGATTATAGGGATTTAGAATAGGTAAAGTAGATGTGATTACATGTAGGTAGCCAATGAAAAGGGAAAACTATGTCTATAGATAAGGATGAAAAGATGAAGGGAGTGCTTGGATAGGAGATAGGAGGATTATTAGATAGAGGGACGTGATAGGATGGATTATTGGATGAGGGAGGCTTTGATTAGATAGAGGAATAGGAAGATGAACAATTGGAAATATTGGAAGGAGTGTCAGGATGTGATCTCCAAGAACTATAACATATAAGGTAGCATGTCAAACAATGGATGTATTATAGTGGAAAATATACCAAAGTCATGTGTAATGTTAGGGTTGGGTTTGTGTATTGGATATGATAGCTTGATTGTAAAGTTTAACACATAAATCATAGATGAGGAGCTAAAAGAGGAATGAATTATAAAAGTAAAACATGTATTGTCCAAAGTATTCTTTTATATAACACCCATATTCTTATCAAAATTAAAAGTGGGAAGGGAGTATGGATTGTGTATGGGAGAGGTACGTATACATAACATAATGGTAAATAGAATGGGGTAGGTAGGATGAGGGAGATAGGATAGAATAAGTTTTTCCCTAAGTGGAAGGTGCTAGCAAATATATGGGATTTATGCATGATTCAAGTTTGCTAGGTTTTTATCATGTAATACTTTTCCAATGCACCATAGAAATGGTTTTCACCATTAGGAAATATATTTCTCGTTACTTTTATTTAACTTTTATTATTTTCCTTTTTTGATTTTTTTTTAAATTTTGGATGAAGGATAAGGATATGGATATATCAGTGTGGATGGGAAATAGGTAGATGGGTTTATGGATCAATCATATATTTGTTAGAATTGTGAAAAATAGGAGCCACATGATCAAACAATGAACAAAGACACCTTCCACGCAAGAGATATGCAAACAATATATGCAATATTCCTCAACAAGAAAAAGCTATAGAATAACCTCAAGAATCTTCAAGGAAAACAAAATTCCTCAAAGGTTGAGAGTTCTATCAAAGGCATGAATGTTTGAGAGATAATACAATGAGGGTTGAGTGCTATATAGAAGCAACCCTAAATGAGAAAGGGATTAGATCATGACAAGTTTCAACATCTCATGCAATGAGACAAAATGATCTAATAATAGCTCTCTAGTTAACATAGTAAATCACTCCTAAGTTTAGCTTAAGTGCATGAGAATAAATTAGACTAATAATTTTAATTAATTATTAGCTAATGAATGATTACTCTAACACCCCCTTTAAGATAAACTAAGGGAGTAGCTAAAAACCATGAAAAGAGAATGTAAGATGGGTCTCAAAAAATAAGGCTTGATGAGGTACCCATGTACAAACAAAAGATCTCTCAAAATTGGAGAAAGGAGAAAACTGCAATAGGAGAAAACTCCTCTCCAAAAGAGAGAAAGGTGAACGAAGCATTGAAAAATCCTCCAAATCAAGGTGAAGGACTAAGAGGCCTTGAACCAAAACAGCGTCCCAAAAAGAAAGGAACATGTAGAACATCACTGAAGCACAAAGAAGTTGTAGATTACTGTTGAATAATGACTAATATAGTGCTGAAATGAAGAACCTATAGAAATAGACATGCAAGAGTGTCCATATGGTAAATGATCCATCTCATTGAAATGCATGTAACCAGATGTTGATTTACATTGCATGGATGAAAGTACATAGGAACAAGAAGTACATACATAGATCACTCCAATGCAAAACCAAGGAAGCATTAGCACCAACAATAGAAACCCCTCAAATGTTGAAAAGTTAGAGCCATGATAGGTACACTGAAACTGTGTGAAACCAAGAAGTGTATGTAGGAGATAAAACCTACAAATAAAAGGTGTGCAAACTAAGGAACACACACATGAGGAAAGAATCATTGGGATTCACTATTATCGTGGAAGGGAAACTCATTTGACAAAGGTGTGATAGAAAACAAAAGGAAAACATCAACCCCCCATGGCACTTTATATCATAGTGTGAATATAAAAGGAACAATAGGATGTGTGAAATCCCCAAAAAGTATACACCAAAATGACACTTTATCTTAGTGTGTCTATAAAATAGGAAGTGCATATAGTGGAAGCCCGTAATGTCCAAAAAAGGAATACATGCTAGAAATACAATTATCTAACAAAAAAGAAGAAATTGATAGCATCATGATAAAGTACATGAAAATACATGCACTTTAAAAAAGAACCACCCAAAAATGAGTCTAGATGCACAAGATATGGCTTGTCTAATTCTCCAAAACAAGAAATGAACATCAACAACACTGAGAAAAATGAATTATATAAAAAAACTAGAAGTCCAAACTGCAAACCACCTATACAATTGTGAAGAGCATGAAATTATACCCCATTTCAAAAAAATGAACTCGAAAAGACCACAGTATGGATGAGATATGCCTTCTAGAAGATAGGGTGCAAAAATAAAATTCCCAATGGAGAGGGGTTGAGTAGGGAAAAATAAAGCACCTCTGCCAAATTTGTCAAAACTACCTCCAAAGATAGAATTCCACAAAATTTAGAGCCTCTGCTAAAAGAAAGAAAAAAAATTTAAGCCCCCTAGCCTGGGTGTTGGTTGCCCATGCCAGGGACGAGCATAAGCTGTTGTAGGACTTTTTATTAATTTTTTTATTAGAAAAAAAAATTAAAAAATAATTATTAAAAAGTTTAATTTTTTTTTTAACAATTAAGTGGCATTGCCACTCCCCTTATTAAAGTGGGTGTAGCCTAAGGGTCATTTCCCTTGCTTCGACCTAGGCCATAGTAGGGTGGTGCTACCTTAGGTACCAACCCCATTAATGGGAGCCGAAGGTACCATACGTAGCAGTGCAAGTACCTTTGGTACCTTTTTTTATTTTTTTGAAAAACCTAAAAAAAATAAACAATATTTAAAAACAAAAAATTAATATACCTCAATTTGTGTGCCATGGAGGTCATAATTTTTTTTCCTCGAAATCTCTTGACACCAAAATAAGTCTAATTATATATCAAAAATCATAGAATCGACCTCCTAAACACAACCGTGAGGTTCTTTTCAGCTCAAAATACTCTGAAATCATAGGTACCGTCCAAATATGAAAAAAAGTAATTGCTTCAAACCCTTGTAGATCTGACCTTAGGAGTCCAAATCAACCCAAAAAAATACAAATTTGACTTTCCTGACAGCTCTAAATCCAATAGTGAGGTACTTTACGAGCCAAAATGTACCTAAAAATTGCCCACCTCTAAAAGGTTGCCAAAAAAATAATGAAGAATTTAGATCTGAAGCTTGTAACCCTTGTTGAAGAAAAGAACCTCATAAATTGAGAAGGGGTTCACTAAATCCACACTCTGATACCATGTTATAATTGTGGAAAAAATGATCCACAAGATCAAACAATGAACAAAGACACATTCCACACAAGAGATCTACAAACAATATATGTTATATTCTTCAACAAGAAAAAGCTATAGAAGAACCTCAAGGATCTTCAAGGAAAACAAAAGTCCTCAAATGATGAGAGTTCTATCAAAGACATAAAATTTTGAGAGATAATACAATGAGGGTTGAGTGCTATATAGGAGCAACCCTAAATGAGAAAGGGATTAGATCATGAAAAGTTCCAACATCTCATGCATTGAGACAAAATGATCTAATAATAGCTCTCTAGTTAACATGGTAAATAACTCCTAAGTTTAGCTTTGTGCATGAGAATAAATTAGACTAGTAATTAATTAAATATTAATTAATTATTAGCTTATGCATGATTACTCTAACAATATATTCCCATGATGAAATTATCCTTCATTGAATAATATCTTAGAATTAGCCATGTTGATTGTTTCTCTCATAGATGTTGGTAGAAATCATGCTATGTGGGCTTATCCAAAATTTCAACAAGGTGCAATCATGTCTCTTAATGTGAGATGATGTTTCCAAGGAAGATGGAATGGATGGGGAGATGAAGGAAGGATAATGAATTATGTAAAATATTGGACTATAGGGATGTGATGGTGGATGGCTAGATGAAAGTATGGGATGGAGGTGATATGAGGTGATGTGATGGGATCAAGGAGAACTAGGACCAACTATTGTACACACCATATTGGAGGGAAAAGATCTAGTTTAGGATTTGATTTTTAATGTTGGGGTTTAGATGGAGTAACTAGGACCATATATTTTTGGATGTTTGGGGCCAAAATGGATTTAGGGTGGTAGCAAGGAGAGTTCAAGTTGTGGAGTTTGGGATGTACAAACCCAATATGGATTTAGGATGTTTAAAAGGGAAAACTTAGATGTGATTGAAGAATTTTGGGATTGAAATTATGTTGAGTGGGTGGCTCCCTTCGGATGTATTACTTTGTATTTGGAGATCCACATTATTTGTGTGATTGATTTTTAATTGGTGGACCTTGGTGGCTTTTTTGATCTATTTTTTATTTTTGATAGGTTTTTTATTACTTTGGGATTTAGGGAAGTAAGTATCATTTAGAGGAATGGATGGATATGTGGAGTCAGGTGCTCCTTATTGATGCATCACTTTTTATTTGGGAATCCATATTATTTTCTTATACTTATTTTTTATTGATAGGCGTTTGTGGCCTTTTAGATTTAGTTTGATTATGTATCATATTTTTATTTATTTGTGTACTCAAATGGATTTCAAATGTGAAGGTATGGTCCTTTGGAGATTAATATTTTGGCATCCCTAGAATTAGGTGATGATTTTATCATTCTAAAACAAGTTTAATTATGTGAGCATTTGTTGACCCTAGTTAGGGATTTTTGGAGATGGGTGGCTAGAATCAATTAATGCATTAGTGATGTAGGTGATGGAGTTGATGAAATGATTGGTGGTATAAATCTCATGAGAGAAGTGATGAAATACACCTATTTTGATTTTGGATGAAGTCTTCTTAGCTTTAGTGGAGGAGTGACCAATGTCTTCATCACAAGACATATAATCAAGGCCATAAAATCTTATATTTTATTTTATTTGAATAGTTTATAAGATTACTTTCTCATTAATGCCTTATTATTTAGCTTGATAATTCATATTATGGTAAATATAATTTCCAATACAATACTTGTTAATTTTGGAACAATATTTTGGATCCAATTTTAGAAGCATAAGGAGAGTGGGGGATATTATAGCTTCCTTAATGGTGAGAAAATCAAATTTGATAAAGTTGGAAGAACCAATTTGATATCATTTTGTTTCATGGATGGGTTCATAAGGGTGACTAGATATTGAGATGGCGAGGGGTTTGGTTCATGGATGGGTTTGATAGGGGTGATTAGATCTTGAGATGGTAAGAGATTTGGTTCATGGATGGGTTTGATAAAGGTGATTAGATATTGAGATGGTAAGTGATTTGGTTCATGGATGGGTTTGATCAAGTGATTGGATCTTGGGATAGTAAGGGGTTTGATTCATGGATGGGTTAAAAAAGTGTGATTATATCTTGAGATGATGAGGGATTTAATTCATGAATACATGTGCAATAGTGATGACTATATCCTAAGATGGTGAGGTATTTGGTTTGGAAATGGGTTCACAATAAGGGTAATTAGATCTTGAGATTAAGGGATCTTGGAAGAAATTTGGAGGGATTATTGGAGCTTTATTTTCTTGAGGAAATGTGTGGGTGTGATTTGGAGCAAGTTCTATAGCTTGATTTGTTTAGATGGTATAGGGAAGAATGGTTTTTTATTATCAACAATTTCAATGGTGTATTTGGATAACATGGGATTAAAGATGTGATAAGATGGCATGGGATTAGTGATGGTATGGGATGGCATGGGATAAAAAAATTTATGGGATGGTATGGTTTTTTGTGATTGTAGTTTATAATCCCATGTGAGTAGTCCTTGGAGGAATTCCCTAGAGGCGACATTTTTTATTAGAATTTTGGTTGAGATGGATTGGGATGTCAATTTTTTGAGGATGCAGTAATTACATAGGAATGAGATTAATTAATTTAAGAGGTGGAAGCTACAAGGCACTCTTATGAATGAAAGATAAGGGGATGAGTATTTGGGACATGGATTGGATATGGGGATTTATGACATGACTAGTGTTGAAAGAGTCATAAGATGAAGGATTACATAAGAGGTTGACTAATTAGGATAGTAGGTGGGGGCTACATGGCACTCTTTTGAAGGGAATATTGGGATATTAGGATTTGGGATGTGGGTATTTAGGACATGGAAAAGCATTGAAGGAGGCATTCGATGAATGATTTTTATATGAGGTGGATGGATTAGGATAGTGGGTGGATGCTATCAGGAGCTCTTATAAAGGTAAGATTGGGGGATGAGGATTTGGGATATGGATTGGAGATGGTTATTGTTGGAATATGGAGTCAATTGTATTTTTATTTTAGCTATAACAAATAGTCAACAAATGTTTGACATGTAGTTGCATGAGTTGTTGTGCCTATAGCACACACGCCTCATTTGGAACGAGGACCCCCTCTTTCCTTTCGCCTTCACCAGGTCACTTTTCTCCTTTGCCTCATTTTGCATGCCCCTAATTTTGAGCTTCAAGTGGTCAAGAATATTCAATTCATCATTTTCCAACTAACCAAATTCATCACCCCAAAATTCTCTAAGTCTTTAGCTTTTGCGGAATTTCCCTTGCGGACTTCCCTTGGCCTTTTTCCTTGGTGTCCTCCAAACCTTGCAGGTCCACAGTCGCAGTTTTCCCTTTGTGTGACACTATTGTCCCTTCGCTACTCAACCAACGGTTGACCATAGGCATTCGCTAGCATGGCGAGTCTCGCATTATCAAGCGTCATCATCTCCTAGTCATTAGCCAACAAGAAAGCTTAGGGGTCATCGCACATTGCAGGTTCCATGTTTCCCTCTACCGGTTCGTCGATTCCCATGCTCCAACCATTGCGCCTACCTCTATACCCTTCATTTAATGTGGGTCATAAATGACTCTTTACCTATAAATAGGTGCCTCGATCTATCATTTTCAAATCTGTCAGTTGGATTTCCAAAGAGAGAAATTGACAATCGAAGCTCAAACACCCGCATTAGCTCTTGTCAAATCAAAAACCAGATCTTCATCGAATTCCCATGTCATTTCTAGGTAATTCCGCCTTCGGCCTCTTATAACACATCTTTTTTTGTACCTAGGGATTGCAAGTTGATGATTAAATATTCAAATTAAATTGATTAGATGTTTGGCAGCCCACATAGTTGTATATTTTTCATAAAATCCACTCATAGCGCTTGAAATTCCTTTCAAAATCATTCAAATTGCACCCTTAAAACATTGTAGAACCCAACATTCCCTCCATCATTCTTCGAACAACATGGACATCGTTGTGGCCTGTGACATTGCCGCCACCGCCCTGGCTAGGGCACAAAACACCAAACTTTAAATGAAAAAACCTAAGTTGTAAACCCCTATAGGTCTATTCATGTTGGTTGATGTTTGTGGGTGGTCATTGTCTTGCTACCGTTGGCAAACGACATTCCTCTTCCTGCCTCCCGCATTGTGGGCCCTACTAAAATCATCCCCGCCAAGTGTCAAATCACTGAGTCTAACATCTTTGTGGACCGATTCTTGCAGGCCACCACCTGCAACCTATTGTTGTCTAATTGTCGTTGGCTAGTGGTTGTGCCATTCCTTCCGCTCATGACATGAAGCTTGCATTCACCACCCCCATCCGAGCTCATCTAACCCAAAATGTCTAAGTTAAAATGTTTGCAGACTGATTTGTGCTAGTGGCTGCTTGCGGGTAGCTGCCTCCTTGTCGCCGCTTCTTAACACCATCATACCTTCAACCTCCCACATTGTGGATCCCAAACTAGGCATTTCCCTCACCAAAATTTGAAACATCTAATGCCTATGCTTAGTCCTTGAGCTCACTGTGGGTCCCTTCATGCGGACCACCATGTGTGGACCGCTATCTCTCTAGATTCCTTCCTAATGACAATCACATGATGACTGCCCGCTGGTTCTTCCCCGCACCTCCCAAGTTGATCAAACTTTACAATGGAAAGCCTAACATCTGATGGTCCTACATGTCCTGTGTTGTAGACTTCTTGTTGCAGGCTTCTATCTCCTAAAGGTCGCTAACTTGACAACATAGCTATGATGTCCTTTGAGCCTCTTGCCTGTGCATACCCCAAGCCTGCAAGGACATAATGACCAATCAGATCACTCCAAGCACTCGATAACTAATTTCCACACTGCTAGGTTGCCTCCCGAAGAATTTGATCACTAGGATCATGTTGTAGAACTTTGGTTGCGAGCACCTTTTTGTGGGTTTCCATGACCCCAACGCCATCCTACTCCTAGTCCCTTCTAACAGTTTCTAACCTAGGGAAACCTACATCCCTGGACCCACATCACTTATTTGATCCAAAAGACCCTTGTTTTGTAGGATTTGACTAACGCCTTCCCTGATTTCTATATGAATGAACTTACTACATCTTTGTATGCAGGATTTATGGAATCTTCTATGGGTCCATCGAGAAGTCTGCGAAAAAGGAAAAGGGAAAGAAACTTGCATGCCTACCTAGGGGAAAGAGGAAAAGGATCATATAAAATATTAGTTCCATTGGGTGGAGTGCACCTCAAAGATCAATTCCATCTAGGGTTCCATATGAGACACAAATCTTGGGCATGTGGGCATAGATGAGTTCCAACAAAGGGTAATGATCTGCCCTACAATTGATAATGCATGAAAGATCAAAGGAAGTGGCCTCGCCAAAGCAGTTGGCTTCCATATCATGGTTGTGGCCCCAGAGTTATGGTCTGTAGGGAATGCTATCACAATAATAGGAAGATCAATGACCATGATGGTAGAGTGTTAGCAGATTTTTCTGCCAAATCTATAGGCAAGACATTCCATATCCCCACATTTTACTTAATGGAAGAAACCAAGAAGGGATATCCTGATAATATGTGGAAAGCGGATCCTCTAGGATGCAAGAGACTAATCAACCAACATTGGTTGCAAGAGAAGAGGGCTAGCACTACCAAAGTTCCCCAAGAGCTATTCAAAAGTGACTTTCATGAAGAATACCATGACTTGGTCACCCTACTGAGTAGGGTAATGGGCCTCCCTACCACTACCTTCTTTGAAGAATGGATGTTCTACTTCATCGAAGAGATCATTTGAGGCATGACAAAATTCCATTGGGCCAAGATCATTAGTGATAACATGCATAATCAGCTTATGGCTATGAAGAAGAGCTCCAAATTCTATATGACCTCCTACTTGGTGTATCTCCTAGCATAAAAGCTCCCATACAAATTCCTCTTCATCACAAGCAACCTGGTGGCCAAGAAAGGAGACCTCAAGGTATACGATCGCTACCCTTAGTTGCAGTACTTGAACTTCAAAAGGGAATATCAGAGGGTAAATGATGCCTTCATTTCCCACATCATCAGAATCCATGGAGGAGACTTTGAAAGGAGGGTGTCACACAATGCTAGAGCCTTCATCCAATGGTTTGGGTATCTATTCATAGTTCCCAAAGTTTACATATATTGGAAAGGAAGGGTTCTCTGACAGTCCCTACAGGTTGCCACACTATCTGAATGACCACATGATCTTGTTGGAAGTTTCTAGGAAACTACAAAATGCCCACACCCTATTGAGAAACAAACATAGAGCAGGGATCCCATATCCCTTGACCTTCAAGTAGGGCATGTAAGCCTATCCTACCACCCAATGCATAGAGTACTTGAAAAAAGAATTGGTAGAGTATAACCTAGACCTCAACACAAGCCAAGAAAGAATGGACCCATATAGAAAATTGAATAAATGGGTCAGAAGATAGTATGCTCATCAGCCTTAGGTTAAGGACTTCTAGACCAATTTCCAAGATGATAAGGAAGTGCGAATGAGGCACTACATGAGAATGATGGCTCAATTTGTGAGGTCGATGAATTTGTTCCCTGTGCCTGACTAGATAGTAGAAGAAGACAATAATATTGTGGATGATTGGAACAATGTTGTGGTCAAATTGCCTCTACCATTGATAGATTGGAGTGAAGAAGAGGTCACTAACCTTGATATACTAACAAGGTCCATTGAGAATAGGATAAAGTAGTGGGTAGATGCCCAGATTGCTCAACTCAAAGTACAGGGCACTGCGCTGACATATGGTGAGCTCCAGGATGAGCTGTAGAGTGAAACGGATAGTAGAGCAGCTACTGCCCCAACATAAGAAGCACCCAAATCCCCTCCAACCACAAGGTCAAAGAAAAGGAAGATGTGCTTGAGTGCAATCCTAAGCACAAGGTATAGTCATGAAAGACTGCAGAGGGAGAACCATCCAAAAAGGAAAAGAGAACAGGGGGATTCGTGAGTGAAATGCCTACATTCGAGGATGACCCTCAACATGAGGGAGAAGAAGAAACCGAACATCTGTGTTCACCACCTACCACCTTCACTCCCACTGTTGTTGTCACCATTGCCACTCATCCGCCTTTGGCCTCTTAGGCATTGTCTATCTCATCTCCGCCCGCCATGGATATCTCAATCCACCTCGCTTCCACCTCACCAATGGCCCCAATAATGGTAGTAGACTACTCATCTACTATGTCCCCATTGTCTTCTTCCTCACTTCCTCCTCAATTGCCCACTCTCTATGCCCCACTACCTATAGTAGCCACTACCACGATGTCTCCTCTTACTCTACTGCATGATTTTGTGAATTACATGCAAAACATACCCACTAAAGTTTCTGGGGTGATCATGGACCCCAAGGTACAGGATTTCATGGCCCAAATTGCTACTACCCTACCTCTTCCTCCACCACCTACAAATCCACCAAAGATGGAGTCTACCATGCCGATCTTCAAAGAGATGGAGAAACATCATGCAGAGCGCTAAAGGGAGGCTATGAAAGATATAGTTGAAGATCCTCAGGACCTTTTCCAAGATGATTACTTTGAGCATCTAGAGGGCAAGTTGAACATAAACTTGGACAAGATGGTGTCTAATGAAGAAAAGTCACATTCTTCAGAGGAAGATACCGAGGCCCTCAACAAAAAATATATAGTAGAAACCTCATACCAAGAGTTGGATGATGAGCTGTCCCCATAGCTCAAATATGTAATTGAAAAGGTCAATTTTGAAGGGAAGCTCTTTGAAGAAAAGGCTAACATTGATGTAAATGAATAGATACTTGAAGAGCCTCTGCTAATATTCTAAGATAAGGGACCCATCCAAGAAGAAGAAGTTCCTCCCAAAAATGAGGAGGAAGAGAAAGAAGATGCACCGAGAAAGCCCCCGAGCTTGGGCATCATGTTGAGCTTGAGGAAGATGTTGCTAAAGAGAATGTAGTTTCCCCTTAATCGGATAAAGAAAAGACCATACAGATTGAAGACTCATATGAAGAAGAGAGAATAGATCAAAGGGCTCCTGGCCACGAAGAGGAGCAACCTCAAGATGAACAAAGAGAGAAAGGTGATCATGAATCACCCAAGGAAGAAACTAAGGTGCCTGATTGGCTGCAACAGAAACTACAAAAGAATTCCTCTTTGGCTGTGGATCCAAGAGCTAGGATTGAAGCAATACTAGCTAGGGCCCAAACAAAGACAGGAAAGGAGAAGCCTCGAGTTCATTCACACATCATGGTAGATGGCTCTAGATCAGGGACAATATAGATCACTACCCCCATGATGAAAAAGGATGAAAGAACCAACTACAATATCTCTACCATCAACCTAGGCCTAACAACTTGAGAGAAAAAAATGGATGAGTTCCAAGGGTCGATGGCCACAATAGTGCAATAGATGAATAAGGATCAGTCCACCAAAGAAGAGCTGAAGGTACAAGTGGTAGATCTCACTGCCTACATCCAACAATGGAAATCCTTAGAAGAAGAGGCTCCAACCACATCATCCACGCCCACTCTTCTCTCCCAAGAAGAGGTAAATAGAATGGAAAAGATGAAGAATCAGACCAAGGCCACAACAAATTGGCTCCAATGGGTAATGTATAATGGCGGCATGGGCATCCATCACACTACCCAGATGTTCAACAAATTATGGGATTTAAAAAAGCAATTGGAGTCCATAGAGAAGACATGTAACAGGTTCATTGAGCTATACGGGATCATGTATCCTAGGCTCAAGAGCATCCTCGAGATGCCTAAGAAAGCATGGGAGAAGGAATTAGGGCTCATAAAAGATGATCATTAGCTAGTGGAAACCTAGCAAATGGGCTTGGACCACATAAAGGAAGTCTTAGAGAGGTTCTTGCACAAAGTAGATCTTGACCTCGAATGGGTTACAAAGCAACAGACTGATAGTGAAGACTACGTGAAAATGATGACCGATTATGACATGCCCTCCCTAAAGCTGGATCTAGAGAAAGTCAAGCCATTCTTTTATAAGAAGATGGAAAAAGGGGCTACAAATGTACTATCACCAAATTTCATGGACTTTTCGGCAAGGGATTTCACTCAGCTTGAGCAGGTTATCAAAGCCACGCCCAAATGCACCAAACACTGGGAGTATATCACCGAGAGGTTCAAGAAGCTTTCAAATCCTCCAATTTGACGTCATGGAATGGGATAAGCTCCAAGCTCTAATGGGAAAATTTGTAGAGAATGCCACCCTCCAAAAAAATGTAGGAAAGCTAGTTATTGATGATGAATATTTCACAGTGTAGCTAAAAAGGAAGGTAGTCACTAGAAGACAAAATTGCTACAGTGTCAAGGTCACTAAAGGACAAAATAGAGAAAATATAAAGATGAATTTTTATATTGTTATATTTTCAGGGTAGGTGAAACCCTAATGTAAAATGAAGCTTTGCCACAGAATGAAAGCAAATCTTGGCTATTCATTTCACTTTAGGAAAACTATAAATAGGGGTCTCCTCTCATTTTAAAAGAGAGAGTTGAGTTGTGCAAAGAGATGATGCAAAAATTTAATGAGAATTGCATTGTTTTGATGCATTCTTGTGTTTCTTCACATGTGTGCATGATTCTTGTCCTCAATATTAGATTTTAGCTTTGTTGTTCTAAGCTTTAAGTTGCTTTTAGTTGTTAGTTCATGTTGCACTCTAATGGTGAAGAATTTTATGGTGTTGATTCCTCCCTTGTTCATACTTTTTGTTGTTTATTGATGATGAAAAATAGTGTAAATTTAGTCTGAACATTCATTTATTGTTGCACTTAAAATTCATCCATTATTCATGCTTCATGGTGAATGGATAGCTGAAAATCTGCAGACCTTAAATGATTGCACTAGTTTCATGAGACTGTAAGCTATTTTGGTTAAGTGGAACTTAGTTTTAGGAAGGTTTTCCACTGTAGCATCCTTCATTGTTACTATTCAACATTAGTTGTAGGTCTAGGAAACCTTCTATTCCTTTTCCATTTTGAATTTTCTTCAAAAACTAGAGTTGAGGTAAAGTTCCAGCATCATTATAAAGCCAAATCTGATGATAAACACAGAGTTTTAGACTACTATTTTGAACTTGCAGCAATTACATTTCATTTCCAAAATTCCACAAAAATCCATTTGAAGATCCATTTCCTTCCAAGCTTAGTGAGCCATAAATTCCCTTTGTGATTACCAACAAATCACATCAATCAATAGAGGGCTTTTTGCAATTCATGACCTGACACCCAAGAGACCTTGGGATATTTTTTGCAACTTATTTGTAGGAATTATCTTTCAAGAGAGGCATTTCACTTGTGCTTTGTCTATGTTGAGAAGTGAAAAAACACCCATCAACAAAACTAGTGCTAGAAGTATGGCATCTTAGTTAAGTTGGATCAAATTAGTTCCTTCTCCCCTCAAAGTTTCCATAGAGTGTTAAGATCTACACCAGACAAAGGGGAGTTCCAAGAGCTCAAGACCCCTACCAAGGCTAAGAGAGCCAAGAAAGGGGAAGGATTTGCCTCAGGCCCACCCACTCAGCCTACTTCCCCTCCATCCTCTACATCTCCTTCCATCCATTCCCTTCACTCTTCCCCTTCACTTCCCACAACAACTTCTTCTCTCCATCTGTCCCAAACTATCTTTCACCTCTTCACCTACCACAACCAAGGTGTTGCCCCTACCCTAGCACTTAACCTCCAAGGCCCTATCCCAAGTAATGCTACTCCTTTTCAGCCACAAGTAACTATAGAACAACAAACACATCCTCCACCTCCCATGATGGCTTGGCTGGGCAATAACCCATCTCCACTATCCTTCAATGATTATCATGACATGCCAAAGAATTTGAAGGGATTTTTCACTAAATTTCACCCATGAGATCCACAAAGGACAACAAAATAACACATCAAGATCTTTTGAAAAACCCTTAAGGATATGCAAATAGAGCATAAAGATGTGGCTTGTATGCTCTTTCCCTACTCACTGGGGGAGGAGGCCTTTTATTGGTACATCCATCTACTGATGATATCCATTACTAGTTGGGATCAATTAAAGGACACGTTCTTGTAGAAATTCAAGATCCTGGTCAACCCCTCTAAGTTATACCAGTAGTTCATGTCCATTTGGAGGGAAGTTAATGAGCCTATTAGTTCCTTCAATGACCTATTCCACCAGGCTTATATGAAGTTGAAGCCACCCTATGTGGTTGATGACACCTCAACCAGACTAGTCTACTAAAACCTTGGATAATCTCACATCTGCACTAGTGAAGAGAATGTGCCCACTGCTAGCTAGGTTGGTAGATGCTTATGCAGAAGTAGTCACAACAAGAACTAACTTGGGGAAGCATATCGTAAGTCCATTTCCCTCGCTAGGGTCTACTTCCCATCCAACTCAAATCCAAGGACTTACCCATGCCTTGGCTCATCAGACACCAATGCTAAATCAAGTTTCGTAGCTATCGATAGTGCCTCACCTAGGGAAACTGTTGAATTAGGCACCTCTCGTGCCCCATTACTTGCAACCTCAATGATAGTAGACTTACACTCAATAGTTGCAAGTTCCCTCATACCTACATAATTTAGAATTCCCACCGGCTCAGTAGAACCAACCCACAATGCAACCAATTTTCCTTCAGAACTCATCCCAACAACCAAGAATGCAGAGAAGGATTGAATTGATGAGCTAACAAAATTAGTAAAGAAGCTGTCTACTGAAATGACACATTTGATGAACCAAAATAACCAACTTTAGGATTCTTAGAGAAGCATTCAAGCCAACCTCATTTAGGACAGCTATGATGCGGGTGCCTCGTCTAGAAAAAACCATGAGAGAGGTCAAAATTCAAGCCAAGGTTTCAAAAGGAGACCCACACAAAGACAAAATCAAACTTGGAACACGAGGTCAAACAATGAAGGCATTCGTAGATCTCTTGATCAACTGAATAGTGCTGAAAAGACAACAAGTGGAGTGCATTTGGCAGAGGCAACCTTATCCAGGTAGTGCCGCATTCATAAAACAAATAGGCATTCTGAATTTGATTGTCGAGAATTCCAAACTGTAGTAGAAATTTTCCAAGTGGAAGTTTAGAATGTCATCGATGGTGCTAGATGTAGAGACATAGTCCCATCTGAACTATATGATTCCTCAGTACTAGTGGTTAACCAAGCTCCTTTCTCATGAATTGAAAGCAATGTACCTGAGAAGGAGGCTATTGCCCCAAAGAACAAAAAAGTAAAAGAGGTGAGTAACGAAAGTCCATTATCCTAGCTCTTTGATTTAGTAGACAATGGTCTAGTAGATGAGGAAGAGCCACGTGAGGATGAAGCTCAAATGTTCCATCAAAGGGAAACCCCTTATAACTTAAGGAATAAACAAGTAGGTGGTCATTTCATGACCTCCACTGCTCCCAATAACTTTAGTACTCCACCAAACCCAAATGCCAATAATAACTTGAGCAACCCTCACGTGCCCACCTAATACTTCAATAAGAATAGGCAACCAAGCAAAACTCAGAGCCAACCTACTAGCTCTTCTTAGGATAGATCTTTTGAAGAAGAAATTGAAAAAATGGGGGAATTGTTGGGAATAGGATGCCATTTAATTGCAATCCTAAATATATTTCATGTATCTCCTAAATCCTTGGAAAGTGTTCCCCAACACTAGGATTAGAAAGAGATTAAATTTAAATGAAATGAACATGTAAATTAATATTTGTGATTATTCCTAAATGATAGGAACATGTGGGGACATCCAAGAAGAGCTCCTACAAGATAGGAGCACATGGGGCACCCACATGGAAGGTGGACCCCACCTTGCTTCAGTTAACTATTTGGAGGATTGATAACACTTCAGTAATGCATGTTTAGATCCTACAAATCAGGGATTGATATAAACCTAAGTGGAGTTTAGTTTAGTTTAGTTTGTTTAGTTTAGTTTAGTTTAGTTTAGTTTAGTATCAGTTCAGTTCAGTTCAGTTCAATTTAGTTCAATTATGGTTCAATTATCTTCAGTTGCATGTAGTTATTTAGAGTTGAATTCTAGTTGACTTGAGTTGACTTGAGTTGCATGACTAATGACTTCAGTTGCATGAAAAATAATAGGTGGATACTTTCAGTTAAGCGGGGATGATTAATCATGCATAATATTTGCATGAATTGGTGGAGAGATATGTTTCAGTTAGCTAAGATTGACTTGGGACCACCTTGAGCACCCAAGTTGGCATCTTTCAGTTAACACCTTTTGCATGAGAAGATATTTACAAGGCTCAGTCAAGTGCACCCATTCTTGGGCGCCAACTTTGAGGTGGAGCTTGCAAGATATTTTCTTGACCAAGCTTCAGTTAAGTGTTCAGTTTGGGGTGCCTAAATTGAGAAATACTTTGGTTTGACTTCAAATTACATGGTGGAACTCTACTTGCCCAATCTAGGCATAGAATTTGGTGAGGATCTTTATGCTCTTGTTTTGTACAACTCTTATGAGTTTATATGCTCATTAATTATCTATTAATTGTAGCTAGTTGAAGAGAGTTTTGTGTGGGTTATGAAGAAGGATTGTTGAAGGCAAGGAAGCATATAAATCAAGGATTGATACAGTGTTATTATAATCTTGTTCTAAGGTTAAATAATACAAACACTATTGATTCTGGTGGAGTTTTTTCCTGAAAGGGTTTCTCCAATATATGTTGTGTCATTGCTATCTTCTTGTCTCATTCTTCTACAATCTTCTATCTCCTACAATTGGTTAAATTGATCTAAATAGATTAATCATACACAAAAAATTGTGACAAAGAACAATTAATTAGATCTACAGTCTCATAGTTTTACAAGTTTTAAGCTACAATTTCACCTCCATTTTCAACATTTGGTATCAGAGCCAATGGTTGGTTAGAGTTTGGGATGCCTTTCTCTTAAAAGTTTGAAGGTTTTTTGTCTATAGTGGGATCTATATACACCTAAAAATGGTCTAGAGAATATAATTAATTAAATATGATATATTTGACTAATTACCTTTAAATTCATCTACTTAATAAATAGACAGAAATATTTATTTATATTAAGTTCACTTTTAATTCTTCTATTTTACCATATTATCTCCTCTTAATTAAATAATCAAATTTAAATACTTTGTTTTATTTAATTATTATTATTATTATTTCTTCTATATTTTATCCATTTATTCTATCTTAATTAAATAAGCAAACTTCAATAGTTTTTATTATTTAATTATCTTATCATATTTCCTCTTAATTAAATAAATATATCCTAAAGTCCTATTTAATTATCATATCCCTTTTTATTAAATAAAGCAAATGTCAAAGATTTGTTTCATTTAATTAAATATATTCTTACTTTGCTAATTTTGAATAAATCAAATTATTCAAATAAAGGCATAAAGAAAATTTCCTCTATTTACTCACCTACCAAATTAGATATTCAAATATCCAATTTAATTCAATTGGTATTCATGTGAAGTTGTGGAGACAAATTGGAGACAAATTGGAATTAATCCTCTCAATCTCATTCCTCTGATTCTTCCTATCATCTGGCCTGATGTTTTCATGGGGAGAAACCATTCCCTTCATTAGCTCAAGCTTCTCAATCTCTCACCATTCAATTCTCCAGATTGAATCCAAACCTTAGTTGTGTTGCCCCATCACAATGTGCTACTATGAAATCTATATATACAGCTTCATTCAATAGGAAATCAAAATCCAAAATCTTTCATATTTGTGCAAAATTGCTCTGTAGGAATAGCAATCAAGCATCTTAAGAATAGCATCAAAAATTTTATCAATAGCAATAGTATCATAGCATCAGTAAAATCAATATCATGACTACATCATAGTTTTATTGTAGCTTTCATTCATCAAGTTTCATGTCAACATAGATTACAATAGCATCAATATCATTTAGAAATCACCATATAGAAGTAGATCATTGCATTTAGCATCATTCCATTCTCTAGATTGGCATTTTAAATAGTCACACTGCTTACCAAATCTGAGAGCCTTTCGTGACTTGATAAATCTCTAGAGATAGGAAACAATGAGATGCTTTCAAGTTTTTTGTGCTTTAAATTAGTTAATTGCTATTAAATATTGATATAATGTTCCATTAAGAAGTGTTTTAGTTGTTTTACTTATTTACTTATTCACACTTACATTTTGGTGCTCACTGTGGGGCTCTAACCCCATATTTTTAACATTTTTTTTGAAAAAGTGTTTGTATAGGATACAAGTGTGATTCTTTTAGCACAATCAAGGGTTTCTGCAACACTTTTGCTGAAATTTTTAGCACTTATGAATTTTGTTTCAGTGCTTCTACCAAAAGTTCTAGCGCTTCTGCACTCTGTTTTAGCACTTACATTAAAAGGTTTTTAGAACAGTCCACTGTTCTAGCTCTAGTACCTTTTAGCGCTTCTACCAAAATTTCTAGCACTTTTGTGATCTATTTCAATGCTTCTACCAAAAGTTCTAGTGCTTATGTGATCTATTTCAGTGCATAAGCAACCTATTTTAACACTTCTGTAAGTTCTTTTCTGGATCTGACACAACTGCGGCCAAAAAATTATTTTGATACATTTGGACTAAAAAGAACCAATCCTAGGATAGTCATTTTGGTTTAAAATTTATCAATCCTAGGATAGTCATTTTGGTTTAAAATTTATCAATCCTAGGATAGTGATTTTGGTTTAAATTTATCAATCCTAGGATAGTCATTTTTCGTTTAAAATTTATCAATCCTAGGGTAGTCATCACACATTTTCTATATCAGTTAAAATCAACATCATGATTTTTGTGAAGCAATATCTTCACATAGAATAGAAAATTTGTCTTTTGGGATTAAAAATTGAACATTGATTACTATGCTTGTGTGGTGATAGGCCTATGCTCTCCCCTTAACTGGGTGATCAAAATCCCATACTCATCCTTTGATTTCATGCAATTCATGCTTTGTTAAATCCTTTAGAAGGCCCGCTATAGTGGGAAAAAGTACTCACCCAATGGGAATGACCTGAGTGGGAACAACCAAGGCCAGGTTTTCCAACCCACTATAAAATAAAAGTAAATCTGGATAAATCCTCATTTACCGGAAGTGTGCAAGATAACCATCCCCAAAGCCTTTGTTCTAAAGGTTGGGAGGTCTCTTGAGGGAGTTTATCATTTGCCGCTCCGAACAAAAACCCTATCTACAAACCATAATGTAGTATCCAACTTGTCAGTTTTCAAACATTGTAATACTCAATAGTGCTAGGGAAGGGAAGAATCTACCCCCAAGACACTCGCCATATAATTTCCAAGAACCACTTTCTCAAGGGATCAAGAAATCTAACTTTGAGTACGTGACTAGAAAAGACAAAAACAAGGGCACCCTCTAGGGGGTGACATGGTTGTGTGAGTCGATGCAATTTTAAGATGTGGGCTATTTGAGTATAATGATGACCTTTTGTCCTTAAGAGTGAGTTCATCTGAAGTGTATTTCTTGTCAAAACCTATGAAAATCAAGAAGGATCCGTCGATCCTTGAACATACACTTACTATTTAAATTCTAGGACTTAAAAAAAACAACTGTTCTACATTTGTTTGTTGTGTTTTCAAATCATTAATCCAGATAAAGATCATCCAAAACAAAACACAAAGAGTCAAAAAAAAATCAAACGGTGAAATTTATGATTAGGGATTGGAAATCCACAAAGTTTGTGTAGAAGTCCCTCAAAACAAGAGTCAGAAAACCAAAGAAACAACTTAATTACAAAGACCTTTTGAAAAGAAGATGCTTTTTGTATCAAAGTAGAAAAATCTTGCTTCAACATAGAACTTTCATCCATAGGTTTCCCGATTTTTCTAGGGGATATACTGATGATTATGCTTTAGAGCCTTTGTATTCACAAGCTTATTTTCAAAGAGCTCTTTCATAGGAACCTAATCATAGTCAACCTATTCATCAATCTTCTATGCCATAACCAACAATAGAATACTCCAACAGGCCAGATCGGTTCTTACAGTAAACAAAAAATTAGAAACATTAGGCTTGTTATCCAAAATCAGAGAGTTACCAACAAAAATATTTTGCCAAAATATCTAAAATCTAGAAAAATACACCAAAAAAGTCAGTCTCTTCACAAAATAAAATAAAATTAAACAACACTGTGGAGTACCAAACTAGTGCTTCTACAATCTATTTTAGTGCTTCTATGCTAACTTTTAGTGCTTACACAGTTAAAATAACACTCCTACAGTTTGTTGTAGCGCTTCTATTAACAGAACAAAACAGTACTAGTATTAGAATTCACCGGTCTTTTAGCGCATCTACAGTCTATTTTAGCACTTTTACCTTGTTTTATAGTGCTTTTACCAAAAATTTTAGTGTTTTTGTATTCTTTTTTAGCGCTTATACCCTCTGTATTAGTGCTTCTATAGGACAAAAACATAGAGAGCTTTCGATAACATCTGTCACATTTTGTTGGCATTAGAAACTCGGTTTTTTATCAGACAAAAACATTCACAGTCCAAATAGTGTCTTAAAACCTGAAACAAATAGGTTCTTACAAGTCCAAAATACATTTCAACATAAACCCAGATCTTTAAAATTACAAAGTGTCCAATTATCAAAACAAATCTCGATTATTGAGTTAAGTTTCCTCATCAAGATTTTAACATCCTATCATCATGAAATAAAACACAATAACCAGATTTTTTAACTTAGTCTCATCAATATAATACATCATTCTATTTGGATTTTTTAAAATCCAATTGACACTAATCCAAACATAGAAGATCCAAGTTTAGTGAAAACAACCAATACTTGTATGCCAATCTTAACAAGGTTGCAAAGGTAAAAACTCAGAGAGAAGGAAATTGAAACTCCAAACATAATGGCTGAAGAAAACCCCTTTTATAGATTCCAACAACATGATACCAATGAAATAACTCAAGGGGATATACAACATGCCCAATAGGATCCAAATTTTCATAAATTAATGGAAAAGGTCTTAGAACAAGACATGGAAAAATATCTCTTGATGTCAGGGGAATTAAGTGCAAAAATTCTGATTTTTTTTTACATGAATCGATTGAAGGAAACACCTAGAAATAATGAAACAAAACCACCCAATATGCAAGACACAGATCAAGTGGTTGCTCCAACTTCTCAAATGCAAACTTTACAACAACAAATTCAAGATATGAAAAATGGAACCACAAAGAGGTATTCATTACAAGACATTTTTCCTTATCCCTTTCACCCAAGTGTAGATATGATACCCTTCTCTAGGCATTGTGAGTTTCCCAAATATGACAAGTATAATGGAAAAGCGGATCTGATTGAACATGTAAGGGAATTCAGAACAATGAGCCTCAAGTTTGCATAAGAGGATACTTACCTAATGAGATTGCTTCCTAGGAGTTTAGGAGCACACTATATGGAATATTTCTCCAAATTACAACCAAGGATTCGATCCTTTGAAGAACTAGTTAACAAATTTATCACACAGTTCTCCTTCAACACTCAACATAATGTAACCATAAAAGATATGTACAACATAAAACAAAAGAAGGGAGAAACATTCCTATCATTCTTACAACATTGGAAAAAGTTGCTTGCTAGATATCCTCGATCTATACCTGAAGAGGAAAATATTGAATTATTTACCGACAACTTAAATGATGACATGATTTATAGACTGGATTTACAATTTCCCTCGACATTTGAAAAGGTGATTGAGAATGGGCTTAAAATTGAAGATTCCTTAGTAAAAAGAGGAGTGATTGAACATTACAATGATACATCAAACAACTCAAATTCCTCAAATCATTATGGAAACAACAATAAGCCTAAATTTTGGCAGAAAAACAAAACTACTGGGAACAATGATCCTACAACTAGCACACAAAATACAAAACTAGTATTCAATTTGACAACAACACCTATGAAAAACAAAACAACAATCAAGGTACCACCCAAAACAATAACCCAAATAATGGAGAATCTTAGCCACCACCATATCAAAGACAATCCAATCGATAGAGATTTACACCATTAGGAAAAACTTTGGAATCAACAATGAGAGAAATTATTGCCAATAGGCTTATTACTCTACCAGAAGCATGAAATTGGGAGCCAAAAGTGAAACCATCTTGGTGGAACGACGTTGACTATTGCAACTTTCATAAAAATAAAGGATATAAAACAAATGGTTGTATTCAATTAAAACACCTGATACAAGACTTGATTGAAGCAAAGAAGGTGTTTGTTGAAGGACAAAAAAACAGCAATCACAGTATGTTTACAAATCCTTTACCCAACTACGAAAAAGGAGAATCTTCTTCAAATAGTAAAGGAAAAAGTGTAAACTATATCTATGACACCACCATTCTTTGCATTTCTGAGGTTGCGAAAAATAAAGTTATTGATAATAAAACATATACCATAAACATCAATGACACTATATCCTTGAACGTGATTCCAAACATAAACACATTTGACAACCAAATCAATGTCCTAAAAATTAGGGAATCACAAGACTATCAACCAGTCAGTGCAACAGCCAGGGGGTAGTCCAAAGTGATACTGAAAGGAGTTTCACCTAAAATCACTACTCCCCCACCACATCAATACAACATTGTGGATCAACTACAAAAGATATCTGCATAGATATCCATACTAGAACTTCTTAAAATTTCACCATCACATAAAGAGGTTCTAGAATAGGCTCTGGTAGCCACTACGGTACCCAATAATTTGGATGTTTGTCAATTTCAAGCTATGGTGGGACATCTAACTACACCTCATTGTCTATCATTTTTTTAACAAGATGATGTGTCACTGAATCACCCACACAATGTGGCCTTACATATAGAGGTTCTAATCCATAAACACCATGTCAAGCATGTCCTAATAGATGGTGGAGTTGGATTAAATATTTGTACTTTAAAACTAATTCATGCACTAGGCTATTCCAACAATTCCATTGATGCCAGAAGAAAGGTAACAATAAAAGCATATGATGAAAAGGAAAGGTCTTCCAAGGGGCTGATTGTACTACCAATTCAAATGGAACCGATTGTCAAAAATATTGTTTGTCAAGTGTTAGATAAGGAGATAACATATAACATACTCTTGGGATGTCCATGGATCCATGAAATGCAAGCGGTACCTTCGACATATCATCAATGCTTGAAATTTCCTGTCAATGGACAAGAGGTCACAATTTTAGTAGACAATAATAATCCTTAGAATTGTAACATGATTAAGGAAAACTAAGACACTTTGGTACCCTACAATAGAGAAGCTAGCACATCTGCTTCATCCAATGGTGAAAAAAAATTCAATTTTATATCCAAATGGGCTAAGAAGAAAGACCAGGCAAAGGAAACAATTGTTATTGACTCATCTATATCAAATAATGAAGGGCCTTTGGACACTCTATCACAACAATTTACAGAAAAGATCCAGTTAAAGGACAAAGGCTTGGGGGAATTTTCCCTTGAGCAATCTTTATGCCTTTCACAATTGCTACCATCCCCAAAATCATATGGAAAACCCACAACAAACACACACCAATCATCACAACCGATCAAAGTTCTAGATGAAAGGTTTGCAAAAGAGGGAACTCTAGAAGATGAATTAGAAGACAAGGACATTCTTAATTGGCTATACAAGGATGAAGAAGCCTCAACATCAACAAATATCAGCAACATAATAGATCAATATGGAAAAGGAAAGGCTATCTTAGAAAAAATGGGCTATGAGGGCCAAGGACCAATTGGAAAGAGAAAATATGGTATTATAGAACCTATTCAACCTCTAACACTTCAGCCTAAAGACAAAATACGATTAGGTTATACAGGGGAATCAAGAGAAGAAGTAACTTAGAAAGTGGTAGAGAGGATTCTGCAAATGAGGGATGGGTCTAAAATAGATTCAAATGAATATGAATGGGATCATTTATCTGCAACATCATACAGTGACAAACAAATTGATGTCATCCAAGCGTATACACCCACATGAGAGGAGGGACAAAGTTTAGGAATTAGACCACTTGTTTTGGGATCAACAAATATCGATGACTCAAGTGAGGATGAACATACATCGAGTGGGATAAATGACTCAGAGGAGGGAAATTTCATAGAACTCGACCTTCCCACTAAAAACTTTGACCACTTGGCTATTGGAACACTTATGGCCATCGACCTTACTCAAACTGATGATTTATTACCCTTGATCCATCCCGAGCTAATTGACTGGGAACCCACCAAACCTATTAATATACCAGTCTTTTCAAATGATGAGGCCATCGTAATCTTTCTTTGTAGTGATGAACCTAATACAAGTTCTATCCATAACACTCAGAATGATACTTCAAATCAGGAGGGTGCCAAATCTTCCAGTTGCAAAAATGATAACAGGAGAAAAGGATCTAATGGTGGAAACCTTTTTGAGGCAGCACTAGATTTTGAAAAAGAAAAAATAAAGAACGTTTCTAATAGTGAAAACCTTTCTAAGGCATTGAAATATGGAAGATTTGACACCCTTCCAGAGCATTACCATGACAGATCATCAGTACTAGTGGAACCAAAGCAATCCATAAATCTTATAACAACTGAAAAGGCAAAGATTCTACATTTGGCAGTGTCTATGACAAAACAGGAGAAGACCACATTCACAAAATTATTTGAAGAGCAACATATCAATTTTTCTTGGTCTTATTCTGACATGCCAGGATTAGATCCAAATCTCCTGATGCATCATCTGTCCTTACCATCCATAATCAAACTAGTAAAGCAAAAATTGAGAAAAATGCATCCCCACATTGCCCTGATGGTAAAAGCTGAGCTGAAGAAATTGTTGGATGCAGGTTTCATCAGGTCCATAGATTATGCTGAGTGGATCTCCAATATTGTGCATGTATCTATAACAGATAATAACATTAGGATATGCACATATTTCAAAGATCTAAATAAAGCCTGCCCAAAAGATGATTTTCCTCTACCAAGCATTGATATCACTGTGGATCTAATGGCAAGCCATTTCATGTTGTCATTAATGAATGGTTTTTTAGGGTACAATCAAATAAAGATAGCACCTGAAGATCAGGAAAAGATAGCATTCACTTGTCCATGGGATACATTTGTTGGAATGTCATGCCCTTCGGGTTGAAAAATGTAGGTGCAACATATCAACAGGTAATGACCACTATTTTTCATGATATGATGCATAATTTCATGGAAGATTATGTGAATGGCATCTTAGAAAAATCATACACCTGAGAAGGACATCTAGAGATCCTCGACAAAATCTTTACTAGACTGGAAAAGTTCAATGTCAGATTGAACCTAAAGAAATGTGTGTTCAAGGTAACATCAACAAAAATCCTTGAATACATAGTGTCAGAAAAAGGTATCGAAGTGGATCCAGCTAAGGTCAAAGCAATAATGGAGATTCCATTGCCTAAAAACATCAGTCAATTACGGTCCCTACAAGGTAGGCTACAATTCATCAGGAGATTTATCTCCCAATTGGTAGAGAAATGCCACCCATTTAATCATCTACTTCATAAGAATGTCTCATTCAAGAGGGATCATGAATGCAAAACAAATTTTAACCAGATAAAGCAATATTTGATGTCACCTCCAATACTCATGCCACCTGCAGTAGAAAAACCATTGTTACTCTATATCGCAACAATAGACATTTCTTTAGGAGCTCTCTTAGCACAAGAAGATTCTAAGGGAAAAGAACAAGCTGTTTACTACATTAGCAGGACTCTCAACGGTTATGAAATAAATTACACATTCATAGAAAAAGCTTGTTTGGCAATGGTATTTGCAACCCAACAATTATGGCACTACATGTTGACTCATATAGTTAGACTCATTGCAAAAATAGACCTATTAAAATATCTACTTAGCAAAGCGGCTCTAACAGGGAGACTAGCAAAATTGGTCATGATCTTAAGTGAGTTCGACATCTAGTATGTAGACCGGAAAGCCATTAAAGGACAAGTGATAGCTAATCAATTAGTTGAAGCTCCATTCTAGGATAATCATCCAATAAACATTGAATTTTCGGATGTGGACATTCTCAATATTACCACACAACAATGGAGACTTTATTTTGATGTAGCATACACACAAAGAGGGTTTGGTTGGAAAATTCTATTTGTTACACCTTAGGGACACACCATCCCATGATCTTATAGACTAATGTTTCCATGTACCAATAATGTGGCTGAGTATGAGGCATTGATTATTGACATAAAAGTGGCTATTAAATGGAACATCACAGAAATACAAGTGTATGGGGACTGATAGCTTGTCATCTATCAAGTAAATGACGAGTATCAAACAAAGGATGAAAAAATCATGCCATATAAGAAAATGATAGATGATCTTAAAAAGTACTTTGTGGAGATCAAGTTTGAACAGATACCAAGGGTAGAGAACAAAGCTATAGATGCTATGGCGACAATTGCTTCCCTCATGCAATTACCGAAAAAGCAAGGTCATTATGAGTTTATGGTAGGATAAGTATCTAACCCTGCCTACGATAATCCTGAATCACATACCATATGTCAAATAGTTGATGTTCAAAACTCACTATATGGAGAGATCTATACTTACCTAAAGGATAATATCCTTCCTCCTGATCTTTCTAGAAACCAAAAGTGTAACTTCATCTACCAATCCACTCAACATACATTGATTTCTGATATCCTTTATTATCGAGGTTTAGATGGTACTCTTCAGTGTTTAGAACACAACAAATTTGAATCAGCCTTATGTGAGGTTCATGAAGGTATTTGTGGAACTCATTCAAGTGGATCAACCCTAGCAAAGAAACTCCTTCGTTTGGGGTATTACTGGCCGAACATGGAAAATGAGTCTTATCAATTTGCTAAGAAATGTCAAAAATGTTAGATCCATGGTAATCTAATCCATGCGCCAACACAATAATTACACACATTTACATCAACATGGCCCTTTTTCCAGTGGGGAATAGACCTAGTAGGAAATATAAACCCACCTTCATCCAATGGACACAAGTTCATAATCACAACAGCAAAATACTTTACAAAATGGATAGAAGCGGCTCCTTTAACAATAATCACTGTAAAGCAGATCTCGTCTTTCATATTGAACTACATAATCTATCAGTATGGAATACCTCATTCCATTGTTACAGACAATGGAAGACCATTTAAGAACCAGGACGTCCAGGAATTATGTGAAAAATTTCATATCCAACATCATTTCTCAACACCATATTATCCTTAGGGGAATGGCCAAGCAGAGGCCTCAAACAAGACAATTTTGAAAATACTAAAGAAAATGGTTAACAATGTTGGACATGATTGGCCTGTTCAACTCAATCCTACATTATGGGCCTACAGAACTAGCATCAAAACACCAAAAGGGGCAACACCATATTCCTTGGTATATGGATCAAAGGCCATCTTACCCATCGAGGTAGAAATACCATCACTTTGAGTCTCACTGAAGGGTGTCATTACATATGAGGATTATACAGTATCTAGACTATAGGAACTGGAATTACTGGATGAACACCATCAACAAGCTATCAATCATTTGAAAGCATACCAACAAAGAATTTCAAGGAGTTACAATCATAAGGTAAAACCTAGAGTCTTTCAAGTTGGAGACTTGCTCCTAAAGGAAAACCCTAGAAATGAACAAGAAAGAGAAAAGAAAGGGAAGTTTGAACCTAATTGGCTAGGTCCCTTTGTCATCATAGCAGTGTATGGATCAAGAGAATATCAATTGTCTACACCTGAAAGGGATCTATTCGATGAACCTATCAACAATATCCATCTCAGAAAGTTCTACACCTGAATCACCTAGTGCATAGATTAGTTTCTGAAAATGGTTACCTTGATGAAAACATGGTAAACAGGTGTCTTGGTAATAGGAAAATACAAAAAAAATACAAAAAATACAAAAAATAAAAAAATACAAAAATACAAAAAAATAAAAAGACTGAAAAGTGCAATAAAAACATATAGTGAAAACCTAGAAACATGTGCTATTTGTGATTTAGCTAGCTTTTCCATCTATTGGACACATGTCATGGTCATTACTTTCACCATCATTTTATAGCCATTATTATATCATTGCAAGTAGTCATGTCTCACCCTAGCTTGGGGGAAATATTTGAACCTCATTGGGGGCAATAAACATCGAGCTTAATCAAATGGACAAACAACAGAAGGACAAACATAACAAAAACAACGATCAAAACACAACCCTACAATGAACATCAATCACCATCAGGAACACATTGGACATCCATATCACAATGAAAAATCCAAAAATAGGTCTAAAGGTCAGTTTCAAAAAGCCAAAAACATGAGTCTGTGTCAGTCAAACTACGTGGTATCTGTGTATATAACGTAGGTAAGGCTAATCTTTGATCAGTCCTCAAGGCCCCTAGGATAGGTCTTTAGGTTAGGTCTTTGGTCAAAAATCTCAAAAATCATAAAAACAACATAAAATCAGGATGAATGATCTAATATGAATAATGGTTGAAATACTTTAGGCAAAGGTTGGATATGTAGTACTTTGATCATTATTATCATTTCTTTGGAGCAACTTGATGATGTATTGAACTAGATAAGCTAGGAAGAAGAATGGTATTTTTTCTTTATCTGTTGTTTGTGAATTAATCATAATTAATGTGTGAATTTTCATGGGAAGTGCTCTACAAAGTATCATGGATGACATTCCAATTCACATAGGAAAGTGGTTGATTCTTGTTTGTTTATGCAAGAAATGCTCAAGTCATCTCGGTTTAATTATACCTAGATGCTTGTGTTTACATGCACTATCAAAAATCATGGAAGTAGCACTCAGGTCATCATTGGTTTACATTATACCATTGATTCTTGTACTTACTTTCAACATTTTTAAAGCTCTATGATGATACAAAGCACAAAAGTACTATTAAAATGCCAATATTTTCATGTAGATTTGCATGGCACAATTAGATTGTAATCATAAATAGTTTTTACATCTACAAAGTATATGTTACAAAAGCTCATGAAGGATTCAAATTAATGATTATCTTTTCTCATAATAGATTGAGTATACTTGACGTTAACAAAAACATCATCATGATCATGTTGTTGCATCATCCATTTCATTTGCATACATTAGAAAAAAAATTATTATCATTTCATCATTCATGCATTTGAATCAAATAATTTTGCATTGATCATCTCATATTTTTTCATATCACATAAATTTGCATAAGAAAATCTCCAAAAAAAATCTATATCATTGCATTTTCATTCATCCATCAATTATATGATATATCATATAGTTACATTTCCATCAACATATCATTTATTACATAATTTTTTATCCATTTATTACATCATATAACACATTCATTCAACATATCATATATCATACAACATTATAATCCATTTATTACACCATATTCATCCATTTATTACATCATATGTTTACATAAGAATAAAAATACACACATCCCATTTACATCACCCATCATAAATCATTTAAACCATTTCATGTACATCCATGCATATAGGCACATTATCATATACATCATGCATACATATACATCATGCATCCATACATCATCATTATGCACATCATAAATAGAACATCATAAATCATAGCATATCATCATGAATATAAAACTACATCCATAACATCATAATACAAGGAACATCACATGACATATAGAATGTAGAAAGTAAATTCATCCATCATAGAATCATACACAACACATGATAGATCGATAAAATCTGCCACATATCATATAGATCTCAAAAATCATAAATGTCAAGTATACAATGATGTCTAAATTGAAGAGAGATTTATCATAAAAAAATGGCTGTAATCAAAATATACATCGTATCTCAAAAATATCACGGAGGGTACAATCATGGGACTATGTAGTGCTAGCTCTTGATGGTGTAGGAATTGCTAGGCCAGTACCTCCTCCACCATCGGAAGTACCAGGATCTCTCAGGTCTTTGGGAGGTGACTGGGTCACACCTTCACTGACAATCCTGGTACAAGACCTACCCGATCGAGACTGCACGTAGCTGACTCTCTACTTGGAGGGAACTACATCATAATTTCTCCCTCTATAGTACTCTATCTCCTTAGCAATACATAAAATATCTTGCATGTAATCCGCTAAACTGGTACCATCTTTTAATCTCTATAGTCTCTCAGTAATCATTTGAGCCTAGTTTGCAGCCCATCTAGCAGTGTCCCTCTCAGCTTTCAAGGATGTGATTTGTGCCTACACTGCAACCAATTGAGCCTGTACTAATGCAAAAGCTTGTGCATGGGCCTGAGCTTGAGCCTACATCTATGTCTGGGTCTATGCCAACAAACCCTATGCCTAAGTCAGCTGCCCCTGTAATGTTTGAACCTGTACCTACATGCTTGCTATCTGTTTCTGCTGCTACTACACATCCTCCTTTGATGGATCTACAACTGATTGCCTCTTACAAGGCCTCATGCACTCCTCCAAGGTTGGACCTGACCCACCTACACCCGATCTGCCTAGACTATCTCCATCACTATCACCACTGCTACTCTCCCCATCTCCATCAACACTACTATCACTCTCATCTCTGCTGCCCTGCTCATCCCTGCTACTCTCCACCTCCTCCACCTCCACATCCTAGTCACCACAGACAATATCCTCACCACCAATCTCCTCTCTCCTCTGTCGGTGTCGATGTGCAAACACAACCTCCTCCCCAATAGGTAATGGTGTGAGCTCATCAGGAATAGTAATACGAGGAAATAGATGCAAAACAAGGTACTCGACATAATCTATTGTAATAGGTTCCTCCACAGTATTCAACCGAATCTCCCAAATATATGGTTGTAAAGCTTGAAACTCCTACACTACCGCATCATATGATATCCTAGGCCCCCAATCTATCGAATCCAACTATCGCCGAGCATAGTGTGCGACACCCTAAGGAATACCCTGAACAATGTCGTACTGCCGAAGCACCCATCTTAGAAGAAATATCTCCAAAACCCATCGTGACGCCCAATCAAAGTAAAAGACTGACATAAGTATGGAAACTTCACATCATCCTCATCCCACTACTCGCAATCCAAGTAGGGCTTCCAGGTAACTGTCTCCATATCATCTAAAACTTTGCGCCAGTGATCTAACTTACCCAACTTAGGCTGAGTAAGTCAACAGACATAAATATGTACATATGGCCACCTAACAGGACACTACCTCACTGATATTGGCCACGTGATAGCAATATGCTCCCATGCCCATACTTGAAGTAAAGTAACACTGGATGATAAGCTTCGACCTCCAAGGTATACTGCGGAATGTAAATCATGATAAAGGTGGGCAAGCATGCACATGCCCCAAGCATATCTAGTAGCATGTACAACCATACTCTCTAGCACATGGCCCCAACCAACAGAGAATCCATTTGACCTGCAATCAAGAAAAAAGAATCCTCTAATGAATCTAGCAAGAACTGTCAGCAAAGTGAGATAAGTGTCCACCATCTGCTGCCACAAAATCCACTCCAACAATCCTAGCATCCTAAAATACCCTCTGAAGAGCCTCAGTACCACCCTGCTCTGATGAATTGTAAACGACAATATCACCCACAACTGGTATCTGCAAAATCCTCCAAACATCCTTTGGAGTGACTATGATCTCACCGGTGGCTAAGTGGAAGGTGTTGTGCTCACTATGCCACCTCTCTACTAATGCTATCAACAGACCTCGATTAATCCTAATCTGGGGTATATCAAGTAGAGAAGACAATCCACAATGTGTAATCATAGTTGTCTCAGCCTGGGCCAAATGTTGTATCAAATCAAATGTCTGCAGAAATCACTCTCTAATCTGGAGGTTCACCAATGAATCCTATCATCATAAATGATCAAAGTCAAAACTTTTGTCAAAACAATCATCAAAACATCAAATATCCTATCAAACCTAATCAACTCTTGATGATAATTTTTAAACAAATCTCATGAGTGAACATCATTGAACCTCACCTAGAATGCAATAAATCATCAAGCATCATTGAACCTCACCTATCATGAGGTGAATACATCAAATCAACCTTTCCTATCATGAGGTTCATCAGTCAAATTATAATTATTCCTTGCCTATCATGAGGATAATTATCATCAAATCAAACATTAGACCTCACCTATCATGAGGTTAAACATCATCTACTTGATCAAGATCATCAATCATATCAAATCAAAGGATGACATGATTAAAATTGACAACATCAAGGACAAATTTGACAGTTTTTTGCAACCTGACTTATAAGTGCTAAAATAGAGTTTCTAAGTGCCAAACTATCAAAAGTGCTATTTTAAAATGCAAAAGTGCTAAAACAGGCAATAAAAGTGCTACTTCATCAGGAAAAAGCACCATAATAGATGGTCAACACGCCAAAACATCAAAAGTGCTATTTCATCAGGGAAATGTGCTAAAATAGTATGTCCAAGCACTAAAATTTTGATCCTACATGCTAAAACTATCGAAGCGCTAAACTATCCTATGAAAGCACTAAAAAAATTTTAGTCGAAGCACTAAAAGCTCAAAAGTGCTAGAACAACACACAAAAGTGCTACTGCAGCATGCAGAAGCACTAGAAAACATGAAATTTTTTATAAAAAAAAAAAGCATTAAAAATGAGGAAATGCACGAAAAATGAGGGGTTATCGAGTACGTACTGGAGGTCTGTAAGTGGCCGGGTGCTAGTGATGTCACACACGCTTGAACCGATGAGTGTGATAGGGAATCGACATCCTGATCGAAATTGCATAAAATTACTCTCTCACAAATATTTCAAAACTCAAATGTGCAAATGAGGTTGAAAATGACCCTTTTTACTTATTAAAGGCTATTTTTGGTGGGATTTTTATGGGGTTAATTAATATTTTTTAAGGGGAGATTAATCCAAATTCAACCAAGGAAAAAATTTCTACATTTTTAATCGAGAGATAAATTATTTCACCACCGAATCTTCATCACATCATCATCAAATCATTGAAAAATCATAAAAAATTGAAAAATTCAAAAAAAAATTTAAAAAAACAAAATTCATTAATTTATCTCCCGAGGGGGCATATATTCATCATTTCTTGAAAATCAATGTATGGGGCATGTCAGGGGCATACTAATTTTTTTTTTCGATACTAGCAGTAACGCAAAATTTTTTCTGAAGCAATACGTAAACACATCACTTCAAAGAGGGGAAAAATGTATACACCTAAAAATGGTTTGGAGAATATAATTAATTAAATATGATATATTTGATTAATTACCTTTAAATTCATCTACTTAATAAATAAATAGAAATATTTATTTATATTAAGTTCACTTTTAATTCTTCTATTTTACCATATTATTTCCTCTTAATTAAATAGAAAAAATTAATTACTTTGTTTTATTTAATTATTATCATTATTATTTCTTCTATATTCTATCCATTTATTCTATCTTAATTAAATAAGCAAACTTCAATAGTTTTTATTATTTAACTATCTTATCGTATTTCCTCTTAATTAAATAAAGATATCCTAAAGTCTTTTTTAATTATCATATCCCTTTTTATTAAATAAAGCAAATGTCAAAGATTTGTTTCATTTAATTAAATATATTCTTACTTTGCTAATTTTGAATAAATCAAATTATTCAAATAAAGGCATAAAGAAAATTTCCTCTATTTACTCACCTACCAAATTAGATATTCAAATATCCAATTTAATTCAATTGGTATTCATGGGAAGCTATGGAGACAAATTGGAGACAAATTGGAATTAATCCTCTCAATCCCATTCCTCTGATTCTTCCTATCATTTGGCCTGATGTTTTCATGGGGAGAAACCATTCCCTTCATTAGCTCAAGCTTTTAATCTCTCACCATTCAATTCTCCAGATTGAATCCAAACCTCAGTTGTGGTGCCCCGTCACAATGTGCTGTCGTGAAATCTATATATACAACTTCATTCAATAGGAAATCAAAATCCAGAATCTTTCATATTTGTGCAAACTTATTCTGCAGGAATAGTAATCAAGCATCTTAAGCATAGCATCAACATTTTTATCAATAGCAATAGCATCAATAAAATCACTATCATGACTGCATCATAGTTTTACTATAGCTTCCATCCATCAAGTTTTATGTTAGCATAGATTACAATAGCATCAATATCATTTAGAAATCACCATATAGAAGTAGATCATTGCATTTAGCATCATTCCATTCTCTAGATTGGAATTTTAAACAGTCACACTGCTTATCAAATCTGAGAGCCTTCTGTGAATTGATAAATCTTTGGAGATAGGAAACAATGAAATGCTTTCAAGTTTTATGTGCTTTAAATTAGTTAATTGTTGTTAAATCTTGATATAATGTTTCATTAAGAAGTGTTTTAGTTGTTTTACTTATTTACTTATTCACACTTATAGGATATTTTACTATTGTGTTATTACAAATTTGAAAAAGAAGTGTGTTACAATGAGTTCTACTTCTCATCTAGATATTGAAAGATTCAATGGATCTAGTTATGAGATGTGGAAACTAAAAATGGAGGATCTCCTTGAAGAGAGAGATCAATGGTTAGCTGTTTGTAATGAGACAAAGCCATCTACGACGATGTTAGATGAGGATTGGGATAAGCTTGATAAGAAGGCAAGAGGGACCATAAGGTTATGTCTTGCTGATGTTGTTCTCTTGAATGTTTTAGTTGAAACTACCACATATAAATTGTGGAAGAGGATAGGTGATATCTATCAAACCAAAAGCCTTACTAATAAGTTGTATCTAAAAAGATGGTTGTATTCTTTAAATATGAAAGATGGTGATTCTGTTGCAAATCATTTAAATGCTTTTAGTTTGGTTCTAAGTTAGTTAGCATCTATAGATGTAAGACTAGAAGATGAAGATAAATGCATTTTGTTACTTTGTTCTTGAGCAGAGTCTTGGGAAAATCTAATCATTGCTATCAATGGTAGTGGTGCAGATCCTAAGATGGATAATATAATTCCTACTCTCCTATCAGAGGAGATGAGGAGGAAGTCTAAAATGGGATCCCAAGATGCCTTGTTTGTAAGAGGTAGGCCTAAGGAAAAGGAACCTAAGGGAGACAAGAAAGGAAAGGGTAAGTCCAAAGGACGGTCTAAAACCCCTGGTAAGAGTAAGGTAAAGTGTTGGAACTATGGGAAACCTGGACATGTAAAGAAGGATTGTAGATCAAGAAAAAGAGTTATGATGCTTCTATAGAGAAATCCTCGGATGACAGTAATGATGCATTGATCATTTCAAGTAATATCGTTAGTGATAACTCTTGGCTTATTGATTAAGGTTGCTCCTATTATATGACTCCTAACAAGGAGTGGTTCACTAAGTATACTACATATGATGGATAGAATGTATGCTTTGGTGATAATATAACAACAAAGGTTGTAGGAAAAGGAGAGGTAAAGTTGTGTTTCAGTGATGGTAGGGTTAAGACCCTTAATGATCTTTTACATATTCCAAGACTTGCTAGAAATCTACTTTTTGTATCTAAGTTCAATGATTATGGAATGCATGCGACATTTGACAAAGGTGGTTGTAGATTGGTGAAAGGGAATATGGTGGTTTCTAAAGGATCTCATGGGACTTTGTTTAAGCTTAATACCTCCAATTTGAATAAATCAGCCAATGTAACTAAAGCTAAAAATACATGTATGTTGTGGCACCATAGATTGGGCCACATTGGTGAAAAAGGTCTTAGGACCATTCTTAATAAGAAATTGGTTGATGGTATTCTTGATTATAATATTGGAAAAAATGATTTTTGTGAGCATTGTGTGTTTGGAAAGAAATCTAGATCTTTATTTCCTAATGGAACAAATAAAGCTAAAATATTATTAGAGATTATTCATTCAGATGTTATGGGTCTTGTGGAAATTGACTCTATTGGAAAATCTATATATTATGTCACATTTATTGATGATGTCTCAAGATACACTTGGATCTATTTTATGCATAAAAAATATGATGTGTTCAATAAGTTTAAAGAATTTAAGGATTTGGTTGAGAAACAATCAGATCATAAGATAAAAATGTTGAGATTAGATAATGGTGGTGAATATTTTTCTAAGGAATTTGATGATTATTATAAGCATGTAGGAATTGTGAGACATAAAAATACTCCATATACACCTCAACAAAATGGAGTAGCAGAAAGGATGAACCAAACCTTAATGGAAAGAGCTAGGAGTATGTTAAGTGGTGCTAAGCTAGATCGATGCCTTTGGGCTAAAGTTGTAAGTACTTATTATTATTTAATCAATAGATCTCCTAGTTCATCTATTGAAGATAAACCCCCTTATGAAATGTGGTTAGGTAGGAAACCTAGTGTTGCAAATTTAAGGATCTTTGGTTGTGAGGCTTTTGTTCACGTGCCTAAAGAAAAGTAGTCTAAGTTAGATCCAAAAGCATAGAAATGCATATTCATAGGTTATGGTGAAAATGTAAAAGGTTACAAGCTTTGGAATCCTCTAACCCAAAAAATTACTTTATCTAGAGATGTGTTTTTTAGGGAATTTAGAACTTATTCAAGAGAAGAACAACCAAAGAAGAAGGATACTTCTCAAATAGTGCATTTTGAGATAAATACTGAGAAGCATGAAGATGCACATGTTGAAGAACAATTGGATGGATTGGATGAGGAGAGTTCATAGAGTTCTAAGATAGATGCTCATGATGAGGATATTGAGGAACAAGAAGAACCTTCTTTGAGAAGATCCACAAGACAACAAAATCCCGTTGATAGGTATAGCCCACCTAATTTCCATTGTATATTTTCTTTGATGAGCACTAATAATGAACCTAGATCTTACAAGGAAGCTTTGTCTTTAGATGAGAACAAGCTTTGGTCACAAGCTATGCATGAGAAAATGGTTTCCTTAGATACTTGTGACACATAGGATCTTGAGAGTTTTCCCAAAGGAAGAAGGCCATTGATTTTAAATGTATCTTTAAAAAGAAAATTGGAGCAGATGGTAATCTAAAAAGGTACAAGGCTAGATTAGTAGCCAAGGAAAACTACCAGAGAGACGGAGTTGAATTTAATGAAATATTCTCTCCTATTGCTAAATTAACTTCTATTAAATTCTTTCTATCTATTTTTGCTGCTTATGATTTTGAGATAGAGAAAATGGATGTGAAAAATTATTTCTTGCATGGGGATCTTGATGAGGAGATTTATATGAGGCAACCTAATGGTTTTATTGTAAACAGAAAAGAAGAATTGGTTTTCAAGTTAAAGAGATCTTTATATGGATTGAAACATTCAACTAGGATGGGGTACCAAAATTTTGATGCTTTTGCATTGAAAATTGGTTATGTTAGGAGTAAGGAAGATCATTGTGTTTACATAAAGGTTATTGATGATCAACTTTCAATTATTATCTTGTATGTTGATGAAATGTTGTTTATTGGTAACAACAAGGTAATGATCAACAAATTGAAAGAACAACTCTCTAGCACATTTGAGATGAAATATCTAGGGGCTACAAAATATATCCTTGGTATGGAGGTCAATAGAGATATAGATAACAAAAATATTTTCTTAAGTCAAAGCAACTATGTTGAAACTATTTTGAAACGGTTTAACATGAAAGATAGTAAACCAATTAATATTCCTTTACTAGTTGGCACAAAGTTAAGTTTAGAAATGGGTCCTAAATCTGATTTTGATCATAAGGAAATGTCTAAAATTCCATATGCTAGTGCAATTGGTAGTTTGATGTATGCAATGGTCTGTACAAGACTAGATATAGCCCAAGTAGTGGGAGTTCTAAGTAGGTTTATGTCTAACCCTAGTAAAGAACATTGGACTTATGTTAAGGGGTGTTTAGATATTTACGAGGTACTTTTGATTACTGTTTGGTTTATCATGGTGCTAATGATATTGATATTATGCACATATCATTGGGCATATAGGGTTTTGTTGATTCAAATTGGGTAGGAGACCTGGACAGTTGGAGGTCGACAAGTGGCTATGTGTTTACTTTGTTTGGAGCTACGGTTAGTTGGATGAGTAAGAGGTATCCCATGGTTTCTTTGTCCTCCATGAAAATAGAGTACATGGCTGCTATACATGCCTCTAAAGAGGTAGTTTAGTTATAGAGACTTGGGAAAGGTATTGGTTTTAATTGCAAGCAAATTAGACTTGAATGTGATATTTAGAGTGCTATTTGTTTAGCCAAAAATCCTATGTATCATGCTCGTACTAAGCATGTTGATGTTCAGTATCACTTTGTGTGAGAAATGGTTGAGAGTGGGAAGGTATTGATTGAGAAAGTTGACACTTTGACCAATATTGTAGATTATCTTATGAAACTAATTCCTACAGACACATTCTCTTGGTGTAGGAAGGTCATTGGCCTTGAGTCTTGTACTTGATTTATAATAATGATTCCTTGTTTAAAATAATTGCAATGTATAATGTTAAGTGGGAGAATGTTGGGAATAGGATGCCATTTAATTGCAATCCTAAGCATATTTCATGTATCTCCTAAGTCCTTGGAAAGTGTTCCCCAACACTAGGATTAGAAAGAGATTAAATTCAAATGAAATGAACATGTAAATTGACATTTGTGATTATTCCTAAATGATAGGAAAATGTGAGGATGTCCAAGAAGAGCTCCTATAAGATAGGAGCACATGGGGCACCCACATGGAAGGTGGAGCCCACCTTGCTTCAGTTAACTACTTGGAGGATTAATAATAATTTAGTAATGCATGTTTAGATCCTACAAATTAGGGATTGATATTTACATGAGTGGAGTTCAGTTCAGTTCAGTTCAGTTATCTTTAGTTGCATGTAGTTATTTTGAGTTGAATGCTAGTTGACTTGATTTCCATGACTAATGATTTCCGTTGCTTGATAGATAACAGGTGGATACTTTTAGTTAAGTGGGGATGATCAATCATGCATAATGTTTGCATGAATTGGTGGAGAGATATGTTTCAGTTAACTAAGATTGACTTGGGACCACCTTGAGCGCCCAAGCTGGAATCTTTTAGTTAACACCTTTTGTATGAGAAGATATTTACAAGGCTCAGTCAAGTGGGCCCATTCTTGGGCACCAACTTTGAGTTGGAGCTTGTAAGATATTTTCTTGACCAACGTTTAGTTAAGTGTTTAGTTTGGGGCACCTCAATTGAGGAAAACTTTGGTTTGACTTCATATTACATGGTTGAACTCTACTTGCCCAATCTAGCATATATTTTTGTGAGGAGCTTTATGCTATTGTTTTGTACAACTCTTATGAGTTTATATGCTTATTAATTGTCTATTAATTGCAGCAAGTTGAAGAGAGTTCCATGAGAGTTTTATGTAGGTTATGAACAAGGATTGTTGAAGGCAAGGAAGCATATCAATCAAGGATTGATACAGTGTTATTGTAATCTTGTTCTAAGGTTAAATAATACAAGCAATATTGATTCTGGTGGAGTTTTTTCCTGAAAGGGTTTCTTCATGTATACGTTGTGTCACTTCTATCTTCTTGTCTTATTCTTCTACAATCTTTTGTCTCTTTCTACAATTGGTAAAATTGATCTAAACAGATTAATCATACACAAATAATTGTGACAAAGAACAGTTAATTAGATCTACAGTCTCATAGTTTTAAAAGTTTTAAGCTACAATTTCACCTCCATTTTCAACGTTTGTGGTAGAGGAATTCAAGAAAGTCAAATTGAGTTTATCAGGTTTTGAATTACTCCAAGTCCCAGCAATCAGAAATGCTTTCTTTAGAATGCTCAATGGGATCACCCCATCCAAAGTAGTCCAAGAGGTACCCATCAAAAAGGTCTCCTTTGACACCTCAAAAAATGAATTTTTAATTAAGGAAATCCTAGGAAAGAAAACAGATCAGCCACAAAATCAACAATTAGACAGGAAAATGGCTAAAGAGAAAAATCAAGCGTAAACCAGGGATAAAAACAATAAAAAGGATAAGGCCCAAGTATCTCAAGCTGATGTTTCAATGTGGCTATTCTAGGGGAAGTTGGAGACCCCTACCTTCTTGATCACAATTAGAATCTTTAGAAAGAATTTGCACAATTGCTTGCTAGATTCAGGAGCCTCAACCAATGTCATGCCTTTGGCAGCATGCAAAGCCTTAGGAATAACTCCAACTCCCTCTCGATGGAAGGCGACTCAGTTGGAAAAGATGAAAGTGAGCATTGTTGGAGAAATCAATAGGATACCCATGCAGATTGCTACTTATCTAAGGGTGCAACAGGTGATCGAAATTCAAGTTTCTAATATTCTTGACATGTATAGCATAATACTAGGAAGGGATTTCACCTGAGCCTTGAACAGATATGCAGCAACAAATTATTCTCACTTATGGCTACTGTGGAAAGGGTTGCAAAACCAAATTTGCATTGATCAAGAGCCACAAATAAATTTCATGATTACAAAGTATAACAATATGAATGAAGTGTTGTTTCTTGAAACAGAGTTAGGAAATTACTATCCCGTGTCTTATCAAGATGAGCAAGAATTCCAAGAAGAGGAAGTGACCAAAGACATCCTTCTTGTGTTATGCAGTACCCCTGCCAACCTAACTCATGCACTTGAGAGTATAGAAGTGTTGATTGGATCCGAAGACAAAGAATCCTATGAGGATGGTAACCTTGGATTGTTGGATGGATTCCAAGAGTTTATGCAAAAACTCTTGCAAGATTAGCTCAGCCTAGGAGCTAGGATGGATTTTTAGGAGCTCCAATTACCCATCTAGTGCAAGGTACATAATGTTGTGCATTATGAATTTGAATGTTGTTTATGCCAAGCAGTAGTAGAGCACATAGTAGGTTAGATCAATCCTGATGGGAAGCTTCAAGCAGAACAACCAAATCAAGGCCATGTCAAATCCACATAGTCATCCAAGGTTGCCGAAGTAGATATGCTAGCAAGAAAGGAAGAATGCTCCATTGGCTCCAAAGCCAAAGAGTCCTATAAGTTTTAGACGCTATGCTTCGACGGGTCCAAATCTAAGCAAGGAGCGGGATTCATCTTCAAACTCATCAGCCCCATGGGTAAGACATATTTTGCTGCTCATAGGCTTCAATTTTATTGTACCAATAATGTAGCAAAATAGGAAGCACTAGTTCATGGACTCCTAATGGCATTAAGAAAAAGGTAAAAATGCTCCAAGTCTTTGGTGATTCTGAGCTAGTAGTAAAACAAGTCAGGAAGCTTTACTCTTGTCATGATAGAAGACTGGATAACTATAGGCACAGAGTATGGGATCTCATAGAGGGACTAGGCACATTTAATATTCAACTAATCCCACGTTCCAAAAATCACACTACCAATGCATTAGCCCAAGCTGCTAGTACCCTTCGACCTCTCTCTTTAGCTGGCCTGAGGAAATTCACTATAGAGCTCACTTCCACTCAATTAGTACTTGAAAATATCACTAATTTCCAAGTGTTCAATGATGAAAAGCATATCTTGGATTTCATCACCAGCTCCGATGTGTTGCAACTCAAATCATTGATGAAGCAGAGCTTGAAGAAGCTAAATTAGATATAGAGAGGATCATTAGCCTTAAAAAAAATACAATACCATGACGTATGGTTTAGTTGGAGAGAATATTTGACTTGGATTAGATAAGGGATCGAGATCAATAAAATAAGGACTCAATTGAAAATTTGTGTGTTGCTCACAACATGGGTACCGATGAGGAAATCAAGAATGTCTTCATAGGAAAAGTGTGCACACTAGATGAAAGAAGGGGAATCATTGATGCCCTACGCATGTACCATGATGTGATTTCTTGGAGTTATGAAGATTTAAAGACATATGATACCTCAATCATCACTCACATCATTCCCCTCAAGCCAACTGTGAGGCCTTTTCGGTAACTCCAATTCCCAATCAATGCATTGTTGGAGCCTATTATTTACAAGGAAGTTCAAAAACTACTATCTGCTCAAATTATCTTCCCAGTTAGGTACTCCACAAGGTGAAAAATCTAGTTCTGGTTAGAAAGAAGAATGGTGAGATCAAATTGTGTGTAGATTTCTGGAACTTGAATAGAGCCTCTAAAAAAGACAATTATCCAGTACCCTCACTAGATGAAGTACTAAAAATATTCAATGGATCTTAGCTGATGTCCTTTTTGGACAGATACTTAGGATACAATCAGGTGATGGTACAATATGAAGACAAACACAAAATGACTTTCACCACAAAATGTGGAACCTTCACATACAAAAGAATGCCATTTGGGTTAATCAACGTTGGCGCTACATTTAAGCATGCAATGGATATTTCCTTTAAGGATTTGATTGGAAAGTGCATAATCATATATATGGATGACCTCACTATGTTCTCTAAGAAAAAAGGGGACCATGTCTCCAATTTGTGCAAGGTTTTCTAGAAATGCATAGAGTTCAACATTTCATTGAATCCAAAGAAGTGCATTTTTGGGGTAACAAAAGGAAAGTTGCTAGGAATGTGATCTCAAAAAAGGGAATCTCAATAGATCTTGAACACATCCAAGCTATACCAAAAATTTAGCTTCCAGGAAACAAGAAAGAATTGAAATCTTTCTTTGGAAAAATCAACTTCGTCAGAAAGTTCATCATGAGATTTGCGGAAATTATCAAACCATTGAACGCTATGCTTACGTAGGATGCTAAAGTGGAATGGATGCCTGAAGCCTAGCAAGATTTTGATGAAATTAAGAAATCAATTGCTGATGCACCATTACTGGTTAGTCCAGATTATCTTAAGCCATTTTATATCTATTCGTTTGCTTTAGATCACTCTTGTACTAGCATATTGACGTAGAAAGATAATGAAGGGAATGAACACCCTATTACCTTCATGAGTGCTCCAATGAAGGATACCGAGTTAATATATCAAAACATTGAGAAACAAGCATATGCCTTAGTCAGAGGAGTCAAAAAATTCTAGCACTATATCTTGAGGAATAAGGTTTTCGCAATTGTGCCTGATCTGGCAATCAAGAGTTTGTTAAACCAGAACAAGTTGGGAGAAAGAAGAGCAAAATGGGTCACATTATTGCACGAATATGAAATGAAAATTCAATCCATGAAATTGGTCCGAGGGTAGGCCCTCACTCAAACAATAGCTAAAATAGGACTCAAGCTCACTATATAGCAGTACCAGTTGGAAGATGTTTCTCTCGGAGAATGGTATGATGACATTGTTTATTACTTGCTAAACAAAAAATGTCCATCATGATTGCAAGGAGTACAAAAATGTGCCTTAAGATTGAAGAGCATTTGCTATATGCTAGAAGGATCCATACTCAACAAGAGAGATCATGAAGGGATCTATCTTAGATGCCTTGGAAAAGAAGTAGCTAGGGTTCTGAAAGAATTTCATGACAAATTCAAAATTGGCCATAGATTTGGTCCTTCAACCTCCCATCAGATTATGTGGGCTAGGTACTACTAGTCGATAGTTTTTAAGGATGGACACAACCATGTCAAAACCTGTCATGTTTGTCAAATTGCTGCTACCAGAGAAAGGAATATTGTCCCGTTGCAACTAGTACTAGAGGTAAGGCATTTTGCTTAATTGGGACTTGAATTTATTGGTTTAGTAATCCCACCATACTCTGCAAGCCATAGGTACATTCTAACTACTTTTGATTATTGCACTAGATGGATAGAAGCAATAACATGTAGGCAATACACCACTAAAGTTGTTACTAATTTTCTAGAAAGTTTTATCTTAAATCGCTTTGGTTGACCATTTTCCCTCATGTGTGATAATGGCCTTACCTTTTTGTCCCTTAAGTTTGCTAGCTGGACTTTCGATTATATGATCACACTCAAATTCTCATCTAACTACTACCCTTAGGGAAATGGCCTAGTTGAGTCAATGAATACAAATCTACTAACTATAATCAAGAAGTTGCTAGACCACAATCCAAAAGACTAGCACACCCAACTATGTTTTACCCTCATGGCAGATCATACATGCCATAAGGTTGTCCTGGGTACTTCCCCATTCCACCTCGTCCATGTCTTAGAGCCCATCTACCCCATCGACCTCAATATTCCCATGCTCCAATTTATTAACACATATTATGAGGAGGGAGACCATCAAGAGGCTCATTTAGCTGAGTTGTTGCATCTAGAAGAAGTTTGTGACCAAGCAATAGAAAATTTCACCAAACACCAGGGCGTAGTCAAAAGATGGTTCAATCATCGAGCTAAAGTAAAGTCCTTTAGGATTGCTAATTTGGTCCTCTATTGGGACAAGGCCCATGAAAAGAAAGGAGGACATGACAAATTCGACAAGCTCTAGCTTGGCCCCTTTCAAATTGTGGGAATTTTAGGAGATAATTCCTTTCACCTCAAAACACTTAGTAGGGAGGATATCCTATTGCCCATCAATGGGTAGTACCTCAAGCATTATTTCCTTGCCTGAGCTACTCAATCTCATGCTTTGTATATAGTTGTATATAGGCTAGCTTAGGTTCTTTTTCTTTGCTACTTTGCTTTTGCCTTGCTTTTGCTCGCTTTCTCGACTCTTAATTTTGCTGAGGGTTTTTTTCTATTTCAATGCGGTGGCTATGCTTGGCCTATCAAAAGGCCTACTATGTTGTCCGCTCCTATTTTTTCTTTGGATAAGTCTTCATCTGTACTATTAGTTTTTGACCACCCCACAAAGTAGGTTTCCCTGAACTCTAACTTGACCTAAGACAAAACCCTTATTTGAATCTCCTCATGCTTATCTCAGATCACGCACAAAGACACATCTGAAACATTTCTGATGAGTTGTGCAATAGCTATTATGAGGTTCCACCAAGTGAAAAATACTAAGTCTGCTCCAGTGACCATTGTGAATCCAAACCCACTATAAGCTTTGGTGCTTACACAGTTGAGCAAAAGAAAAGAGTATTAAAGAAAATATTATAGGAAAGAAGAGAAGTTTTTGAAATAAGCAATTGTGTGGGTGTGCAAACAACTCTATTGGGGCTATGGATGCCCAACTGGCAATAGAGCAATGTTCCTGGGGTCATAGTGACAACTCCGTTGGGGCTATGGATGCCTGACTTGCAGCAAAGCAATGTCTAGGTTACTTTTAGGGTTAGACAACTTACATAGCTTTCCTTGACTAATTGATTGTTGTTCGTATAGTCTCTAAAGAAAGGGAAATGAACTCATTGCACACACTTCTGAGATACCCTATGACTTGATTCAATTAAGGATTCCATCTTCCTTTGAGTTCCTAGTTCGCTTATGGAAACTAGATTCTAGTATAAGAAACTAGAGACTTTGGGTTCTAGATGAATCCTTACCGTTAGAACACTCTAGAGCGTTCTCCCAGTAGAGTCGCCATTTGTTGTGCCTATAGCACACATGCCCCATTCAAAATGGGGACCCCCTCTTTCCTTTCGCCTTCGTTGGGTTGCTTATTTCCTTTGCTTCATTTTGCATGCCCCTAGTTTTGAGCTTCAAGAGGTTAAGAATACTAAAGTCATCATTCTCCAATTGAACAAATTCATAACCCAAAAATTCTCTAAGTATTTGGCTTTTGTAGAATTTCCCTTGCAGATTTCTCTTGGCATTTCACCCTAGCATCTTCCAAACCCTATGGGTCCTCAGTTGTAGGTTTCCCTCTACATGATGCCGCTATCCCTTTGCTACTCAACCAATGACTGCCCATAGGAATCTTCCAGCATGGGGGTCCCGCATTATCACGCACCATCATCTCTTGGTTGTTAGCCTAAGGGTCATCCCGCATTGTTGGTTCCACATTTCCCTTTGTTGTTTCATCGATTTTTGTGTTCCAACCACCACGCCTACCTCCATACCCTAAATTTAATGTAGGTTGTTGTGCAGTTTTTGCACACATGCCCCGCTAAAAGCAATGACCCTCTTTTGCTTAGGTTTTTGGTGTTTTGGCCCTTTGATTTTGAGGATTTGTATTGCCTTGGCATGAGCTTAAAATATTCATCTTGCTTGCCTAAGTGTTTTCCCCAAGTTACACTTTGAAAAACTTAACTTTTGGGCGAAATCCAGGTTTTTGCACTGGTTTGAGATTTTCCGGTCCATCCGGATTTTCCCGGATTTCATCCAAACTCTAGCAAGTCAGTTTTAACACTGTTGCTTGGGAATTTTTGGCCTTCATGAAATTCTGCCTAGGCTGGATTTTTCTGAATTTCCGTCTTGCTGTCGAGTTTCTGGATTTTGTTGTACAAATTGCATTCGGTCGATCTTTGGAGATTTTCTTGTTGTTGTGCTTTCTCATTTATGTTCTCTTGAGTTGGAATGTTAATTCCTATGTGTTTGGGCATTTCATGGCTTTCTCTATGCGTTCATGGTTAAAATTTAGGGTTTCGACCTTGGAGCCATTGCCAATTCTGATCAAATTTCCCTTGAGTGAATTCTAAGTCTAGATCCATTAATGAATGATTTTTATTTTGAGTCGGGGTCCTCAAATTTGTGATCTTCGATCAATTTGAGCAAAATTGTGTGAAGGGCTGTGAAATTTGGGTTTTCCCTCAATTTCGGGATTTTCTTGTTCCTCTAGATTTTCCCAATTTTCTTGACTACTACATTTTCTAGAAAACCCAGAGTTTTGCCTGCTTCATGGATTTTTGCTCCCTCCGGATTTTCCTGAAATCTCTTTGCCCCTTCATTTTCTCAAATTTTTCGATTGATTGTTTGTTTTCGCCAGAATCCACCTGGTCTGGATTTTCTGAAAAATCCCTTCTGGCCTGGATTCCGTGGAGGGGTGAAAATCCTGAATTGTGTAGAAATTTTGCATTAACGATTTTTTCGCAGGATTTCGATATTTGCTTGGATTTATTTGAATTTTTAATATATTATTGGTGATGTGCTAATTTTGATCTTCATGTTATAATAGATATTATTGATGCTAGTTTTTGCTAAGTGCAGGTTGGGTTTAATTCGATTGAAGGAGGATTTAAGGCATTTATTAATTCACCTATGGCTAACCTGGAGAGTATTTTCCTCAAGATACCAGATAAATTAAGACAGGGATGAAGGGGCCAGTTAATTATCGATTGCATTGGGAATTGTGCTTCACATGCATTGGATCGAGTTACATTTTAAATCCCAGGCCGACCTAGATGAGTCCCATGCATTTAATGCATATCTTATCTTATTTCAAATTTCTCTTGGCCGACCTATCTAGGCTATTTTATTATTTTAAAATCTATTTTGGGCTGACATGTTTTGGGGTTTTCTATAAATATGGCATTTCGCCTCATTTGTAAAAGGGGGTATTAGGAGAAGTCGCTAGAGATAGTTCTTAGAAGCAATTAGGGTAGTAAAGTAAGAATTAGGGTTAGGAGTAAGTCGATTTTGGAGCAAGTGTTGTAATAGAACATTAGAATTGTTGCTGAGATTGGATGATTCAATACAATTGAAGGGCATTGTGATTTTTTCTGGTGATCTCTTTTGTGTTGACTTATCCTACATGGTTCTTATGATTCAATCTTTCAAATTGCTCAAGGTTATTAGATTTATATTTAGATCTGATTCAATGATGTTCATGATTTAATGTTTGAAGTGTTTGCAGCAATCCCCAGTCCATACTTTTTGTAGCTAGTTGATTGTTAGTTGCTTTGCAAAGTTAGCCTGGACTTTATATTCATTGTGCTTAGTTCAATTGTGTAGATTTATTCATTTCAATTGCAATTGGGTTGTCTTGGATGAATGTTCATGATCTAAAAATGTTTATTACCTTAGAAGATTGCACTATTTTTGTGAGATTGTAGATTTATCTTGGTCAAGTAGGAATTAGTTTATGAGGGATTGGTCAATTTCAAGTATTTCACCATTTGCATTGTTAATCTTAAGGGTAGTTAAATTTAGATATCTCTTTGAAACCCTAACCTTTTGTTATTTCTTTATTATTTGGATTAGATTTTGGATTTAAGTATCATTACATTGCCAGATCTGATAAATTCAAGATTCAGTCTTTGCTTGTAGTAAGGTCCCATTGTGATTACCAACATTTTCACATATTATCTGAGCTATTTATGCATTGTCAAGACCTGACATTAGAGACCTTGGGGTTATCTCTTGAGGCTTGCTGATAGAGATTTACCTTTCAAGAGAGATAAGATATTATATTCTATATGAGTTGTTGCTATGCAAAAAACATCATCAACAGATTGGCGCTAGAAGGAGAGCCCAAATGAGCAAGTTGGATCAATTTTTGTCTGCCATCTCTCCTGAAAGATTTAGAAGAAGAACCAAATCTACTCCAGGAGAGGAGGAATTTCAAGAATTGCAAGCCCCTACTAGGTCAAGAAGGGCCAACAGAAGGGAAGAATCATCATCTACCCAACCACCTCCATCATCTCCATCATCCCCATGTTCATCAAGATCATCTGAATCTGAGTCTGAGGACATCTCCATTCTACAACCTCAGCCAATCATAAATCAGCCATTACCACCCCCACCTCCACCAATGGCTTTTCTAGTTGATAACCCATCTCCCTTATCTTTCAACCATTACAATCCTATGCCTAAAAACCCTGTGCTTTTTTGCTCCAAGTTTCACATTAATGATACCAAAAGGACTGTAGAGGAGCATATTAGGATTTTTAAGACTACCCTTAAGGATAGAGGAATTAATCATGAGGACGTTGCATGTAGAATTTTCCCATATTCGCTTTGGGATGAAGCATTTTTTTGGTATAACCATCTTCCTGTTGGATTTGTTACTACTTGGCTTTAGCTAGAGACTACATTTTTACAAAAAAATTAGATCCCCGCCAGTGCTAAGGGGTTACTTCTGCAGTTTACTAGATTCAAAATGGAGGCAAATGAACTAATAGTGGCTTTCAATAATATATTCCATAGGGCTTATGCTAGGCTACAAACCCCTTATGCTATAGACGATGCCTCTGCCAGGGAGGTTTATTATGAGGCTTTGGATAGGTTAACATCTACTTTCATCAAATGGAAAGCAAACCCTCCTGGTAGCTTATTTGAAGCTTATGATGTGGCTGTTAAGGTGAGTACTGATTTGAGACAACACTTGTCTAGACCCTTGGCTAACCAAACACCTATGATGAATTTAGTCCCTCAATTACCCTTGGTTTCACACCCAGGTCATCCCTGTCAAGCTGCATTCATTCCAAATTACCATCCAAATATGAACCAGCCTACATACTTTCACCAACAAGTTAATATACCTAGTTATGTGCAGAGCTCTGAGATATTTAATCAACCCTTGAACCATGGGTCACATGATGTTTATATGAAAAATTCAACTAGTATTGTTCCTCCATCAAATAGTGTAGACAAGGAGAGGTTGGATGCACTCACAGAGCTAGTTGAGAAGTTGAACACCGAAGTCACCTACCTAAGGCACTAGAATAGTCAATCCCATGCAGCCCAAAGGGGGATTCATTCCAACTATGATCAAAGCAATAGGGATATGATGCAGACTCAGGGGCAGAACTTTGACAGAGAACAACATCTTGATAGAGATCATGGAAGGCAGCCACCGAGTCAGAATAGAACCTGGGATACAAGGTATGACTATGAAGGAGTCCAAACATCTCCAAATGAGCTAAACAATCAGGAGAAATCTAGTGAAGTCTGTCTGGAAAAAATAACTCTTTCAGGATGGTGTAGGCTTCATAACACTACTTAGCATTCTGAATCAGACTGTCAAGAATTCCAGACTGTTGCATCTATTTTCTAACAAAAGGCTCAACATGCCAACAACAGTTCGGGTGGGCTGGAGATAGTACCATCTAATCCTTATGACATATCAGTCATGGTGGTGAATCATGTCCCATTTCCAAGAAGTGAAGAGAATGAACCAGAAGTAGAACAGGATAAAGGTGTTGAAACAAGGTATGTATACAATGAAGGATCTGTAGCTCAAACTTTTGGAGGTAATGAGGAAAATGATAATGGCCCATTAGATGAAGGAGAGTATACAACTAAAGAGGTTCAAGCATTCCATCATGTGTCTACTCACTATTTCATAAATGGAGGATAGTCTGATGCTAATAAAGGAGGAAGCATTGAAAGTAACAGGGATGAATTGATAGTTAGCTCTGAGGAAAATTGTTCCACCATGACTGCAAAGAAAATAGGTGTGTGGTACTCAAGAATGTCAAAGTCAACCTCTCTTCTCATGAGTTGTTAAGGGATCCTACCATTAGGGATGTAGTACTAGGCTCTCTTGAAAAGGATATGCTTTCTCAACAAAAGGGTACTTCAGGCCATGTTGATACAAATACTTTTAAGGAGGTATTCCTGTCTGAAATGGGCTTGGGAAATTATGTACTGATAGTTAACCCTCAGGGATGGGACACTGAGGAAATCCTCATGTTACATGATATGCCTATTCATAAATCTGACAGTGTTGAAGCCTTGGTAGAATCAACAGAGGAGGTACGCGAGCAAGTATGGTTGTCGGATCATACAGAGGATATACATCAAATTACAGAGAGTAGGCTTCCTCCAATGAAAGAATCTCAACAAGACATCAACCAACTGACACAGAGTTTGAGGGAGACATAGCAGTAAAGGATGAAGCATCCATGGAGGAGATTTCAATACAGGAACCTCAACAACCTGCTGATGAATGTACTGTAAGGTGTGAAGAAGAACTTAATGAAAGAGTTGATATTCTAAGTGGTAGCAATCCAGAACCAGAGCCAATGCCAACAAAGGAAGAATTCAAGGAGTTCTCTCATTTATCAAATTCTTCTTTTCCTCTGTCTATTGTTGGATTAAGCATTGAAAATTTACAAACTTTATGCATCAATGGTGAGATAGCTAATGTGGTTCATATTGATATGCAGGAAAACTTGAATGATGTTAGAGAAAGTAATGTTGTAGCCATCATTGATGAACTGGATCACACTATTGTAGGAGAAAATATGTTTAAAGATCAGTCTATGATGCCTTCTAATGAATATCCCATTGAGAAATTTGTTGTACAGGACAATACTTTTGCACATTCATCATTGATACCTCATGATGAAAGGAAAATAGGTGAAAAGTTCCATGTTTATACTTCTGAACATGTTCAATTTGATCTTCACCCTGAGTTGTTCATTAAGGATTCTAACCCTGTTTTGCATGTCACAAGTGTGAGAGGGATATTGCATCATCAGTTGAGACCTCCTTTGAGCCTCCTACCTCTACATACCCTAAGTTTGCAAGGACATAATGACCAATCAAATCGTGCCAAGTGACCGATAACTGATTTCCACATGTGCCAGGTTACCTCCCGAAGACTTTGACTTCTAGGATCATGTTGTAGAACTTTTGCTGCGGGTGGTTGTCTGCAAGTTTCCATGACCCCAGCGTTGTCCTGCTCCTAGTTGCTTCTGACAGCTTCCAGCCTATGGAAACTTGCATCCTTGGACCTGCACCATTGTATTTGATCCAAAAGAGCCTCAATTGATGGATATTGATAAATTTTATGATCTCTTAAGAATGAATTTTAGGATCTAACCCTCATTTTGTAGGATTTGACTAACACCTTCCTTGATTTCTATATGGATGCACTTATTGCATCTTTGTATGAAGGGTGTATGGAATCTTCTATGGGTCCATCAGGGAAGTTTGTCGAAAAAGAAAAGGGAAAGAAACTTGCATGCCTACCAAGAGGGAAAGAGGAAAAGGATCAAATGAAATATTAGTTCCATGGGGTGGAGTGCACCTCAAAGATCACTTCCACTTGGGATTCCATATTAGACAAAAATCTTGGGCATGTGGACATAGATGATTTTTGGAAAAGGGTAGTGATCCACCCTACAACTTAGAATGCATGAAAGATCAGAGCAAGTGGCCTCACCAAAGTAGCTAGCTTCCCTCCCATGTTTGTGGCCCCAGAGTTAGTTATGGTCTGTAGGGAATGCTATCACAATAATAGGAAGATCATTGACCATGATGGTAGAGTGTTAGCAAATTTTTCCACCAAATCTATAGGCAAGATGTTCCATATCCCGACATTTGATGTAATGGAAGAAACCGAGAAGGGATATGCTGATAATATGTGGAAAGCAGACCCTTAGAATGCAAGAGACTGATCAACCAACATTGGTTGAAGGAGAAGAGGGGTAGTGCTACCAAAGTGCCCCAAGAGGTATTCAGAAGTGACTTTCATGAAGAATACCATGACTTGGTCACCCTACTGAGCAGGGTAATGGTCCTCCCTACTGTTGCCTTCTTTGAAGAATGGATGATCTACTTCATCGAAGATATCATTCGAGACACAAAAAAATTCCATTAGGCCAAGATCATTCATCGTAAGCAACCCAGTGGCCAAGAAAGGAGACCTCAAGGTATATGATCACTACCCTTAGTTGCAGTACCAAAACTTCAAAAGGGAATATCAGAGGGTAAATGATGCCTTCATTTCCCACATCATCAAAATCTTGGGAGGTGACTTTCGAAGGAGGGTGTCACACAACGCTAGAGCCTTCATCCAATGGTTTGGGTATGTGTTCATATAGTTCTCAAAGTTTACATATATTAGAACATACATGTTCTTTGACAGGCCCTACAGGTTGCCATGCTATCCCAATGACAGGATGATCTTGCTGGAGGTTTCTTGGCAACTACAAAATTCACACACCCTATTGAGTGATAAACATAGAGTAGGGATCCCATATCCCCTGACCTTCAGGTAGGGCATGCATGCCTATCCTGCCGCCCAATGCACAAAGTACTCAGAAAAGGAATTGGTAGAGTATAACCTAGTTGTCCACACAAGTTGAGGACGAATGGACCCATATGGAAAATTGAAGAAATGGGTTGGAAGACAATATGCTCATTGACCTCAGGTCAAGGATTTTTGGGCCAATTTCCAAGATGATAAGGAAGTGAAAATGAGGCACTACATGATAATGACAACTCAATTTGCAAGGTCGATGAATCTATTCCCTATGCCCAACTAGATAGTAGAAGAAGACGATAATATTGTGGATGACTAGTACAATGATATGGTTGAATTGCCTCTACCATTGAAAGATTAGAGTGAAGAAGAGTTCACTAACCTCGATATATTGACAAGGCCCATTGAGAACAGGAGAAAGTAGTGGGTAGACGCCCATATTGCTCAACTCAAAGTACAAGGTGCTACACTAACATATGGTGAGCTCAAGGATGAGCTCGAGAGAAAAACAAATAGCAGAGCAGTTGTTGCCCAACAGAGGAAGCACCCAAATCCCCTCCAACCACAAGGTCAAAGAAAAGGAAGAATGTGCATGAGCGCAATCTTAAGCACAAGGTATACTCATGAAATACTGAAGAGGGAGAGTCATCCAAAAAGGCGAAGAGAATAGGGGGATTCGTGAGTGAAATGCATACATTCGAGGAGGGCCACCAAAATGAGGGAGAAGAAGAAATTGAGTGGCCACATTCACCACCTACCACCTCTACTCTTACTGCTACTACCACCATTGCCACTTGTTTTCCTTCATCCTCTTAGGCATTGCCTATCTCATCTCCATTCACCATGGATATCAAAGTCCACCTCACTTCCACCTCACCAACAACCCCAGCAATGGTACTAGACTCCTCATCTACTACATCCCCATTGTTGTCTTCCTCACTTCTTCCTCCATTTCCCACTCTCTCTTCCCCACTACCTATGGTAGCCACTGCCACGATGCCTCCTCTTACTCTGCCACATGCTTTTGCTACTTATGTGCAAAACATACCCACTAAAGTTTATGGGGTGATCATGGACCCCATGGTACATGCTTTCATGGCCCAACTCATTGCTTCCCTACCTCTTCCTCTGCTAGCTACAGAGCCACCAAAGATGGAGGCTACCATGTAGATCTCATAAGAGATGGTGAAATGTCATGTGGAGCATCGAAGGGAGGCTTCAAAAGATATAGTTGAAGAGCCCGAGGACCTTTTCCAAGATGATTACTTTGAGCACCTAGAGGGTGGGCTAAACATAAACTTGGAAAAGATGGCATCTTAAAAAGAAAAGTCACACTCTTCAGAGGAAGATACTAAGGCCCTCAACAAAAAATATATAGTAGAAACCTCAGACCAAGAGTTGGATGAGGAGTTGTCCCAACATCTCAAAGATGTAAGTGAAAAGGCCAGTTCTGAAGGGAAGATCTCTGAAGAAAAGGATAAAACTATTGTAAATGTAGAGATACTCGAAGAACCTCTACTAATAGGCCAAGATAAGGGCTCCATCCAAGAAGAAGAAGTGCCTACCGAAAAGGAGGAGGAAGAGAAAGAAGATAAAGAAGAAGAAGATGCACCAAGAAAAATCCCCAAGCTTGGGAATCATGCTGAGCTTGAGCACACAGAAGGGGAGGCACCCCAGAAGGAAGATGTCACTAAAGAGAATGTAGTTTCCCCTTAATCGAATAAAGAAAAGACCAAAAAAATTGAAGACTCAGATGAAGAAGAGATAATAGATCAAAGGGCTCCTAGACACGAAGAGGAGCAACATTAAGATGAACAAAGAGAGAAAGGTGAGCATGAATCACCCAAGGAAGAAAATAAGGTGCCTGATTGGAAGCAGTGACAACTGCAAAAGAAAGCCCTTGTGGCTGTGGATCCAAAAGCTAGGCTCAAAGCAGTATTGGCAAGGCCCAAAAAAATATAGGAAAGGAGAAGAAGCCTTCAGTTTGTTCACACATCACAATAGATTCCTTTTGATCAAGGACAATAAAAATTTCTACTTCCGTGACAAACAAGGATGCAAGAACTAACTACATCATCTCAACCATCAACCTGGGCCCGAAAACCAAAGAACAAAAAATAGATGAGTTCCAAGGGTTGGGGGCCACAATAGTGTAGTAGATGAATAAGGATCAGTCCACCAAAGAAGAGTTGAAGGCACAAGTGGTGGATCTCACCAACTGCATCCAACAATGGACATCCTTAGAAGAAGAGGCTTCAACCACATTGTTTGCGCCGCCTCTTCTCTCCCAAGAAGAGTTAAACAAAATGGAAAAGATGAAGAAGTGGACCAAGGCCACAACAGACTAGTTCCAATGGGTAATGTATAATGGCGACATGGGAATTCGTCACGCTGCCCAAATGTTCAAAAAAATCTAGGATTTACAAAAGCAATATGAGGCCATAGAGAAGACATGTAACAGGTTCACCAAGCTATATAGGATCATGTATCCTAAGCTTGAGAGCATCCTCAAGATGCCTGAGAAAACATGGGAGAAGGAATTAGGGCTCGTAAAAGATGATCATTGGCTACTGGAAACATGGAAAATGGGCTTGGACCACAAAAAGGAAGTCCTGGAGAGGGTCTTGCACAAATTAGGACTTGACCTCGAATGGGTTATAGAGCACCAGACTAGCAGTGAAGACTACTTGAAAATGATGACTAATTATGACATGCCCGCCATAGAGTTGGATCCAGAGAAATTCAAGCCATTCTTTCAAAAGAAGATGGAAAAAGGGGCTATAGATGCACTGTCACTAGTTTTTGTGGACTTCATGGCAAGGAATTTCACTTAGTTCGAGCAGGTTATCAAAGCCACGCCCAAATGTACCAAACACTAAGAGCAGATAACCAAGAGGTTCAAGAAGCTGGCCTTTCAAATCCTCCAATCTGACATCATGGAATAGGATAAGCTCCTAGCTCTGATGTGAAAATTTGTAGAGTATGCCACCCTCTATAAAAATGCAAGAAATCTAGTTATTGATGATGAATATTTGACAGTGTAGCTGAAAAGGAAGATAGTCACTAGAAGACAAAACTGCTACAGTGTCAAGGTCACTAAAGGACAAAATAGAGAAAAGACAAAGTTGTATTTTTTTATTGTTATATTTTGGAGGTAGGTGAAACCCTAATGTAAAATGAATCTTGATCACACAATGAAAGAAAATATTGGCCATTCATTTCACTTTTGGAAAACTATAAATATGGGTCTCCTCTCATTTTAAAAGAGAGAGTTGAGTTGTTGTGTAAAGACATGCTACAAAAATTTAATGAGAATTGCATTTTTTGATGGATTCTTGTGTTTCTTCACATATGTGCATGATTCTTCTCCTCAATATTAGATTTTAGCTTTGTTGTTCTAAGTTTTAAGTTGCTTTTAGTTGTTAGTTCATGCTGCACTCTAATAGTGAAGAATGTTATGGTGTTGATGCCTCCCTTGTTCATACTTTTTGTTGTTTATTGATGATGAACAATAGTGTAAAGTTAGTCTGAACATTCCTTTATTTCTGCAATTATAATTCATCTATTATTCATGCTTCATGGTGAATGGATAGCTAAAAATCTGTAGACCTTAGAAGATTGCACTAATTTCATGAGACTATAAGCTATTTTGCTTAAGTGGAACTTAGTTTTAGGAAGGTTTTCCACTATAGCATCCTCCATTGTTACTATTCAACATTAGTTTCCAATCTAGGAAACCTTCTATCCCTTTTCCCTTTTGAATTTTCTTCAAAAATTGAAGTTGAAGTAAAGTTCCAACATCATTGTAATGCCAAATTTGATGACAAACATTGAGTTTTAGATTGCTGTTTTGAACTTGCAACAATTACATTTCATTTCCATAATTCCACAAAACTCCATTTGAAGATCCAATTCCCTCCAAGCTTAGTGAATCATAAATTCCCTCTGTGATTACCATCAAATCACATCAATCAACTGAGTTGTTTTTGCAAGTCATGACCTGACACCTGAGAGACCTTGGGATATTTTCTGCAGCTTGTTTGTAGGAATTATCTTTCAAGAGAGGCATTGCACTTGTGCTTTGTCTATTTTGAGAAGTGCAAAAACACCCATCAACATGAGTCACTCTCTATTTTTGAAAAAAATGTTTGATAAGGACTCTACAACTCAAATTTCTTATATTCTTTCAAAGTCATGTTTTTGTAACTTTTGAAGGTTGTTGTAATTATTAATTTCTTGAGAAATAAAATATGAAACATATTTTCCCATGGTTTTTAATTGTTATAATTTTACCAAGATTTCCATGTAAATATTGTTTTAAATTTGTGCTTATTATTTTTCTATGTTTACTCTGCATTGTAATTTTTCTTACAATTTGTGTCAATGTGAGGTTGTTTATGCAAAAGATATGTTTTTGAGAATTAAACAATGATGCAAAGCACAGTTACCAAATTTGAGGTGCAAAAGTTTTATGCTTCTAATTTTTCTTTATGGAAGCTAAAGATTCAAGCTTTATTGGTGAAGGATGGATGTTCCCTAGCTCTTAGAGGGGTGGAATCAAGACCTACAACCATGAACAAGGCATATTGGAATGAAAATGATAGCATGGCTAGAGAAAAAATCCAATTATCTCTAGTAGATTTAGTACTATTCAATTTTGCAATGGAGAAAACTACACCTGACTTGTGGACTAATCTCGAAAAGTTGTATGAGATGAAGTCATTGGTAAATAATTTTTTGTTACAAATCATCTGAATGATTTCAACATACTGACAATCAAGTTTGCTTCAATAGGGGTGAAAATTGTAGAAGAGAATAAGACAAAAAAAATATTGTGCTCATTACCTAAAACTTGGGATCAACTAGTTATGGATCTTATTAATTCAACACCAAGTGGGAAACTGGTCTTGAAGATGTGGTGGCTGATGTAATTTTAAAGATTCAAGGTGAAATACATCTCAGGGATCTTCTTCTAATGAAGCCCTAATTGCAAGAGGAACAACTAGGGAAACATGAAATATTGACCATGGATAAACTAGGTCCAAATCTAAGGGGTGAAAATGATTAAAATTTTGGAACTATGGAAAAAATGGACACGTCAAAAAGGATCGCAAGCTGCCAAAAGAAAGAGAATAAAATTCAAGTTCACAAGCATCTAAGGAAAACATAACAGAAGTTCAAAGACCATTGCAAGACATAGTGGTTTTATTTTCTAATTTGAGAGGATTTTTACTTCATATTTGAATTCTTGATTTTGATGCCTCCTTTCACATGACTCCACACAGAGACTAGTTTTCTACTTATCAATCATGTGATGGAAGTATGGTTTACATGAGAAATGACAAACCTTGTGAAGCTATTGGTGCAGGTGACATAATAATCAAGTTGCTTGATGGGATGGTAAGGATTATTCAACATGTCAGACATGTACAAAGTTTAAAGAAAAATTTATTGTCACTTGGAGTTTTTGATGAACAAGGTTATTGATTTTGTGGTGAAAATAGATTTCTCAAGGTAATAAAGTGTGTGTTGTTTGTCCTAAAGGGAGAAAAAGTAGGAAATCTCTACAAACTAGTTGGGGAAACTAGCTATGGAGAAGCTACAATGATGTTTGATGTAGAAATGGACTCAGTATCAACATGACATAAATGGCTAGGCCATATGAGTGAATATGGTCTCAAGGTATTACTAGATAGAAATATTCTACTAGGTGCCAGATTTAGAGATTTAAATTTTTGTGAACATTGTTTGTTTGGAAAACAAAATAGACTATTTTTTTCTAAAAGTGCTACTAGAATTAAAGATGTTTTAGAATTAATTCATTCAAATACTTTGGAATCTCTTGTAACATCTATTGGGGGTTCATCATTTTTTTTTCATTTAAAGATGATTATTCTTATAAGGTGTGGATTTATTTTCTGAAGAAGTCTGAAGTTTTTCCTTATTTTAAGAAGTTTAAAGCTTTGGTTGAGAATTAGAAGGGTAAGACTACAATTTTTGAGAACATATAACAAAGAAGAATTTTGTTTAGGATATTTTAACTATTTTTTTAGTGAGTATGGAATTTCAAGGCAATTGAAGAATGCTAGGAAACTACAAGAAAATAGTGTTGTTGAATGAATAAATCACAAAATTTGTTGAACATAGGTTGTCATTGATGTTAAAGGTTGTCATTGATGTTGTGAGAATTTTTATGTCAAAGGAATTCTCTATGTAAGGCTAAGCTTGTAATAGTACTTGAATTTATCATTTTTGAGTTTCAAAAGACTTGCAAAAGATTTGTTGAAGCATGTTGTATGTCAAAAGTTTTGTATGATTTGTGTTGGTAATTTTAATACCAAGATGCAAAATCAAGAAATATATATTACTAGTTGCTAAGATGTGGTTGTATATCTTTTGTATGCTTTCAATATCATGCTTACATCTATTCACTATGACAGTGGTGGTTTGGAAGTCTATACCAGAATGTTTCAAGGAAGGGAGATTTCTCTAGCAATATAATTATGGTCTACATTTCTTTCAGAAATGTTATTTTTATTTATAGTTTCAAAGCAAAGTATGTCTACACTAGTTCTATCATATTCCTAAATTTTTGAAGGATATATTCAATAGGAAAAAATATTGAAGTGAAAAAATGTTCTTTATGTCTGTCTTTCAATCTGTTGGAGCTCAAGGCTAGTATGATAATGACTAGTCATGTGTGAAATTCAAATCTTGTGTGTGGTGTTAAGATATGACCTACTTAAGGTTCATGTGGTAGCACATGGTATCATGTTCTTTTGGTGGCAATAAAATTCATTTTTGGACCGACCTATTACATGTTTCATGAAATTTGAATTTGGGTCCACCTTCTATTGTCTTAGCTATTTACAAATCCCTAGCCAACATAGAAGAATATTTATCCAATATCATGTATATTTCTCTGTTGTGTGGAAGTATTGTGTGAGAGTGTGAATCACAATTATATCTATGTGAAGAAAAGTTGATCACTTGTGTAAATTGAAGAGAAGGTGGTGAAGATAAAAGGGGGAGTTGCATTTCAGTGTATGCACTAGTATTAGAAGATCATATGTAGTGAGGAAGAGTGCCAGTTCTGACTCTGGCAGTTACATAGAAGATGTGCAAGCATTATCTTTGTATTTTGGTAAGACTGGTGTTCTATTAGTTGTTTTGATTTCATTAGGGATTGGTGTCTCTAGTAGGTTGGTGCCTACAAACACAATAGGGGATTGGTTTCTTTGGTAGGTTGGTGCCTACTTCAGTGTGTAAAATTCACTTGTATATTTTTTGCATTGTGAGGCTATGGGTAGTAGATCCAAGTAGCTATTCTCACCATGGTTTTTCCCATCTTTGGTTTCCACGTATATTTGGTGTTCACTTTTGTGCTTTATTATTTTATGTTTTAATTTCTTATGTGGTGAGGAGGAGTAAAGCTTCAAGTTGTATGACCTGATATGTTGTGTTGAAGTTAAGAATTTTGAATTGATTAGATCTATTGATTCACCCATCTCTTAGTAGATTGTGTACCCTCCGTAATTATGGAGAGAGATAGATGTATGCTGAGAACTACTAGTCTAGAGTAGAAATTTTGGGCTAAGTCTATTTCTACAACCTATTTCTTGATGAATATATCACCCACTACAAATCTTGATAATAAAATCCTTGAAGAAGTATGAATAGGTAAAACTATTGACTATTCCTTTCTTTGTGTATTTGATTCTACTGATTATGCTCATATTCCTAAAGAGAATAGAAATAAGCTATACATGAAGTCCACAAAATATATTTTTCTTTTCTATGTCAAAGGTACAAAGGGGTATAGATTATGGGATACTACTACCAACAAGGTTATAGTTAGAAAATATGTTTATTTTAATAAAAAAACAATGTAAAGAGGTAAAGAATAACAAAGTACATAAGCTATTCTAGTTGAGGTGAAAATTTATGATGATAATCTATAGATAGCAAATTAAAATCAATAAGATGAACAACAACAAAATGAGCCATAGGGTGATATATTACCCCTTGTGAGGAGATCCACTAAAGTATCCAAAGCACCTAAAAGGAAATGTACTCTCCTACTTGTAATTCTACTTATGCATTACTAACTAATTTTTGTGAACCTAGTTCAATCTAGTATGATTGTGAAGTTGAATGTGCAGCAAGTGGAGAGTTGCCATAGACGAGGATACATGTAATCTCTTCATAAGATCGATACATGGGAGCTTGTGTCATTTCCTAAGGGGAAAAATATATTGAGAACAAGCAGGTCTTCAAATTGAAAAAGGAAATAAATGATAATTTAGAGAGGTATAAAGCTTGGTTGGTGGCCAATGGATATGCACAAAATTCTAGTATTAATTTTGATGAAATTGTTTCACCTATTGTACAATTAAGTACTATTAGAGTTTTTTTAGGTCTTGTTGCTTATCTTGATTTGGAGTTAGAATATTTACATGTAAAAACAACCTTGTTGCATAGTGATCTCTCAAAGGGGATTTATATACAACAACGAGAAGGTTTTGAGGGAAGAGATAATGAGAATACTGTTTGTCGGATGAGAAAATCATTGTATGGTTTGAAACAAGAGCCAAGGTGTTGGTACAAGTGATTTTATTCCTTCATGATGACTTTGGGTTTTTAGAAGATGTGAGGCTGATCATTGTTCCTAATTTCATAGGTATGATGATGATAGTGTTATTATTTTTCTTTTGTATTTTGATGATATGCTGGTAACAGGTCCCAACATGTATTAAATCATCCATTTGAAATCTCATCTTTCTAGGGAGTTTTAGATGAAGGAATTAGGAAGAGAAAATTATATTATTGGTATGAGGATACACAGGGACATAAAAAATAGGGAAATATGGTTGTCACAAAAAATTAAGCGGAGAAGGTTATGTGGTGCTTTAATATGCAGAATGCACAACTAGTTTGTACTCCATGTCTTATTCATATTAAATTATCTTCATAATAGTTCCCTAGCACATAAGTGGAGAAGAAAAAAATGCCTCATGTATCATACTTTTCAGTAGTTGGTAGTCTTATATTTTATATGGTGTGCACTAGACCAAACATTGCACAAACAATGGGAGTAGTCAGTCATTACAAGGAAAATCTAGGTACTTAGGATTGGGCAGTTGTGAAGTGGATTCTCAAGTATTTGAAGGGAACTTATGATGTTGCTATTTGTTACAATGGGATTATTATTTAGATTAATGGGTATGTGGATGCATATTTTTGTGGAGATAAAGATAAGAGTAAGTCCCCTATAGGTTAAATTCTTTCTCCTTAGATGGAGGTGTAGTTAGTTGGGTATCAAAGTTGCAGATGGTGGTGGAATTGTTTACTAATGAAGCTAAATATATGACATCTCAACACAGGCTAGCAAGGAGAAAATATGGCTTCATAGGCTTTCAGGTGAATTATAGGTAAATTAGGACAACATGGTGTTGCATTGTGACAACCAAAGTGCTTTACACTTGCATGGAACTTATCATATCATTCTAGAACAAAGAACATTGGTATTCAATATCACTTTGTACGTGAGGTGATAGAAGGAGGTATATATTTTTCCAATATATAGATGGATATAAACCTAATAGATATTTTGATGAAGCCCATTGGTAAAGAGAAGTTCATCTGGTGTAGAGCTTCTCTAGGATTGCATTTTACTTGATTATTGGCAACATTGGTATTGGTCTTTCAATATGAGGGTTTGTTTGCAAGAGATAAATTTGACTTCAAGTGGGAGATTATTGGAATATGAAGTCAATTGTATTGTTATTCTAGTAGTGATGAATAGTTGACATTGATATCTAGCTAGTAGTTGGATGAGTCACACTTTCTATTTTTGGAAGTTTTATTCCACAAGGACTTTACAACTCAAATTTCTTATACACTTTTAAAGTCATGTTTTTGAAACTTTTGAAGGTTTTTATAATTACGAATTTCCTAAGAAATAAAATATGAAAGATCTTTGCCCATGGTTTTTCTTGGTATAATTTTACCAAGTTTTCCACGTAAATATTGTGTTAAATTTATGTTTATTATTTTTATTTGTTTATTCTACAATGTATATTTTCTTACAATTATTTATGACATGGACTAGCATTGATGAAGTCATTGGATGAAGAATTTGTATAGGGGGTAAATGAATTTGGAAAGTAGGTGGAGGTCATAGGGAACCCTTTTGAAGGGTAGATTTGGGGATGAGGATTTGGAATATGGATTGAAGATTGAAGGTTCATAGGAAAATGACCAATGGGTATACATTTATAGTCAATAAAATAGCTAGTTTTGATTGGTTCTTAGTCTTCATAATTCATGGGTCAGTGATTAAAGCTTATGATAAGCTTTCTTAAGAAAATATAGTCTATGAATTAATGATAAAATTTATCTTGGTTTGAAAGACTCTCATTATCATCATGGGGATCATACTCATCTTGATCGACAAGACTAACTTCATCATAATAAAAAAGGGTGCCAATATTGGCAAGGGGACACATTAAAATAGAATGGAGTCATGAGTTGGATTTGGATTAGGATTAATATTTGATTAGGATGGGTTGTCCATTAAGATGATAATGGAACTTAGATGAGGGTATTGATTATGATTAAGATATAGGTTTTATTTTATGATCTAGATTATGGATTGAGATGAGGGATATGATTTGTATTATGGACTATGATGAGGGTAAGTGCAAGAAGTTGGGTCCATTTTTTGGCCAAAAATTAGAATTTTTCATTAAAATTAAAGTTTGTCATAGTTGGAGTAAAAATTTGAAGTTTATGAAGGGAGAAAAATCAATAATCCATTGTGATAAAAATAAATAGAGGAGAGATACAGTTGAAGAAATTCTTGGAACTATCACCATAATCATTGTATCGATAACTAAGCAGTGGACAATGTAATAATGATCTAATTGTTATGCTATCATTCTCCCTTATTACATTATTCTTGAAAATGTATCCCTAAAACCACAAAATTACCTTGCTAAGGGAACCCCCTTAAGGCTTACATAGGAAAACTTACTACTTACATAAGATAAATACACATTATTGAGAAAAACTTTATTTGAAGAAACAAATCCTAAATCAAGTGGAAATTTATCAAACTGCCTCATGACCCTCGTAAAGGTGTATCTCCAAGCTAAATTATTGATTTTTTTTTACTTCCATCTCCTTGAACTCTTGAATCACATGTCACCAAATTATTAGAAAACAACCCATACTGAGCTTTTCAAACATAGGGATCCATCATGTTATCTTTGTAAGGAAGCTAGGGTAGTGGAACAACTTCCTACACTAATCTTGAGAGGAGGATAATGCAAACTTTATAGATCTTTACAACAATTACATAAACTAAAAAATATAAAATATATAAAATATCATGCATATCACAACATAGTGATTTATGTGGGAAAAACCCTTTTGGGAGAAAAACCCAATACTCCAAAATTCGTCCAATATATTATTCATAAATCATAAAGATTACAATATACTTGTAGAGCAAGCTTCTCACAAGAGTATCGCCAACCAAAGATATAGAGGCAACATGATTGTTATCAAACTCTTAGAATAAATCAAAATGCATAATTGTAATATAATTCCCTCATAAAATAGGGTTTCCTTCTAAGGAAAGACAAGCCAACAAAATATTCACTGTCAAATTTGAGACCTAATGATGAACATTCTAGATTTACCATAATAAAATATACATAAAATATTGATTTTGGGGGCATTGCCCCTGAACCCCAGTCGAGACATGTGGCCCATAGATCCTACAGGGGGTACCCCCCTCCCTACTCACCTATCAACAGTAAACCTTTTGTAATTACAAGGTCAAGACACATTTTCCCAATGAATTTCCCACTTGTCGAATACCTTGAAAGAGCAACAAGAGGGAGTATAAACATTATCTCTTAATTGTTAGGGGTTGAAAGGCCTAGAGACTTTAGACACCATCTGAACTTCTCTATGATCATAGGCTTATTTAAAGAATCAACAACATTCATCAAATTCTCTACCTTAACCAATTTCACCTTGCCATCTTTGACCATATCAAACAAAATGATTAGTTTTCATATACTTAGCTTTAGTAGTGATGGAAGGAACCACATCTTGTCACTTTCTCATCCAACTGATTGCACCTCAAAATAAACACACAAAAACTCATGGATTGTCTATTATCAACATCACCTACCCAGTCTGAATCAATGAGTTTTATAGTGGTTAATATTCACCAATTGGCTAATAGTTTAAATTTGGGAATCAAAATTTGGTTACTAGTTCAAGTTGTAAGGTGAACTGAATTGCCACATTTTTATAAAAAAATTTTAGTCTTATTTAAATCACCAAAGTGTTTATTTAAAAAAAATATTAACTCCAAATTTCACCACAGTATTCAATACATGATTAGATTAGATTCTCCTAAATTTTATCAGTTATTATAAAAATCCAAATTAATTCACCAATAATATATCATAATTATTAGTTACTTTATGTCATATCTCCAATCTTTACTTTCCATAATTGATTTAAAATATAATCTAAAAACCCTCATTGTATTCTATGAGGTAAAATGTACCATGATTTGTAATGCTCATGGGACCTGAAATCACTTTTGGATTGATGATCTCAAAAGAGATCAATGGTCTAAAAGTAATTTTATTCCCCCTGAGCATTACAAGTTGTGGGTACATTTTAGCTCATGAAATAAAATAAGATCCATTAGATTATATTTTAAATCAATAGTGGCAATTAAATATTATAGTTTCTACCTCTTAAACACGTCAATGATTTCCACCATTAGAAATTAATATTTTTTTGACAAAAAGGAAAAATTCACCAATAGAAATTAATATTTTTTCCAAAAAAATGAAAGATTCATGATGATTTTATATCTTTTTGGTGGAGGTTTCTTAAAGTTATCCCTATTCTAAATCCACATAATCTTGAATATCAAGGGAAATATCATCTTTAGTCAAATTACTATGATAACACAAGGAATACTCTAAGGCATTGTGCAAATATCTAAAGACTCTTTTAATTGCATGCCTATGAACTCTTCCAGGATTAGACATATATCTAGAAAGAACTCCCACTTCTTAGGAAATTTCTAGTCTAGTACAAAATAGCATACATCAAACTTCCAACTACACTTTGGTAAGTCACTCTATTCATGTCTTCCATCTTTGATGGGATGTTGGACAATCTGAAATAGATAACTTTTTTCTCGCTAAAAAAGGAACATACAATGATCTACAATATTACATGTTAAACCTCTATAAAATTGAATTGACATACTTTGGCCAAGCTATATTTTTTTTTTCACTCTATCTCTTCTAATTTTCATCTCAAGAATGTGTCTAACTACACCAAGATCTTTGGCACCACAACCTAAGACTCTATTTTATGCCAAACAAAGATTTCTCCAATTTGAAAACTAAATTAGTTTTACCTTTCACCACGTAATGCTCTGCCTATGTCATATAAATATCCTCTTCCAAGTCACCATAAAGGAACCAATTTTCACATCCATTCTCTCAACCTCTAAATCATAAGCAACAACAATAGAAAGAAAAAATATAAAGGATGTCATTTTTGCAACAAGAGAAAATATCTCACGATAATCAATACCCTCAACTTGAGAGTAACCTTTCACAACCAATCTTGCTTTATACTGCTCAATACCTCCATCAAAACCAATCTTTTTCTTGAAAAAACACCCATTTGCAACCAATAGGTTTTCATCCTTCAAGAAATGGTACATGATCCCATGTATCATTCTGGTGGAACCCCTAAAATTTTTGTGTTCCATTGTTATTATTGCATATTTGGCTATCTTTTCTAGTCTAGGATGTGTCTTGAGGCTTAGGGTTTTTGGTATTACCTCTGCTCTAGGGATTTTTTGTTCCCTAATCCCCTTGGAAAATCCTAAGTGTTGAGGCCCTTGTGTACATTCTAATTTTGAGTTGACTGGTGTTAGCTCATTCATGGTATCTTAAGTTACAATTGATGTTATCAACTTCATTTACTTACTAGCCCCTAGCACCTAGTGTTCCTAGTCGCTACCCATTGAATTATTTTAATCTAGTCATATGTTATGTGGGTTCGAATTTTTTTAAATGTTGTTATGTTTCCTAAGTTTGAGTTTATATATGCATAAAGTCCTTTATCTTATAAACCTAGTGAGCGACCCCATTTTAGTCATCATTTAACACACATTCTTATTAAAACCTTTAAGCAGTGGTCGTTAGGTCTGATCAAACATCTCCTATTGGTTCCCCGCAAGCCCACAGGAATAAAATAATTGAAGGAAAGAATCGACAGGGTAGCGGGCGAGTGACACCAGTCCACCTTTTTGGCGTGTCCTACCTTTTCTTAAAGGAATCGATGATGAAAAGCATTGAAATTGATGACTCATATATGATATTGTGGTTTGATCCTAACCATTCCCTGCTAGCCCATTAGGGACCCACTATCAGATCTTGACTCATGGAGGGATAGTGGGCAAGCTCCATGTGGCATCATCGCCATCAACTATAGGACTATATAAGGCATGGAAATATTTGGTAAAATATTTTGGGTGACCATGGTAATGTTAAAAGGAATGCTACTAATGAGTTTTTTGAGAACGTGCATAAATGATCCCTGAGATTTTTTAATTTGGACCATTCATCACAAAGGAAGATTAACAGACCGAGCATTAGATTGGAGATTAAAGGGAGCACATATTGAAGGTCGTTGGGTTGATCTGGGTTGTTGCTCGCTAGTCCGCAACTATTGATGTAAACCTTGCAAATTCTAGTGGGATAGTGGGCTACTGCCATGTGGATTCTCTCATGACTTATAATGCATAGTGGAAAAACAAATCCAACAAAAAGAATGAACACATGGCGAGAAATTAGCTGAGTGGGTGTTGAGTTAGTGAAAAGAAAAAAATTCAAACTTCTTTGACTCCATTTGGGCCACATATTGGTCCACATCAAGATGAGATCAATGACAAGAATTCAAAGCTTCTAAAAGGACATCGATGAGCCATTATGGTTCATGTGAGCATGCAACAATGGTGTAGTTGATGTTTTCTTGCCTAATTGAGAGCTTTATTCACCACAAAAGCTTGCTTTAAAGCTTGTTGTTGATCATAAAAATATTTTAAGGCATTCAAAAGTTGTTGCTATGTATTTCGAGTTCTTGGCATCTCCAAATTAGGGTTTTCTATGGTTCAAACTAGTAAGTTAAATTCACACTCCTTGAGCTTAAAATTACCCTTGTTTTCATTCAATTGTAGTTGTTGTCATCTGAATTCCAAGTAGGGATTCTTTTAAGATTTAACGTTCATTCAGTTTGGTGCAATTTTAAGAATTTGGTTTACTTTGCATCAAGTCTTTACGTAAAACATTAAAGCCCTGGTCTTAACTAGTTAAGCCTAGGTCTAATTATCCATTAGTACAATGGCATGGAAAGTCCAAGCCTATGGCTCCAAACCGAAAGTAAGATCCTTGGTCCAAGATTTTCTTGACCAACTTCCACCCTTGACAACTAAGAAGTGGTTAGGGCAACCTATGTTTCATGATCCTGGGGTTAAGGAGGGCATTATTGATAGATAACGTACAATTAAAGATGCTACACTATCATACACGGGGTGGACTCTCTTCCAAGGCTGGTTTGGTAATAGAAACACTAACATTCCAATTTGCAATCCTTGGATATTAGATATGGCTAAGTTGGTTGTTCCTAATATGTATTTGGACATTGACCTTCTCAAGGCCATTTCTTCCAATTATGACTATCTTGTTAGGGTAGTTAGAACTCACTCCAAGTAGGATATGGTCTGGGTCACAAGGGAGGAAATTGCAAAAGTGTTCAAGTTGAACAAATGGAATAAAGACATGGTAGAGATTAATGAAAAGAAGTTGAGGGAAGGATATGAAAAAGTGAGAGATACATTCAAAGTTTCAGTACTGGACCACTTTTTGGTATCAACAAGAAAGGGAAAGGGCATAATTGTTTTGGGACCATTTGATAAGGAACCCCTCTCTATCAAGTATTTTTTCATCTATTTCCAAAATAATTTCTACTCCCTATGTCAGGTTTTGGGGTTTGATCCATCTTCTAGCATGCCGATTTACCCAATGTATATGGCTACAATTATTTAGAACCTCAACATTAATACCTTGTATGATTTTGCTACATATCTATCAGAAGAGATACAAAAAGGATTGGTAGCATTGAAGAATGGGGAAACTGCAATAGGATTTTGGTGGTTTTCTCTATTTATGCACATGTTTTTATATAAAGGTGCAAATTATTTTGATCAGGATATGGAATTGAAAAGAGTGGAGGATGGTGTGGTAATTTCAGTTCAATCATGGACTCCACTATTAGATAGGCATGAACAAAAAACCAATGTTTTTGATTTCCACAAAAAAGTTTCCTCCAAGTTGAGAAGAGCTTTGATTGTCGATGTTCCTAGGATTCTACCTAAACTACATGACTTCCTAAGGCCAACAAGAAGGAGGCCCAAGTTAAATATTAGTCATAATTGGGGAGATGTAATCCCATATAAGGACTGTATAGTTAACAGGGTATATGGCACAAGGCTAACACCCCATATACTTCCCAGGGATGTGCCATTGAGGATAGGTTTTCTTGAGGTCATGTGGCAACTAGGTAATGATGATGATGTGATCTAATTTGAGAAGAGAAAAGAAAAATTCTTCCCCACATACACAATGTAGGTAATGCTGATGATGTGATCTAATTTGAGAAGAGAAAAGGAACATTCTTCCCCACATACACAATGTTCTTAGATTTTGTCATGATAACCAATGGATGGAGAAACATTCATGATAACCAATGGATGGAGAAACATTTGTGACTATCATCTCAAGCCCTATCAAATGAGAATTCATTCATATAGGAGCTATGATCCTAAGGTATTTATGACTTGGTTGTTGGATAGGATAAAGGGAGGGAAACATGTTCATACTTTTTTATTCCCTAATGATTTTATCAGAAATGTTTTTGACCTCAAGGTTTAGGACAAAAAAATGAGAAAATGGGTTGTTTTCATGAAGTTGGAGAAAGGAAGAAAGATTAAAGACCTTGAATTCAAGGATTTATCTAATATTGATGATATAATTTTGAAGGTGGAGACAGTTATACAAAATTTTGATAAGATTGTTGCAACTCTAAAAGAGGAGAGAGTTGTGCAAGCAAAGGGAAACCTATGGTCATTGAAGAGAAAGATAAGGGGAAATCCCCCATGGTAGAAGAAGGACCAGCTCAACAACCTCCCAAGAAGGTGCACATTTATGCAAGGAAGAAGAGCATTGTGAAGAAATAGTTGACCATTGCTACTCCAACAGAATCTGAGTCTAGAGCACCATCTTTGTAGCAACAACTTCCACCATTGTGACCACCCCATTCTTCTACCCCTAAAATAATTGAGTTGGATTCACCAACTAGAGGGCCATCTCCTCCAAACGAGCCACCAATAAAAAAGTAGAGGATTGAGCTAGTTGGCCTAGTTGATTACCTTGTTGATGATTCAGATGATGAATTTTTTTTATTAAAGATGAAATAAGGCAAGGAATGTCATCCACTCAAAGAAACATAGTGCCAAAAAAATTGAGTCTCAAGTTGAGCAAGGAAAATTTGAGTGGGATAAATGGCTCAGAGGATGTGAGGCCTGAAGCTTGTGAAAGGTTCATGGATGACAATGCATTTTTCAAAACACAAGCTTTCCAATAATGTATGGAGAGTAATGAAAGATGAATATGTGATGGAAGTTGAGAAGAAGGCAAGTAAGATCTCTCAATTTCCTAAAAATGTTATAGAGGTTGAGGTACGTAATGAGATTAGGACCAAGTACTTGAACATTACTACAGTCAAGGGCAAGGAACTTTCCAAGAAAAGTGATGTTTTGTAACTACCTAAATGGGATTTGGCATCTACTATTGCATTCGACACTGTTAGAAGAAATGATGCTCCCATGTTCAACACTAAGGAGGAGGTCACATTGGCCTTGCAAAGATCATCTTTTAGCTCCCAATGGAACACACTTTCCATTTGGGCCTTAGCTCCAAGCACCAAGAAGCCATAGGTTTCCGAACCAACTCTAAGAATCAGAGGAGGGCTAATTATCAAAAGAGTATCAGACACCTCAACCCTTGAAGTAGCTACAATGAATGTTAATGTGGCTCAATTTACCAAATCCACAGTTGAGTACTTGATTGAAGAAAGAGACAAATTCAAGACACAATACGATGAAATAGTGGCAGAATATAATTTGGGCCAATAGAAAATTGTATAGTTACAATTACAAATGGACCTATGGAAGGAGAAATTTCAGTCACTAAAACCAGGCCCATCTCAAGCAACAATTATTCCTCCCTCTTCTCCCATTCTTTCACCACTCACAATCCAATCTAAGGCTATGCCTCTTGATTATGAGGAAGTACCCATTGCAAATTCAACTCTTGATGCATCAGATGCACCTCCAACTGAGGAGGTCACCAAGGAGGATTTAATAGAGAAACTTAAGACATTAGAGGAGAGATGTCAACAATTAGATGAGCTGATTCATGTGAGTAATTTAAAGATTGTGACAATGGTGTTGGAACATCTAAATGAGGGGATTAATAGGAGATTTACCAACATTCACTCCAACTATTGTTTAATGTTTAATGCAATAAGAAGATTCGATAGGGATAAGGAGGTTGTTATCTCATTGATGGATAAATGGATCCCAAGAGCACAAATATTGAGAGATATGGGAATTGGTTCAACACATGATGCTAATAAGCCTTCAAAAATTGTCCCAACCATTAGGTTTGTGAATAAAATAAAGGAATCTCAAGGGTTGATTAAGCCTCTAGAATTGAAGATTAGGGAATTGGTGAAGAAATTTGATGATTGGAGCTTCAGTCTACTTCCAGATATCTTAGATAAAAATGTTGAAGTTAAATCTTTGCAAGAATGGAAGGACCAAGTAGGTAAAGTGATAGCCTCTCAAGCCAAGCTAATTTGTGATGGAGTAGATGTGGATATGTTGAAGAATATTATGGATAGGATCATCCACATAGGTATTTTACTTGAGGAGTTTGACAAAGAGGAAAACCAAGTGGTGATCAAGTACACTCCATGCATTAAAAAGTTCGATGACATTATGGAATTTTATTGGCCTATTGAGGAAGAATTTGAGCTATGGAAGTCAAATTATGTTGACATCTTGGACATATAGGATGTTGTATTTGTGAATGGTAATTGGAATTTTGATCTTGTGTCTGCAACAACAATGGAAATAAAAAGAGGATTACAATACATGACATGGAACTAGTATAGGTTAGGCCTTAGATATATCAACATTAAACTATTATACTCTCTCAAGTTCAAATGTGATGACATGGAATGCAGACATGGAAGTGCTTTGGTGTTTTATGCTTTCTTCATTTTATGCTTTTTCATCTACAAGTTTTAGAGCATGTGGACCAAGTTCATTGCTTGTGGAAAGAATAGTTTTCACTAATTGAAGAGCCTTTTGGAAGGTGGGAGAATCTTCATCAACAAATGTGAAATGGTTTTTTTCTTATGTGAAATTCTCCCTCGTATTGTGGAAAATATAACTACCTTTGAATGTAAATGTGATTGTCAAATGAAAAAATGACACGTGTACAATTTGGTCAAGGCTTGTTTTGCTCCCTTGTTCTTATAAAAGGGAATTCAAGGCCAATTGTATAGGGTTGCTAGCAAATTAATCTTAGAGAATTTTTTGTAACTAGGTCTAAATAATAGAATACAAGTCTATTTTAGGTTCTAAGAGTCTATTGAATCTTGTAATGGAAAATATGGTAACAGTACTGTCATATCTTAGAATATAAATTGAAAAATGTTCAAGGCCAACATTCTCCATTGTATACTTTGCATAGATGTAAAGGTGAAAAATAAGGTAGACCCAAATGCATGAACAAGAGGATATACCACTTATTTTTCTAGGGCCCTTACACTTAAAATTATGTAAAATAAGATGCTAATAACAACCAAAATTGCAATCTAACTGTTATAGCAACTATGGGGATGTTTTTAGAGCATAAAAAGTTGTATACCTAGCCAAAAGTTTGTTATTTTTGAGCTATGGAGGACTCATTCGCCTTCAATGGTGAATGGGTCCTTTTAGGGTTTCAGAAAACTGATTTCAGGATCCTATTCCTTGATGTTTGTACTCTTGAATTCCCTATTATCAAGTTCTAGATTCCTGTATGCAAATATGTAGAGCTCTTTCCATGATCTTGCACTTTGAATGGCAACTTTAGCAACTTTAAAACTTTGACAATTTTGCTTCAAATCTTGCTCAACTTGATCCTGAACCTATAAATCTTCAAACACACATTCAAGGGTAAAAAAATTGTTGATTTTTTAATGAATGGGGGTTTGCCTTAGTCAAACCCCTTGTAGGTAATCAAACCAAATGATGAAATGAAGCATGAATATGAAGTAATTTAATTAAAATCACCTTGGATGATGTCTTTTGAAAAAAATAAAAAAACTATTATGTAGTGGACATGGAGAATGTAGATCTCAGATCCTTGGGAATGATGTGAACAATAGTTGCAAATAGATCTTCAATTCTACATCCACCTCTTAGCTCGACAACATGAATGCATGTACTAAACCCTTGAAATGATTATATGATCTTTGAATTGCTACAATAAGCTCTTGAAATCTTCCTTGAAATGCCTTATGAATTCCTTTGAAATACTCTATAATTTTCTTGCTCTTGATATCATGGAGTCACAAAAAATTTCTAGAAGAAACAATGTGAATTATCCCCTTATTTATACTAAATTAGGAGATTAATCCCAAAATTCAAAGAATTAAGGCCGAAACTAGATTTGGAAAGAAACATTATTAAATTCCCACTAGAATGAAATTCAAAAAGGGGGGTCTCATTAAGGGAGGACCCATTCACCACCTAGGGTGAATGGGTCCTAGCTCAGTTTATTAGGACCTAACCTTGGGGGATTGAAAGAGGGCTAAAAACCCATTTCGGATCAAATGAGAAAGGGGGGTCCTATTAAGGGAGGATCCATTTTCCATTAGGGTTGAATGGGTCCTAGCTCAAATTACTAGGACCAAATTTTTCCCAATGAAATAATTTGTTAATTAAATTATGATTGTCGGGATTGATCTTTGAAAGGTGTCAAAATTAAACACTTTACAACACTTACACAAGGTACACATTATGTACATTTTATTTAGAAAGGGGCCCATAAGGCTTAATTAAGCAAATACAACCTAGAAAAGCATGAAAGTGCATTACAACACTTTATAACACCTTTGAAAAGGACCAATTAAGGCATGTTTTAGTTAAATAAATACCCTAGAATAGTGTGAATGTATACAACACATTGTGACACCACTCCAAGACATCAATTAGTTTAGTTTTAATGTCAATTATCAAAAAAAGCAAGGAAAAGGCTACTTTTTTCATTACTACAATATATTATGAATATAAAGCAATCAAAGATTACTTCTATTCATCTTCTTGTCTTTCCTTGAATGTTTATTCATTGTTATTAAACTTGTTCAAAGAATGATTTAAATCTTTATTGACATGAATGATGCTTTATGTGAATGTATGCACATATAACTAAGTATTGCTAGTTAAGATTCTAGTATTAATGGTGTAAGGAATCTTTGATAAGATTTCTTATGATAGGAGTAATGTTGTATGTTCTCAATTATGTGATTTATATTTCACCCTAGGATAAGGAATCAGTCATTTAATGTTACTGTAGTGTCAAAAAATGTCATCCATGACATTCTCACACTTGTTTGGGTCCTCCTTATAAAATTGAACTTAATGATGCCTTGACTCAGTGTTGTAATGTGTTTAACACACTCACATTAGGTCTTGGGCCATTTTAAAATAAATAAACCTAATCATACCTTGGGATGTTGTAAAGTGTTGTAACACACTTTCACACTTTTCTAGGGTTTTATTAAATAATTGGGCTTCTTTATGCTTTAATTAGCATTATTTTACATCCACAAGCTTGAATTAAACCATATTTTCAAGGATAATCCTGACATAAGTCAACATCCACTTATAATTGAGGTTTTTGTAGGTTGTGTGGCCTAGATTTAGTGATCTAGGACTCATACGCCACCTAGGGCATATGAGTCCCACCTAGGGTTTTGGGTCCCAATCTAGATTTCACACCTTTCTAAGCATTTTTGAAAATGTGTCCCATAATTATGCCTAATGGGACTCATACACCACTTCTGGTGTATGAGTCTTGTGTGGCCCAAAATTAAATTTAATTCAAATTCTTGGCATGATTTTATTCTCCTAGATCTGATGTCAGCTTGTAGTGTTGTAATTTCAAGAAATTAGGCATAAAAAAGTATAAACACAAGTTTCTTTCACTCATTTTACACCTAGCAAGTTGAATGAGTATCCTTAAAGTAAATTGGAGTTCACAAGAGCATTCAAGTGTTTACAAGAGCATTCAAGGGTTGATTATCAAGTGATTTAGAGCACTATTCAAGCATCAAGCATCATGTCAAAGTCATCATGCACCATGTTTGTTTTTGAGCTAATAGTTGTGATGTAGGGTTTTATGATTCAAGCTAGCATTGAAGTCAAGATCTATCACATTCAAGCAAGAGTCAAGATCTACATCCATTGAATCCATTTCATACATGCTTGTAGCACTTTATTGCTAGGGTTTGGTGAGTTGCAACATTACATTTTGTTCATTCATCATTCACCTTTCCTATTTCATTTCATTTCAAGGTTTGATTACAAAAGTGAGGTTTGACCAAGGAAAACCCCTTTCTACTAACAAAACAACATTTTCCCCTCTCTTTAGTGTGTGATTTGTAGATCTAGGTTGAAGAAACATTGAAGAGAAATTTTGGAGAAAGTTTTCAAAGTATTGAAAGTTGTCAAAGTTGTCACCTTACATTCAAGATCATTGGAGAACATCTACAAGCTACAAATTGAAGATTTAGATTCAAAAATCAGCTAGAAAGGACATAGCAGACATTGAAGAACAATTTTAGGCTTTGAATTTCTAGAAAACCCTAACTGGATTGATATGCAACTTCTAGCGTATGAGTCCCAGTATAGGAAAGTTTGTAGTTTTTAGAAGTCCCATACACCTCTCTACCAGATTTCAATTTCTACCCTGAAACCCTAATCTGGGACTAAATCGCCCAGTCTAGCATATGAGTCCCAATCAACATTAAATTTAGTTTTTTAGTATATCAAGTCTTCATCCAGTAATATTTATATTTCTAGGTGCACACCTTTCTTCTCTTGGATTTTTGTTTTGATTTAAACACATTTTTAGGTTATTTAGTGAAGTATTGCTTCATATTAGGGTTAAGCATTATATCTCACATTTCATTAGTCTTTCCAAGACCTAGCTTGTTGGTGAACCCCTCTTTAGTTTATAATCAAACCCTAGGAAAGTCCTATTACAAGATCTATTTCCCATTTGTACACCTTAGGTTGAGATCTCTAGGGTTTTCCTTAAATGAGAGAGTGTGAAGATTGTTATTCTACCTCCCAAGCATAGAAGCAATAAAATTCAAACTTTTAGTTGCAGTTTCCTAGATCTTTCATAGTAGCGACATTCGAAATCAATTACAATATCCATTTTCTATGTGAATGTATGTCAAGCTGAATTTACAACATTTTCTCATGCTTTACTAAGATGTTTCCATAAGGATTAGCTAGATCTTTAAGGTTTTACATATGACGAGTAATTATTAAAGGAGAATTATTTGTTAGAATTATAATGTATATGATAATTGGCATAAGAGTATCTAAAGATACATTGTAGGGATCACCCTCATGGGTTTTGTAGAGCCCAAAGTGCAGAGGGAAGGCTTAGCAAGATTTCACCTGTTTGTTGGCCAATCCATCATAGTTATTGACAATTTAATCTGGAAAATTCATAGATAGCTAGTGAGACAAGCCTGGTTCATTAAAAAAAACCAACATATTGGTGACTCTACTAGGGACAAAGCTAGTCCAATGTCTCTAGGTTAGATTGGGTATAGTCAAAGTCAGTGAAATTCATCGTTCTTTGTTTTTTAAAGAATAATCCATACAAATTATCATCATAGGTTACACCGGTTCTCTATGAGTCAAGCTCTAGTTCCATTTTTTGTTTCCTGTCAGGGTATGTTCAAAATTTTCTTTGAAATTGCAAAGGCTTCTCAAAATTACAACATATTTTTATTTCCACATATAGTGGGTGGTGACTCTAAATTCTCTTGTGCTAATTCCAATTTAAAATTCAAAGAAAGAGAGAGAGGAAGATTTGTGAAGAGAAATTTGAAGCCATGAGAGGAACTAGAAGCAATATGAAGAATAATCCTGAGCAAAACTGGAGTCTGAACTACCACAGAATAAAAATTCATCATGGATAGAAAAGAACACTGAAGCAAGTAAGTCTGCTAATAATCTTGATAATGCATTTGAAATTTTGAGTGAAAATACTCATGAATAAACATTTGATTATGGTATGCCCCTATAGTAATGAGGAAACTCTTGCTACAAATGAACCTCCTATTACCACTATTCAACCCAACCTTAATCCTTTAACATCAAAGGAATCTGAATTATGGAAATTTTGGGATAAGGGATATGAATTCCCAGCCAGATGAATAAATCATGGGGGTACCTCTATTTTCAATAATGATAATTTCAATCCAAAAGGAAGATCATGTAGTAGAACCTCCCATCATTCTTCTGAAAGAGAACCATTGAATCTTACCTATTATACCCTAGAACCAAGTAAATCTAAGAATAATTTGGAGGATGAAGAAGAAGTAAATAAGGATATGCAAGTTCTACTTGAAGAGGAATTGAGACTCAAGGAGATTGGATTGAAACAAGAAAAGGAAAGAGAGGAAAAGATAAAAGCTGCTATGATAAAGAGAGATCAACAAAGAAGAAGGGTAGAAAAGTTGAGGGAAATGGTGAAGGAAGAACCAATTCTAGAAGATCCCTCTAAACCTATTGTTAGGGAAACCTTTGGTCAACATAAGGTAACTAGTCCTATGGTAACCACAACTACAAAAACATATACAAGCTCTATTGTAGCAATGAAACTTTCAAATCCCTCTACTGCTATCAAGAAATCCCAACCTATAGATAATGGAAAGAAACCTATGGGTTAGCCCAAGAAAACAACCATAAATATGAACAAAAATGTTTCATCCACTACCACATCTACCATAAGTGCATAATCTAAGACCATTCCATAAAATTCACCTCCTGACCCTAAAGTGTTGAGGTTACAATTAGCTAATGAAAAATTGCAACAAGGGTTGGGTAAGATGAAAATTTTGGTTGTGAATGCAGAAATAGAAAAGAAGATTGCATTTCTCAAAATTTCCATCCCAGACCTAGGAGCTTCATGTTTTGGTCATTCTTGATCACCAATAATAGAACACTCAATTTGGAGGTGGAAACATCCCTAATAGTAGTGGTGGTGGAGGTGGAGGTGGTAACAAAAATAAGAATACTTAATCTAGAGGTGTAAGTGGGAATGGAAGTGGTGGTGGAGCTATAAATGGAAAAGACAATAAATAGTCTGGTGACCAAGATGAAAATGGACCTCACAATGATCAAAGAGATTGATTCACTAGAAGGCCTATGTAAGTGGATAGGTATAGATAATTATTCTTTTTTGGGATACTTGGTTACCCAAACCAATTCTCTAATGATGTCAGAAGTGTACTGGTTAGATTATTTGGAAATAATGCAATAAGTGGTGAGGATCACCTAAAATCATTTGTAAACATGATGGATGATTTTGAGATGGAGGCTGAAGATGTTATGATGAAACTCTTTATATGTAGTCACTCATTGAAGATGACAGTGAATGGTATATATCCTTACTAGGGTATGTGCAAGATCATCATGAAAAAAATAGGCCCTTAAGTGGCGAAAAATTCAAAAAAATTAGAGTTAAGAAAATTGACATAAAAATTTGAATAAGTTTATCTATATTATTTCAAAAATATGTAAGAATAGAATCTGTAGAAAATTGAATGTAGTTTCTAAACTACTAGGTTTTTAAAAAAAAAAAACTCTATTTGGTGAAAATTTGAAATTTCAATGCAATAGTACTTAAATTTCAGGGAAAAAAGAAGTAGGTGTCTATTTGACCATCCTAACCACAATAAAAATATTCATCCTAAACACAATAAAATGATAATATTTTTTTTATAATATTTTAGATGCATATAAGTAGCTATAGGACTCAATGACTTTAGTCATAATTCGAATAGAAAATGAATAATAATTACTTATTAAATTCAAAGTAAAGCATAATTTATATTGGTGGAAAGTTGAGAATATCCTTTAAAAACCCTTTTCATTTCATCAATTTTGGGTAAAAAAAAAGTCGTCAGCCACATATCCATCGTATTGCCACTTTTTGGCCCATCATGATCCTGCACATACCCACTAGCAGAAAGTATTGGTTCATGGGAGTAATTTAAAAGGATATTTAGAGAACAATATGGTGATAATACCGATGCAAGGTTTTTGCTAAGTGAATTCAATAATATCTCTAAAGGTTAAAATGAAATGGTTGTTGATTTCAATACTAGATTTCAAAAGGCTATGAAGAAATTTCCTATTGACTTAAGCTTCAATGATAATGTATGATTAGTCAATTATTGCAATGTCTCTGATTCAAAAATGAGTTATCATCTGTGTGATAAGAATCCTAAAACCTTGAGAGAGGCCTTCAAGATTGTAGTACATATTGAAAAGAATAGAAGAGCATCAGACAAGGTAGGGAGAAGAGATGATTTCAAGATCTTGAAGAACCCAAAGAAGGAAGATAAAAAATTTGTAGAGAAAGGATCTTCCCTTGAAGACAAAATTAATAAAGTCGCAAGATGCATGACATATATTTTATAGAATTGTCATGGAAGAGAAGGGGCTGGGGCTGACAAATGACAAGCCTAATTTCCAAAGAAATGAAAGACCTCCTAGGCTTCAAGACCATCCTTACAATACCAATTGGCATAATGGAAAGCCGATTCAAAATACTCAAAAGAACAGACAAAGAAAAGTTCCCCCTAATCCATTATAGAAGAACTCTATGAATTTTGCTGATGAAACACACTAGTGTGTTTTTTTCCAATTTCCACATGCTTCTCAAACATGCTCAGTAGCAAAGAATTTTGAAGGAAAAAATGAGTGACGATTATGAGTCACTTCAAGAAAATAGTGAGGAAATACAAGTGCTTATGCACAGATCAGATTTTGTTGAGGAAGAGTGCTCTTTAGATGAAGAGTCATATGAGGTTGATGTTGACAAGAAGAGGCAGAAATTTGATACTTATCATCAACAACTTTTTCCTGATGAAGATGACAATGTTGAGCATAATGTTTGTGTAGCATCAAAAAAAGTAACCCTTTTTCATGCTTAGTTTGGGAATTAAAAATTAATGATAAAATGTACTTAATTGTGCCTTATTTAGGGTGTTGTAAAGTGTTTTATTGCACTTTCACACTAATCTAGGGATTCATTAATTAATTGTGGTTAATTAGAGCTTAATTGCCCCTTTTAATTCAAATTTAAGCCTTATTAATTGCATTTTTCAAGGATCTATCTTGACACCCATTGATGATACTTCATAGCATTTACATTGGAAAAGTTGGAGTCCTATAAAAATGTGCTATGACCCATTCGCCACTTTGGGAGAATGGGTCCTCCTAACCTAGGACACCCCTTTTTTGGCATATTTGAGATGGTTTTTTTATGTTTTTTCACCTCCTTGAAGCTAGGTCCTAGGAAATTATGCTAGGACCCATTCACCCAAGGTGGTGAATGGGTCCTTCATGCCTAGGACCCCCCTTTTTGAATTTATTTGTGGCAATATTTTAATGATTTTCAATCCTAAATCTGATGTCAACTTGAATTATTTGAATTTCAAGGTTAATCCTTAGATGTAGTATACATATAAGGTTAATTCACATAGTATCACCTAGCAATTTAAATTATTCAAGCATTATAGAAAACTTATGATCAAGAGAGCATTTCAAGAGAATTTACAAGGCATTCAAGGGCAGATTATTGAAGTTTATTGCAACAATCAAGATCTATTTCATCATTCCAAAGGCATAGTGCATCATGCATGTTGGTGAGATAGTATGTGATGTAGCATCATATTGCACACATAATTGAATGAAATACACACCTAGTTGTATATGCATAAAATTGGTCATGTCTGATTAATCCTGGTATTTAATTAAATATTTATTATTTAATTAATTTCTCTAGAGTCTTCTACATATAATTAAATTTAATTAATTTTTTTATATTGTTCATTCAATTTATTCTTCTGCCATAATTAAATAAATCAATTTTATTTAATTATTTCACATTCATATGTCCACTTGATTAACTAAATAAATACACTTTATTTATTTTAATTAATTATCACTTTTGAATTTAATTAAGTCTTTTTGATTTAATTAAATTTAAAGATTTCTTTTGAAATATTTCTTCTAATTAATTAAATATTTTATTTAATTAATTTCATTTTACAAGTTTAATTAAATATCTTTATTTAAATAAATATCTTCCATATCTTCTCAAAATCATTATTAAATATTTTATTTAAATTATGAAATCTTCCATTATTCTTCAAATCTAGGGTAAATATTCTATTTTAAGAAAAATCTATGTGTCACCCATAAATGAATAATTGAATTTAATAATTCATTATTTATCTTCTTCAAAATCTTTCCATAATCTCACAAAAAGATAATTTTTTTTACAATTCATCTTTATCATCTTATCTTACCTCTTTTACAGAAAAGAAAACAAATCTTGCTTTCTATTTTCTTCTATTTTTCTTTAGTCTTATCCATCTTCAACCGTTCGATCTGTCAAGAATTTTCACAATCGTTGATCATATCAGCCAAACAGAAGCTTTTAAGAACTCTATAAATAGCACTTCAAATCCAAGCAATGGTTACAACACACAACAGAGGAATTTGAGATTAATTACATTCTATCATTCTAGCATCTTAGCATTGTCACTAGAACTTTAGCATCATTATCATAATCTTTTATTCTCAGTAATCATGTTTAGCATTAGAATAATGATGTCTTATCATAGCATTGCATTCATTCATATTAAATCTCGTTCTCTAGGAAGACCATTTGTTGAGCCTAGCCCAAGATCTGAGATCCAGCTGGAATCAACAAAAACACTAGAGATAGAGAATGATAGGACGACATCAATAACAAGATACTGATTTTGCATCTCTATTATTTTAATATTCTATTTTTGATATAATGTCTTATTGGTGTGTTTGATTCATTTTTTTACATATTTAACACACATAAAAATTGATCACACACTAGTAAATATTAGGTTCATCATTGATACCCTATTGGTGGTGAATTTCATTTTTTATTGTTTAATCTAGACAATGACATTGATATTGCAAAGATTGATGAACAAGTGCATAATGAATTAAATACATTATTTTCCTCTTCTATGAACTTAAATGACAAATCTCCTAAAAAGAGTGTTGAACTTAGCACTTCCCCTAGTTTGGAACTTGTCGTTGTCTCCTTGGCTAGTTCTCCACCTTCTGTTTATATTGACCGAGATTGGGATGCAGACTCCTGCTATAGGTTGACTCACATTTGGCTTACTAGTCTTTTTATTTTTCATGTTTCTTTATGTGATTGCATGTGCATAATGTGATCCCTCATGATATTTCGTTTGATGTATCTCTCTCTTTTTTTTCATTCCTCTATATGTACCTACATTATTCTTTGTCATAAACATTTTATCTTTTTATTTTTCTTGTGTTTTCCTTTTGGGGATGACACAAAGTGTTGAGAAATTTAGGTCTCTTCCATGTTGACCCAATTTTTTTTCATTATATCTTTTTATTTTGTCTTGTGTTTTCCTTTTGGGGATGACATAAGGCATTGAGACATTTAGGTCTCTTCCATGTTGACCTGAAAGGATTTTTCTTTATTTTCACTCTCTTTCTATCATTCTTCTAGTTCTATGAGTATTTGAGGAATTATGATAGTTCCAATCTCTAAAAACAACATTGTAGCAAAGACATACTAACCCTGAATCCATAGATCCCTTATGTATTTTTTGGGGCAACCCTTCCATCCTATTTCATGGTGTAGCTTTATTTAGGAAACATATGACTTTGCATAGGTTTTTCGAGGAAATCTCTCATTTCTTAGGAGAAAACATTGGCTACTTTAAAGAAATTACTCACAACAATGGTGTTAACAACCACTTTAAAGTGGGTGCATACATCAATGACATTGGGTTTGATGTCCTTTTCTTGGTGGTGTCATTGGGTTTGATGTCCTCCAAGAGTGTGATATTTCTAAGCATACAATCTCCCTTGGTGGCATGATGTGAAATGAGAGGCATCGCATAAGTGGTGATCTAATACTCTTTGACTTGTCCTCTCTTGGAGACATTAAGCATGATGTTCCCTAAGAAGAAGACCTTACATGAACAAAGAAAAAGCAATTTAACAAGAAATCATAGACATAACATTCAAAAGCATTCAAAAGAATAACATTGTGGTGCCCTATCAAAGTTGTTAGGAGGATAATGTTGGTATGGTATGGGAGGCTAATATGATTCTCATTTTCCACCTCATTGGGATAACTCACCTAGTGGATGGACCGAGGTTTCACTACCCTAAAGTGAGTACGCATGTTATAGACAAACAACCTAGACTCGGTCCACATAGTGTTGGACAAACTGTCAAAGCTTGATCCTTGTTACAGATAAATAGCAACATTTCACATTGTGTTTTGATTAGATTAAAACTAGAAGGGCCAATACCCATTACATAACAACCATAGAGGTAGACTAGGAACTCATGAGAAGTGAGAAAACCAAAAAATTAAACATAAACTATAGCTAAAACAATTCAACCAGTAGTGATAAAAACAAAAGGAAACCCACAGATCTCGGACCAACACAAACCAACATACACCTATAGGTCTCCTAGAAGATTGAGACCAATGATCACATTCCATTCCTGCTCCAGGAATTGGAGCTTCTTTTCAAAATTCACAAGCCCCTATTGAATGGCTTGGGTATCCTTTGTGATTTCATGAGCCAAGGTGTCTAGCTTCTTGCCCTTCTTCTTCTTCTTCTTCTTTGTGAGACCATCATCCACACTTTCTGCTAGCCACTTCCCCTGGATCTTCCTTAACTCATCCTAAGAGACCTAAAGGGTGAGGGAAATATTCTTCACAGTTTCTTTGTTGTAGTTTGTGATAACCCTTAGGCACTGCATAGTCTTCTCCTGGTTCTGGTGGATGGCATCAATCTCAATCAAAAGATTCTTCTTTTCTTCCTTAGTACCAACTATGGCACGAAGATTATCCAAATCCTTTTCCCACCTTTCCCACCTCTCAAAGGATCTAGCCAAGGAAGAAATCATGTCCAAATGTGTCTTATTATCCACCTCCCCAAGCCATAGGACTTGCTAATACAAATCGTTTCCTTCCAGAATTTGGATTCTTTAGTCATGACCAACTGACCCAAGAGCCATTTCATAATATCCTTCTGAACATTAATAGTCTCTGAAATTTCATTCAATTTTTTTCTTAAAGGGTCGACAAGGAGGGGAATTGACCTAGGTTCAGTACCAGGTTCCTCCAAGTTGATGCATAGGTTGGGAGAATTTTAGGGGTTGGGGTTAGAAATAGGATGGGTGTTGGGAACCTCTAAGTCATGGCCCTAAGCCAAGGAATGAACATGAGAGTTAGCCGAGATCAGATTCCATGAATCATCATCATCATTAGAATTATCAAAGTCTTCCATCCTAGAAGAAATTGGTGTGGGAGTGGGCTCTGACAGGGGAGTGCATTTGATAGGGACTATGGGGTATTATCATTTGTAGGGTCTTTGCTATGGGCCCAGGTGCTACAAAGAATGACAAGAAGAGTTTCATAGATAGTGACAAAATGGTTGGGGTCCCCATGGGGGTTGGTGGGGTCAATGATAGTCAAGGTGTTCTTGTACACAGTAGTAGGGGAAGGAAGTAGTGTGGAATAAAACTTGCGTAAGCATAAAATAAGGTCTTGGTGAATGGGTAGTTTCTTGTATTTGGCTTGGACATTTCTAATAGATTGATTAAGTGAATACATAAACCAGAAGGGGAAATTCATCTTAATATTATACCTAAGATGATTGAGCATAGGGAAAAGGTGGGCGTGGAAGCAACAAAATTGCCCTTCAAGAGTGATGTACCTCATAAGAATTTCCACAATGGTGCTCCAAACACCAAGAAGGTTTACATGATTAAAACCATTCTACAACCTATTCACCTTCTCACCCTCTTTCAGGAACCATTTCATGTCCTCTTGGTAATGGCTTTTCAACTTACACAAAATGCAAATCCCTTCCAAAAAAAGCCCCATGACCTCCACAAGAAGCTCAGGGGTCACCATAAAAGAAACCCTGCCAACAATAATAGTTCTGTCCAACTAGGAGTTGGTAAATTCTAAAGAAATTTTTGGAAGTTAACACCCTTCATCCCCTCCATATACGAGGCCAACTTTCCTCTTTCAAGAATAGCCCAAAACTCCTTATCTTGCTTCCAACCATCACAATTAGTAGGTTCATCTTGGATCAAATCCCCTCCCATCACAAAACCCACAAGATTCAGAGCAGAGAAACACCAGTCATGGAAATGGCTATATAAAAATTAGAGCCGCAAGTAATAATAAAAATGCATAGATTGATTAGTAGGCTTAAGTTTCTATAAATGATGAGTGTGGCACCCATCAAAATGAGTTGACAAAAAATATAACTCGATCTCATTTGGATATTACTTTAACATCTTTTTGAATTAATTTGAGCACCTAACTTGGGATATGATGGATATTATCCCATTTTACTAAATTTGGAGTAAAATTTCCAAGATTTTCTAAGGCATCGACAACATAATTGTCGATTCTATATATGTCATTCACACTGTAATTCCGAAGAGAAATTGTGAGATTGCAAGCTAAGGACATGGGGTCCTAAAGAGTCCAACAAGGAGAGGAAAGCCCATTCAACATAAGAACCATATTCCTTGAGTCCCCTTCAATAATTACATTAGAGATCCCAACTTGCATGGTAATTTTAATGTCATGGAAGGTTGCCACCACCTCAAAAAATCTAGAAGATTGGACCCCCAAGTTAACCACATAAGCTAGAACAAGCTTCCACTTATGGTCACGAATGACCCCACCCCGACCCACCCAACTTGGGTTGGATTTGGATAAGTTATCAAAATTGAGCTTCAGCCAGCCAGGCTCGGGGGGGACCACATTTCACATTATGTTGGAACAGTTTTGCTTGATCCTTTATTTTCCTTTACTCTTTTTGGTCTTTGATATGGTATGATTATGTATCTTTGTTATTGCTGCATACTTAAGTGTCTTGAATTTATACTTTAGTGTGAGCTTGACATGGGGGTAAAATCTCACTAAAGTGGGGGAAAAATGTAGTGTCAAAAAAAGTAACCCTTTTTCATGCTTAGTCTAGGAATTAACAATTGATGATAAAATGTACTTAGTTGTGCCTTATTTAGGGTGTTGTAAATTTTTTTATCTTACTTTCACACTAATCTAGGGCTTCATTAATTAATTGTGGTTAATTAGAGCTTAATTAGCCCTTTAATTCAAATTCAAGCCTTATTAATTTCATTTTTCAAGGATCTATCCCGACACCCATTAATGATATTTCATAACATTTACATTGGAAAAGTTGGAGTCCTAGAAAACTATGCTAGGACCCTTTCACCACTTTGGGCGAATGGGTCCTCCTAACCTAGGACACCCCTTTTTTGGCATATTTGAGATGGCTTTTTGATGTTATTTCACCTCCCTAAAGCTAGGTCCTAGGAAATTATGCTAGGACCCATTCGCCCAAGGTGTCAAATGGGTCCTCCTTGCCTAGGACACCCCTTTTTGAATTTATTTGTGGTAGGATTTTAATGATTTTCATTCCTAGATTTGATGTTAGCTTGAATTATTTGAATTTCAAGGTTAATCCTTTGATTTAGTATAAATATAAGGTTATTTCACATAGTCTAACCTAGCAATTTCAAGTATTCAAGAATTATAGAAAACTTATGATTAAGAGAGCATTTCAAGAGAATTTACAAGGCATTCAAGGGAAAACTATTGAAATTTATTATAGCAAACAAGATCTATTTCATCATGCCAAAGGCATAGTGGATCATGCATGTTGGTGAGCTAGTATGTTGATGTAGCATGGATGGTGTGGCTTTGGCCCATTGCCCCTACACCGTTGACCCACTTCCCATCGACTACTCTACTTGCAATGGGGTGGAAGTGCTTTTTTTATAACATTTTTTTTGCAGGTTAGTTCTATGGGTGCCGAGGGGCCCAAATAATCATTTTTGGAGTCCCTAATAGGGAATTTTAAAACAAATTCCATAACTTGCATTATAGGAGGTTGTTTTCAAAAAAGATATATTGTTAGAAAGCTAGCTTCATCAATTTTACAATGGTGCAGGTTATTTTCCATAAATATTCTATTTGGAGGCAATTATTGCTATTTGAAGTCGGATCTTCATTTTTGGCTCTCAAACTCATAAATCTTTGTAATGATCTCTAATTTTTGCAATTATTATAGCATTGCAAATGTATTAAGGAGCTCTATCATGCCATTCATGCACTTTGTTTCATTTAGCCCTAGGTATATTTTATTCATATTTGTACATTTCACATTTTGGTTGATCACTTAGACATACTATCACTTGGGAAAGTGTAATTTTGATCTTTGCACTTCATTTCAGTTCTAGAATGATGTTCTATATCTTGTTTCTTCATTTATATTCCAGGGTTACTCCATATCAAGAGTTTTCTAATGTTCCTTGACATCAAGTTTGTTGTTTCTTGATCATGATTCCAAGCTTGAGTCCTTGAGTTACTCTAATAGGGTTTCTAGCATCAAAATTATATTTCCTTTGATTGCATTGATTAAGATTCTAGTGTTACTCCATTAGTGTGCTTCCATTATTTCTTTGCAACATATTATCTCATTGAGGGGGAGTTGAATGGTCTCTCTTTGTCTCTCTTATGGAGGGTCTTTTTCCTCGTATGGGGTTTTTTACTTCTCATGCATCATTGAGATAATTTTGTATTTTATCTCTTTTGGGGAGGAGTTTAATCACATTAGTTTTTCTCCTTGTAGAGGAGGGGGATCAACCACTCAGGAACTCCAGGTCATGGGAGAGTCTAGAAAAATAGGCTTCCCTAATCTAGCTCAAGCTAGATAAATGGATCGAAAAGTTTTAATGTTAAAGGGTTGAAAAGGAGGAGCAATCTAATTGCTACTATCCTTTTGCACGCCTAAATGTTTAAAGGGATCATGAGAGCTAATTTTTTGGGTATGAACTATGACTTCAGATAGCTTACTTCTAGGGGAGTACAATGTAGAACATGGACTCTAGTGTGATGAGTTGCGGTCTTAGAGATGCATTGGTATCCATACAGATAGAAAGTGTATAGTGCAGAAAGAAAAAAATTATACTAACTACCTAATTAATATAGTTTTATGCTATGAAAGGGATGGAAAATGCAGAATAACAAAAATAATAAGAATAATTTAAAATGGTTAAGCTAGAATTTAACAAGAGAGAGGTGGTAGAAAAAAACCTTCAAACCCATGAGTTTAGGTCTTCAAAATTTTCACTAGATGAACAACCTACACACACAAGAAGGAGAAAATGTTGGGGCTGTGTTTAGAGGACTGCCTCAGTAAGTCCCCCGCTTTGGTTTTTTCCACCTCCATGGACAACTAGATAGCAACAATTGTAGAAAGATGATAAAAAAGATATAGAAATGGAGATTCCAAGTAATGCTAAAACAATAATATGCTACTACATGAGTAGATGATACAAAAGTAAATGGAAATGGAAGGATATCACCTTCTCAACCAAGTGCACTCAAGGAAAATGGATGAAGATGTGAGCTCGCAAGCTCTCCAATTCCAACATTGTTACAACAACGAAGAGGAGGAACCAACAAGGCAACAACTTTCAACTACAATTGTGGTGGTGAAGCATGAAGGAGCTAAAAGTGAGTGAGATTGATCAAAGAGCTATCCAAAAGTGTGTCCAAGATTGAAGAAGTTTAAAGAAGTTGGATTCATGGAAGGAATAGGCAATTTGAATGAATGAAGGAGGAAAAAAAATTGTTTGAAGTTAGTCCAAGGACTAGTGAAATTTAAAATTCATATCCAATGGAGGAGTGTAATGCCTCTATGGATTCTAGAGGTAGGAATCCTATCATGATGAAAGTGTACCATGCAAACTTCTGTGCATTGCGCTAGCATCCCTGACAGAAATTCCCCCATCGACACACAAATGACCTACCAAGTGGATGGAAAGTGGATGTGGATGTGGAAAATACATCATTTAGATCATGTTTTATAAGGTAAAGGGTGTATAAACAAGGAATTTGTAGGTGGTGAAAATTCATGCCATTACATTTTTTTTACCACTTATTAAGCATAAGTGTCAATAAGTGCATGATAAATTACAGTGAAACAAGTTGAAAAACATATACTTGAACCATCAAGGAAGAAAATTGCAATCTGGTGAACTCAGGTGCAAGAGAGAGAGATGGATCCATAGGTACTCAGTCCTAGGGAGATTTGAACAAAAGTGCCACATGTGCTCAGTCCTACAGAATTGGCTCCATAGGTGCTCTGTCTTGTAGAAGGAAATTAAAGGGTCTACAGGTGCTCGGTCCTGTAGAATGAAATTTTTTTACAGGTTCTTGGTCCTGCAAAGGAGGCACCACAGGTGCTTGAATCTAAGGGAATCCATAAATAAAAGGATCTACAAAGTCTGATTGACCCTCATAGGTGCTTATTCTTGCAAGGAAACGTGTTAATCCATAGAAAAAACATGTTAGGCAAGAAAAAGTCACGTAGAAAATAGATATTCATATCTCGGAACAAGAAATTGAAGGAGAAGCTTTCAAAGGGGTCCCTCGGGAACCCTTCAAAAGAAAGAGGGGTCTACTCAAGGGACACTCTATTTGAAAAGCGATGACATCTTTGCAAACAGTCCTGTCATCAAGGAATCCTTTTGAAAGATTATTTTTCATCAAGGAATCCAAAAAAAGAAGGGCCTCCTTCAAGGTGAATTTTCAATTTTTTTTGTTATGAATTTGATTTCAAAAGAAAATATTGCTAAGGGGATCCTTTTTGAAGGATACAATTTAAAAAAAAATGCAAATATTTTTAGCTAAGGATTCGTTGGCCACCAAATACACCTTATTGAAAATTGGAGAAGTAGGAGCGCCCCTTAGGATGGTGTGTGTGAATCAAAGGAGCATGTGACATCCTAAGGAAAGAAGAACATGCAAAGATGCCATGGCCCATGATACATGATGAGATGTAGACATGGAAATGTTGTTGCACATGCAAGGGACAACACATAGGCACCACAATATTAAGAATCAAGCAAAGAAGAGAGGAAGATAAAAAAGAAAAGAAAAGAAAAGACAAAGAAATCAAGAGATATGGGGATTTGATAATTCTAGGTTAGAATTGCTCTTAGATATAGATAGATAGACATAATATAATATACATATGAACTCTCATCAATCCCAAAATGTATCAGAACATGAAGAAGAGCACATGAATACAAAATGAAAAAAAAAATTGGGCCAACATGGAAGGGAAGCCTAAATTCCCCCAACACTTTGCATAAAAGAATGATGCAACAAATAGAGGATGTTTACGACACAATTTCACTCTTGTATCCAAGCACCTAAAAGGGTGACAAGGTTCCTCCAGGAATACACAAAAGCGAGCATGGGGGAAACACAACACATAAAAATCTAATATATAGATAAATAAGAGGTGCTCTCCTAGTCGTCATCAACCAAGAGATCATCGTTGTCCCAATCTAGATCACTATAAGGGAAGGGAAGATGAGCCTACAAGAGAAGGATAGCAAGGGGAGAACCCTTTGAATCTCCTATGATAAGAGCTAAGGAAGAGGGTCCCTCAAGGTCTTCTTCACTCAACTCTTGTGAGGTAAACATCATCAATCTTGCAAAGATTGCCGATAGAGCCAAAACTGTTAGTTTAATTAATTATTTATTACACTAGCATAAGTTTACTTAGGTCTTTATTTAATTAATTAAGTCTTGGTTTGCATCATTAGAAAATCATTAATAATGGGGTCATTACCCTTTCCATGTTTGTAGGAGATAAGATTCCTTCTAGAGATCATCTAGAACTTATCTCTATCTCATCATTATTCCCTAGGTAGGTTGGTTGGGTTTACATGTTGTCACATGTGTGATTAAGACACTTACATCATAGTGCATTCTAGATTTCTCTCTTTCCCATTTAATCAGGGCATATGTACACTTGTAACATATCTCATATCTCATAATAAAATCTCTACTTGAATTCCATTGTTACAACACTTTCTTTGTGGGTGAATATTTTCTTGGAAAAGGTCCTGTTGTGCAGTTTTCGCACACACGCCCCGATGAAGGTAAGGACCCTCTTTTGCTTTAGTTTTTCATGTCTTGGCCCTTTCATTTTGAGGTTTTTTCTTACTTTGGCATGTGCTTAAATGTTTATTTTGATTACCTAAGTGATCCCCCTAAGTTATTTGTTGAATATCTTTAATTTTGGGCTAAATTTAGGTTTTCACTGAAGTTCGAGACTTTCCATCCAGGTCGGATTTTCTCGAATCCTACCTAGAATCTGGCTGAGCACTGTCGTTTGGTGATTTTTGGTCTTCGCAAAATTTCGCGCGGTCCAGATTTTTTCGGATTTCGTCCTGTCATCGGGTTCTCAGATTTTCCTTGCTACCTTGTCAGCAACATTAATGTCTTCGTACGAGCTTTGAACGATGTATTTAATCAATATTTTTGAGGTCTTTTATGCCATTATGCTTATTGTTTGTCATTGATTGAGCTAAGGAGCTTGTTCTTTAGAGTGTTTGATTTGATTTGGGGAATTTGAGTTCGAGTTGCTTGATTTAAGTGGTTATCTCTTGTGCATTCCTACTACTATTCTTTGTGGATGCCATTAATTTCATATTTGTTGATTCTGAGATTGATTTCCATTTCATAATGGTATGTTTTCAACTGCATTGCTTTTAATTGATGATTGTAGATAATGTTTTGATGTTATTGAGCTTATTGAGGTCTGAATTCTTGATTGCTTGTTCATTTCATGGCTAGGGTTGCATAGCAATGTTTGATTTATGGTCTTCCAAGTAAGTCCTGAGCTTGTCTATTTCTTTGCATTGTGAGGGGTCGTGCTTGAGAAGTCATGAGTAAACCCTAGTAATCATTTAGCAATTGATTTGAGTGGATATTGAATTTTCCAGTGTGTTAATGGTGGATGTATAGGGATCAAAATTTAGGGCATCACCACTTCATCTTGTTCCGCCCTAAAACTGGCCTAGAATACTAAAGAAATCCATAGAAGGCTCATATTAAACTTGCCTTAAGCTTAAATCTTTGAAATTCATGATTAATCTGGTGTTTGAGCAAAATCGTGTTTTGGTGCTGCGATTCGGGTTTTTTCCTCAGTCCGGGATTTTTCGTCTCTGATGGATTTTCTGGCTCTGGTGGATTTTCCCAATCTCCTCCGCTTTCCCTATTTCCTTCATTTTTTTGGAATCTGCTTTCGTTTTCAGAGTTTCATATTATCCATGGATTTCCGTCTCACTCAGATTTTCCCAAAGTCATGTGTCACCTAGATTTTCTGAAGTTTGTAAGATGTTTCTACCTTCGGGGTAATTTGTCTCTGGCGGATTTTCCCAAAATTTAATGGAATATGATGGAATATGAAATAGTATGATGTGTTAGTGTTTTTTAATGCATTTTATGATTGATTCATGCTATCTTATGATCTCCTATGTGGTTTATTGATTTATAATGATCATATTTCATTGTTAATAGGTATTTTCATGATTATTCCACTAGAATCCGTCTGGTCTGAAATTTCTCAAAATTCCTCCTTGGCTCAGATTCCGCAAATGGTCCTGAAACCCAAAATGTGTTATGATCATTTAAATGAGACTCAATGGCACCTTGATTGTATGAGGTTCATTCTAACGGTGTTTAACATTGTTTTCTTGGGGTTTTTACTATGATTTTCCATGTTGAGTGCAAGCTGAGTCAAGAAAGGTAGTGACTGGATCTTCAATGTTTGATGCAAAAAAGGTTAAAATGGACATCAAGAGCAAGATCACTGAGAGTAAAATTACATCATTTTGGTCTAAGGTAACTGATACTAATGTTGGGTTGTGGCATTATGAAGAGTTTAAAGGAAGAATGGCAGTCGAGGATCTTCCTTTGGAGGCTAGAAGAATGAAGGAATCAGGCTTATCACATGTGGTCGACTTTCCTTCCACAGTCTAGTGCTACGAGCTTGTCCTCAAGTGTGCTAGGCACTATGATCAGGATACAAAAAGAATTATTGGTCCTCAAGGGAGAGTGGTGGAAAATCTCAACCATGTTTCCATTGCCCAGAATTTTGATATTCCAGACAGATCTCATGTGGTGGCATTCAACATGAAAGTAGCATAAGAGTTCTATGATGAATAGACTGTGAAATCTCAACAACTTATCAATTCCTCGCTGGAGAAGCCCAAGTCCCACTATTCCAAGCTGCTTAAACAACTATTTAGGGCAAAGTTCAAAAAAGAATATTATGATGCCATCACTCTTCTTAGCAGGGTGGTTGGATTGAAGAATGCTAGCATGTTCAAGAATTGGATGTGCCATGTGATTGTGAGGATGGAGTAGGAGAAGACTGACTAGCATTGGGAAGGAGTCATTAGCAGAGTAATTCTTGAGTAGTTGTCTAATGTCTTACAGACTAAGACCTTCACAGTGACCTCATACTTGGTCTATGCACTCGTGAGATTTCACCCATACAAGGGATTGAGTACAAAGGGAATCTTTGGATAGGATATTATCTATGAGGTTTTCCCTCAGTTGCACCTAGGAAGCTCGAACTATAGGAGGGTGAATGATGCATTCACCATGCACATCAATAGGTTGCTTCAAGGAGTAGAGCATGTGAGAATTTCAGATCAAGCCAAAGATCTCATCAAGAAGTATGGGGCTTGGTTTATTCAGTTCCCAACTTTCTCCTACATTTGGATTGATGGTTGCTAAAGGGCCCCTTATAGACTTCCAAGGTACCCTACTTATCACATCATACTTTTGGAGGTCACTAGATAGATATGTGACTTCGATGCCATAGTTAAGAGAGACAAGCATACGACTGGTTTTGGTGGAGACTTCCCCTTGAGGATTGGCACTGGAGATAAAAAGGATTCCAACAAAAATCACATGAATAAGAGCTGGATGAGGGTGGAGAAGAAGTCTCTTACCAACCGTCCAGACCAACCTAAGAGAGTGGATTTTGGCAAGGAAATTGGGGATATCATCATGATGCTCTCTAGGGTATTTGGAAAGAGGGATGCCTCCCAATTTAAGGAATGGATGTTACCATTCATCCAAGTTAGGTTTATGCAGCTGCTCAAATGGGGATATTTCCTAGATTCCAAACAGTTGGTGTATTAGGAGAATTTCAGGGACAAAAGAAGGTATGGGTGCACTATAATCATCTCACCTTATAGGCATCAAAGTCACATTATATAAGGGTAAATAATTCCTTTCTTTATGTCATAGTTAACAAGCTTAATGGTGATGCGGGATATAGGCTTAGTAGGGAGGAAATGGCTTTTGTCAATGAGTGGCGAGATTGGTTTATCTAGTACCCCACATTCACTTACTTTAGGTTAGCAGGATTTGAGGGTCACCCCCATTTACTTCCTAGATTTTGTGGTGATAGGATCATTTTGATGGAATTTATATATCAATATTTGGTTATTAACTAAAAGTTTGGAACCAAACACAAAACTGGTTGCCATAAGTTTCCAATAAAACTGGGAGTTTTTTAGTTGTCCACACATTGTGGTAGCTAAGGCTATTTGTGATGAATTAGCATATTTGAAATTGGTCTTGTACACTACAAGGAAGCACTATGATCCCAAACACAAGTTGTAGTCTTTGCTTCCCAGTCTCTTTGACAAGGATTTCAATTTATTGGAGGATTTTTGAATGGAATTGCAAGATGAATATGATCTTAGAAAAATGAATTATAAAAGGATACGTATCCCACTCATGGTTGAATTTGGGATAAAGGAAGATATTCCAGAAACATTGTTTAATGATGGGGTAGTTTTGGATCCCCAGTATGATGTAGACAAGATAGGCACCAAAGATCTAGACCCAATGGATTGGAATGCTGAGGAGACAATTGACATAAAGGAGATTGCAAGACCGATATTGGATAGGAGTATTCACTAGGTGAGTTTGAGAGTTAGCCAATCTAACACTTAATCATCTAAGAAGAGCAAAGCCACAGGTACCACCCAAGGATATAAGAGGACAAAGAGAAAGATGGCACCTAGGGAACCCTTAGAATTTATGCCTTCTAATGCACAAGAGGAGGTGGTTCCTCAAGATCTACTAGAGGTACAAGAAGGTAAAACAATTGTGGAGGTGGGGGCTTCTGCATCTGTTGTAGGGGAGGTATCTACTCAACCCTTTGATACACAACAACTAGGTCAAGAATCACCAAAGGGAGCCCTCCATGAGGAAGTAGAGGTATTAAAATAAATGGAGGCTAAAGTTGAGATACATAATATCAAAACAAATTTAGAGAAAACTCTGTCTGATAAAGGGGTTGGTGTTGTGACATCTCTTGATATGACAGATGATGCAGGGACCAAACATATATTGATAGAATAAGACCAGTGGAAACTCTTTGAAGATGCCAAAAGAGAAGTTGATTCCAAGGCACAAGTTGAGGTATTAGCTAAGCAACAAGAGGAGGAAGCCGAGGCACAATCTGACTTGGCAATTAAGTAGAAGGAGTTGGAAGATAGAGTTAAGGATGATGAATTAGCTCAACAACAACAACAAAAGGAGAAGGAACTCAAGACATAGGAAGAGAGAGATAAGTTGATTTTGCAGAAAAAGATTCATGACCTTGAAGAGGACAAATCCCAACAGAGAAGAGAAAAAGAAGCTCTTGAGGCAAAGCTCAAGGAACAAGAAGAGGCTCATAAGAAGAGGGAAGAACAAGAACATTTGGAAAGGGAGAAAGAGGTTGCTGAATATGAAAAGAAGTCCAAGGAGGCATGGGACTATGTTGAAGAGTTGAAGAAGCAACATGATAAATTGTTAAAGGAAAGGAAATTAGAAGGGGAATTTTTAAAGCAAGAGTTGGAGGCCAAGAAACTGTAGGAGTAGAAGGATAAGGAAGAGGTAGAGAAGTTGTCACAAGAGAAGACATAAAGTGATCAACAAAATGTGCAGGAGGTTGATTCTCAACCTGAACATACAATATTACATCCTTTGTCTTCTACTACTGTTGCCTCCTCTTTAGCTCAAGTTGCTACTACTCCACCTAATCCTACATGATTGAAGTTGGACTTGGAAATAAAGTAGGTAGTGCAACCCCAGCCTTTAAACTGGGATGAAATGATGAAGGAGATTGATAAGGAGGAAACTAAAAGGAAGGCCCAGGTTCTTTACTCTACCAAGCTCACTGGTACTGGAGAGATCATTGTTGGATGTGCCATACCCATAGTGGACAAGAGATGTGATGATATGCAAATCACTGATTATCAGTTGGGGATGGTAAATTTGGGAAGGCCTACAAGAAACCAGCAAATGAATTTGATTCAAATTGTGGCCTCTTCAACTAAATCCTGAATGATCAAGGATAAACAAAGGAAGGATGAGCTTGAGGCTCAATTGGATGAACTACCTAGATTTTAGAAAGATGTTTCAACTCCCATTTCCCAACAAGTTTCTCTTCCTGAATCTCTAGTTTTTTTAACAAAGAAGGAACCATATGATCTGGTTCAAATGAAAAGCAAGGTAGGAATGATGGAAAAATGGTTTGACAAGCTCAACCAGGAAGTTGATGATGTTCTTGTTGAAGGTTTTAAAATTCATAAGGCTACTCTTGAATTGACAGAGGATCTAGATCAGCATTCCAAGGATCTAGATAAGCAGGATGAGGAATACAAAGAATGTGTTAAGAAGCTTGAAGCTATTGGCAAGGTGCCTAAGTCAACCTTGCTTGAATATTCAATTCTTGAGCATGATAATGCATATTTTGTGGAGAAAACTATGAGCATAATAAGGTATAAGTCTAAAAATATTCATGGGCATCAAGAAGAAGTTCGAGAAATGAGCAAAGATTTGAATCAACAGATGGTTGAATTGGAGGCAATTGTGGCCATTTTAATTAATCTAGATTCCTTAGTAAAAGGCCTTTCTTTGGATAAGATAAGGGAAAGATGGAGGGGTATATTTGAAGACATAATGCAAAAAGGAGATGATGGGGAAGATCTATTATTAGATCGGTTTATGGATATCAGGGAAGAAGTAAAGGCTGCTAGAAGAGAATTGATTAAGTTAAGAGAGGTACAGAAGTTGGTTTCAGCCAAATTAGGGAGGATCAGATTTAAAGATGATTGGCTAGATGGACTTCATTTAGGTACTCTTCAACAAGTGTTTAACACCTCTAATGAATAAATCCTTGAGCATTCAGCGAAGAAATGAACTAGCCCTCTTCACCATACACAAGTCTTCTTTTCTCCTCTTTTTTGTGGGATTTTGACATGCAACTCAACTCTAAGTTTGATCTGATAGTTCTACCTTCTTCTTGGGATGTTAGATTTTTGTGTAGCAAAACAATCAACCTCAGAACAAGGGTTCATCTGTCCAGTTTTGTGTTTAATTCCAACTCCATAAATTGTGGATCTAGATTAATAATTAAGAGAAACTTGTTCATGTGGCACCTATATGTACTATTAGGTTCTATTTTGTAAAGGTCAGCTAATTGAAGAAAGATCAACCACTTGATAGAAAATAGTGATTAGATCTAGGATTTTGATGTTTTAGTAGAGATACTCTAGGAATATCAGTTGAACTTGGTTATTTTACAGTTTACATGCATTTTCATGTTATTGTTTGAAGTTTGGACCTGTTTTGATAAGGTTATGATACATTATCAATCCATATTCCAATGATTTCAGTTGTGCTTAAGTGTTTCTTATTTGATGAAAGTCAATAGATGGAACTGGATTCAAGATTATATCATTGGATTATCTATGAGTGAAGTTGTTATTATGTTCATTTGATCTGTGTTTAATTATGATTGAGTGATTTGTTTGAAGCAAGTTTGGTAAATGTTGATGGTGTTGAATTAGCACAATGGATGTATGCAGTAGCATAGTTTATTTTGTGGATTGTATCTTACTATGGTTGTGGTTAGGTGGAATAGACACTTATTATTGATATGCATGTTTGGATATGCAAGAACTTTTATTCATATTCTTCTAGTTTTAAAACTTTGATCTTTTTTTTTCTTTTATTTAAAATCCCCCAAATGTAGAATAGTGAATTCCATGCAATTTTGTTCCTTATTACCAGCAAAGGCCCCTTGCACATTATAGTTATATTGGGCATTGGGTGACATCAGCATAATTGAGAACCAGTTCTAGCACCTTTCTCTTTTCAAATTCTAGCTTAACATTGTTAAAGTATTCTTCTTGTTATTTTTGTTATTCTACATTTTGCATTCCTTTCGTAGCATAAAAATTTGGTTAATCAGGTAGTTAGTAGATTTTTTAGCTTTCTGCAGTATACTTTACACTTTCTATCTGTACAAATGCCAATGTGTCTCTGAGACCCCAGTTTTCCATGCTAGAGTTTGAGTTTTGTGCTATAGTCACCTAGCAATCAGTTGTCTAAATTCATAGTCCAGACCCAAAAATCTAGCTCTCCTAATCCCTTAAAAAAATTAGGTGTTCAGAAGACATTAGCAATTAGATTGCTCCTCCTTTTCTACCCTTTAACGTTAAACCTTTTGAATTTATTTATTTAACTTTATGTAGATCAAGATGGCCTATTGTTCTAGACTCTCTTGTGATCTAGAGTCCCTAAGCAGTTGGTCCCCCTCCTCTACATTTTGGTGTACCCAACATAAACTATTTTGATTATGTTTCATAGTGTTGAAGGAATCTTCTCTCATGTTCAAGGTGTGTTGTAGGTGTGTGTATTGTAGGTCACATAGCCTTGCAACCCAACCTAAAACCCCTAACACCATAGTCAGAAGGATCCCTAAACATTGTGAGGAAAAATCTAGATAAGTCACTATCTGATTGTTGAACCTTTGGGGTAACCTGAGGAATTCCTTTTTAGAGTACATAAAATATGGCCTCTTTTATGCATCTTACCATTCCTTCCGTGTATCCTATGAATGGATCAACTGCTATAACCTTTACATTGTAGGAACTTCCTATGAATGCAAATAGAGAAACCTCTCCTCTATACATTCCCACTCATATCAACGAGAACATCATGACTAGCATTCTCATTGATCCTACATGTTGTTTTAATGTCATAATAGAGGAGATTATGATGATAAATTTCTTTCATAAGGATGGGTATGATGAATCAACCTTGGTCCCTTCAATTGGCTCTATCACCCTCTCAATCCTAGTAGGACCCATGATTGTAAATACTATTTTTGATATAATCTTGTAGTCAGACTTTTTTAGAGTGAAGCTAGGCATCCCATGCTAGTTTCCATGAACATAGTCGCTTCATTAGTTCATAAGTGTTTGAAGATTTCTAATGAGGTATCTTTGCATGTTGTGCATGACACTAGATATAAAACTCTAGTGTTACATGGGGCCTATTCATTAGATCACTTATGGCCTACCCCTTTTGGTTTACTTCCTCCAAGGACAAACCTATTGTATCTCACCTATGTTAAATACAAGAATGGGGGAATAGCATTGAAAGTGACCTATCTTGTCTCACCTTACACTATTTCAGTTAAGGCTTCTAAGATTACACAACAACAAGCTACCTCCTCCTCCTCTTAAAAGGGGAAAGGGAAGCTTGCTTGTGCCCATGAGCCTTCCTCTTCTTCTAATGTTTCATCTTCTTTTGCCTCTCACCCTTATGTGGCAGCTTCAACTTCTGCTCCCATGCCTCGCATGGGGATTCTGATGGTGCCCTCTTGGGGGAAGGCCAAGTGTCAAGAATTTGAGCTTCTCTTCTTACCCATGGTTTTGACACCCATTATCTATGGTAAGGGGAAGGGCACTCATAGAGTGGCCCCTATGTCTTGGCCCCTGTGGCCTCCTACTACTCCTACCCCTAGGGTGATGAATGGGAAGAGGCCCGCCATCAAGCAACCTGAGTCTACTTCTCCACATGTTGCAAATTTTTCTCCTTTGCTTCATGCTCCTTCTCCCATCAAGGGGGTTACCCTTAAATTGGCCATGGTTGTGGAGGACAAGCCTATGGTGGAACAACAACCTCTTTCTCCTTCTCAAGTAGTGAGTTCTAGTTCTCGGAGCTGAGGAAAATGGCTTGCACATGATTGTAAGTGTTAGGTGAAGGATCTGGAAACTAAGAAAATTTCCTTGTGGAAGGTAGAAGAGGATCAAGTAGCTCCAATTTTGGTGTTTCCTATTGTGCCTCACTTTTCTACTTCTTCTGCTTTAGTTCTTGTCACCTTGATCTTGTTTTTGAATCCCCTCATGGATGTTGATGACCCTCACCCAAAAAGGGTGTCAGTGTCCATCGCTCCCTCATCAGAGCCTCCTCTTCTGCTGTCCCTTCCAGACATCCCTCTACTTTTCTAGCCTATGGACATGTTGAACACCATGGTGTTTTTTGTTGTAGACTTAGCCTCTTCATCCTCACCTTCCACTTCATCTATGGGGATTTTGCATCCTCCAATGAAGCATAAGTTGGAGGAAAACCTCAGTTCCAATGGAGGTTAGAAGAAGGGATCACCTTCTTTGGGAGAGGGTTCTAATTTAGCTTGCATTGTCCTTGTGACAAAGGTAGCCTTGGCATCTCCTGAGTTTGCCACTATCTCTCTTGATGAGATTGATGGTGGATCTCAAGTGCCTCCTTCATCTCCCATCCAGTTAATGTTGGACTTGTTGCACCAAAAGATTGACCTATCAATTCCTAATACAAGCTTCAGTTAAGAACCATAGGAGGCAGTTAGACCATGTCACAAACCCAAATGCTAGTGTTGCAAGGAAGACCAAGGGTCACACCTTGCAACAATCCCCCCTAGCACAAGTGAGGAGTTTGAACCAGTGACCAACTCTAATACCAATTGTTTGAATTGTCATTGCACCAAAAGATTGACCTGTCAATGCCCGATACAAGCTTTGGTTAAGAACCAGAGGAGGTGGTTAGACCATTCCACAAACCCAAGCACTAGTGCTACAAGGAAGACCAAGGGTCACACCTTGCAATAGTTAACACATGGCACTCTTGTAAAGTTCATGCTTAACTCAATTGATGATGTCTCTATTGAAATGATGGAATCACAGTGTCCCTAATGAAGTTGTAGTCTTCAATGAAGGACCTTTTCCAAGAAAATATTCACCCACACAGAAAGTGTTGCAACAATGGAATTTCAAACAGAGATACTATTATGATATATGAGATATGTTACAAGTGTGCATATTCCCTGATTAAATAGGAAAGAGAGAAATCTAGAATGCACTATGATATTTCCAAGTGTCTTAATCACACATGTGACAACATGTAAACCCTAACAACCTACCTAGGGAATGATGATGAGATAGAGATAAGTTCTAGATGATTTCTACAAGGAATATTATCTCCTACAAAAATGGAAAGGGTAATGACCCAATTATTAATGATTTTCTAATGATGCAACCTAGGACTTAAATAATTACATAAAGACCTAAGTAAACTTATGCTAGTGTAATAAATAATTAATTACACTAACACCCCCCATAAGTGTAACTTAGGGAGGAAATTATTAGGCAATGATTATCCAATGGATGAAGGGTCCCAGCTACATGATTGGTCATTTTAGGTACCCATTTACAAATGATATGAAAATGCAACTAATCTCCAAAAAATAGAGAAAAGGGGAAAATCTAGTGGGAAGAAAACCCCTCTCCAAAAAGGAGATGAAATGAAGAAAAGTGATGGAAGAGTGATGATTGGAGGATTCAACATCATACACCCCAATGAATACGACCATCACAAAAATAAAAAAATATGAACAAAAATAGGAGAGTAGATATACCCCATAAAGGAGAGTGGTCCCCTTGAGAATATCTTCAAAACCTGTGGAGAAATGAGAAGCCAAGTTGGCAAGACCTATTGTGAACCCTGCTCTACTAAATCAAATCTCAATGGAGAGGTAGGTGATGAAGAAGATGGTGTCAAAAGAAGAGAAAATTCAATCCAACCTCCATAACCCTGGCGAGGAGGAGGAGAACTGCTTCCTATCCTAGAATTTGGAGAATTAGGAACTGGTTGAGCACGATCCAAAAACTTGGAGAAGTTGTACACCCTGGAGTGATGACTATCTTCACCATAGGCAATGAGTCTATCAAACTCATCCCTAATGATATCTAACTCAGATGTAAACTCAATATTTAGACCCTCCTATACAAGATGATAAATAGAAAGTAGATTGTGAGCCTTTTGTGGAATATAAGCAACATCATGCAAATTCCCCCATCCAAAGTGACATCACAAAGAGTAGCTACATGAACAATGTTAGCATTTGTTGTGAACATCCTATCAAAATCTAGAGGTCTCATGGTATCCCAAAGGATATGATTAGGAGAATAGGTGACATGTCAAGAAGCACTTGAGTCAATGACCCATCCTTCCCACCTATCAATTAGGGTAGTGATCAAAGCATGTCCCTTGCAATGAATATCAGCTTTGGTAATTCTTGCAATACCTGAAGAGGACTCTTCATGTGAGAAGAGTGGTGTGACTTGAAAAAAGGAGGAAGAGTGATGTTGTGATCCTATAGAATTTGTCCTAGCTCATGAATCTCCTTCTTAAAACATTTCTCCTCATGATGTCCAAGCCCATTACAGAAATTGCATTTGGACCTCTCCTTCTTAGGCCTTTCTTCCTTTTAATGTGAAGATTCATTGGATCTTATCTTAGACTTTCCCTTATTCTTGCATTTCCCTTTGGATGTTCTTGTAACTAGAGCATGAGACTTTGAAGATGAATCAACATGGTTGAGTTTTCACTATTCCCTTATCAACCGCTCACAAAAAAGTCTCAAAGGAAGGCATCACAAAATTGTCTCCTAGACCATCCATTGTAGAGTAAAAGGAAGTAGAAAAATAGGAAAATGAGCCTTTCAACTTGGACAAGATCATGAAAATGCATTCCTTGTCTATTTTGTATTTACCACACCCTGATAGCTATGTCCTCAAAGACTTGAATTTCACCAAATAGTCTTCTATGGAGGGAAATGAATCAATTGAGAGTGAAGATATTTTTGAATCTAATTGAAGTGCACAAACATCACTTACAGAACCAAACAAGTCTTTGAGCTTATACCTACCTCATTTGCAGTGGATCATCCCTCAATGTGGAAAATCAAAGAATTGGAGGCTGAAGTGCAATTAGTACCATGGCCTCCTCACACTTGATGTGATGTTGAAACTTCTCATACTCTCTAGTCAAATGTGGTTTATTTTCATTCAATGTTGACCATAGGCCTTTTGACCAGAGGAGACGTTGCATGCTGAATTTCCATGTGCAATAGTTGTGGGGTGTTAGGATTTCAAAACTTGTGTCAACCATTAAGAAAGAACCAATGTAAAAGAAAAAATATCTAAAAAGAAATGTTGTGAAGCTAATGATATATCAAATTTACACTAAAATGAATTCCCTTGATACAAAAAAACTTCCTCCAAAAACCAAGATATCCAGGTGATGATAAAAAATGCTCAAAGTGACAAACTACCAAAGTAAATCACCTAGTGCTGAATCTGAAATAAATGAAAGGTCTGATGGAGAATAGACTGGAATACCTCCCTGATGTCACTGGAATGATAGATTTTAGACAAATAGATGAGGATATATCACCTTTCAAGTCCAAACTAGGGTTTTCACTTCAACTGAATATAACTTTTAATGGTAGTAGAATCTTGAAAGTCAAAGAACACCACTAGAAAGTAGACTTCAACACCTTTCCAATAGTATCTCGTTTACTAGATTTCAAGATCGTATGAAAAATTTATAGCCCTCAGAAGATTACTGTTATTCTGAGTTTACATAGGCTAACCAGGGGAAAATATTAAGCTTCGGGGGCTAAAAAATGTTCATCCCTTTGTCTCTAATGTGACTGTGGGTGTAGCTGGTAATAAAAAAAGTACCCCACCTAGGAGCAAAGTTAGAGCAGTTAATAGGCGGTAGGTCGAGTGGCACGACCGGGATGTAGGTGGCATCGCTTACAGTTTTGTAGTAGCCACGAGATCTTCACGTGACCAGAGTTGGGGGCCGAGCGGGGTCTTCAGTGGGAGTGTCGGTTGGGAGTCAGGAAATCAAACACTGGTGGTGAGTGTGGAATGGTGGTTGGTGGGTAGCCGAGAAAAAACTCTGGTGCCAGTGTTGGTGATGTGACAGAGAGCCATCAATTTCTATAGACCGACAAATACAAGCCGACAAAACTATTTTTTGAATATTGCCAATAAATGGAAATTCAAAAAATAAATGTTCATATAAAAATTTTAATTTGCAAAAATAAAATATATGATGTCGACCGAAAGAAATAAGACTATAGGCTGTTGTGAAATATTTATCCCTGGATGCCAACTACAAATAAAATGCTAGGTCACCCAAACATATTTTATTTGCCAAACTATAGAAAAAATAGCCCAGATTGAGAAATAAAAAAATCTTGATGATTTAAAAAGAAATTCCATGGAGGATGACTAAAAGGGGAGATTTTTTACTACAGATTTGTATGGATAGTACAAAAAAATTGAAAACCCTAGATAATACCTTTAATGGCACCTAGTGATATATCTCTGATTTTGGTGAATACACAAGCGATCTATAGGTTTTGAGGCATTCTAAGCGCAATGGACAGGTCAAAGAGAGCATGATCTACACCAAAGAATAGCTTGGTTCCAGAGTATAACCAACTAGCTTGCAAGAAAAACCATCAAGCCTGCAAAGAATCTCACAAGCCAACTTCCTTGATCCTGGGATGAATTTTCACTGGAAAAGCTCTAATACCATGCTAAAATGATGGAATCACAGTGTCCCTAATGAAGTTACAATCTTCAATGAAGGACCTGTTGATGATGTTTTCTACACAACAACTCATAAAGAATATAATATCCTATCTCACTTGAAAGGTAAATCTCTATCAGCAAGCCTCAAGAGATAACCCCAAGGTATCTAATGTTAGGTCTTGACAATGCATAAACAACTCAGTGATAAATGTGAAAATGCTGGTAATCACAATGGGACCTTACTACAAGCAAAATACTGAATCTCAATTTATCAGATCTAACAATATGATGATACTTCAATCCTAAATTTAACCCAATAATCAAAGAAATAACAAAAGATGAGGGTTTCAAAGAGATTTCTAAACTTAATTTTAAACTGAAGATTAACAATGCAAATGATAAAACACTTGAAATGGACCAATCCCTTAAAACTCATTCCCACTTGACCCAAATAAATCTGCAATCTTATAGAAACAGTGCAATCTTCTAAGGTGTTAAGATTTTCAAATCATGAACATTCATTCAAACAACCCTATTGCAATTCAAATGAATAAACCCTCACAATTGAACTAAGCACAATGAATATAAAGTCTAGGCTAACTTTGCAAAGCAACTAACAATCGGTTGGTCGTGAAAAGTATGGACCAGGGATTGCTACAACATTTCAAATATCAAACCATAAACATTATTAAATCAAATCTAATCTAAATACTATCTTCCTCAAAGCAATTATAAAGGTAGAACAACAAGAACCATGCAAGATAAGAACACAAGTATGGCACCAAATCACAATGTCATTACTTGCATCGAATTATCCACTGTAGCAACAATTCCAACTTTTGGTTTCAATATTTGCTTGAGCACAACTACTTGCTAACACTTGCTCTACTCATAGATAATCCAATGATATAATCTTGAATCTAGTTCCTTCTATTGACTTTCATAAAATAAGAAACACTTAAGCACAACATAAATCATTGGCATATGGATTGATAATGTATGATTAACCTTATCAAGATAGGTCCAAACTTCAAACAATAACATGAAAATGCATGTAAACTGTAAAATAACCAAGTTCAACTGATATTCCTAGAGTATCTCTACTAAAACATCAAAATCCTAGATCTAATCACTATTTTCTATCATCAATTGGGTGATCTTTCTTCAATTAGCCAACCTTTACAAAATAGAACCTAATAGTACATATAGGTGCCACGTGCACAACTTTCTCTTAATTATTAATCTAGATCCACAATTTATGGAGTTGGAACTGAACAAAAAACTAGATAGATGAACCCTTGTTTCGAGGTTGATTGTTTTGCTACACAAAAATCAGGCATCCCAAGAAGAAGGTAGAACTATCAGAACAAACTTAGAGTTGAGCTACATGTCAAAATCCCACAAAAAAGAGGAGAAAAGAAGACTTGTGTATGTTGAAGAGGGCTAGTTCATTTCTACGCTAAATGCTCAAGGATGTATTCAACATAGGTGTTAAACACTTGTTGAAGAGTACCTGAATGAAGTCCATCTAGCCAATCATCTTCAAATCTGATCCCTGATAATTTGGCTAAAACCAACTTCTGTACCTCCCTCAACTTAATCAATTCTCTTCTAGCAGCCTTTGATTCTTCCCTGATATCCATAAACCGATCTAATAATAGATCTTTCCCATCATCTCCTTTTTGCATTATGTCTTCAAATATACCCCTCCATCTTTCCCTTAGCTTATCCAAAGACATGCCTTCTTTTATTGAGGAATCTAGATTAATTAAAATGGCCACAATTGCCTCCAATTCAACCATCTGTTGATTCAAATCTTTTCTCATTTCTCAAACTTCTTCTTGATGCCCATGAATAGTTTTAGACTTATACCTTATTATGCTCACAATTTTCTCCACAAAATTTGCATTATCATGCTCAAGAATTGAATATTCAAGCAAGGTTGACTTAGGCACCTTGCCAATATCTTCAAGCTTCTTAACACATTCTTTGTATTCCTCATCCCGCTTATCTAGATCCTTGGCATGTTGATCTAGATCCTCTATCAATTCAAGAGTAGGCTTATGAATTTTAAAACCTTCAACAAGAACATCATCAACTTCCTAGTTGAGCTTGTCAAACCATTTTTCCATCATTCCTACCTTGCTTTTCATTTGAAGCTGATCATCTGGTTCCTTCTTTCTTAAAAAAATTGGAGATTTAGGAAGAGAAAATTGTTGGGAAATGGGAGTTGAAACATCTTCATAAAATCTAACTAGTTGATCCAATTGAGCCTCAAGCTCATCCTTCATTTGTTTATCCTTTATCATCGAGGATTTATTTGAAGAGGCCACAATTTCAATCAAATTTATTTGTTGGTTTCTTGTAGGCCTTCCCAAATTTACCATCCCCAACTGATAATGAGTGATTTGCATATCATCACGGCTCTTGTCCACTATGGTTATGGCACATTCAACAATGATCTCTCCAGTATCAGTGAGCTTGGTAGAGTGAAGAACCTAGGCCTTCCTTTTAGGTTTCTCCTTCTCAATCTCCATCATTTCATCCCAGTTTAAAGGTTGGGGTTGCACTACCAACTTTCCTTCCAAGTCCAACTTCAATCATGTAGGATTAGGTGAAGTAGTAGCAACTTGAGCTGAAGAGGAGGCAACAGTAGTAGAAGACAAAGGCTATAATATTGTATGTTCAAGTTGAGAATCAACCTCCTGCACATTTTTCTTGTCACTTTGTGTCTTTTCATGTGCCAACTTCTCTGCCTCTTCCATATCCTTCTGCTCCTACAGTTTCTTGGACTCTAAATCTTGCTTTAAATGTTCCCCTTCTAATTTCGTTTCCTTTAACAATTTATCCTATTGCTTCTTCAACTCTTCAACATAATCCCATGCCTCATTGGACTTCTTTTCATATTCAACAATCTCATCAACCTCTTTCTCCCTTTCCAAATGTTCTTGTTCTTCCCTCTTCTTATGAGCCTCTTCTTGTGCCTTGAGCTTTGCCTCAAGAGCTTCTTTTTCTCTTCTTTGTTGGGATTTCTCCTCTTCAAGGTCATGAATCTTTTGTTGCAAATTCAACTTATCTCTCTCTTCATGTATCTTGAGCTCCTGCTCCTTTTTTTGTTGTTGTTGACCTAATTCATCAACCTTAACTCTATCTTCCAACTCCTTCTACTTAATTGCCAAGTCAGATTGTGCCTTGGCTTCCTCTTCTTGTTGCTTAGCTAATACCTCAACTTGTGCCTTGGAATCAACTTCTCTTTTGGCATCTTCAAAGATTTTCCGCTGGTCTTATTCTATCAATATATATCATCTGTCATATCAAGAGATGTCACAACACGATCCCCTTTATTAGATAGAGTCTTCTCTAAATCTGTTTCGATATTATGTATCTCAACTTCAACCTCCATTTCTTTTAATACCTCTACTTCCTCATGGAGGGATCCCTTTGGTGATTCTTGACCTAGCTGTTGTGTATCAAAGGGTTGAGTAGATACCTCCCCTACAACATATGCATAAGGCCTCACATCCACAATTGTTTCACCTTCTTGTAACTCTAGCAGATATTGAGGAACCACCTCCTGTTGTGGAGTAGAAGGCATAAATTATAAGGGTTCCGTAGGTGCCATCTTTCTCTTTGTCTTCATATCCTTGGGTGGTACCTTTAGCTTTTCTCTTCTTAGATGATTGGGCATCAAATTGGTTAACTCTCAAACTCACCTAGTGAATACTCCTATCCAACACCAGTCTTGAAATCTACTTTATGTCAATTGTCTCCTCAGCATTCCAATCCATTGGGTCTAGATCTTTGGTGCCTATCTTGTCTGCATCATACTAGGGATCCAAAACTACCCCATCATTAGACAATGTTTCTACAGTATCTTCCTTTATCCCAAATTCAACCATGAGTGGGATAGGTATCCTTTCATAATTTTGTTTTCTAAGATCATATTCATCTTGCAATTCCATCCAAAAATCCTCCAATAAATTGAAATGCTTGTCAAAGAGACTAGGAATCATCAAAGACTGCAACTTGTGTTTGGGATCATATTGCTTCCTTGTAGTGTACAAGACCAATTTCAAATAGACTAATTCATCACAAATAGCCTTAGCTTCCACAATGTGTGGACAACTAAACACTCCCAATTTTATTGGAAACTTATGGCAACCAGTTTTGTGTTTGGTTCCAAACTTGTAGTTAACAGCCAAAGCTTGATATATAAATTCCATCAAAATGATCCTATCACCACAACATCTAGGAAGTAAATGGGGGTGACCCTCAAAGCCTGCTAACCTGGAATAAGTGAATGTGGGGTACTAGATAAACCAATGTCCCCACTCATTGACAAAAGCCATTTCCTCCCTACTAAGGCTATATCCCACATCACCATTAAGCTTGTTAATGATGACATAAAGAAAGGAATCATTTACCCTTCTATAATGTGACTCTGATGCCTGTAAGGTGAGATGATTATAGTGCTCCCATACCTTCTTTTGTCCCTGAAATTCTCCTAATACACCAACTGTTTGGAGTGTAGGAAAGATCCCCATCCGAGCAGCTGTATAAACCTAACTTGGATGAATGGGAACATCCATTCCTTAAATTGGGAGGCATCCCTCTTTCCAAATACCCTAGAGAGCATCATGATGATATCCCCAATTTTCTTGCCAAAATCCACTCTCTTAGGCTGGTCTGGAAGGTTGGTAAGAGACTTCTTCTCCACCCTCATCCAGCTCTTATTCATGTGATTTTTTGTTGGAATCCTTTTTATCACTATAAAGCTGTGAAGGTTAGCACTGATTTGATGCAACATTTTTCTAGGCCTTTACCCTCATTAGGACCTATTGCTCACCCTAGACAAGTTCTAGCTCTCAACCAGGCTCTTGGAAACCATACTCCTATTATGAGTCTAGTACCTCAGTTGTCTCTAGTTCCTCATCCAGGACCTCTTGTGGGACAAGTATTATCCATAATTAGTTACTTTAAGAAAAATGTGAATTAACCTTTGCATATACAGCCTCAGGATAGCTATCCCCCATACCTACATAATTCTGACATCTTGAACCAATCACTGAATGCTAATGTTGCAATAGGGTATTCCCAGAATAATGCGAGTCAACCTCCATACAATAATCCTAACAAGGAGAGACTGGATGAATTGTTTAAACAAATAAAGAAGCTAAATATGGAGGTGACTTACTTGAGGAACCAGAATAGTCAATTGCAAGTTGCTCAGAGAAATATGCAATCCAATCATAACAGAGAAAATCTACAAGGACAACACTTTGATAGGGGGCAATGTCATGAAAGAGGATATAACAATGAACAAGGATACAATAATGATAGAGGGTATAATAATGACAGAAGAAAAAACTATGATAAAGGGAAATCCTTAGGCCAAAACTTTGATAGAGGTGGTGGACAAGGGTTCGATAGGAGGCAGCCATTAGGACAGAACAAGACTTGGAACACAGGGCCCAAATATGGAGGAGTCCCCACCCCACTGGATCAACCAGTTAATCAACCTGTTAATCAGATTTTCAATCAGCCAAATAATCAAGAAAATCCCCCTAGTGGTGTATATCTAGCTGAGGCTACTTTATTAGGATGGTGTAGGCTCCACAAAATGAGTCAGCATTCTGAGTTAGATTGTCAAGAATTCCAAACAATAGCCTCAATATTTCAATACGAAGTGGAGAACAATGTAAGTAATCAGGAAATAGTACCATCTAATCCTTACGATTCACCAATGTTGGTATTGAATCATGCTCCTTTCCCACAAAGTAAGGAGAATGTACCTAAAGAGGAACTTGACCAGTTGGAGGAAGAGGAAGACCAGGTATGCAATGGGGATGAAATGACATAGTTATTTGATGAAATTCTAGTAAATAATAATGGTCCTAGAGATGAAGAAGAGGCTTATGTTGAAGAAGTGCAGACCTTCCAAAGACCTGTCAAGAAGTATGACTTGAGGAAATTGCCACATAGACATCCATAGGCTAGAAGCCCTTTCACTACTTCCATTCCACCTAACAATTTCAACATGCCTCCAGATCCTAATGCTAGCAATAATATATCACTGCCTTAGGTATCCAGGCAATATTTATCTCAAGATCCAGGGCATGCTAAAGTGCCAAAAGGGAGAAATGTTGATGCAACAAAGATAGAGTGATCGAATACCCAAAGGAGACCCCTGCTAATCTAAGTGAGGAACAACTAGCCATGTATGTTGCTAAAGAACTCAAAAAATTGAAGGTAAGCCTATATGCATTTGAGTTACTGAGATTTCCAACCATTAGGAATGCAGTCTTAGGGTCTTATAATGCAAATTCCATGTCACAAGATAAATCAGTTAGCGAGAGTGTCAATAGAGCATCTAGTTCTCAATCAGTAGGAAGGCACAATCAGAGTCATGATCAAATCCGCATATCTCCTAAAGATGCTGGGAAAGAGGAAAAATCTCAAGTTGATCAAGTAGATACTCCCTTAACTCTGTTTCAACAGAAAATAGACACACCTCCATTCCTGATTTCTATTTGAATATTCGGTAAGAATTTTCATAATTGTTTGTTGGATTCTGGTGCTTCAACCAATGTTATGCCTTTCGATGTATGTAGAGTTATGGGAATTAATCCTGATGACTCACAAAAGAAAGTCACACAATTGGATAGAACTGAAGTCAATTTTGTAGGAGAGTAAAATATGATTCATATGCAGATTGCTTTTGATCCTAGAATTCAACAGGTTATCAATATACAGGTGGCTGACATACCTGATGCTTATGGCCTAATCCTGGGAAGAGACTTTACCAGGGCCTTGAATGGATATGTTTCGACTGATCACTCCCATATGTGGCTTCCCTAGAAGGGAGTGCCAAACTAGATTAGAATTGAAAGACAACCCAAAATGAAGTACATGATCACAGAATATCAGAAAACCTCTACTAAAATTTTGGTATCAGAAGTATGGGTAACTATATGCTCACAACCCCTCTTGAGGAGCTATATGTGGAGGAAGTTTTTATGTTTCACACAACACCTATTGACCTTACAATAGAATCTAGTGGTACTAAAGTCCTGATCGAACCAACTGAAAATGATAGTGATCTGGAAGACAACCGGCTGGGCTTGTTAGATAATTTTCAGGAGTTTATTCAAAAGTGCATTGAAGATCAAGTTCAGTTAGGAAGAGGAATGAACTTTGGGGAATTACTCTTGCCCAATTGGTGCAGAGTGCATAATGCTTCTCATTCAGAATTGGACTATTGCTTATGTCAGGCTACAGTAGAACAAATACAAAAATGCATCAATCCCACTCCTGCAGTCAAAATTGATATCCAAAATGTCCAAGAAGATTCCAAAGGAAAAAGAGTAATGCATTCTGAAGAACCATCCAACAGCAACAACGCAAGTGATATAGCAAGGAATTCTACAGTTGCTAGTTGTTGGACTTTAAGATTCGATGGGTCCAAATCAAAGCAAGGAGCTGGGGCAGGCTTCAAACTAATTAGTCCAAGAGGTAAGAAATTCTTTGCTACTCATAGACTTCAATTTCATTGTATTAATAATGTAGTAGAATATGAGGCTCTGGTGCATGGACTGTTAATGGCATTGAAGAAAAAGGTTAAGATCTTGCAAGTTTTTGGAGATTCTAAATTAGTAGTCAAGCAAGTTAGGAGACAATACTCTTGTCATGACAGGAGAATGACTAACTATAGACATAGAGTATGTGATCTTATTGAAGGATTTGATTCTTTCAATATTTAGTTGATTCCACGAAGTAAGAACCAGACAGCTAACTCCCTAGCCCAAGCCTCTAGTACATTGCAACCTCTATCTCTGTCTGGACTAAAGAATTTTACTATGGAGTTGACCCCAGTACCCTTAGTACCTAATAATGTCACTAACTTCTAGGTATTTGAAGTTGACAAGCATATATTAGATTTCATTACTAGTACATATGTCTTTGCTTCTCAAATCATTGACGAAACTGGGCTCCAAGAAGTAGAGATAGACTTGAAAGGGGTAATTAATCTGAAGGTAAACACAATCCCCATAGGGATGGTGCAATTAGAAATGATCTTTGATCTGGACAAGGTTAATGAGCAAGAACATGATACTAGGAAAGAGTCCATTAGTGGGTAGTGTGACAAATATAATATGGGAACTCAAGATGGTGTGACAAATAGATATCCAAATTTGATAGTGTGGAGTTATGAAGACTTAAAGACTTATGATACATCAATCATAACCCATACTATTTCTCTCAATCCAGGAGTAAAACCTTTCAGACAAAGGCAAAGGCCCATCAATGCTTTACTAGAACCCATAATACAGAAGGAAGTGCAGAAAATATTGTCTGCAAGAATAATATTTCTAGTTAGACACTCTACTTGGGTTGGAAACCTGGTTCCAGTGCGAAAGAAAAATGGTGAAATCAGGCTATGTGTAGATTTCAGGAACCTAAACAGAGCTTCAAAAAAAGATAATTATCCAGTACCCTCACTAGATGAAGTGCTCTAGATTGTTAATGGATCTTAGATGATGTCTTTCTTGGATGGTTATTCAGGTTACAACCAGGTCATGGTACAGTATGAGGATAGGCACAAGACTGCTTTGACCACCAAGTGGAGCACTTTTTCCTACAGGAGGATGCCCTTTGGCTTGATTAATGTTGGAGCCACATTCCAAAGAGCCATGGAAATTGCCTTTAAATACATAATTGGTAAGTGCAGAATCATTTATATGGATGATTTAATAGTCTTTTCCAAGAAGAGAGGTGATCATATCTCAGATTTGTGCAAAGTTTTTCAGAAATGTAAAGAGTTTGGGATATCTCTCAATCCAAAGAAATGCATCTTTGGAGTCACGAAGGGTAAATTTTTGGGGCATTTTCTCTCTAAGAAAGGAATTTCCATTGATCCAAAATGAATAGAAGTCATACTCAAGATCCCACCACCCGCCAGCAAGAAAGAAATGAAATCATTCTTTGGCAAGATCAACTTTGTGAGGAAGTTCATCATTGGGTTTGCAGAAATAGTTAAGCCACTGAATGCAATGTTGAAACAAGAGGGAAAAGTTGAATGGAATGCAGAAGCAAAGGAAGAATTTGTAGAGATTAAAAGGGCTATTGTTGAAGCTCCTATTTTGGTAAGTCCAGACTATGCTAAACCATTATATATATATATATATATATATATATATATATATATTTGTTTGCTTTTGATCATTCCTGTGCTGCTATGTTAACTAAAAAATTGGATCAAGGAAATGAAAATCCTATCACATTCATGAGTGCACCATTGAAGGATGTAGAGTTGAGATACCCAAGTGTGGAAAATTAGGCCTATGCCTTAGTCAGAGCTGTAAAGAAATTCAGACATTACATCCTCAGAAACAAAATCTTTGCAATAGTTCCTAATCCTGCAGTTAAGCTATTGTTGATGTAGAATGAGCTGGGAGAACATAGAGCCAAGTGGGTAACTATGTTACAATAGTACGATATGGAAATTCAACCCATGAAGTTGGTAAGAGGGCAAGGGCTTACAAAGACAATGACAGAGACAGGCCCTAATCTTACAGCTTAGAGTTATAATTTAGAGGATGTTTCTCCTGGCGAGTGGTATGATGATATTTTCATTATCTCTTGACTCAGAGATGCCCTGATCATCTTAATGTAGTACAAAGAAGGAAATTGTGCTTAAAGAGTGATAGTTTCATGTTGAAAGGAGTTGTCCTATATAAGAAAAATCATGAGGGTGTGTACTTAAGGTGCCTAGGAAAGGCAGAGTCTGAAAGAGTGATGTTGGAATTTCATGATAGATATGGTACAGGTCATGGATCAACACCTTCTACAATGAACCATATTTTGAGATCTGGTTACTATTGGCCTACACTCTTCAAGGATACACACAACCACATCAGAACTTGTCATGTGTGTTAGATAGGGGCAGCCAGAGAGAAGTATGTAGCACTCCCACTCCAACTAGTCTTTGAGGTAAAACCTTTTGCACAGTGGGGATGGACTTCACACGTCCAATCAATCCACCTTGGAATCCTTTTTATCACTACAAACCTACAAGGGATAGGAGTATTCTCAAACTTCTTCTTGATTCCCATGAATAGTTTTAGACTTATACCTTATTATGCTCACAATTTTCTCCACAAAATCTACATTATCATGCTCAAGAATTGAATATTCAAGCAAGGTTGACTTAGGCACATTGCCAATATCTTCAAGCTTCTTAACACATTCTTTGTATTCCTCATCCCACTTATCTAGATCCTTGGCATGCTAATCTAGATCCTCTGTCAATTCAAGAGTAGCCTTATGAATTTTAAAACCTTCAACAAGAACATTATCAACTTCCTGGTTGAGCTTGTCAAACCATTTTTCCATCATTCCTACCTTGCTTTTCATTTGAAGTAGATCATCTGGTTCCTTCTTTGTTAAAAAAATTGGAGATTCAGGAAGAGCAACTTGTTGGGAAATGGGAGTTGAAACGTCTTTCTAAAATCTAAGCAGTTGATCCAATTGAGCCTCAAGCTCATCCTTCCTTTGTTTATCCTTGATCATTCAGGATTTAGTTAGAGAGGCCACAATTTCAATTGAATTCATTTGTTGGTTTCTTGTAGGCCTTCCCAAATTTACTGTCCCCAACTGATAATCAGTGATTTTCATATCATCAGGGCTCTTGTACACTATGGGTATGGCACATTCAACAATGATCTCTCCAGTATCAGTGAGCTTGGTAGAGTGAAGAACCCAGGCCTTCTTTTTAGGTTTCTCCTTCTCAATCTCCTTCATCATTTCATCCCAGTTTAAAGGTTGGGGTTGCACTACCTACTTTCTTTCCAGTTCCAACTTCAATCATGTATGATTAGGTGGAGTAGTAGCAACTTGAGCTGAAGAGGAGGCAACAGTAGTAGAAGACAAAGGTTGTAATATTGTATGTTCAGGTTGAGAATCAACCTCTTGCACATTTTGCTAATCATTTTGTGTCTTCTCCTGTGCCAACTTCTCTGCCTCTTCCTTATCCTTCTACACCTACAGTTTCTTGGCCTCCAACTCTTGCTTTAAACGTTCCCCTTCTAATTTCCTTTCCTTTAACAATTTATCCTGTTGCTTCTTCAACTCTTCAACATAGTCCCATGCCTCCTTGGACTTCTTTTCATATTCAACAATCTCAACAACCTCTTTCTCCCTTTCCAAATGTTCTTATTCTTCCCTCTTCTTATGATTCTCTTCTTGTGCCTTGAGCTTTGCCTCAAGAGCTTCTTTTTCTCTTCTCTATTGTGATTTCTCCTCTTAAAGGTCATGAATATTTTGCTGCAAAATCAACTTATCTCTCTCTTTGTGTATCTTGAGCTCTTGCTCCTTTTGTTGTTGTCGTTGAGCTAATTCATCAGACTTAACTCTATCTTCCAACTCCTTCTACTTAATTTCCAAGTCAGATCGTGCCTTGGCTTCCTCCTCTTGTTGCTTAGCTAATACCTCAACTTGTGCCTTGGAATCAACTTCTCTTTTGGCATCTTCAAAGAGTTTCCACTGGTCTTGTTCTGTCAATATATGTTTGGTCCCTGCATCATTTGTCATATGATGGAAGATTTCATTGTTAATAGGTATTTTCATGATTATTCCGTTGGAATCCATCTGGTCTGAAATTTCCCAAAATTCCTCCTTGGTTCAGATTCTGCAAATGGTCCTAAAACCTAAAATGTGTTATGATCATTTAAATGAGACTCAATGGCACCTTGATTGTATGAGGTTCATTCTAATAGTGTTTAACATTGTTTTCTTGGGGTTTTTACTATGATTTTCCATGTTGAGTGCAGGCTGAGTCAAGAAAGGCAGTGACTGGATCTTCAATGTTTGATGCAGAAAAGGTTAAAATGGACATCAAGAGCAAGATCCCTAAGAGTAAAATTACATCAGTTTGGTCTGAGGTAACTGATACTAATGTTGGGTTGTGGGATTATGAAGAGTTTAAAGGAATAATAGTAGTTGAAGATCTTCCTTTGGCAGCTAGAAGAATGAAGGAATCAAGTTTATCACATGTGGTCGGCTTTCCTTCCACAGTGTAGTGCTATGAGCTTGTCCTCGAGTGTTCCAGGCACTATGATCAGGATACACAAAGAATTATTGGTCCTCAAGGGATAGTGATGGAAAATCTCAACCCTGTTTCTGTTGCCCAGACTTTTGATATGCCAGACAGATCTCATTTGGTGGCATTCAACATGAAAGTAGCAGAGGAGTTCTATGATGAACAGACTGTGAAATCTCAACAACTTATCAATTCCTAGCTAGAGAAGCCCAAGTCCCACTATTCCAAGCTATCTAAATAGGTATTCAGGGAAAAGTTCAAAAAAGAATATTATAATGCCATCACTCTTCTTGGCAGGGTGGTTGGATTGAAGAATGCTAGCATGTTTGAAAATTGGATGTGCCATGTGATTGTGAGGATGGAGTAGGAGAATACTGAATACCATTGGGTAGGAGTCATTAGTAGAGTAATTCATGATCAGTTGTTCAATGTGCTGTAGACTAAGATGTTCACAATGACCTCATACTTGGTCTATGCACTCGCGAGATTTCACCCATACAAGGGATTGAGTACAAAGGGAATCTTTGGATAGGATATTATCTATGAGGTTTTCCCTCAGTTGCACCTAGGAAGCTCGAACTATAGGAGGGTGAATGATGCATTCACCATGCACATCACTAGGTTGCTTCAAGGAGAAGAGCATGTGAGAATTTTATATCAAGCCAAAGAGCTCATCAAGAAGTACGGGGCTTGGTTTATTAAGTTCCAAACTTTCTCCTACATCTAGATTGATGGTTGCCAAAGGGCCCCTTATAGACTTCTAAGGTACCCTACTGATCACATCATACTTTTGGAGATCACTAGACAAATATGTGACTCTGATGCCATAGTTAAGAGAGACAAGCATAAGAATGGTTTTGGTGGAGACTTTCCCTTGAGGATTGGCACTAGAGAGGAATGTCCTTCCATCATTTCTACCCAAGCTTTAGAGGAGGAGATGAGTACTCTTGGTTTTTCCTTCCATTCCAAGAGATCAAGGTTTGACATCACAGGTGAAGCCCAAAAGAAAGCCAATAGAGAATACAGCCATAAGGTTGAGTTAGAAGACTACTGGGCCAATTGCAGTGATGAATTTGAGATTAGAAAGAAGAAGTTGTCTCAGCTCCCAGTTGAATTAGTTTGGCTATACAATGTAAGGTCAGTCCCGGATCAACTCAAGGATGATGGAAACCTGACCCAGGATCATGTGTATGAGGCTGTGAAGGATAGAACAATTGGTGATGTGGTCTGGATAGAAGAGGAAAAAATAGAATTAAAACAGTTGATGGATCCAGTTATCAAATTTACCAAGATGTGGCTAAGGAATAAGCTATGGAAGTTGGAGAATGAGGGAGTGAAATGTACCTATGAGCTGATGGGAGATATGGAACCTCACTCCACTTCTAAGGAATCCACTGAACAAGATCCTAAGGGAAAAGGAAAGCTAGATTCTCCATTCAAGATCAAGATTAAAGGTGTTCAAGAGGAGGAAGTCCAGGAGACATCAAAATAGAGAAAGCCCATCGCCAAGAAAAGGTCAAGGACTAAGAGGTCTGAACAGAATGAAACTGAGAAGCAAGGTCCTAAAGTTGATGTTCCTGTGCCCAAAAGGAGAAGAGTCATAAAATTGTTAGAGAAGGTGAGCTCCAAGGTAGGAGAAGAAGAGGTTACCCCACTGGTGGTAAATGTAAAGAGCTCAGAGGAGAAGGCACAAGTGTACACATAGAGTTCTAGAACTCCTTCTCCCAAGGATAGTGCACCTAAAGAAGACATTCCTCTAGTGGTTTCTCATGAGGAGCAACATTTTGATGTTCCCTCCACTCATGAAGCTCAAAACAAACCTGGCGAGTCTAAGAAATTTAAAGATCATCTGGATGTTGAAGGGGGGGAATTTCATGAAGGTGATCTTTATGGTGCAGAGGCAGAAATTGATAAGGTAATGTAGTCTCCTTTGGTAGCTTATGTCAAGTCACCTATTGGAACCAAAGAGGTTAAATCACCTATGAGAGAAGAAGAGGAAGAAAAGGTTTCATCACTTGTACATGAAGAGGAACATGTTGAAGAAAAGGAGGGCAAGACAGATTTGACTCCTGGGAAACAAAATTTGAGTGAAGAGGCACCTAAGGAACAACAAGAAGAAAAATAGGGTAAGGTGCAATTGGAATCCACTATGCCTAAGTGGTTGGACAAAGAAATATGGAAGAAACAAGTTATAGTGGGAGATGCTCCACCTAATTGGGATGAGCTGCTAGCCAAGATTGGAAAAGACAAAGGTAAGAAGAAGGATAGGGTGATCTAAAGGATTGAAAGAGATGAGGCCAACAATAGAGTTGTTCACATTGCCACCCCTGCCTTGGATAAAAAGAGAGATGATGTGGCTGACAAGGATTATAATTTTTAGACCTTCAATCTAGGGCCTACATCCGTTGAGCAGGATATTGAAGACTACCAGGGAAGTGCAGTTATCTTGGGAAGATTGAGGGAGGAAATAAAGACTAAGCAAGAGTTAAAGAAATAAAATGAGAATATCAAGAAATGCTTGGAGGATCTGATGAAACCCTTGCAATCCATTAACCCCTCAGTTTCTGCTGAAAATCCTTTATCCCAGGAGACTATGACTGAGCTCTGGAAAAGATGAAGGCTTCCACTCTTGCTACTGCAAATTGGCTACAAGGGGTACGAATAAAAGGTAATGAAGCTATCAAGGATATTTTATCCATAGGGAAGGATGTTGTGAGGGTAGTTGACTGGTTGAAGGATGTGTTGGCTCAGGACTAAGAAGATACAGATCTCTTGCTGCAGAAAACCAAAACTATCATGGAGTACACTAGGGATAAGCTAGTAAGTGATAAATTCTTTCTTCCTCTGGAGTTGTTGAACCTTGGGAGTGGTTTGAAGCATTGAAAATTAGGCAGAAGGTTCTAAGGAAGATTTACAAACAAAGGAGGCAGATTGATGATACCCTAGTTGGTGTGTACAGTGGCTCCATTGCTTTCTTTGAGATTATGATAGGAAGAAGGAAGACCGCCCCTAAGTATTTGAGTTTGGAATAGTTGAGGAAGTGGTGGCATGATGTTTATGCCCTAAGTAATGATGATTCTATTTTTGAGAACTAGTTGGATGATGCGGCTACCTACATTGCTATCATTGAAAAATACCTAACTTATAAGGTGGATTGGGATAAGTCAGTGAAACAATCTAGGGAAGAAATTGCATCAATTGAAAGGTGACTTAGGTTTTTTCCTTTACCACCTATGGCCGACTTGGATAGGGTGATTTTGAAAGTTCATGAAATGTTGGATTGCAATAAAGACAAAGGGGAAGGTGGTTAATGATTGGCTACATCGAGATTTATGCTTCCCTATTATTTTTCCATGCATTGGTCTGAGCTACATTGGAGATCCCAGCCTGACCTGGATGGGGTTCATGCATTTAATGCATATTTTATTTCATTTTGAATTTCTCTTGGCCGACTTGTTGTGCCTTATTATTATTGTAAAAACCTATCTAGGCCGACATGTTTTGGGGGTTCTATAAATATGGCATTTTTCCTCTTTTGTAAGGGTTAAGAATTTTTATACATAGACACATAGAGAGATAGTTAGGAGTGAATTAAGAAGAGAAAGTGTTAGCAAGTAGTTGTGCTCAAGCAAATATTGTAACAAAAAGCTGGAATTGCTACTACAGTGGATAATTTGATGCAAGTAATGACATTGTGATTTTGTGCCATACTTGTGTTCTCCTTATCTTGCATGGTTCTTGTTGTTTTACCTTTAGAATTTCTTTGAGGAAAGTATTTTGATTAGATTTGATTTAATAATGTTTATAGTTTGATATTTGAAGTGTTGCAGTAATCCCTGGTCCATACTTTTTCCAACCAACTAATTGTTAGTTGCTTTGCAAAGTTAGCCTGGACTTTATATTCATTGTGCTTAGTTCAATTGTGAGGGTTTGTTCATTTCAATTGCAATAGGGTTGTTTGAATGAATGTTCATGATATGAAAATCCTAAAACCTTAGAAGATTGCACTATTTCTATAAGATTGCAGATTTATTTGGGTCAAGTGGGAATCAGTTTTGAGGGATTGGTCCATTTCAAGTGTTTTTTCATTTGCATTGTTAATCTTAGGTTTAAAATTAAGTTTAGAAATCTATTTGAAACCCTCATCTTTTGTTATTTATTTGATTATTGGTTTAAATTTAGGATTGAAGTATCATCATATTGTTAGATCTGATAAATTGAGATTTAGTATTTTGCTTGTAGTAAGGTCCTATTGTGATTACCAACATTTTCAAATTTATCACTGAGTTGTTTATGCATTGTCAAGACCTAACATTAGAGACCTTGTGGTTATCTCTTGAGGCTTGCTGATAGAGATTTACCTTTCAAGTGAGATAGGATATTATATTCTATCTGAGTTGTTGTTGTGCAGAAAACATCATCAACATGTCCTTCATTGAAGATTGTAGCTTCATTAGGGACACTATGATTCCATCATTTTAGCATGGTATCAGAGCTTTTCCAGTGAAAATTCATCCCTAGATCAAGGAAGTTGGCTTGTGAGATTCTTTGCAGGCTTGATGGTTTTTCTTGCAGGCTAGTTGGTTCTACCTAGGAACCAAGCTATTTTTTGGTGTAGATCAGGCTCTCTCCGACCTGTCCATTGCACTTAGAAGGACTCAAAACCTATAGATCACTTGTGTATTCGCCAAAAACAGAGATATATCACCAGGTGCCATTAAAGTTATTATCTAGGGTTTTCAATTTTTTTGTACTATCCATACAAATCTGTAGTAAAAAATCCCCCCTTTCAGTCATCCTCCATGGAATTTTTTTTAAATCATTAGGATTTTTTTATTTCTCAATCTGGGCTATTTTTCCTATAGTTTGGAAAATAAATTCTATTTGGGCAACCTGGCATTTTATTTGTAGTCGACATCCAGGGATAAATATTTCACAGCAGACTATAGTCTTATTTCTTTCGATCAACATCATATATTTTATTTTTGCAGATTAAATTTTTTATATCAACATTTATTTTTTGAATTTCCTTTTATTGGAAATATTCAAAAAATAGTTTTGTCAGCTTGTATTTGTCAGTCTACAAAAACCGACGGCTCTCTATCACATCACCAACACTGGCACCAGAGTTTGTTCTCGGCTACCCACCGACCACCATTCCACACTCACTGCCAGTGTTTGATTTCCTGACTCCCAACCGATGCTCCCACTGAAGACCCCGCTCAGCCCCCAACTCTGGTTGCGTGAAGATCTTGTGGCTACTACAAGACTCTGAGCGGTGCCACCTACATCTAGGCCACGCCACTTGACTTTCCGCCTAGTTGCCGCTCTAACTTTGCTCCTTGGTGGGGCACATTTTTTTTGCTAGCTACACCCACAGTCACATTAGAGACAAAGGGACGAAGATATTTTAGCCCCCGAAGCTTAACTTTTTCCCCTAGTTAACCTGTGCAAACTTAGAATAGCAGTAATCTTCTGAAGGCCATAACTTCTGCATATGATCTTGAAATCCAGTAAACGAGACATTATTGGAAAGGTGTTGAATTCTACTTTCTAGTGGTGCTCTTTGACTTTCAAGATTCTGCTACCATTAAAAGTTATAGTCAGTTGAAGTGAAAACTCTAGTTTGGACTTGGAAGGTGATATATCCTCATCTATTTGTCTAAAATCTATCATTCCAGTGACATCAGGGAGGTATTCCAGTGTATTCTCCATTAGACCTTTCATTTATTTCAGAATCAGCACCAGGTGATTTTCTTTGGTATTTTCTCACTTTGAGCATTTTTTATCATCACTTGGATATCCTAGTTTTTGGAGGAAGTTTTTTTGCATCAAGGGGATTCATTTTAGTGAAAATTTGATATATCATTAGCTTCACAACATTTCTTTTTTGATATTTTGTCTTTTACATTGGTTCTTTCTCTAATGGTTGATACAGGTTTTGAAATCCTAACACCCCACAACTATCGCACATGGAAAGTCGGCATGCATTGTCTCCTCTGGTCAAAATGCCTATGGTCAACATTGAATGAAAATAAACCACATTTTACTAGAGAGTATGAGAAGTTGCAACATCGCATCAAGTGTGAGGAGGCCATGGTACTAATTGCACTTCAGCCTCCAATTCTTTGTTTTTTCACATTGAGGGGTGATCCACTCCAAACGAGGTAGGGATAAGCTCAAAGACTTGTTTGGTTATGTAAGTGATGTTTGTGCACTTCAATTAGATTCTAAAATAGCTTCACTCTCAATTGATTCATTTCCCTCCATAGAAGACTATTTGGTGAAATTCAAGTCTTTGAGGACATAACTATCAGGGTGTGGTAAATACAAAATGGACAAGGAATGCATTTTCATGATCTTGTCCAATTTGAAAGGCTCATTTTCCTATTTTTCTACTTCCTTTTACTCTACAATGGATGGTCTAGGAGACAATTTTGTGAGCGGTTGATAAGGGAATAGTGCAAACTCAACCATGTTGATTCATCTTCAAAGTCTCATGCTCTAGTTTCAACACCATCCAAAGGGAAATGCAAGAATAAGGGAAAGTCTAAGATAGGATCCAATGAATCATCACATCAAAAGGAAGAAAGGCCTAAGAAGGAGAGGTCCAAATGCAATTTTTGTAATGGGCTTGGACATCGTGAGGAGACATGTTTTAAGAAGGAGATTCATGAGCTAAGACAAATTCTATAGGATCACAACATCACTCTTCCTCCTTTTTTCAAGTCACACCACTCTTCTCACATGAAGAGTCCTCTTCAAGCATTGCAAGAATTACCAAAGCTGATATTCATTGCAAGGGACATGCTTTGATCAATACCCTAGGTGATAGGTGGGAAGGATGGGTCATTGATTTAGGTGCTTCTTGACATGTCACCTATTCTCCTAATCATATCCTTTGGGATACCATGAGACCTCTAGAGTTTGATAGGATGTTCACAACAAATGCTGACATTGTTCATGTAGCTACTCTTTGTGATGTCACTTTGGATGGGGGCATTTGTATGATGTTGCTTATATTCCACAAAAGGCTTACAATCTACTTTCTATTTATCTTCTTGCATAGGAGGGTCTAAATATTGAGTTTACATCTGAGTTAGCTATCATTAGGAATGAGTTTGATACACTCATTGCCTATGGTGAAGATGATCATCACTCCAGGGTGTACAATTTCTCCAATTTTTTGGATCATGCTCAACTAGTTCCTAATTCTCCAAATTCTAGGATAGGAAGCATTTCTCCTCCTCCTCGCTAGGGTTATTGAGGTTGGATTGAATTGTCTCTTCTTTCGACACCATCTTCTTCATCACCTACCTCTCCATTGAAATTTGATTTAGTAGAGCAGGGTTCACAATAGGTCTTTCCAACTTGGCTTCTCATTTCTCCACAGGCTTTTAAGATATTCTCAAGGGGACCACTCTCCTTTATGGGTGTATGTCTACTCTCCTATTTTTGTTCATATTTTGTATTTTTGTGATGGTTGTATTCCTTTGGGTGTATGATGTTGAGTCCTCCAATCATCACTCTTCCATCACTTTTCTGAATTTCATCTCCTTTTCGGAGAGGGTTTTTCTTCCCACTAGATTTTAACATTTTCTCTATTTGTTGGAGATTAGTTTCATTTTCATATAATTTATAAATGGGTACCTAAAATTACCAATCATGTAGCTAGGACCCATCATCCATTGCATAATCATTTCCTAATAATTTCCTCCCTAAGTTACACTTAGGGGGGGTGTTAGTGTAATTAATTATTTATTACACTAGCATAAGTTTACTTAGGTCTTTATTTAATTAATTAAGTCCTAGGTTGCATCATTAGAAAATCATTAATAATGGGGTCATTACCCTTTCCATGTTTTTAGGAGATAAGATTCCTTGTAGAAATCATCTAGAACTTATCTCTATCTCATCATCATTCCCTAGGTAGGTTGTTAGGGTTTACATGTTGTCACATGTTGTGTGATTAAGACACTTGGAAATATCATAGTGCATTCTAGATTTCTCTCTTTCCTATTTAATCAGGGAATATGCACACTTGTAACATATCTCATATATCATAATAGAATCTCTGTTTGAATGCCATTGTTGCAACACTTTCTATGTGGGTGAATATTTTCTTGGAAAAGGTCCTTCATTGAAGACTACAACTTCATTAGGGACATTGTGATTCCATCATTTCAATAGAGACATCATCAACCGAGTTAAGCATGCACTTGACAAGAGTGTCATGTGTTAACTGTTGCAAGGTGTGACCCTTGGTCTTCCTTGCAGCACTAGCACTTGTGTTTGTGACATGGTCTAACCACCTCCTGTGGTTCTTAACCAAAACTTGTATCAGGCATTGACAGGTTGATCTTTTAGTGCAATGAAAATTCAAACAATTGGTATTAGAGTTGGTCACTGTTTCAAACTCCTCGCTTGTGCTAGGGGGGATTGTTGCAAGGTGTGACCCTTGGTCTTCCTTGCAACACTAGCATTTGGGTTTGTGACATTGTCTAACCACCTCCTATGGTTCTTAACCGAAGCTTGTATTAGGAGTTGATAGGTTGATCTTTTGGTGCAATGACAAGTCCAACATTAACTGGATGGGAGATGAAAGAGGCACTTGAGATCCACCATCAATCTCATCAAGAGAGATGGTGAAAAACTCAGGAGATGCCAAGGATTCCTCTATCACAAGGACAATGCAAGCTAAATCAGAACCCTCTCCCAAAGAAGGTGATCCCTTCTTCTAACCTCCATTGGAACTAAGGTTTTCCTCCAACTTATGCTTCATTGAAGGATGCAGAATCCCCATAGATGAAGTGGAAGGTGAGGAGGAAGAGGATAAGCCTGCAACAGACAACACCATGGTATTCAACATGTCCATAGGCTAGGAAAGTAGAGGGATGTCTGGAAGGGACATCAAAAGAGGAGGCTCTGACGAGGGAGCGATGAACACCTACACCCTTTTTGGGTGAGGGTCATCAACATCCATGAGGGGATTCATAAGCAAGATCTAGGTGACAAGAACTAAAGTAGAAGAAGTAGAAGAGTGAGGCACAATAGGAAACACCAAAATTGGAGCTACTTGATCCTCTTTTACCTTCCACAAGAAAATTTTCTTAGTTTCTAGATCCTTCACCCAACACTTACACTCATGTGCAAGCCATTTTCCTCAGCTTTGAGAACTAGAACTCATTGCTTGAGAAGGACAAAGAGGTTGTTGTTCTGACATAGGCTTGTCCTCCACAACCATGGCCAATGGAAGGGTAACCCCTTGGATGGGAACAGGAGCATGAAGCAAAGGAGAAAAAGCTGCAACATGTGGAGAAGTAGACTCAAGCTGCTTGATGGCGGGCCTCTTCCCATTCATTACCCTAGGGGTAGGAGTAGTAGGAGACCACAGGGGCACAGACATAGGTTCCACTCTATGAGGGCCCTTCCCCTTACCATAGATAATGGGTGTCAACACCATGGGTAAGAAGAGAAGCTCAAATTCCTAACGCTTGGCCTTCCCCCAAGCGGGCACAATCGGAATCCCCATGCAAGGAATGGGAGCAGAAGTTGAAGCCGCCACATAAGGGTGAGAGGCAGAAGAAGATGAAACCTTAGAAGAAGAGGAAGGCTCATGGGAACAAGCAAACTTCCCTTTCCCCTTTTAAGAGGAGGAGGAGGTAGCCTGTTGTTGTGCAATCGTAGAACCCTTTGTAGAGACCTAAAAATGACCTAGGCCTACAAGCTTCATTTTTACCACTTTCGTCCTAGCATAATTAAGACATTTAATTATGTCCTTGGTCCACATTCGACTATTGATTAAATAATTTATAATTATTTAATTGATTCATGTCAGTTATTCTTCATGATTATTAAATAAATAAATTTTATTTATTTATTAAATACGTCATTAATTGTCTAAGTCTTTCTTTAATTAAATAAATTTCTTAATTTATTTAATTTCCCTTTCTGCATTTAATTCTTTTTTATTATTAAATAAATAAATTTTAATTTATTTATTTAATACGTCACTAACTATCTTAATTAAATAAATGGATTAATTTATTTAATTAGTCTTATCTCTTAAATTAAACAATTAAATTTAATTATTTAATAGCCAATTTGATATTCCTCTCATTTTAAATAAATCAATTATTTAAAATGTCATCACAATCTTAACTGTCAGTCCGTTTTGATAAATAATCTGAAAAAGATTACTTATTATCTCTCAAAATCCATAATTTGAATTAATTTAATTCAAATTAGTAATTAATCTTCCAAAAATCAAGTAATTAGGCAGATTTTTGATTTTCCAAATCTTATCTTTAGTCCAAATCTTATCTCTTTGATTTTTTGAATCTAGCAAATCAGGCAATCTTATCTTTTTTATTTTTTGAAAATCTTTATTTCTTTAATTAATTTCCTCATTTATTCTCCACCGTTGATCCAATTTTATTCTGACCATTTGATTAATGAAGTTGCCCTAACCCTAATTAGGGATTCTCAGGTTTAATCTGTACCGCTCATTGTAGGTTCTCATCATTAATTTATCTCGTTCGTCCATTCAAAATGGCATTTTCTATAAAATGCCATTTTCCTCTCACTTTTTGATTACACACAGACACACGCACATGCTGACATTTTGCATAGTTATTATAGGCATTTACTTTCACACTTAGTTTTTCATATGCGATTTGATTATTTATTATTATAGTCATTTAATCAAGTAGTGGCATTGTTTTAGGCATAGACATTGTCAATCATAGGCTTTTAGACATAGGCATTTAGATTTTGAGTAAATCCTTCAAAACTTGCTTTAGTCTTGTCACTTGTCATAGTTGCTCATACACGAATCTGAGGGCATCTTTATTTATTGCAATCTAGGAGGTGTAACAAAGGTGAACCATGGAAGATGGAGAATTTAGGTGATATAATTCCCTTTTATTTTCATTATATTCCCTTGTGCTTCGTTATGTTCAATGGATTTTAATTTTTATTGATTAACAATCTAACAAATCTATTTTTCCCTTGATTACATTGGTGAACCTGACTCCGTTTTCTCATTTCCGTATGGTTTTTTGTTGTTTTATGTTGTTTTGCAGGTATAGGTATGGATCGATGCAAGTGTTTTTTAAAAAACATCATGACGCATTTGATGCGTCGCGACACATCTACTGACAAAAGAGCCACAATCACCCTGACAAGCTTCAACTGACAACTAGAACAATGCATCTGATCTGTCGAGCTACATTCGAGGACCTAAACAACGCATTTGCTCTACCGCGCCGCATCTGACTGGTAAAATTTTTCTTTCAGTTTTGATATTCTGATTTTTGGATTTTAGGGTTTTTCTAGTTTCTGGTTTTCTGGTCTTCTGTTTTTCTATGTTTTTTCCTGCATGTTGGCTAGATTAGATTTTTTGTGTTACTAATCTTCTCTTGTAGCGTGTGGCAATCCCCATTCGTGTGTCGAAGACCATTGCTTAAAGAGACTACTAATTCATTGTTTGCAGATTCGAATGTCAAAGAAGGAATGAACAAACTTTGTGCTTGTTTTTCATAGATTAGCAAACATTTGATTTTGGTGCATATAAAAAGAACTCATGTCTTCTATGATTGATTGTGTTTGTAGAATGGTAGGTGAGTATGCTCTCACTTGGTGAAAACCTTGTGATCAGAAAACCAGACCCATTCTAATCTGTTATTACCTTGACTTGGTATATCAAAGTATCCTCTCCCCTCGTGCTTTCGGGTGATCTTGGGTGTAAGAGAAATGGTTACCAACTCTAGAAATTGGGCCTGCCTAGGGATTTCATCACCCCAATGTGACTCAAACCAGCAACGGAGCTAAAGCCAAGCTACCCCCAACCGGTATATAAATGTAAACCTTAAGGGAAAACCTAAGGTTGTGAGTGCGGATGTGTCATACGGACGGAGTTGTACTCCCTTAAACCCTGTTGAGCTTAACCTCTTTAGGCTGGAGTGCCACCTTAATGGTGATTAATCTTTTGCCCCATGTATGGCCACTCGAATGGGGTTCTTGAACTAAAAACTCTTGTATAGAAAGCCAAAATCCTTCTATTTGCTAGCGCAGCACCGGTCGGTGTGAAGGCATCCACACTTTTGCAGTTTGTAGTAGAGGTGATTAGCTCGCCATGGGAGTTTCATGGGGGTTGGAAGCTTGGTTGGCCTGAGAAGAGAGTGCACTGTAAGGGGGAGCTCGTGCAGCCAAGCTTTTGAATTCACATGCTATAGATATGCGGTTGGGGAAACCCGCATGGAATCTAGCGAATATTATCATGGCCTAACCTAGGATCATGCTTATCTGATGTGTGTTTGGTTACTTTTTAAAACACTGTGTTTGTCAAGTGTTTTTGGTTTTTACCACAGTTTGAAACAAAACACTCATCAAACAAATCAAAATTTTCATCAAAACGACAAGAAAATCATTTTGAAACAAAACTGTGTCGCATCTGTCAAACTGCAACTAATTTTTTGCAACACAACTTCTTTGTTAAACCGCATCTGAAACTTATAATGACACATCTATAGGTGTCACAACACATCTGTCAACTTAAAAGTCACATGTGCTAAATAAAGTCACATTTGACAGTCCAAAAGCCACAATTGCAAAACTGAACCTCATCTGCTAAACTGTGACGCATTCACAACTTCAAGCGACACATCTGCGTATCAAAATTTAAAACTTCACATCCGAGACTTGAGGTCCTCAATTTTTCCACCATTTGTCAAACACTGTCACCAAGAAGACTCTATCAGAAACCAAACTTGAAATTGCTCAAAGTCGTGACCATTAGTTTGCATTAGTCACCATAGGTTTCATACCTAATTCCTTTTAGTTGCATACATTCAACATTACGTTGTCCCTAGGTTCACATTTTGCATACTTAGGATTAGGCAAATCTTAAGCACACTTTGCAAAGTCATTATTTTCGAAATTAGGCTCTCTTGGACCAAGTTATCAAACACCCTTTTAGTCATTGTCCACTTTTGTGATATTTTTTCCAACTCAAAAGTCTAGTTAGGAAAACTCACTAGTCATTTAGACCTTGTCAACTTGTCATTTCCAACAAAGTCCTTTAGCAGTCAAAATTGAAAACAAAGTTCGAGCTTAGAAGTGCTTAGATAACCTTATCTTACATTGCATAAAAATTGCATATCCTATTCGCAAAAATCCAAAAACATTAGTCATTCTAGTTGTCATTTTGAATTTAGACTTCACATAGTGTCATACTTGCATTTAGTTGTCATTCCCATTTGAGCAATCTCATTTATGGTTGAAACTAGACTTCAAAAACAAAAGAGACAAATGGAAAACTTTAGGCAAGACCCCCCGTTTACTATCAACAATCCTCCACATGACCCAAAATGGACCTTTTACGATCCATTTGCCAATCTAGACAATCAACCTCCAACGACAACGCAATCCTCATCAAACAGTCCATTCGAACAATTCTTGCAAAAAGATGAAAATGGTCAACTACTTTAGGAAAACGTAGAGGCATTGACACAAGACCCCGAGGCCTGTCAGCTTGCTGAAGCAATGGTCCGTCAGGACAGAGATAGATTCTTAGCTATGCTCTTGAGTGAAGGAGCTAAGTTACCACAAGGATTTGATGTTAACATGCTAAATTTGACACTTCATGACCCTAATGCCAACAATGCACATAACATGTCACATAGTGGTCAACTTCTAAATACTACGAGCAATACTTCCTTTGGGACCACAATGACAGTGCATACCACTCCCAATGTCCCAAACACCACCAACATCCCCAACACCACAAATATCATGACAATCAATGCCACGATAGTAAATGCCATGATGGCATCATCATGTCACAACAATCCCCCCCTGACAGCTCCATCTACCACCATGAACACAACCTCGTCATATTCGTCCAGTGGTATTTCACAAAATCCTTTGGGAGGAGGCACAAGACGTATATTTATCCAAGGACAACAACAAAACGTTAACACAACAACCCAGTCAAATGTCATTGCTTCCCAAGGTACAAGCACAAACGTCCCCCTTGTACAAAATCAGCAATTTACACAAGGTGGCCAAATAACACAACCCATGACATCATTGACACACTATAACAGTCATGGTCACAACATCCCCCAAATAACGACACACATGGCTGGGGGACATATCCCAACCTACTCATCTAGCATCCATACATATCAACATGCACCCAATCATAACTTCCAATACCAACAACATATCAATCCACACACTTCATACATACCACAACAATCCATACCACCACAATACACCAATATTAATGCACACTAGACAAGAACACATGGTGTACTATGCAATCCAACATACGGAAACATAAACAACCCTACCATGGATGACCTCAAAGCAAGAGTGAGGGACATGGAGAAAACTATCCAAAACATGTACATTTCAGGCAAGAAATCAGAAATATCATATGAACTAAATGTATACCCATTTGACACGAGCTTATATATGCCTGCATTTTCACCAGGATACGTGTCACCCAACTTCACAAAATATAGAGGCAAGACAAATCCCATTGAACATGTTCGCGAATTCACAACCAACTGTATGGATATCACCTATGAACAAACATACTTGATGAGACTTTTTTCCAAAAGTCTGGCAGGTCAAGCCCTTGAATGGTTTTCAACGCAAAAGGATATCCAGACATGGGATGAGCTTAAACGAAAATTCATAAGAAATTACGCGTACAACATTGACATGGATACCTCTATCACTAGCTTGTGCAATCTCACACAAGAAGATTTGGGTGAAACATTTATCCCGTTCTTTCAAAAATGGAGAAGCCTCGCTAGTCGATGTCACATTGACATCCCCAAAAGGGAAAAAGTCGACATGTTTGTTCAAACACTTCTAGGGCCCCTAAAATTCGCATTGCAAATACATTGTTGCACAAACTTCATAGAATTGGTTGAAAAGGGGGTCTAGATTGAGAAAGCCCCTATCGCAAAGGGAGAACTAGGATATGGTTCCAAAAACACAAACGTCAACCCACCCACTGACAAAAACAAATATTGGGTTAAAAATAAGCATGTTACAAATGACGGTGTTGTTGATGCCAAGACTGCAAACACTGTAGGTCCTGTACTGGCCCTGAAAGGGGTTCAACACCAAAATAGACCAACAACGACATTGACACCTCCTCCCAATACTTCTTCAAACAATCAAAGTGGTCAAAACAATCAGGGACAATACCGTCAGATGAGACAATTTCCTAGGGGTCGCACATACACCCATTTGGGTGAACCCATTGAAGAAGTCCTTAAGAAATGCATCCAACATGGGGTCATCATACATCTAGAAATAAAACCGTATGACCCAGGACAATTCAAACCAGCATGGTGGAATGACAATGCACTTTGTGAATACCATTGAGCAAAAGGGCATACAACCTCTAACTATTGACAATTGAAAAACATAATACAAGATCTTATTGAAAATCGCACCATTGAAGTAGGTGGATCGCAATTCACCTCCAACTCAGATCATACTATCCACAAGAATCCACTTCAAGTTCACAAAACCAAGCTAACTTCAAACGAGCCAAGTACGATTATTCTAGTGGACCAATTATAAATAATGTCTGAACTGACGATGAGTACATCAATACTATTACGGTCAAGAGGGCACCCCAGTGTAATGCTATTACTCGAAGTGGCAAGGTCACCATAGCTGGTCCACCTCCTGCTAGACAAACCAAAATCACTATACCGGGCCCATCTGCTAAACAATCACAACCTGCTTCATCTGCTAAACAGCCAAAACGTGGCCCAACCCCACAACAGTGGAAACCCAAAAGTCAGTTCAACCTCATTGACCAACTAGGAAGGACCCCTGCGCAAATATCTATCCTTGACCTACTTTGTATCTCTCCTGCACACAAAGAAATCCTAGAAAAAACTCTCCTAGAGTCGTCGGTCCCCAAGGACATCGATGTCAATTAGTTTGAAACTATGGTGGGATATCTCACCACGCCGCACCACGTCACCTTCTCGGATCAAGATTACTCATCACATAAAACCAACCACAATGACACATTACACATAGAAAATTTTGTCCACAAGCACAAAGTTAGATGGGTTTTAGTAGATGGTGGAGCAGGGTTGAACATATGCTCCCTCAAATTGGTTAAAGCTCTAAGGTTCTCTAATGTGTGCATAGACCCAACAAAAAGTATAGTGATCAAAGCATACGATGATGAGGAATGCTCTTCATGGGGTGTTATCTCTCTCCCTATCAAAGTGGGACCAGTCATTGTAGACACAACCTACCAGGTCCTGGATTTGGATCTACCATATAACATCTTACTTGGTCGTCCATGGATCCGTGCCTTAAAAGCCGTTGTCTACATACCACCAATGCCTCAAGTTTCCATTTGACGGCACAGAAGTAACCATATACAGAGACCTCAACCCTTTCCAATATTGTACCAACTTAAGGGGTATCTCCAAAAACTGAGTGCCTATTAACCGAGAAGCACCTAGCTCCTCATCATCCAAGTATATCGACCCTTCCACACTCACGTCATCTTCCACATCCGCTCCATCCACGTCTTCTGTCGTACCACCACCTTCCACAAGCCCTAAGACTAAATCAACTGTCAAAATCTAGGACCTCGGTTGTGAAGAGCTCAAACTAAATATAGCATATAGCATAACTACAATGCCCACTCCTCCAAAGATATATGGTCGGCCATGTTTTAGAATGGAACCTCAAGAAACTTTCAAAGTTCCACCGAATATAGTTTTTATCAAGTGGGGAGACATGAGTGATGAAGACCTTGCTAACATCATAGGATGGATCTATAAGGATACAGGAGCATTACCTCCATTACCAGTTCAAAAATATGGAAAGGGTTACAACATCATGAAGGCTAAAGGCTATGATGGTACTAGTGGTCTTGGAAAAAATAAAACTGGTCGAAGGGAACCCATAGAAACTTTTCAAACTCTGAAGTATCTTGGATTAGGGTTTGGATCACTCAACAATGATGATCGACCTACCTCTGGACTTTCAAATGAGTGAGTACATGCTTCTGACAGTGTTGAGACTACTAGGGAAACCCCCACCGAAACAGACTCTCATGAGTGAGAATTTGGCTCAGAATGATCCCTAAGTGACTGTTGTCTTAATGATTTGTTTGTCAAACTAGGGGAACTGACCTCTGAACAATGATTTTGGCAAACATTCAAAATTGAACAAGCACCAAATTGTCAAAGTCCTACTACCACTTCCCATGACACACAACAACCATCATCTGAACCCCCTCAATCTAACCTATCCGAAGTGTCAGACAACATCGATAACTAGGGCTCTAAAACCTTCACTCCTTATTATGACAACGAATATGACACTAGTGAAGGAGAATATTGGATAGAGTCCAATGTAGAGTTGGATGATGATAACCTCATCTACAACATCACTGAATCCATTTGTATTTTTTCTACATCCTCACCCCAATTCACTAGCCTTGATGATGGCATCTCCATAGTTTACCCTGAATTAGTCGATTGGGACCAACAAGGACCGCCAGTTCTGGACACATTTCAGAATGATGAGGCAATTGCCAAATTCATGGGATTATGAGAAGGCATACCCAATGGGGACCACAAATCTGGATTCACCATTGATTTAGACTGCATGACATACTTCAGCGAGACTGTTCAATCCTCTAGTCACAAAAGTAAAAATAAAGTAAAAAATGAAATGTCTCTAGGTGAAAATCGAAAGGCACCTCTTGACGATAAAATAGTAAAAATAAAGGATGTATCTATGGGTGAAAACCTCTCTAAGGCGCCCAAAGATGGAGGACTAGACTTTCTCCCTATGCAACAGGAGAAATCAGCCATGCTTATTGAGGACACAATAGAGGATAAAATTTCAACTATAGAAGACCCCAAGATGGTCCTATTTGTTGCCTCATTGACTGATGAAGAGAAACCAGAATTTCATAAATTCTTTGCAGAATAGAAAATCAACTTTGCATGGTCCTATGCTGACATGCCAAGATTGGACGCAAAACTGGTTCTCCATCATTTTCCACTATTACCCAATGCTAAACTAGTCAAGCAGAAGTTGCGCAAAATGCACCCTCAAGCTGCTCTATTGGTCAAGGCCAAGTTAAAGAAATTACTGGATGCCAAATTCATAAGGCCTATAGATTATGCTGAATGGATTTCCAATCTAGTGTCGGTGACAAAGCCAAATGGGTTGATCCGCGTATGCATAGATTTTCAGGATCTAAATAAAGCATGTCCAAAGGATGACTTTCCTTTGCCCAACATTGACATCATAGTTGACCTAACTATAGGACATGAGTGCTATCCCTCATGGATGGTTTCTCCGGCTATAATCAAATTTGCATTGCTACTGAGGATCAGTACAAAACAGTATTTACTTGCCCATGGGGTACATACTGTTGGAACATCATTCCCTTCGGTCTCAAAAATGCAGGTGCTACATATCAAAGGGCTATGACCACAATCTTCCATGACATGATGCACAATATAATGGAATATTATGTAGATGACCTATTGGCCAAATCAGCAACAAGGAAAGATCATTTGAAGGTACTCGACATAATTTTCAAGAGATTTGAAGAGTACAAAGTTCGGCTAAACCCTAAGAAGTGTGTTTTTGGGGTCACATCAGGTAAACTATTGGGGTACATAGTTTCCCGAAGAGGCATAGAGGTTGATCTGGCAAAGGTCAAAGCAATCATAGACATGCCTCCACCCAGAGGGATCAGTGAACTTAGAACTCTGCAAGGTAGAGCACAATCTATTTGCCATTTCATAGCCCAATTGGCAGATAAGTGCCACCCATTCCAGTACCTGTTGCACAAAGGTGTCCCCTTTGTATGGATGGATAAATGTCAAGAGGCATTCCAAAAAATCAAAGATTACCTGCTGTCAACACCAGTTCTCATGCCACCCATTCATGGAAAGCCATTGATTCTATACATCTCGACTACTAGTTCAGCACTGGGGGCATTGCTAGCCCAAAATGATCATGAAGGAAAAGAAAGAGCAATCTATTACATCAGCCGCACACTGATAGGCTATGAGTTGAACTACACATACATTGAATGTGCATGCCTCGTTGTTGTTTTTGCGTCTCAAAAACTATGATACTATATGCTTTGTCATTAGACACAACTGGTTGCCAAGATTGATCCACTGAAATATTTACTAAGTCGGGCGGCATTAACAGGTCGGTTGGAAAAATGGGTCATGATACTAAGCAAGTATGACATACAATATGTTGAGCGTAAGGTAATAAAAGGACAAGTAATAGCAGATCAATTGGTGGATGCACCAATTCAAGTCACTCATCCACTAGTAACTGATTTTCCTGATGAATCCATTTTTCATGTGGAACTGGCAGCACCATGGAAGCTATATTTTGATGGGTCTCATACTGGTCATGGCTCAGGCACTGGAATCTTTTTTATCACACCACAGGGGGATTCAATTCCTAAGTCATTCAGGATCACTTTCCCTTGTACAAACAACATTGCCAAATATGAAGCACTAGCCACAGGTATCAAGTTGGCAATTAAATGGAAAATTCAGACATTGCTTGTATTCGTGGATTACCAGCTCGTGATCAACCAAGTGAATGATGACTATGAAACAAAGGATGAGAAGTTGCTTCCCTACAAGAGGATGGTGGATAGTTATTGACATACTTCCAACTGATTTCTTTTGAACAAATCCCCAGGGCACAGAATAAGGCAACTGACGGAATGGCTACTATTAGTTCTCTCTTGGACATCCCTAAAAATGTGTCACAATTTGAGTTCTTAGTAGAACAACTTTTGATACCGGCATATGATATCCTAGAGTCAGAAATGGTTTGTGACTTGTTGGTCCCAACTCTCCTTGGTATCAGAACATTTACGACTACTTAAAATCTCAAACCCTTCCACCGAACTTGTCCAATAACCAAAGGAAGTCCTTCATTAGAAAGTCTGTAAGGTATACCATTGTTAGTGACACCCTATACCGCCGTAGTTTTGACAATACCCTCCATAGATGTCTTGACACCGATGAAGCATATACGACCTTATGTGAAGTACATGATGGTATATGCAGATCTCATTCAAGTGGTCCCACTCTAGCTAAGAAACTAACGAGACTTGGGTATTATTTTTCGACCATGGAAAAAGATGCAATTGAATGTCAGGACTTGTCGTAAATGTCAAATACATAGTGACCTGGTCCATGCTTTAGCACAGGAACTTCAGCCGATCACTTCTCCTTGGCCCTTCGCTCAATGGGGACTCGACCTCATGGGTAAGATTCATCCAACCTCATCCAACGGCCACAAATTCATTATTACCACCACTGAGTATTTCACAAAGTGGATTGAAGCCATCCCATTCACATACATTACCAGCAAGCAAATATCAAAGTTCATCCTCAACTATATCATTTGTTGGTATGGCCTTCCATAGTCCATCATCACTGACAACGGACATCCATTCAAAAACCAAGACGTACATGAGTTATGTGAGTGATTCCATATCCAACACCACTTTTCATCTCCATACTACCCACAAGGAAATGGCCAAGCTGAGGCATCGAATAAAACCATTGTCAAGATTCTCAAAAAGACTGTCAATGACGCTGGCCGTGACTGGCACATACAACTTAACCCTACTCTGTGGGCTTACCAAACTAGCATTCATACACCTATAGGAGCTACCCCATTTGCCCTAGTCTTTGGCGTTGAATCCATCTTACCCATTGAGGTTGAAATTCCTTTGCTACGAGTCTCCTTGAAGGGTCTAACTAATGAAGAGTACCGAAAATCACGCTTGCACGAGCTGGAAATGCTAGAAGAAAGAAGACAAAACTCATTGAATCATCTCCAAGCATACCAGAACTACCTTTGTCGTAGCTACAATAAAAATGTTATGGTCAGAAAGTTTGATATTGGTGACCTAGTTCTCATGCAGAACCCCAAGAACCAAGCAGATAGAGAAAAGCCAGGAAAATTTGAACCAAACTGGCTAGGTCCCTATATTATCATATCTTCTTTTGGTTCTAGAGCTTATCAATTGGCAACTCCAGATGGGGAACAATTGATCAAGCCCATCAACAGTTTACACCTACAAAATTTCTATGCATAGCATCAGAGGATGGAGCTAAAAGCCATAAAATACAAAAAAAATTAAAAAATGATGAAAATCGTCACCTTGATGAAAACCTAGCAAACAGGCATCTTGGTGACACCAAAAAAATCAAAAATTCAAGAAAATAGTAAAGAGAAAAATGATTTGTTCAATAGTGAAAACCTGGCAAACAGGCGCTTTGGACAAGTACCATGGTGAAAACCTGGAAAACAGGCACCATGCGTAATCAATCATTGCTCTACCATCTACTGTCACTTTGTTTAACTTGGCCTAGGATGAAAGGTAATTTCGCCATTATTTTGCATATCACCACCACATCCTACCCTATCCGTCATAGTAGATAAATAATTGACATCAAGTCCTGATGATTGTCTGTCTAGCAAGTCAACAGCACCCATCCATTTTCCTTGCAAATGGCTAAGTCTTAGACCTGACTAGGGGCAAAATGTTTATCATGCAACTGTAGTGGATGTCATGTATGGTCACAAAAACATTGGCAAAAAATTCTAAAAAAAAAGACAAAAACATCATAAAAAGTCCTGAAAAAAAGACAAAAACATCATAAAAAGTCCTAAAAAAAGACAAAAACATTGCAAAATGTCCTAAAAAAAAGACAAAAACATTGGTAAAAAGTCCTAAAAAAAGACCAAAACATCGAAAAAGTCCTAAAAAAAGATCTAAAAATCATAAAACGTCCTGAAGAAAACCAAACAAAACATCAGACTGCTTGAAGCACGCAAGCGCATTGTCATCTCTTGTCAAAGTCAATCATGTGAAATCAGTCTTCATCATTTGTCCGAACTACATTGTCTCTGCGCATTTGCTACATAGGCAAGACTCATACTTGAGTCCCCGAGACATTAGGTCAATCCTTTTAGGTTTGTCAAAATAAAATCATGGCTCAATCTTTGGTCATCAAGGCAAAGTCATTGGTCATGTCGAACTACGAGGTCTCTAAGTGTATGACGTAGGCAAGGCCATCTATCAATGATCCCCTGAGGCCACACTAGGTTAGTCCATTAGGGTTCATGGCACTACACTGGCACACACGTCAAAAGTCTTCAATCATTTTCCACATGGGAAAGCTCCTGAAACAAAGTAAAACAATCATTTACTCGGCATGACAATCTCATCAAGTGCATCACTCATATCATCAAGGCAATATCAGCATATAGTCAAACACAAGTCAAATTCGGTCAAAGAAAGTCAAATCATCATAAACCGGTCAAACTGTCAAATTTCGGTTAATCTCCAGATGAGTCCTTCTAAACAATAACCTTTGTCATTTATGCCTTAGGATGTGTCCTTCCTAGGCGTCATCATCGTCATTCGACATTTTGAGCAATCTTCTTGACATCTAAAGATCACTCTTCCTGACATTAGTATTATTTAGATGTGTCCTTCTGAAGAACCAACTCTATCATTTATGCCTTAGGATGTGTCCTTCCTAGGCATAGTCATCATTTTGAGGGACCCCTTATGACCATTAGGGATCAAATCCTCTCGACATTGGCATTATTTAGGATGTGTCCTTCCTGAATTCACCAAGTCTCGACATTTTTCAAGGTCATCAAAACTTTAAACATTTCGACATCTCGACATTGTTAAACCAAACATCTTGACATCAGAACAATGGATATCCATCGCACTTGGAAAACACTTGACAATTGTCTTTTCATCTTTTATCATGTTATTAGTTTTTCAACGAGATCCCACTAAGCAGGATTTAGAGAAGCAACAACGTAGCATGACAATTGACACGCATGACTACTAGCTTCTCAGCAAGGTCCTAATTCTGGGATTTAGAAAAGCAACGACATATCATGGTAGGGATTCTATTTTTGTATTTTTTCAATCATGTCACTATTTTCTCAAGGATGTCCTAGAAACAGGATTTAGAGAAGCAATGATGTTTCATGATTTGTCCTTGTCTTTTTCTGCTTGTGGTTGATTATGACAAAAAGACTGGGGCAGTCACACTCCTGGTATGAGTCATGATCATCCTTGTTTGTGACTGTTTTTCTTATGTAATGGTATGACCTTGCACACCTTGATCTATGTCATATCATGGTGTTTGTTGGCCATTACAACAGTTTTCCCAATGATGATTAAGAGCAATAAATATTAAGTCCTACAGTAAAGTTTTGAAGGATTTGGTCTAGGAATTAGCATGCATTTCTGTTGGTCTCATGTCTTCTCCCCTTTGGTCTAATCATCTTCTCTCATTAGTCTCATCATCTTCTCTTGCCCATCCCACGATGATATCCTATGACATCCAAAAATATAAGTGCATACATCATCCATGGCATTAAATCATATACATCGCATTAGGTCCATACATATATCATACATGGCATTAAATCATATACATAATCACAAGCATGGCATTAACATAATCATTAGCATTGCATCTTTTACATAAATACATCATGCACATCATTAACATAATCATATAAATAAGCATTGCATCATCATGGCATCAAAATCACAAATAGGCATCATATCACATACATGATACATCACAAATCATACATCATACATATCATAATACATAAAGCAAAGAACATCACATAACACATGTAGGCCACATCAAAATTGCATCATCATATAATATCATCTCAAAAAGGTACAATGTCACAAGATAAAGTCATGGAGTATCCTAAAAATGGAGCTCCCAGGCTCAAATAATATACATAGTGTGTCACAATACAAAATACCCCTAGGGTAGACTCTCATCATCCCCTCGAGGCAAAGAATGTGGTGGCTGAGGCTCTAAAACGGGTGCTGAAACAATGGGTGGTACTATGGTAGCCTCTGTCTATGATACTGATGGAACAGCGAGTGAAGGCATCATCCTAACAGTAGTAAACACCTGTGAAGTCACTACAGCCGGACTCTGAGAGGAGGACGGATCTGTCACTAATGGCTGACCGTGTACTGATCTCTGCGCTGAACTAGTCGACCCATGGCTGTGACCCAGAGTGTGCCTATGTGAATGATGTGACCTGTGACCCGAAGTGCGTCCTGTCGAGGAAGAACCTTCGACACTAGTATGGCTCTTGGTACCACTGCCACTGCCTGACCTGTGGCCACTACCTGTCCTTGACTATGACCGGGACAAGGTCGGATCCCGCCACTCTAGTGGTACTACCTACTCATATAGGGTCCTATACTGCCCTAATCTGGTGCTCACCCTAGCAAGCTCCCGAGCCATGTCTCCCATAGGCCCTGTGCATAAGGTTGCAAACTCTATACACCACTAGGCCACATCTTGCTGGTGGATCACTGCCTGATCCTACTCTACTCGGGCTACTTCCAGAGCTGATTGTAATGATCTAACCTATGTTGTACTCTCATCTAGTATCCACTATAGGTCAACCACCCTCTGATATTTTGTGGCATCTAGCAGCAACCCTAAAGTGGACGGTATCTCCTCCTCTCCCTCCACCATCTGCCATCGAAGGAGTCTCTCAGCCTCATCTATGGCATCATCCTCCTCCTCCTGTCCTGCCACCTCCACCTCCACCTTCTGACCTACCACCTCCACCTCCACCTCCTGTCCTCCCACATCCACCTCCTATCCTACCACCTCCACCTCCACCTCCTGCCCTCCCACATCCACCTCCTCCTCCTATCCCCCCATCGCCCTCTCCTCCTCCTGTCTCTCCTTGCCCTCTCCCTCCTGTCTAGGCTGCTCCTCACCCTCACCCTCCTCACCAACCTTGGGGATAGCATCTAGTGCTACCCTCGCCATGCGTTGTTGCACCTTGCGACCCTACCCCTGGCCATCTTACCTCCGCCTTTGGCCATCTCTGCCATCATCCCCACCTTTGGCCCCACCTCTGCCTCCGTCTCCACCTCTGCCCTTGCCTCCATCTCCACCCCTACCTTTGTCTCCTCCATCTTCGTCCCTACCTCTGCCTCTCCCTCTACCTCCATCTCTGCCCCTACCTCCCCATCTGGCCTGTGGCACCCGTGAAATAACTAATCGTCTGTCAACTAGTGCTGGCCCATCAAGATCTGTCAATGGCATGGGTCTGTGTGTCTACTACCATAAATATAAGCCAACATTGTGCCAGGATCCACTGCTCTTCCCCTCCAACCCCAAGCCTGGGCTACTAGCCTGTCTATTTGCTACTCAGCGAATGCCACTGGGATAGTTGGCCCCCACGCATACTCTCTGGAAGACCTGACGTACTCTGCTGTCCCTACGGGCACATCCTGCTACTCTCCAAACTGTTTCAGAACATGCTGCGGCAAGTACATCTCAATAATCAGGGACATCTGCACTATCCTACCAATAAGATACCTATACTGTCTACAGAAACTGAGGTGCTCAGCCTCGTCGTCCCATGCCACATAGTCTCTGTATGGCCTCCAAATAAACATCGCCATGGTGTTGATCCTATGTCACCACCACCCTGTCTTTCCCATATGGGTCTGTTGTAGCGCACCGGCATAGTAGTAAGAATAGGGCATCTCCTTGGCTAGCTGTGGTCTCTCAATGGGAGAGTAGAATATGGCAATGTGCTCCTATGCCTAGATCATCATCAAAGTGGTCCCATAAGAGATACTCTCTCCTCTCCTATATGTGATGTCGTGAAGCTGATGGTAAAGCATCCCTAACAAATAGGGGCCCCATGCATAAACTATCCTATCCCGTCTCATGCCAACCAGGACATCTCCCCAACCAATCAGAAAGCCATGTCCTCACCGGTCAGGAATCAAAATACCTGCAATCATAGTCACCAGGAATGCATCGAAGTGCCTGTAGTGCTCCGCTATGAACTCCCATCGGATCTCATAGCCCTGAATGCCCAGTCCAACACCCTAATCTTGATAATAGGCACGAAAGGTCTACTCACCATGTCGTGGATCATAGATGATACGCTCCCCTCAAATAGGTACTCAGAGAATCTGGTAGACGTCCTCCAAGGTAATGGTGGCCTCACCTGTAAGCAGGTGAAAGGAACAGGTCTCGAAATGCCACCGCTCACACAATGTTGTCAATAAACCCCTGTTCACCCGAATGGCCGGCATGAACACAGCATAGAATAAACCCAGTTGCACCAATCACTGCCGCTCTTGCGGGCCCAACTGATTGGCAAACTGAAAGGTGGTCGGTCTGCTCTCTCTCGTATAGATAGGGGCAAGCTACCTCTGCAAAAAGATGAACAATGCATCAGTACTTTTTGGATAATTGTCAGCATCATGCAAAGCATCTAAGGTCACGCAAACATCAAAACAAATCCTAGTCAAGAAACATGCAAGTGTGTTGCAACCAAGCAATTGCGTCACAAAAAATCAACAGCGTCGTTCAAAACATTAGATGTGTCGCAATATGTCAATTGCGTCGCGATATCACACTTACGTCATGAAATTTTGCAGTTGCGTGATAGCATCACGCATGCGGTACAAGGCAATTGCGTCACTCAAAATAGTGACTGTGTCGCAAAATGATGATTGTGGCATTCTGGCGGTCAAATGTGACTTGATAAGTCACTTGCGTTGCACGAAATGTCAAATGCAGCACAAACAACTGGCACAACCCATTTAGTCTTTGCACTTGCATCACGACGCATCAAATGCATCGAACGCGAAGGCAATTGTAGCTTACGCGAATGCATATGCGTCGCGGCCCAGACATTGACTACCCTAAAAAGCTAAAAATGGCATGCAAAATGATAAAATGACAAAGTGAGTTTAAGGTACATACCACAGGCTCTGAGCCCTCTGACCGTCTAAAGGTCCTCACGATCTCCCCGCGGTGCTCTAACACTGGAATAACCATCCTCACTGCTGCGCCTTTCGCTCTGAGCTCTCAAGTTTCGCAAGGTAAATAGTAAAAGTGAATTGACTTTAACCCCTTTGTCAACCTATTTATAAGGTCAAAATGACATTTTTCAAACAAGGTCAATACTGGAGGCTCATTTGAACACCTTTGACTAGTAAGTTGCTTTAAACATGTTAGAATCCGAAACCGACTGCGTCGTCATTTTTCTGGTCATCAAATTGACTTATTGGGACCCTTTGCAAATTTTTCTGTCACCAACCCAAATTTTGAAAATTTCCTGAGGGGGCAATGATACTCCATACCTTTACTGGGGCATGACTTTGACTTATTTTCTTTGTCACAATGCGACATGCGACATTATGACAAAGAGGGGCAAAATGTAGACACCTAAAAATGACCTAGGCCTGCAAGCTTCATTTTTACCACTTTCGTCTTAGCATAATTAAGACATTTAATTATGTCCTTGGTCCACATTCGACTATTGATTAAATAATTTATAATTATTTAATTGATTCATGTCAATTATTCTTCATAATTATTAAATAAATAAATTTTATTTATTTATTAAATACGTCATTAATTGTCTAAGTCTTTCTTTAATTAAATAAATTTCTTAATTTATTTAATTTCCCTTTCTGCATTTAATTATTTTTTATTATTAAATAAATAAATTTTAATTTATTTATTTAATATGTCACTAACTGTCTTAATTAAATAAATGGATTAATTTATTTAATTAATTAGTCTTATCTCTTAAATTAAATAATTAAATTTAATTATTTAATTGCCAATTTGATATTCCTCTCATTTTAAATAAATCAATTATTTAAAATGTCGTCACAATCTTAACTGTCAGTCCGTTTTGATAAATAATCTAAAAAAGATTATTTATTATCTCTCAAAATCCATAATTTGAATTAATTTAATTCAAATTAGTAATTAATCTTCCAAAAATCAAGTAATCAGGTAGATTTTTTATTTTCCAAATCTTATCTTCAGTCCAAATCTTATCTCTTTGATTTTTCAAATCTGGCAAATTAGGCAATCTTATCTTCTTGATTTTTCAAAAATATTTATTTCTTTAATTAATTTCCCCATTTATTCTCCACTGTCGATCTGATTTTATTCTGACCATTCGATTAATGAAGTTTCCCTAACCCTAATTAGGGATTCTCAGGTTTAATCTGTACCACTCATTTTAGGTTCTCATCATTAATTTATCTCGTCCGTCCATTTGAAATGGCATTTTCTATAAAATTCCATTTTCCTCTCACTTTTCGATTACACACAAACACACACACATGCTGACATTTTGCATAGTTATTATAGGCATTTACTTTCACATTTAGTTTTTCATATGCAATTTCATTATTTATTATTATAGTCATTTAATCAAGTAATGGCATTGTTTTAGGCATAGACATTGTCAATCATAGGCTTTTAGACATAGGCATTTAGATTTTGAGTAAATCCTTTAAAACTTGCTTTAGTCTTGTCACTTGTCATAGTTGCTCATACATGAATCTGAGGGCATCTTTATTTATTGCAAGCTAGGAGGTGTAACGAAGGTGAACCATGGAAGATGGAGAATTCAGGTGATATAATTCCCTTTTATTTTCATTGTATTCCCTTGTGCTTCGTTATGTTCAATGGATTTTAATGTTTATTGATTAACAATCTAACAAATCTATTTTTCCCTTGATTACACCCTTAACTAAAATAGTGTAAGGTGAGAAAAGATAGGTCACTTTTGGTGCTATTTCCCATTCTTGTATTTAACATAGGTGAGATAGAATAGGTCTGTCCTTGGAGGAAGCAAACCAAAGAGGTAGGCCATAAGTGATCTTACAAGTAGGCCCCATGTAACACTAGATTTTTATATCTAGTGTTGTGCACAACATGCATAGATACCTCATTAGAAATATTCAAACACTTATGAACTACTAAAGCGACTATGTTCATGGAAACTAGCATGGGATGCCTAGCTTCACTCTAAAAAACTCTAACTTCAAGATGATATCAAAAATAGTATTTACAGTCCAGGGTCCTACCAAGACTGAGAGGGTGATAGAGCCAATCGAAGGGACCAAGGTTGATTCATCATACCCATCCTTCTGAAAGAAATTTATCATCATAATCTCCTCTATTATGACATTAAAACGACATGTAGGATCAATGAGAATGCCAGTCATGAAGTTCCCATTGACATGAGTGGGAATGCATAGAGGAGAGGTTTCTCTATTTGCATTCATAGGAAGTTCCTACAATGTAAAGGTTATAGTAGTTGATCCATTAATAGGATACACAGAAGGAATGGGAAGATGTATAAAAGAGGCCATATTTTACGTACTCCAAAAAGGACTTCCTCAGGATACCCCAAAGGTTCAACAATCAGATAGTGAGTTATCTAGATTTTTCCTCACAATGTTTAGGGATCCTTCTGACTATGGTGTTAGGGGTTTTAGGTTGGGTTGCAAGGCTGTGTGCCCTGCAATACACACACCTACAACACACCTTGAACATGAGAGAAGATTCCTTCAACACTATGAAACATAATCAAAATAGTTGATGTTGGGTTCACCAAAATGTAGAGGAGGGGGACCAACTGCTTAGGGACTCCAGATCACAAGAGAGTCTAGAACAATAGGCCACCTTGATCTATGTACAACTAAATAAATAGATTGAAAATGTTTAATGTTAAAGGGTAGAAAAGGAGGAGCAATCTAATTGTTAATGTCTTCTGAACACCTAAATTTTTTAAGGGATTAGGAGAGCTAGATTTTTGGGTCTAGACTATGAATTTAGACAACTTATTGCTAGGTGACTATAGCGCAAAACTCAAACTCTAGCATGGCACACTGGGGTCTCAGGGATGCATTGGCATTCGTACAGATAGAAAGTGTAAAGTATACTACAAAAAGCTAAAAAATCTACTAACTACCTGATTAACCAAATTTTTATTCTACGAAAGGGATGTAAAATGTACAATAACAAAAATAACAAGAAGAATACTTTAACAATGTTAAGCTAGAATTTGAAAAGAGAAAGGTGGTAGAAATGGACCTTCAAACCCATGAGTTGAGGTCTTCAAAATATTCACTAGAAAAACAACCTACATACTCAAGAATGAGAAAATGTTGGGGTTGTGTTTAGAGGACTGCCTTAGTCAGTCCCCTGCTTTGGTGTTTCCACCTCCAGGAACAATCAGATAGAAATGATTGTAGAAAGATGATAAAGAAGCTATATAAGTGGAGATACTAAGCAATGCTAAAACAACAATATGCTACTACATGAGTAGATGATACAAAAGTAAATGGAAATGGAAGTGTTGAGGGTTAAAACAACACAACATTAAGCAAAATATTACTATTCTATTTCTCCTAAAAAAGAAAGACATCACATGGTAATCTAACTCCCAAGGTCCTGTTAACTGGTTCTCAATTATGCTGATGTCACCCAATGGCCAATATAACTGTAATGTGCAAGGGGCCTTTGCTAGTAATAAGGAACAAAACTACATGGAATTGACTATTCTATGTTTGGGGGGGGGGGTTAAATAAAAGAAAATGATAGATCAAAGTTTTAAAACCAGAAGAATATGAATAAAAGTTCTTACATATCCAAACATGCATATCAATAATGAGTGTCTATTCCACCTAACCACAACCATAGTAAGATGCAATCCAAAAAATAAACTATGCTACTATGTACATCCATAGTGCTAATTCAATACCATCAACATTTACCAAACTTGCTTCAAACAAATCACTCACTCATCATTAAACACAGATCAAATGAACATAATAACAACTTCACTCATAAATAATCTAATGATATAATCTTGAATCCAGTTCCTTCTACCGACTTTCATCAAATAAGAAACACTTAAGCACAACCAAAATCATTGGCATATGGATTGATAATGTATCATTAACCTTATCAAAATAATTCCAAACTTCAAACAATAACATGAAAATGCATGTAAACTATAAAATAACCAAGTTCAACTGATATTCCTAGAGTATCTACTAAAACATCAAAATCCTAGATCTAATCACTATTTTCTATCATCAAGTGGCTGATCTATCTTCAATTAGCCGACCTTTACAAAATAGAACCTAATAGTACATATAGGTGCCACATGGAAAAGTTTCTCTCAATTATTAATCTAGATCCACAATTTATGGAGTTGGAACTGAACACAAAACTGGATAGATGAACCCTTGTTTTGAGGTTGATTGTTTTGCTACATAAAAATCTGACATCCCAAGAAGGTAGAACTATTAGATCAAACTTAGAGTTGAGTTGCATGTCAAAATCCCACAAAAAAGAGGAGAAAAGAATACTTGTGTATGGTGAAGAGGGCTAGTTCATTTCTGCGTTGAATGCTCAAGGATGTATTCATCATAGGTGTTAAACACTTGTTGAAGAGTACCTGAATGAAGTCTATCCAGCCAATCATCTTCAAATTTGATCCTCCCTAATTTGCTTGAAACCAACTTATGTACCTCCCTCAACTTAATCAATTCTCTTCTAGCAGTCGTTGCTTCTTCCCTGATATCCATAAACTGATCTAATAATAGATCTTCCCCATCATCTCCTTTTTGCATTATGTATTCAAATATACCCCTCCATCTTTCCCTTAGCTTATCCAAAGACATGCCTTCTTTTACTAAGGAATCTAGATTAATTGAAATGGACACAATTGCCTCCAATTCAACCATCTATTGATTGAAATCTTTGCTCATTTCTCGAAATTCTTCTTGATGCCCATGAATAATTTTAGACTTATACCTTATTATGCTCACAGTTTTCTCCACAAAATCTGCATTATCATGCTCAAGAATTGAATATTCAAGCAAGGTTGACTCAGGTACCTTGCCAATATCTTCAAGCTTCTTAACACATTCTTTGTATTCCTCATCCCGCTTATCTAGATCCTTGGCATGCTAATCTAGATCCTCTATCAATTCAAGAGTAGCCTTATGAATTTTAAAACCTTCAACAAGAACATCATCAACTTCCTCGTTGAGCTTGTCAAACCATTTTTCCATCATTCCTACCTTGCTTTTCATTTGAACTAGATCATATGGTTCCTTCTTTGTTAAAAAAATTGGAGATTCAGAAAGAGCAACTTGTTGGGAAATGGGAGTTGAAACATCTTTCTAAAATCTAAGTAGTTGATCCAATTGAGCCTCAAGCTCATCCTTCCTTTGTTTATCCTTGATCATTCAGGATTTAGTTGAAGAGGCCACAATTTCAATCAAATTCATTTGCTAGTTTCTTTTAGGCCTTCCCAAATTTACCATCCCCAACTGATAATCAGTGATTTGCATATCATCATAGCTCTTGTCCACTATGGGTATGGCACATCCAACAATGATCTCTCTAGTACTAGTGAGCTTGGTAGAGTGAAGAACCTAGGCCTTCTTTTTTAGGTTTCTCCTTATCAATCTCCTTCATCATTTCATCCAAGTTTAAACGCTAGGGTTGCACTACCTACTTTCTTTCCAAGTCCAACTTCAATCATGTAGGATTAGGTGGAGTAGTAGCAATTTGAGCTGAAGAGGAGGCAACAGTAGTAGAAGACAAAGGCTGAAATATTGTATGTTCAGGTTGAGAATCAACCTCCTACACATTTTGTTGATCACTTTGTGTCTTCTCCTGTGCCAACTTCTTTGCCTCTTCCTTATCCTTATGTTCCTACAGTTTCTTGGCCTCCAACTCTTGCTTTAAATGTTCCCCTTCTAATTTCCTTTCCTTTAACAATTTATCCTGTTGCTTCTTCAACTCTTCAACATAGTACCATGCCTCCTTAGACTTCTTTTCATATTCAACAATCTCAACAACCTCTTTCTCCCTTTCCAAATGTTCTTATTCTTCCCTCTTCTTATGAGCCTCTTCTTGTGCCTTGAGCTTTGCCTCAAGAGCTTTTTCTCTTCTTTGTTAGGATTTCTCCTCTTCAAGGTCATGAATCTTTTGTTGCAAAATCAACTTATCTCTCTCTTCCTGTATCTTGAGCTCCAACTCCTTTTGTTGTTGTTGTTGAGCTAATTCATCAGCCTTAACTCTATCTTCCAACTCCTTCTACTTAATTTCCAATTCAGATTGTTCCTTTGCTTCCTCCTCTTGTTGCTTAGCTAATAGCTCAACTTGTGCCTTGGAATCAACTTCTCTTTTGGCATCTTCAAAGATTTTACACTGGTCTTGTTTTGTCAATATATGTTCGGTCCTTGCATCATCTGTCATATCAAGATATGTCACAACACTAGGCCCTTTATCAGACAGATTCTTCTCTAAATTTGTTTAGATATTATGTATCTTAACTTCAGCCTCCATTTCTTTTAATACCTCTACTTCCTCATGGAGGGATCCCTTTGGTGATTCTTGACCTAGTTGTTGTGTATCAAAGGGTTGAGTAGATACCTTCCCTGCAACAGATGCAGAATCCCTCACCTCCACAATTGTTTCACTTTCTTGTACCTCTAGAAGATCTTGAGGAACCGCGTCCTCTTGTGCATTAGAAGGCATAAATTCTAAGGGTTCCTTAGGTGCCATATTTATCTTTGTCCTCTTATATCCTTGGACGGTACCTACAACATTGTTCTTCTTAGATGATTGAGTATCAGATTGGTTAACTCTCAAACTCACCTAGTGAATACTCCTATCCAACACTAGTCTTGCAATCTGCTTTATGTCAATTGTCTCCTCAGCATTCCAATCCATTGGGTCTAGATATTTGGTTCCTATCTTGTCTACATCATACTGGGTATCAAAAAATACCCCATCATTAGACAATGTTTTTGGAATATCTTCATTTATCCCAAATCCAACCATGTGTGGGGTAGGTATCCCTTCATAATTTATTTTTCTAAGATCATATTCATCTTGCAATTCCATCCAAAAATCCTCCAATAAATTGAAATTCTTGTGAAAGAGACTGGGAAGCAAAGATTGCAACTTGTGTTTGGGATCATAGTTATTCATTGTAGTGTACAAGACCAATTTCAAATATACTAATTCATCACAAATAGCCTTAGCTTCCACAATGTTTGGACAACTAAACACTCCCAATTTTATTGGAAACTCATGGCAACCAGTTTTGTGTTTGGTTCCAAACTTGTAGTTAATAGCCAAAGCTTGATATATAAATTCCATCAAAATGATCCTATCACCACAACATCTAGGAAGTAAATGGGGGTGACCCTCAAAGCCTACTAACTTGAAATAAGTGAATGTGGGGTACTGGATAAACCAATGTCCCCACTCATTGACAAAAGCCATTGCCTCCCTACTAAGCCTATATCCTGCATCACCATTAAGCTTGTTAATGATGACATAAAGAAAGGAATCATTTACCCTTCTATAATGTGACTCTAATTCCTGTAAGGTGAGATGATTATAGTGCTCCCATACCTTCTTTTGTCCCTAAAATTCTCCTAATACACCAACTATTTGGAGTCTAGGAAAGATCCCCATCTGAGCAGCTGCATAAACCTAACTTGGATGAATTGGAACATCCATTCCTTAAATTGGGAGGCATCCCTCTTTCCAAATACCCTAGAGAGCATCATGATGATATCCCCAATTTCCTTGCCAAAATCCACTCTCTTATGCTAGTCTGGAAGGTTGGTAAGAGACTTATTCTCCACCCTCATCCAGCTCTTATTCATGTGATTTTTGTTGGAATCCTTTTTATCACTATAAAGCTTCAAAGCTTTTTCTTCATTTAACCTAACAAGATTTTGTGGAGGAGGTAGAACAAACATGAATCCAAGCATCTGCGGTGTTAGGTCAATGATGGCATTCCCTTTCATATCCACACATTGCCTAGTAGAAACATTATAGGCCCCAACGGTTACCAAAATTAGTTCTGGACATTGAACAGATAAAGGGAACATAGCAACATGTGCCAGACCAGATTGAGCAATCCTCCCAGCCCTTGATGTAACATCTTCATTAAAATTATCATCTACCAACTCCTCAAAGTTAGAAGGACCCAGGCTGGTGTCAATAATGTCTACTCACTCTGAATTGACCTTACTAGTAGTAAGAGTGGGATCCCCATGCTTATACCTCAAGGTATAAGGGAGCTGCTCTACTTTGATCTTTTTAGGCCTAGTTCCTTGCCATGAAGTTTCACCTAGTTGGTTCCTTTGGAAAGCCTCATTCAATGCCCCCAACATTCCTTGATTCCTATAGTAAACTCTTGTATTAGATGATCAAAAAAATAAAATTTATTCAGTCATATAATACCATCCCCTACCTTCCTAAGATATCATTTACTAAGTCAAATTCTACCTTCATCGGAGGTGGAACCATAGAAGGACTAGGGATAGACAGAAAATTTTAACATATGGTGGGGTTGGAACCAGAATGAGCAATGTGAACCAAGAGAGGATCGAAACTGGGACCAGAATGGGAACCAAACTAGAAACTAATGTTTGTTCCAAATTCAGCTTCCACCCTAGCTTTGATTCCACTCAAGGATAAGTATAAAGACTCAAAACCATCATGACTAGAGGTAGGACTAGTTTATAAATTAGTTCAGAATGGAAAACAACCTTGGGATGAGTCTGTTCCTGAGTCTGCACCCACTAATGCAATATGCAAAACAGAGGGCACTTTCCAAAGGCACTATCATATGGATTTTAACACCTAGGTCACATGGACTTTTGAAGAAAATATAAAATAGAAAGGCTTAACCCCCCAATTAGGTCAACCGTACTAAAGCCAACTTAAACATTTTGCAAAGTTGTTGAGAAAACACTAGCTTGCTCGATACGCCAACTCTGAAAATTAGGGCATCACAAAAACCTAACACGAAAAACATAGAGTCGACACAGGAACGAGATCAAAATGGGTTCCAAACAAATTCAAACATTTAGAGTATGAGAAACCCCTTATAAATCAAAGCCCTAATTAGAAACTAGGTCACAATAAAACCCACCCGTCTCGAAAATGACAACAAACAAAAAAAAATGAAGAAAAATGACAAAATAGAAAACAAAAAAAAGGAATAGAAAAGGAAGAAAAGACAAAAGAAACAAAACAAAGCAAGAAACAAACAACGAGCGAAGAATTATCAGAAGAAAACATTCTGCGAATGCGCCAGAACACGACGACATAACAACGAAACAACGCAAATAAGAAAATAGAAAAATGAAGAACCCTACCTCAAAATGCTCTCAAGGAAAGACAAAAGTCCAACTAAGATTTGCTCCGTGACACGCTTCCACAATCAAATCACTCCTCTTGAGTACTTCCTAGCTCTAATGTGCTTAAAACGTCTCAAATAACAAAGATAATGGGCCAATTAAACATAATTATAGATTGAAAATCAATTCATGTGTGCGAAGATGCTGCAATTAATGCCATTAATGTGGTTGGTCAGAGGTGGAGTGAATAATGTGAACATATAGTCAACTCTCTGAGAACATCGAAAGTAAAGCGGATGTGGACTTGGGAATGAACTGGAACAAGAAAACTTTGAAAATCCTTCTCACCCAAACTTCATTCTAACTCTGGTCCCGTAGAAAGGACAAGCAAGCACGGACATCGGAGGCATCGACAGAACCAAGACTGAACCAAAAACTTTTACAAAGTTACAGGTGTAGTCTCAATTCTGGCTCTGATCCCTACAAAAGAACAAGGAACAACAAGAACAACAAGCACAAAGGGAAGGGGGACCGAAATGGAAACCAAACCTGGCCCAAACACCAAAGTAACAAAAAGACAAAGGAAACGAGTAGAGTTGGAATCAAAATGAGAACATCATTTGGAATTTTAAAAGTTCCAAGTTTAATTCCAATCCTGGTTCCACTTCTGCTTGAGCAAAAAAAAACACAAGGAAAATGACAAACTCCAAGTTCAAACTGACCCAAGAGTGCCAAACGAGCTAACAGACAATGAAAGAAAACACGAAAGAGAAGGCAGACTTGGAGTTGGAACTAAATCTGAACTAGGAACTTTGGAAAAGTTCAAAGTCTACATTTGGTTCCGGCTCCGCTTCTAATAGAACAAAAGAAAGAAAGAATTAGGAGCAAAACAAACAACTCCTAAGACCCAACCAAACAACCAAAGACGAACAAAAACAAAAGGGGGACCCATTTTGTTCCAGAATGAAATGGGGTGGTTATGCAAGGCATAACATGAAGGATATCACCCTCTCAACCAAGTGCACTCAAAGAAAATGGAGGAAGATGTGAGCTCACAAGCTCTCTAAAGCTAGCACTACCACAACAACAAAGAGGAGGAGCCAACAAGGCAGCAACTTGTAGCTACAATGGTGGTGGTGAAGCATGAAGGAGCTGAAAGTGAGTGAGATTGATCAAGGAGTTTTCCAAAAGTGTGTCCAAGATTGAAGAAGTCTAAAGAAGTCGAATTGATGGAAGGAATATACAATTTGAATGAATGAAGGAGGTAAAAACCTATTTGAAGTTATTCCAAGGAGTAGTTAACATTACACTTCACATCCAATGGAGGAGATTAATGCCTCAATGGATTCCAAAGGCAAGAATCCTATCAGGATAGTAGCATTTCACACAAAAATCCTTGTGTTGGACTAGCATCCTCAATAGAAATTCCACGAGTGACACACAAATGAGCTACCACATGGATGGAAAATGGAAGTGGATGTGGAAAATACATCATTGGGATCCTATTTTCTATGGTAAGGGGTGTATAAATGGGGAATTTGTAAGGGGTGCAAATTCACACCATTACACTCCTTTTCTCCATTTGTGAGATATTGCATTTGCATTTTCACATGGGTACTAAACATGGCCTCATAGCCGAAACCCATCTTTGTGTCATTTGCATAATTGACTCCCTAAGTTTTGCTTAACTAGAAAGATTTCATCCCAAGAACATGTAAATAATAGTCTAGGAAACATAAAACAAAAAATAAATGGAGTTAAAGGCTACTAGAAAGCCTAGAAAATTACAGAATCAAGTTCAAGACTATTTGTAGAGGCTACAAAGTATATTTAATTAATTTTTGAGCTTAGGATTTCATCATATGATAGGTTTGAGGATATGGTGTCAAAATTTTTAGATTTCAAGTGAAGTATTTGAGGTCGTTGGGACTATAAATTTTCTAGGTCTATTAAAAAACTACTCCTAATCAAAACATAATATGGACACCTATCAAAAAAAAGAACATAACATGGAATAAAATGATATATTTTTAAAATTGAATCAAATACACTAAAAATCACATAAAAATGTAAATATAAAGAAATGCCTAATTTTTATAATGGGATGCCACAAAATTAGCATCTAAAAACCACTAGAAGGAGACAAAATAAATTTCACTTAATTATAAGTTAGGTAAATTATCATCTAGAGTTTATGCACCCACAACTAATTAGAAGTACAAGGGTCTAAATATTAATATGCTTAAAACTAAGGATAATTCTAGCCTAGTGTACCTAAGATTAAGGAGAAGCCTACGGGTTCACCTAGGAGTAAGGAATAGTCCACCATCTATTGTTTGTTTTTATTCCAACTAGTTACTAAAACTATCTCTAGTATTAGCCAACTCTTATGCTTGAATGCTTTAGGGGGTTGGAAAATGAATATAAGAAAGGCTTAACAATTCTCTCCTTTTCACTTTAGGCTATGAAAACCCTAGGATGGTAGTCCTATGCAATATCTAATATAGTTTCATACAATTCATGTAGGATATTACTTTGAATAGATATGTTCTCTTTATATGACCAAGATTTATAGATAAAACACACTCGATGGGATAAATTCTTGGAGTCCTATGCATTCAAGATCTGAGAACATGAGAATAACATTATGAAATAACTTATTACAATAAAGGAAATTTTATTTTTGAATTTGGTGACCATGGAAAGATAACCAAAACAAACATTCAGATTGGTGCCTTAGACCTAGGCAACAAAGTCAAAGAAAATGCAATTAAAACTTTCAATAATAGACTTTAACCTAATTCTATAAAGCTTAATATCAATGTCTTACACTAATATTACTCATAATTTATAATCAATTCTTGCTAATAATCCATGTATACCTTCAACATCCTCAATATTCCTTATACAAAAAAATTAGTCTATTACTTGAATATAAGCTATGAAAGAAACATTCAACTGCAAAAAACTTGTGAAGATGAACATAAATGATCCTTGATCAATTTCTATTCATAATTGATAAATAAGTATACAATTTAGGAGACAGTTTATTGGAAATTTTCATAGTATATTCATGTATATTAGAGCTAGTACTATTATACAAAATTAGCAACTACATTGATATTTCTTCCTATAAAATCCTAGATAGGTTTGATGTAGACCCAAAATATAGACACTATTCTTAAAAAATTCCAAGATCCCTTTCAAAATGGCCTTGAATTACCTTTTATAAAGACAAGGGAGAAACAATCTTTAGGCCACAGATAGATGTCACATTTCCATTTGACAATCTTGTCCTTTAGGATAAGATAAAAACTAGTTACAACTACTTCGTAGAAGAAAGAAATCCTTTACTAAATGACAAAACAATTGTACTTGGAATTGAAGAAGATGTCTACTGATCTTGAGATGACGAAATAAAATGGAAAAATCTACAATCATGTTGTGTTCATACACCATCTTTAAAAACTGTAATCCTTCAAAACCTTTAAATAGATGCTGAGTGGACCACTAATGACAAAATATTAGTACTACCTTTACAAAAAGGAAAAAAGGTATTAGAGGATATATTTATTTTATATATTTCTCCAATCATGAGTTGTATTCATCCTTAGAAGGCCATTGAAAACTCAATAATTTTTGGACATTATATCTTGCATTTGTTATTTCCCTAGCCTCCTTTCCAAAGGTTTCCATATTAGACTCCAGCTTAAATAAATACTCAATTGATGTGTTGAGGAGTGCTATGCTAGAAGAGTGTCATTGATGCTATTTTTGGAAATGTGAGCATGAGGGATAAGCACAAGGTATATTACTATGTGTTGTTGTGTTGTCATTGATGCCAACATTGTATCTTGATGTGGAGATCATGGTGTAGATCATTTCAAAGAATTTTTGGTTGGTTCTAATAGGTTTTGGAGTTTTTGGAAGATATTTTTGCAAGATGGTTTGATCCAATAAAGTTGGTTGTGATGGAAAATTGACTAAGTGTCAACTCTGTTAATTATGTGTAACAGAGCTCCCATTTTTGGGTCCACACTAGTCCGTGAATGAATATTTCAGTCTGCACATCTAACATTATTTTGTTTATTTTTAGAAGTATCTAATTCTAAAATTTCATCATGTTTTGTCTTTTAGTTTGAGAGATATAAGTAACGGAAGTTCAGACCAAAAAGTTACAGTTATTTCCTCTATAGTGCATTTGAGTGGGAGAGTTTGCACTTCTCCATGGATAAGTTTTTGACTTTTCACTTTTGAGGATATGTTGAGAGATTTCATTAGTGTGTGAATTCTAGTTGGTATTGAATTTTGAGGTCCACATGTCTAAATGTGGATACTTAGTTGAAGAATTTTGGTATTAGGTCTTCTACGATGTCAACCTAATAAGTTTGAAGGTGTGTGAAGGTTAAGTAAGTTTTGTTGTCTTATGTGGGATCTATTATAGGTCAACATCAACCTATTTCAAGTTATTTTGAGATTTGAATTTTGGAAATGAGGCATGTATGGAAATATTTGGAGCTGACAAGTTATATTTTAAATGCTACACTAAATTAGGCTGACCTAATTGATGTTATGCTTGAAGTGAATATATATGCTAGATCACTTTCAGTGGTTTAATGATAGTAATAAATGAGAGACATGTAAGTGATGTGAATATTATTAGAGCAGTATGAATTTAAGTTGTGAATGTTGAGTACAAGATTAATGTGATGCAAATGTAGAAGAAAGTAGAGTGTTAGATCAAAATCAAATGAAGTGTGTAATGTCAATTTATTGAGCTTCTTTGAAACTGCAATTCATGCATATGATAGATGTAATTGTAATAGTTCAAATTAACCTATTAGCCACAATCTCCCTTCTATCTTTTTCTCTATGGGAAGTGAGTCCACTTGGATAGTGAGTCCACATGCAGTTAGCACTTTTGTAAATATACTATAACTGGTTATAATATATTGTGAGCTAATCCTCACCGTGTTTTTTCCCATTTTGGGTTTTCCACATAAAAATCCCAGTGTTCATGTGTTATGTGATGATGCTTTCTTTATTTACTTTAGTTGATTGTGCAATGTGTTTTGGATGTTTAAATGTTTGAATGGTTTAAAATAATACTATTTCACCTCCCCTCATCTCAGTATTTCAGGTGTTCAACAGGCTAAATATGGCTTTCCATCTAAACGTAGATATATGATGACAAGGAGGGAATAATGCCAAAAAAAAAAAAATCCACTCATTCAAATATTTTATCATTCTTGAGTTATCCATGATCTTAGGCATTATCCCTCACTCCATACCTTCAAACATTGAGGTGGCTCTGAGAATTCATTTATTTAATACCTCTTGGAAGGCTTTTTATAATTGCATATGCTTGGAATATACTTTTTGTAATCCATCATATGAAATCCAAGCACCTTCAATTCTATGGAGTGTATAAGAAAGTCTATGGCCTAGAAGATCATCAATTATATTTGTAGCTATCTTCTTGGTTTCCTCTGGATTAGCCAATATTTTATTCTCATAGATTTGCTTTAGTTGTTCTTCAAGTCTCTTATTCTAAGAGAGAGTCTCTATCTTGCACTAAAAGCTCTATAGATGTGGTATCATAAGGGGAAGGAGTATCAACTTGTGGTTGTGGTAACTGAGCTACCACTTTATTGATGCAGTTCAACAATTAAGAAATCAAAGAGGTTTGTCAATTTTTGCAGCCTTCCTTCACAAAATCAACACTTTAATCAATTTTAAAATAAAATCTCCAGCACTGAATATTTTATTGCATTCAAATAAATATTGGAAGTTTACAAAATTAGAAAAACTCAACATTTAAATACATATTGAATTCTCCATCTACAACTACAACCATCTAAATGCATGATTCATAGCAAGAATCTAAAAATCCTACAGGAAAGTTCTAGAAAAGAACCAAAAATAATTCACAACTCCACAAAAATACATGTTTTTGGTAGCAAAATAATCTTTTCTAACTTCTAGACATGGATATTGGGGCTCCCAAATCATCTCCTTCACTCCTTTGCTTGCCTTTCCTTCTCTTTTTCTTGCCATTTGCTGCAACCATTTCCCCCAAGCTAGGCGTTGGAATTATTGAAACCAAAATATGCTAGTCAACATTCAACCTCATCCACTATAGGTGTGGAAATTCATGCAATAGGCCTCTTCAATGTTTTTGCCAAGAAAATTCAAATTTTGACCAAAAATTGCCATCCAATTCCTCTTCCGACAACTCCATTCCCCAGGCACCTAGTATCATGGAAATCCTTTTATTCCAAATAATTTAATTCTTCCTGGGAGTTACAAAAAACAATAAAAATACATATCCCAACTTGGGCGTGGGATTTCGGTTTGTTTGTTTAATGTGAAATTACATCAAATGCTATGCTAATTCACTTGAATTTTTGGCCAATAAAATATATGAAAGAAGGCACCTTAAAAGGTTGTTGAAGGAAGGTGAAAGGATATTAAAATCATGCCTACAACATAAAAACAAGCCAAATTTTGAAAAAGGAAAAATAAATAAATAAAATATCTTTTTGGTTGTGCAGGATTACACTTCTCCCCAATTGCTCCTGCATCAAACACCCAAGGTAAGAAATAATGCTTCATGAGAGGGAGCTCATAAAAATTCATTTTATTTTGGGTTTCCAAACCCATATTTCCCCTTCCATATTCCTCCCTTTCTATCTTTTTGAATACTCCTTGTTTTCTTTGCTCAGTGTCTTCTTGATTGTCCTTGAATTCATCAATTTATCAATCTCTTTATTCTTCCTTTCGAGTAATTTATTGCACCCTTCATATTTTTGCAAAGAAATATAAAACACTCCCACTCTTTCCACTTTTTCCTTTTAGAAACCTTTCCTTTTGTTGATGAGCTAAAATCAAGTCTTCCCCCTTCAATTATTGTCTTCTCCTTTTGAAATCAACATGCTCTTTGTGTCTCTTGGTGCTTTCTTGTGACTTCTCTACCATAAAATTCAATTTCTTAAAGTTCTCTGGTAACTTCTCTTCCTTTAACCTTTATAAATTATCTCTAACTATTTCAAATGATCTAAAATTTTATCTAAAACAATCTCAAACTTACCAAGGAGTGGTTTTTGTCTTTCATCCTCCACCATACCTTCGATCTCCATGGGTATTTCCTATTCTTCTTCTACTATCTAAAATTATTTTGGATGAGAAACTAAGGAATAGCACCTCTCTTCCACTTGTTTCTCCTTTAGAATTTGTTTCCTCAAATTACACGTACTCTTGCATCATTGCCCACTTATGTTTTTCTCCCACCGGTGTCATAACATATTTTCTTGCATCTTTGGTTATTGTGTAAGTGTTTGCTTCACCATAATATATGGCCTTCAGATCATACTTCCATGGCCTACCCAAAAGGATATGGCATGTATCCATTGGAATCACATCACATACAATATCATCCCTATAATTACCAATTTGAAAATTTTCCAAACTATGTTCACTTACCAAAATTTGATTCCCTTGTTGCAACCAAGTGGCCCAATATGGATTCAAGTGTTTTTTTTCTTTCCAACTTCATCTTCTCCACCATTTCTTGGGACACCAAATTATATGTGCTTCCACTATCCAAAATTACAAGGAAACATTTTCCTTGTGATTTACAAATTATTTTGAACACGCTTCATCTTTGTAATGATTCTTCCTGCTTTTTCTTAGGATTTAAAAGTACTCTTCTCAACATAAGAGTGTCCCCATCTTCAGGATCTACTAGTTCTGTTTCATTTTCAACTTCTATAGTGCATGCTCTTCCAATGTTTGTCTTTCCAATCTCTTGTATTTTTGGGTACTCAAAGGCCTAATGACCCACTTCCCCACAATTGAAACACAATCCTAAAAATCCCCTTCCTCTTCCATATTATTCTCTCCCTCTTGAAGTTTCACCTCTTCCTCTTGAAAAATCTCCTCTTCCTCTTGCATTTTTTACATAATTTGTTTGTGTCTAGGTTGCTTCTTGTTCTTTTATTAGCTTCCCTCTTCCACTATTTTTTTGTTCTCTACCTCTTAAAGCTTCTCCTCTACCTCTAGAGTTACTTTGTTTCCTTCTTGCCAACTTTTCCTCTACCTTAAGAGCATATTGGTAGGATTTTATGGTCCTTATCATGACCATGCTAATCTCATCCTAGACATTGATCCTCAAACCATTTACATATCTTGCTACTTGCTCCTCATCATCTTTAGCATGTCCAACATGTATTCTCAATCTGTAGAACTCCTTTGTGTATTCTATGAAAATAAAATCCTTTTGTTTAAGGTTTTATAACCTTTTAATTAAGATAACGTGATAATCCACATGCAAGAATTTTTTTTTCATTTTTGCAACCATCTTCTCCCATGATTTTATCTTCTGTTTGTTGGATGTTGTGGTGTGTTTCTGATATGTGGTTGTCATTGATGTCAACAATACTAACATTGTTGCATTAGAAGTTGTATATGTCGAGGATATTGAGAAAATTGTAATAAGAAGTGCTATAGGTTGTCAGTAGTGAAGTGAAGTTCAGTTTGTCGATGTGATCAGTATGTTGTTGATCTGAGGTTTTGGTTTAAAGGGTTTCTTGTTAAATATATCTAGTTTATTCATGTCAATTTTCAAAGATCCGCATGAAGATTTGATCAAGTTATGAAGATTTGTATTCTGACAATTTCTCTATTACTTCAGTTTGTGTTCCTCAATGAAGCTCATGTGATTTCTATAAGTTCAGTTGCTACAGATGCTTCTCTGGTGTTTCATGGTGTTTTTGGATGTTTCTAGTTCATGCTCTATCTATGTTGCACGTCTGCATTGATCATTGTGCTCGTGATCTGATATTTTATCTTGTGTGTTCATGTTTTTCATGTTCATGGCCAACAAGGTCTTGAAGTGTGTTGTGGATCTTTGAGGTGTAATTAATTGAAGTGGTTCATGTTTGAGGATGCTGTTTTCGATCTTCACTATGTTGTGGCCAACCTGTTAGTGTAATTAATATTTAATTACACTTGCATAACTTTACTTAGGTAATATTTTAAATCTTACGTTAATTTTTCTCATCCTTATCTTGTTGATCTATCTTGTTGCTCAAGATAAGATTAGGGTTATGCATACTTTTCTCTTATAAAGGAAATCGTCTCATGTAATTATGAATTCCTAAATAATAATATTTGCACATCTTTTGCAAAGCTCTTTCTTTTTCTGATTTTCTCTTCTATGGAAGGCTTTTCTGGTTTGCATTTTAGATCTTGGTTTCTAACATGGTATCAGAGCATTGATTTACAACCCCTTCTCAGATTTTTGAGAAAATCATTGCAGAGTTCATTCGGGATTCCTTAAGGGTTTCATACCTTGAGATTGTCTCTCTATTTGGGTGCTCTTGCATGGTCACTTTTGGCACACGTTGGAGGAAATTTGAACTCATTTTTTTAGTCTAGGATTATCGAAAAAGTCAAGATCGACTTTTGTTTCGCATAAATCTGACATTTTATGCAAGAGTTATGAGGGTTTGAAGATTTACTATATCTGGGAGTTGTGAAGCTTCTGGTGCATTTTTAGGTAGATCGGACCCAACCATCAGATCCAGAGCATCCGAGAGACAAAAATTGACATATAACTTGCCTATATTCGGCATTAGATGTTCGTGAGGAAATTTTTTTTACCCAATAGGTCGTACGACCCGCCAAGTACAAGGCACGATTTATCATGCAAAAAAAAATTCAAAAAAAAATTGCATGCATATTTTACTCTAGGCTATTCAAATATTTTATTAGGCATATTGAATTATTAAATGGTGGTTGATTTTTTTAATTAATACAGGATGTATTGTTTTTTTGGCATTATTATTGTGGTGGCAGGCCATACGCAGACCCGTCATATCCCTGTTGGCCACATTATTTTTCCCTATAGCACATTCAATGTTTGGAAGGGGGTGTACTTGTTTGTCAGCCCAGCTACCTTTACAGGTCCTGCTGACCGTTGTACCTTTCACCCTCACCGACTGAGGTTCTCACTGCCAGCCACCGCTCCCCACCGTCGGCCCATTCACCAACTGTCTTCACCCACCACAACCCCTTTTCTTTGTCCCTTGCTCACATCCTTGCTTCGGAGGGGCTTTAGCACTCTGCGGTGGCACCACCGGCAGTGCCACCACCGCCCAGCCCGCTTGGCACCTACCTGATGGCAGGTTCCTTTTCTGAAAATGTTCGACCCCTAGTCATATGGCGGACCGGGGGCTAGTGCATGAGAGCCAATTTTTTGCCCCCATTTAGCCTATGAAGACCCTGATTTGCCTCAATACAGGATTTTTTAACATTTAGTCATAAATTTTGATCCTGGAGACAAATTTTTTGAAATGAGATATCACTAGAAAACTGGCGAGCCCAATTTTCTGATGGTGTAATTTGTTTTTAGAGATTTTTTTCCTGTTGAAGTCAGATGTTCAGATTTCACTTCAGAGGGCATATCTTTTGACTCGGTGATCCTTTTTTTGTCATTCTTGCGGTGTTGGAAAGCTGGTTCAGTCCTCTACATAGATATGAGGTCTATTTTTATTTTCTATTTATGCATGTTTGCACTCTCTCCTTTTACAGTCATTGGGTTATTGTAATAAATGAACTAAGATAAAGTTCCATCAAGGGGGTTTCTTGCATAATAATCTGATTAGAGTGTGCATGCACTTTGATCTCCATCTTTTTTTGATGGTAACTCGCATGGGTTATATCTAGTTTTTTAGTTTCTTTTGGTGACATTTTTTCTCTAGCTTGACACATATTAGATTCATCAATTCACACTTCAGATTGAGAGCTTATGGTTATTGATCTGCATTGGTTTAGATCCTTCTCAGTTTGAGGGCCATGTTTTTATGGTTAATGTTCTAGAGTATTTATGGTACTTATTTCCATGGAAGATTTTTAGTCTCAGTTTGGCATCGGCATTGAGATACATGGTTTCCAGATTATGTCATCGTATCATCTACTGTTGCTTCATATATTCCATGGTTGTTCCAGTTTGTGATTTTTCCAGTGTTTTGTGGCATCAGGTCTACTGTCACATTATTATGATTCCACTTTGGTTTCTTGTAGATAGAAGTATCTTTCCTTACTTGTCGGATTGCAGTTCTAGTGTTTCTTTGTAGCAATCATCTCATTGTAGGGGGGTTTGTCCCACTAGGTTTTCCTTCTCTACCTCATTATTGCATTTGTACATGTGTACCTGATCAGGCCTTGTTTTCAGGACCCATTCATGCTTTCTTGCATTCATCTTATTTTTAGGTGCATGCATTTTTTAGTCTCCCTAAGTTGCACTTATGGGCGGGGGTGTTAGTATAATTAATATTTAATTACACTTGCATAACTTTACTTAGGTAATATTTTAATTCCTAGGTTAATTATTCTCATCCTTATCTTGTTGAGCTATCTTGTTTCTCAAGATAAGATTAGGGTTATGCATACTTTTCTTTTATAAAGAAAATCATCTCATGTAACTATGAATTCCTAAATAATAATATTTTTCACATCTTTTGCAAAGCTCTTGCTTTTTCTAATTTTCTCTTCTGTGGAAGGATTTTCTAGTTTGCATTTTAGATCTTGGTTTCTAACATGACCTTGGTTGATTCACATGAATAATATTTATTGATTTGGGCCAACTATTTATATTCATTTTATTATTTCATTGAGGCCCACTTATAGCAATGTAATTTCTTGTTGTGGATATATAAGAGCAATTGTTTCAATCATTTGGATGTATGAGAGTGCATGAGTGTGTGAAGTGTATGATTCCTATGTGTGAATAATGTTTAGATCATTTGAAGGCAGAGCAAAGAGTAAAGTAGAGTGAAAAAGAGTGAAGAAGTCTTTATGAGCTTAACTTGTACTGTAATCAAGCATTAGCAGATGCTATTTTCTCAATTCAAGTTTTGATGGATTTAATTAGAACCTTTCTGTAAGACAATGTGTCTTCCTTTGGGAAGTAAGCCTATTTGTATTTGAGCAGTGAGCTCTAGTCATTATGCCTGAATGCATGTCCATTCCCCATTCATATTTTCTTATACTTTTAATAGGGTATAATCTTGTGGATTGATCCCCACCATGGTTTTTCCCCTAATAGGGTTTCCACGTAAAAATCTTGGTGCTATGTGTGATTCTGATGTGTTGTTCATTTATGCTTTCATGATTAATGATCAGATCTAAGAATAAGGTTAATAAGTTGAATAAGTTTTGAAATTTGGTGACAACTGATTCACCCCCCCCTCTTAGTTGTCTTCCCTTGAGTTTCCAACAATTGGTATTAAAGCTAAGTTCATTGGAAGAAGTTTAACTACTTGAGGTGATCTGGGATGGCGACGTACAAGAAGGATAGTCCTAGATTTTATGGAACAAATTATTCTTTGTGGAAGAATCGAATGGAGTGCCATCTGAGATGCATTGGTGAACCCTACTGGAGCATTACAAAAAATATATATGTTATTCCATAGAACGGTCCGACTACTTCTATTGAGTATAATATTAGGGCTAAGGAAGCTTTGTTGAGTGCTTTAACTCATACTGAGATGACAAATGTGATGGATCTAAAGATTTCTTATGAGATTTGGAAAAAGTTGGAGACCTTGTATGAAGGAGATGCTGATGTGAAGATTGCTAAGCTACAAAGTCTAAAAGGGAAGTATGAAAAGTTGAAAATGGGTGATGATGAAAATGTTACTACTTTCATGCAAAGAGTGAATGAATTTGTATGTGGTGTCAGATGTGCTAGTGGACAGAGAGATGAATCTGAGATTGTTGCTAAAGTTCTTAGATCCTTTCCTACTTCTTACAAAGTTAAGGCTAGTTCTATTGAAGAGCTCTGAATTGTGACAAATGTTACCATAGATATGTTGATTGGTAAGCTGACTGCTTTTGAGTTGAGTGAATTTGGTGATGTCCTTCCTAAGGTTGAATCTTCATTCAAGGCTACTACTTCATGAAGAGATAAACAAAGATATGATCTGGGTGAAAGTTCATCAAGAAAGACATTCAAGTATGAGGATGAAGTGAAATAGTTGGATGAAGAAGAAAGAGAGCTAGAAAAACTTGAAGCATTGATTGTGAAATGAGAAGCCAGAGGACAAGGTAAGTATAAAGGAAAGTTGCATATTAAATGTTTCTCTTGCAATAAGATAGGTCATTTTGCATCAAGGTGTCCTGAGAGAGTTTACAAGCCAAGATTTAACAAGCCTAAATTTCAAAAGAAGTGTTATTATGTTGTTGATGAAGGTATGATAGATGACGAATCTGATGAAGGAAATGCAAGTGAAGATGAATTTTTATTTATTGCTATCAAGGAAAATGATCCTATGTCTACTAAATCTGCTAGTTGTACAAATGTGGAGAAAGCCCTAGTTGCTTGAGTTGAAGAGAAAGATGAATGAGTAATTGACAGTGGTTGTTCTCATCATATGACAAGAGATAAAGATAAGTTTGTGAAATTGGAAAAATATGATGGTGGTGTTGTGAGATTTGGTGATAATACAGCTAGTGTGATCGGTGGAAGAGGTTGCATTTCTCTTGATGGTAAGAATAATACTGATGATGTCTTGTATGTTGAAGTTTTGAAGCATAATCTTTTGAGTGTTGGAAAAATGGTTGATAAGGGATACAATATTCAGTTCATGGATGGTAAGTGAAAGATATTTGGAAATTATGGAAATGTGATTGCATCAGGTAAAAAAATAAAAGGTAATATTTTCTACCTCAGTGCTGCTAGTAAAAGTTTTTTGATTGCTTAAGTTGATGAAAGCTAGTTGTGGCATAGGATAATGTGTCATGTTATCTTTGATAATATTGTGAAGATAAGCTCCACTAAGGTTGTGAGAGATCTTCCTAAGTTGATGAAACCTACTAATGCCATATTCAAAGAATGTCAGTTAGGAAAGCAAACAAGAATTTCATTTCAGAGTAAACAACAAAATTTAAATGGATTGTTGGATCTTGTGCATATTGATTTGTGTGGTGCTGCTAGAACTATAAGTTTACAAGGATACAGATACTTCATGTTGATTATTGATGACTACTCAAGAATGATGTGGGCTACTTTCTTAAGGGAGAAATCAGAAGCTCTGGAAAATTTCAATATTTTAAGGCTATGGTTGAGATAGAGACAGGTCTGAAGATTAAGTGTCTAAGATTGGATAGAGGTGGTGAATTCACTTCTAGTGAGTTTAATTCTTTTTGTGAAGACCATGGAATAAAGAGACAATTGTCTGCACTACAGACCCCTCAACAAAATGGAGTTGTGGAAAGAAAGAAAAAAACAATTCTAGATGTTACTAGAACCATGATGTTGGAAGGAAATGTACCTCATATATGCTGGAGAGAAGCTATGAGTACTACTGTGTACAAAATTAACCCGGTACAAATAAAAGGTGATATTGGCAAGACATCTTTTGAGTTATGGACTGGTCAAAAGCCTACTGTTAGATATTTCAAGATCTTTGGAAGCAAGTGTTATATCAAAAGAGATGAAGATATAGGAAATTTTGATGATAGGAGTGATGAAGGAATCTTTCTAGGTTATGCTACTAAGAGCATGGCCTACCAGTGCTATATCAGGTGTTTTGACTAAGACTAGGTGTGTGATAAGTCATTGATACAAACTTCATTGACTCACTTACCTATGATCTGAACTTTAGATTTTGACACTTAGTTTCTCACTTTACAACTTGTGATACTTGCTTTCTATTTGTTTTTCCAAGGGTCGAAGGTGATGTTCAGTTTATTAGGGATGAAATTTTATAGCGGGTGAAAGTGAAATGGGATGGGTGGTTTTAAAATTTTTGGAATATTTCAATGTTTTTGGTGTTTTGAAAATGTTTTGAGGTTGTTTTTGGTATTTTTTGAAAGTTTATGTGAATGTTTAGGTTTTTGGATTATTTGAGGTTGTTTAGGGTTTTATAAGGTTTTCCAATGTTTTTGTGTTTTATGGGTTTTACATTGTGTTTGGATTTTTCTAAGTTTTTCCAATGTTTTTGGATTTTTCTAAGTTTTCAAATGTTTAGGGGTTTTCTAAGTTTTCAATTTTTTTGTGTTTTCTGAGTTTTGACCAAGAACCTAACCTAAAAGACTATCATAGGGGCCTCGGGGCCATATCCAAGATGAGCCTTGCCCATGTTATACACGTATAGACCACGTAGTTCGATTGACTTGGCTTATTAATCATGATAAATGAACACTTGATGGATTGTCAGATTATTATGATGGACTCCTAACCTAAAGTGTCTTAGGGGAACATCAATCATGGCCTTGCCTATGTTCAAGCTTAGAGACATTGTAGTTAGACATGGTACTATTCTTTTATTATAATTTTTTATGTCTTGACATGTTTAGGGATTTTGATGTGTTTTGGATGTTTTGGATTTTGAATTTACAGTTTTTTTATTTTTTTTAGATTTTAGCTATACAGGATTTTGATGTTTTTAGATTTTTTGGATATTGCAAGTGATTTTTTGTTTTTTGATGATTTTGCAAGGGTTTTTGGATTTTTGATGATTTTACAAGTGTTTTTGGATTTTTGATGATTTTTCAAGTGTTGTTGGACTTTTGATGAGATTTGGATGTTTTTGATTTTCTCGTGATTTTGACAATTTGGATATGGACATGCATGATGATTTCAATGATCTATTTTAGGATTTTGTTGAAAGCCAAGCTAAGATTGATTGATCTGATTGATAGATTACTGATAGTGATAACATTATTGAGGATGCTCAATAATGCAAGGATAGTGTTGAACAACACATGGATTTGGAAATGATATATCCCAAGATGATGAGATTGATTGGATAAGATAGATCAAGATTTTGAAGCTAGGCTTGGAATGAAATCTATTGGAATGATTTGATGTGATGTTGAAGTGCAAGGTAGATGCAACTGATATTGATTGTTTGGATTGATGTTTGATAAAATATAATACTTGATAAGGAACATCTTCTCATCAAAATGTACCATGCGCTAGTGATCTAGAATTTTTTCTTACAAATGAATTGACCAATTTGATTTTTTTATTTGCAAATGTTTAGACCACCATATAAGTTATAGGATATAGCTCAATATATATTCCCTAAGCAATATGTAATTATCTATCCCTAGTGTCTAGCAATGTATGGAATGATATGGATGGATGCATGGATAAATGAAGGGATTGATGTATAGGTATGTGAAGGATACCAAGGATTATCTTGTGATAGGATAACATGTTTGGATAGAGTATGCCTCTTTGAAAAATGCATCATTGCTCAGATAATGCTAGTTAGGATAGGATCAATGATAGTGACCCATGCTAATATGTTTACCATAAGCAAGTGTGAAGTACATACCAAACTTGTTCCAAGATCAAGATAAGTTAGATGCAATGAAAATGGATTGGATAATGGATCACAGAGTTTATTATGGATAAGATGGATGGAATTCAAGATTTATTATGGATGGGATGAGATGCTTCCACTTGAAATGGTGCACATAGATGCTCTATTCTACTCATGATGCCTATTTACTAGTTTTTCATCATGGTACTTGTCCAAAGCACCACCAAAGTGGTTTTCACTAGAGGACAATTTTTCTCTTGACTATTTCTTGATTTTTTTATTTTATTTATTTTTTGAAAGTTTATGCTCATGTTGAACCACCTAGTGGTGCTAATGTAGACACTGTTAGTTCTGATAAAGATGTTGTCATGATGTTCTAATGATATCCTACTTGGAGGAGTTTCTTTGTTAGGATATGGGAACTTGAATGTAACCCTTGGATTCTCTTATCTAATTTTTTGATATCGGAGTTAACCTTACCTAGATGTGCATATCACAATAGAGTTCCCTTAGAGTCCTTATGATAAAGATTTGCTACCAATACACAGTCAATATGAGAGTTGGATACCTTGGATTTCAAAGTGTATGGTGGAATGTGTTGAGGGATATGAGATGCAGATGGATTGGTCGATATTTTGGAATCTTTGATTCTCCAAACTTGGGATGATGAGTAATGATGGGTTGATATGGTTATTCAATTGGGACCAACTTCTTCATATACTTTGTAGCTCACTCTTGAAGCTTCATTTTGTATCCATGGACAGTTTTGATGGATGAACTTCCCCTTTTGATTTTTCCCCATAGTTTCTTTGAATAAAGGAGTTTGATAGGGAGGATTTTCTTTATTTTTCTTTGGTATCCACTTCAATTTTTCTTGTCCATTTTTCTTTTCCAATTCCTTTGCTTCAATAATTTTCTCTTTTCTTTGATATAGACCTCTTTCTTCTGGTTGGTCCCAATCAGGGGGTGGAAATATGTGTGGATGATTCATGATATGAATGGTTGTAGTGTTGGTAGTTATTTCATCATAAGGACTCTTTGTGCTCCCCATGTTGGTGTTTGCACTAGATAAAGTTTACCCCAATATAGACTATTACTAACATGTTTTGATTCTGCTCCTGAAAAACCATTTCCTTTTTGTTCAAGATGGTTTAACTTTGTTTATTTTTGGTAATGATCGATATCCTCATACTCACTTTCTTCAATATGTATAGAGGTTGTGTTTTATTTTGATGCTTCTTCAAAAGGTGTTGATGCTTTATAATCCATATAGGAGTCTTCCTTATGATCCATTTATGCTTTCTCTTCAAAGAATGTTTCTGATTCACCATCCATGTAGAGGTCTTCTTCATAATCAATTTTCTATATGTATATGGATTCTTCTATACCTTGAACATGTGTAAAGATATTAAGAGTAGGAGACTCATGTTCCTTGGTAATGATATCAAGAGTATGAGAATCTTGTTTTCGATGAAGATCATCTACATGTCCATTAGGAGTAAGCATCTCATGGGTAGATGGAGGAGTATGTGATATATGGATATGATCATTATTTGTAACATCTTGTATGGATTCGAGAATACCCGTTAGATCATGGTAGTATCTTGGAGATATGGATTCTTGATCTTGACTCTGTGTGTGGTGCAGGGAACCATGTGAATTTTATGCCTCCATGAGGCCATTTGGTAAAATTTGAGTATTCATCATGTTATAATTGTAAAAAAGGTCATGTTTGGACCATTTTAAATGCATTTGAGTCATTACTAGGTTTCTAGGAGGTTATGAAGTCAAATTGCAAAAAATGCAAGAAGTTGAAGAGTCACTTTGGTAAAGGGAAGGTTTCATTGATGGAAACTCAAGGGTCAATTAAGCTAAATATTGTAACATATTTATAAGAGCCTTGTGAAGGTGAGGGAGTGGGTAGAACATTGTATTTTGAAGGGGTTTTTGAATAAAAGCACCATGTTCTGCAAATATAGTGTTTTCTTGTTGTATTTGCAAGCTTTGTACGGTCTATACAACATCACCAAACCATAATCTTCATTGGATTTGATAGAATAGTGAGTTATCTATTAAATAAACTTGATTTGAAGAGGTTTCATTAAGATTTAAAGATGTTTGAGCCATTTTCCAATAAACTATCAAGAAACCCTCATTTTAAGGGTTTGAGAGTCTAAAATGGAATAAGTAGCCATTCCACCAATGGAGATCTTGTAAATTGGTGGAATGGATTAGTTTAGAGAGTTTTTCAAGTTAGTTGTGTTTGTAGATACATGGGAAGAAAAATTACATAAGTTTTGTTGCTACCCAAATTGATTTTCATGAGTTTTTGGTTCAAAATGGATGGGTAAAATTTGTAGTTTGATGAAATTGCATTGATTAAGGTTGGGAGATGTTTTATTAAGCATACACAGACATAGTTTGATGTGTTTGAGGCAGTGGTAAGGTGAGATTGGGCTAGGGATATTTATTTTCAATAAACCCTCATGATTCAAGCATGAAATAAGCTCAAAGCAAGGGTTTTGGGGTTTGGTGCATGAATGAATGTTTCTTTGGTCAAAATATGTTGTTCCAATCCATTTAATACCTATTGAGAGTGATGGAAATAATTTTGGAAGTTTTGATGAAGAACTTCACCTAGTTACTTTGTTAAAGTGGCTTAATTTGGCTTAAAGGACAACACGAGTCATTTTTAAGGGAATTCTTTCCAAAAACAAAAATTCTATTTCTTGATATGTTTTAGAGGACCAAAATGGGTATTTGAAATTGCTTTGGGTTTCTTGATTTCTCATCAGGTTTAAAAGTTATGCTCGATTTTTTTCCTTTGGGACTACTACAAGCAATTAAGCCTTTTATGAGTGAGCGATGGATGAATGAACGAACCAGGGTTCTAAGGTTGTTTAGTTGGTTTATTCTAGTCAATATCATGATTTTCAAGGTATGGTAAAGGTTTAGTGAGATTTGGGTGTCTTGAAACCTCCTTTTGGTGTATTTATATCCTTGGAAACCATGTTTCATTGAAGTAAATTTCTGAGTGTTTTGGTGATTAGTCAAAATCAATGCTTTGTGTCTTTGAGAACCTTTGAAGCCCACCATTCTTTGAATTATATTGGTATCATATCTAGTTGATCTGGTGGATTGTTAAGTGTGTTGGTTGCAAGTGCTTTTGGTCCATCTTAAAGCTACAAGAGAGAAAAGAGTTGTGAGAAGTTGTGTTGGCTACAAACATGGAAGAGGTTTGTGATCACTATCCTCCAACAGAGATGAAGCTGGGGAGAAAGTGCAGAGAGATCCCCCACTGAGAGAGAGTGGTAGAGGGAGCATCTTCCAGGATCTCTTGTCTGTTAGATGGATGGTATGTTGTGAGAGATTTTGTGATCAAGCATTGGGAGAGATGGGTATATGTCTGAGGAAAAGCACTTGAAGGATGCAACCATTTCAAACCATGGAGATGTTCAAACAGTAGGTATGAAACATAATTTGATTTTGGAGGGAAATGATATTGAGTCGGTGTTCAATTTTGCTTGTTTGAAGGTCAAGGATGATTTGATTTTGGAAATACAAGAATGGATTAAGAAACATATTGCTAGGATGGTAGGATAAGGTTGAATGAGATGTAAAAAATTAGGTTCAACATTTTTTTTAGAGGAAAATTAGGTCATCAAATGAAAGACAACATTCAATAATGAATAATGGGTTAAAGACAAAGGGAAAATGCAAGTTTTTAGTTGTTCATGAGTGCAAAGACTACTTGGAGGTTGAAGAATGACATTGAAAAGTTTGAATCAATTGTGCAGCACTACTCTCAAGAGACTTGAGGAAATTTTTTGCCCAAGAGTATGTTGCAGGGCACCATGGGAATTTCATGCCTCCATGAGGCTATTTTGTAAAATTTGAGTCTTCATCATGTTATTATTATAAAAAGGGTCATTTTTGGACCATTTTAAATGAGTTTGAGTCATTACTAGGTTTCTAGGAGGTCTATGAAGTCAAATTGCAAAAGTTGTCATTTGTTGCAAAAACGCAAAATTGCAAAAAATGCAAGAAGTTGAAGAGTCACTTTGGTAAAGGGAAGGTTTGATCATTGGAAACTCAAGGGGAAGTTATAATAGTTTTTGTAACATATTTATAAGATCCTTGTGAAGGAGAGGGAGTGGGTAGAACATTGTATTTTGAAGGGGTTTTTGAATAAAAAACCCTGTTCTGCAGATACATCATTTTCTTGTTTTTGCAAGCTTTGTATGGTCCTTATAGCATCACCAGACCATAATCTTCATTAGCTTTGATAGAATAGTGAGTTGTTAAATAAACTTTATTTGAAGAGGTTTCATTAAGATTTAAGTCTTTTTGAGCCATTTTGCAATAAAATGTCCAAAAACCCTTATTTTAAGGGTTTGAGTGTTTAAAATGGAATAAGTAGCCATTCCACCAATGGATATCATGTAAATCAATGGAATGGGTTCATTTAGAGAGTTTTTCAATTTAGTTGTGTCTACAGATACAGGGGAAGAAAAATTACATAAGTTTTATTATTGCACTAATTGATTTTCATGAGTTTTTGGTTCAAAATGGATGGCTAGAAGTTGTAGTTTGATGAAATTGAATTGATTAAGGTTGTGAGATGTTTTATCAAGCATATGCAGACATAGTTTGATGTGTTTGAGGCAGTGGTAAGGTGAGATTGGTCCAGGGATATTTATTTTCAATAAACCCTCATGATTCAAGCATGAAATAAGCCTAAAGCAAGGGTTTTTGGGTTTGGTGCATGAATGAATGTTTCCTTGGACAATTTTTTTAATTTCAATCCATTTAAGACCTATTGAGAGTGATGGAATTGAGTTTGGAAGTTTTGATGAAGAACTTCACCTAGTTACTTTTTTAAAGTGGACTGATTTGGCTTAAGGGGCAGTGGGACAATCATTTTTATTGGAATTCTTTCCAAAACAACCTTATTATGTTTCTTGATATGTTTTAGAGGGAAAAAATGGGTATTTGAAACTACTTTGGTTTTCTTGAGTCCTCATCTGGTTTAAAAGTTATGCCCAATTTTTTCCTTTGGGACTACTACAAGAAATTAAGCCTTTTGAGAGTGAGCGATGGATGAATGAAGGAACCAGGGTTCTAAGGGTGTTTAGTTGATTTATTCCTATCAATATCATGATGTTCAAGGTATGGTAAAGGTTTAGTGAGAGTTGGGTGTCTTCAAACCTACTTTTGGTGTATTTGTAGCCTTAGAAACTATGTTTCATTGAAGTAAGTTTGTGAGTGTTTTGGTGATTACTCAAAATCAATGCTTTGTGTCTTTGAGAACCTTTGAATCCCACCATGCTCTACATCAGTTTGGTATTAGAGTTGGTTGATCTGGTGGATTGTTAAGTGTGTTGGTTGCAGGTGCTTGTGGTCCATCTTAAAGCTAAAAGAGAGAAAAGAGTTTTGAGAAAGTGTGTTGGATACAAACATGGAAGAGGTCTATGATCACTATCCTCCAACAAAGATGAAGTTGGGGAGAAAGTGAAAAGAGATCCTCCACTAAGAGAGACAGGTAGAGGGAGCATCTTCCACGATCTCTTGTTGGGTAGATGGATGGTATGTTGTGAAAGATTATGTGATGAATCAGTGAGATAGATGGGTATATGTCTAAGGAAGAGCACTTGAAGGATTCAACCATTTTAAACCATAGAGATGATGAAATAGATGGTATCAAACATAATTTAATTGTAGAGGGAAATGATATTGAGTTGGTGTTCAATTTTGCTTCTTTGAAGGTCAAGGATGAATTGATTTTTTAAATAAAAGAATTCATTTTAATTTGTTTGTGATTGCAAATACTACTTGGTGGTTGAAGAATGAAATTGGAAGGTTTGAATCAATTATGTAGCACTGTCCTGAAGAGGACTTGAGGCAACTTTTTTCCTGGGAGTATGGTGCAGGGCAACATATGAATTTTATGCCTCCATGAGACCATTTTGTAAAATTTAAGTCTTCGTCATGTTATTATTGTAAAAAGGGTAATGTTTGGACCATTTTAAATGCATTTGAATCATTAATAAGTTTCTAAGAGGTCTAAGAAGTCAAATTGCAAAAGTTGTCATTTGTTGCAAAAATGCAAAATTGTAAAAACTGTAAGAAGTTGAAGAGTCACTTTGGTAAAGGGAAGGTTTGATCATTGGAAAATCAAGGGGCAGATATGATAACTATTGTAACATCTTTATAAGATCCTTTTGAAGGTGAGGGAGTGGGTAGAACATTATATTTTGAAAATGTTTTTGAATAAAAGTACCCTATTCTACAAATACATTGTTTTCTTGTTGTTTTTGCAAGCTTTATATGATCTATACACCATCACCAGACCATAATCTTCATTTTATTTGATAGCATATTGATTTAGTTGTTAAATAAACTTGATTTTAAGAGGTTTAATTGAGATTTAAGTCTTTTTGAGCCATTTTCCAATAAATTGTCCAAAAACCCTTATTTGAAGGGTTTGAGAGTCTAAAATGGAATAAGTAGTTATTCCACTGATGGAGATCTTGTAAATCGGTGGAATGGATTAGTTTAGAGAGTTTTTCAACTTAGTTGTGTTTGTAGATATAGGGGAAGACAAATTACATAAGTTTTGTTGTTTCCTTAATTGATTTTAACGAGTTTCTAGTTCAAAATGGATGGCTAGAAGTTGTAGTTTGATGAAATTGCATTGATTAAGGTTGAGAAATGTTTTATTAAGCATATGCAGACATAGATGTGTTTGAGGCAGTGATAAGGTGAGATTAGGCCAAGGATATTGATTTTCAATAAACCCTCATGATTCAAGCATGAAATAAGCCTAAATCAAGGGTTTTGGGGTTTGGTGCATGAATGTTTCTTTGGACAAATGTTTTTGTTCCAGTCCATTTAAAACCTATTGAGAGTGATGTAACTGATTTTGGAAGTTTTATTGAAGAAATTCACCTAGTTACTTTGTTAAAGTTGCCTAATTTGGCTTAAGGGGCAGTGGGATAGTAATTTTTAAGGGCATTCTTTCCTAAACAACCTTATTTTGTTTCTTGATATGTTCTAGAGGGCCAAAATGGGTATTTCAAACTGATTTTGGTTTCTTGAGTTCTCATCTAGTTTAAATTTTATGCCTAGTTTTGTCCTTTGGGACTACTACAAGCAATTAAGTCTTTTGTGAGTGAGTGATGGATGAATGAAGGAACTAAGGTTCTAAGGGTGTTTAGCTGGTTTATTCCAGTCAATATCATGATGTTCAAGGTATGGTAAAGGTTTAGTGAGAGTTGGGTGTCCTAAAATGTCCTTTTGGTGTATTTGTAGCATTGGAAACCATGTTTCATTGAAGTAAGTTTATGAGTGTTTTGGTGATCAGTCAAAATCAATGCTTTGTGTCTTTGAGAACCTTTGAAACCCACCATACTCTGCATCAGTTTGGTAACAAAGTTGGTTGATCTGGTGGATTATTAAGTATGTTGGTTGTAGGTGCTTGTGGTCCATCTTAAAGCTATAAGAGATAAAAGAGTTGTGAGAAGGTGTGTTGGCTACAAACATGGGAGAGGTCTATGATCACTGTCCTCCAACAAAGATGAAGTTGGGGAGAAAGTGCAGAGAGATCCCCCACTAAGAGAGAGAGTGGTAGAGGGAGCATCTTCCAAGATCTCTTGTTGGGTAGATGGATGGTATGTTGTGAGATATTGTGTGGTGAATCAGTGATATAGATGGGTATATGTCTGAGGAAGAGCACTTGAAGGATGCAACCATTTCAAACCATGGAGATGCTAACAAAAATGGTATGAAACATAATTTGATTTTAGATGGAAATGATATTGAGTTGGTGTTCAATTTATCTTCTTTGAAGGTCAAGGATGAATTGATTTTGGAAATACAAGAATGGATTAAAAAAAATGTTGCTAGGATGGTAGGAGAATGGCAGGAAAAAAGGAAGGATCAACATCAATTTCAGAGGAAAAACGGGTCATCAAATGGAAGACAACATTCAATAATGAAGAACCGATTAAAGACAGGGAAAATGCAAGTTTTTAGTTGTTCGTGAGTGAAAAGACTACTTGGAGGTTGAAGAATGGCATTGGAAAGTTTGAATCAATTATGCAACACTATTCTCAAGAGGACTTGAGGCAATTTTTTTCCCAGGAGTATGGTGTAGGACATCATGTGAATTTTATGCCTCCATGAGGCCATCTTGTAAAATTTAAGTCTTCGTCATGTTATTATTGTAAAATGGGTTATGTTTGGACCATTTTAAATGAATTTGAGTCATTAATAGGTTTCTAAGAGGTCTAAGAAGTCAAATTGTAAAAGTTGTCATTTGTTGCAAAAATGCAAAATTGTAAAAAAGCAAGAAGTTGAAGAGTCACTTTGGTAAAGGGAAGGTTTGATCATTGGAAAATCAAGGGGAGGTTATGATAACTATTGTAACATCTTTATAAGAGCCTTTTGAAGGCGAGGGAGTGGGTAGAACATTGTATTTTGAAAGGGTTTTTGAATAAAAGTACCATGTTCTACAAACACATTGTTTTCTTATTGTTTTTGCAAGCTTTGTATGGTCTATACAACATCATCAGACCATAATCTTCATTTTCTTTGATAGAATAGTGAGTTAGTTGTTAAATAAACTTGATTTGAAGAGGTTTCATTGAGATTTAAGTCTTTTTGAGCCATTTTCCAATAAAACTGTATAGAAACCCTCATTTTAAGGGTTTGAGAGTCTAAAATGGAATAAGTAGTCATTCCACTGATGGAGATCTTGTAAATCAGTGGAATGGATTAGTTTAGAGATTTTTTCAAGTTAGTTTTGTTTCAAGATATAGGGGAAGACAAATTACATAAGTTTTGTTGCTACCCTAACTAATTTTGATGAGTTTTTATTTCAAAATAGATGGCTAGAAGTTGTAGTTTGATGAAATTGCATTGATTAAGGTTGAGAGATGTTTTATTAAGCATATGCAAACATAGTTTGATTTGTTTGAGGTAGTGATAAGGTGATATTGGGCTAGGGATATTGATTTTTAATAAACCCTCATGATTCAAGCATGAAATAAAGCCTAAAGCAAGGGTTTTGGGGTTTGGTGCATGAATGAATGTTTCTTTGGACAAAATGTTTTGTTCTTGTCCATTTAAGGCCTATTCAGAGTGATGCAACTGAGTTTGGAAGTTTTTATGAAGAACTTTGCCTAGTTACTTTGTTAAAGTGGCCTAATTTGGCTTAAGGGGCAGTGGGTCAGTCATTTTTAAGGGTATTCTTTCCAAAACAACCTTATTTTGTTTCTTGATATGTTTTAGAGGGCCAAAATTGGTATTTGAAACTGCTTTTGGTTTCTTGAGTTCTCATCTGGTTTAAAATTTATGTCTAGTTTTTTCCTTTGGGACTAGTACAAGCAATTAAGCCTTTTGTGAGTGAATGATGGATGAATGAAGGAACCAAGTTTCTAAGGGTGTTTGTTGGTTTATTCCAGTCAATATCATGATGTTCAAGGTATGGTAAAGGTTCAGTGAGAGTTAAGTGTCTTGAAACCTCCTTTTGGTGTATTTGTAGCCTTGGAAACCATGTTTCATTGAAGTAAGTTTGTGAGTGTTTTGGTGATCAGTCAAAATCAATGATTTTTGTCTTTGAGAACCTTTGAATCCCACCATGCTCTACATTAGTTTGGTATCAGAGCTGGTTGATCTTGTGGATTGTTAAGTGTGTTGGTTGCAGGTGCCTATGGTCCATCTTAAAGCTACAAGAGAGAAAAGAGTTGTGAGAAGGTGTGTTGGCTACAGACATGGAAGAGGTATGTGATCACTATCCTCCAACAGAGATGAAGCTAGGGAGAAGGTGCAGAGATATCCCCCACTCTGGGAGAAAGTAGTAGAGGGAGCATCTTCTAGGATCTCTTGTTGGGTAGATGGATGGTATGTTGTGAGAGATTGTGTGATGAAGCAGTGAGAGGGATGGGTATATGTCTAAGGAACAGCACTTGAAGGATGCAACCATTTCAAACCATGGAGATTCTAAAACAACAGGTATGAAACATAATTTGATTTTGGAGGGAATTGATATTGAGTTGGTATTCAATTTTGCTTGTTTGAAGGTCAAGGATGAATTTATTTTGGAAATACAAGAATGGATTAAGAAACATATTGCTAGGATGATAGGAGAAGGTTAAATGACACGTAAAAAGGCAGGTTCAACATCTTTTTTTAGAGGAAAAATAGGTCATCAAATGAAAGACAACATTCAATAATGAAGAACTGGTTAAAGACAAAGGGAAAATGCAAGTTTTCAATTGTTGGTGAGTGCAAAGGCTACTTGTAGGTTGAATAATGACATTGGCAAGTTTGAATCAATTATGCAGCACTATTCTCAAGAGGACTTGAGACAATTTTTTGCCTGGGAGTATGGTGCAGGGCCCCATCTGAATTTTCTACGTCCATGAGGCCATTTTGTAAATTTTGAGTCTTCATCATGTTATTATTGTAAAAAAGGCCATGTTTGGACTATTTTAAATGCATTTGAGTCATTACTAGGTTTCTAGGAGGTTTATAAAGTCAAATTGCAAAAGTTGTCATTTGTTGCAAAAATACAAAATTGCAAAAAATGCAAGAAGTTGAAGAGTCACTTTGGTAATGGGAAGGTTTGATCATTGAAAACTCAAGGGGAAGTTATGATAACTATTGTAACATATTTAAAAAGAGCCTTGTGAAGGCGAGGGAGTGGGTAGAACATTGTATTTTGAATGGGTTTTTGAATAAAAGTATCCTATTCTGTAGATACATCATTTTCTTGTTGTTTTTGCAAGCTTTGTATGGTATGTACAGCACCACCAGGTCATAATCTTCATTGTATTTGATAGAATAGTGAGCTAGCTATTAAATAAACTTTATTTGGAGAGGTTTCATTGAGATTTAAGTCTTTTTGAGCCATTTTCCAATAAACTATCTAGAAACCCTCTATTTAAAGGTTTGAGAGTCTAAAATGGAATAAGTAGCCATTCCATTGATGGATATCTTGTAAATCGGTGGAATGGATTAGTTTAGAGAGTTTTTCAAGTTAGTTATGTTTGCAAATACATGGGAAGACAAATTACATAAGTTTTGTTGTTTCCCTAATTGATTTTCATGAGTTTTTGGTTCAAAATGGATGGCTAGAAGTTGTAGTTTGATAAAATTGCATTGATTAAGGTTGGGAGATGTTTTATTAAGCATATGCATACATAGTTTGATTTTTTTGAGGTAGTGGTAAGGTGATATTGGGCTAGGGATATTGATTTTTAATAAACCCTCATGATTCAAGCATGAAATAAGCCTAAAGCAAGGGTTTTGGGGTTTGGTACATGAATGAATGTTTCTTTGGCCAATTTTTTTTGTTCCAATCCATTTAAGACCTATTGAGAGTGATGGATATGAGTTTGGAAGTTTTTATGAAGAACTTCACCTAGTTACTTTGTTAAAGTGGCCTAATTTGGCTTAAGGGGCAGCAAGACAATCATTTTTAAGGGCATTCTTTCCAAAACAACCTTATTTTGTTTCTTGATATTTTTTAGAGGGCTAAAATGGGAATTTGAAACTATTTTAGGTTTCTCGATTTCTGATTTGGTTTAAAATTTATGCTTGGTTTTGTCCTTTGGGACTACTATAAGTAATTAAGCATTTTGTGAGTGAGCGATGGATAAATGAAGGAACCAGGGTTCTAAGGGTGTTTAGTTGGTTTATTCCAGTCAATATCATGATGTTCAAGGTATGGTAAAGGTTCAGTGAGAGTTGGGTGTCTTGAAACCTCCTTTTGGTGTATTTGTAGCCTTGGAAACCATGTTTCATTGAAGTAAGTTTGTGAGTGTTTTGGTGATTCGTCAAAATCAATGGTTTTTGTCTTTGAGACCTTTGAATCCCATCATGCTCTGCATCAATGTGGTGTTATCTTCAATATGCTTGAGTTTATGTCCTTAGAATGGATCAATTTCAAAGGATGAATTTTTTGCAAATGGTTCTTGAATGTTTTCATTATGTATGGGTATTGGCTCAATATTTTCAAGTGAATTTGGATCAAGAGTTGAATTAAGGAATTCTTCAATATATGCAACCATGAGGTCAAAGGATGTCAATATGTCTTGTAAAAGACCATTTATAGACTTTGGTGAAAGATGTTGATCATTCTTTGGAATAAATTTTTGAGATATGTCATGTAACTCGTTAGGTGATCTAGAGATGTTGCTGACATGATCATTGGAAAATGAATCTTGAATTTTGTCCTAAAAAATAGTGGTGGGGATATTGTCAATTTTTTCAATCTTAAGATCAAATTATGTGAATGCTTCTTGAAATAGATCATTGTTGGATATTGTTTATGGGTTTTGATCATGATTAAAAAGTGACTCTTGATGTATGATGATTTGATTGTTGGATGTGGTAGAAACACCTTCAAGGTGCTCATTGATGGATATATCTTGATCATTGTTTTCAATAATTATGGTGGAGAGATTATCACTGCTATTATTAGTGGTTGAATCTTGATCATTATCCTCAACAATTATTTTTCCTTGATCAAGAAGGTCTTGGATGAGATCTTTGAGTTTGATATAATCTAACATGTCATGACCTTTTGTACTATAGTATTCATAATAAGCATTATCATCATCCCATGGGAACATGATGCTAGGTTCACCCCCATTTAATGATTCAAGAAGATTGATAAGTTTAGCATGGACTAACATGTTTAACGATGATTCAATTGGCTCCCCTAAAGGAGTGTATTTATGTTTATCATCTTGTGAGATTTATTCTTGTTGAGATTCATCTAGTTGTGATTCATCTTGGAGATGTGGTGATTGATCTTGTTGAGGTTGTTGATTTTGATATCCCGCTTCTTGATATTGAGGATGTTGTTCTTCATATAGTTGCAGACACAACTCAATGTTTTGATGACATGGTTTAACCAATGGGGGAGTGTGTCAATTTTGGGGTGGAGATGTCTCTTGGTGATATGAATCAATGAATTTGGTAAATGTAGCAATTTTTTTTTGTAAAATTTAATCTTGATTTTTATTTTGATACCCTTGATATAGTTTATTTGGTTGTTGGTCAAGCATATTTGGAATATACACTTGTGGTATTTGTATGGGATCATGCACAAATTGATTTTGGACAATGTTATGATTTGGGATGATGTTTATATTTTGCATCATACGTTGGTATTGGACATTTTTTTGGTTGGAAAACACATTGCTTTGATTTAAGTAACCTTCATTTTGTATGGTGTTACCTTGATTTGGATGAATACGTTGAGTTGTCAGTATGTTGTTTGGATTTTGAACAACATTGGTGTGATTTGCAAACGTATCTATCCCATTGTTCACCAAGTGTGGATTTGAAATGTTCATGTTTGGTAAGTTTGTATTTGGTATACTCACATTTGGAATGTATTGATTTGATGGGATAATTTTGTTTTGTTGAAAACTAAATCTAAAAGAAAATAGGTGGTGGAAATGCCAATATTCTCTTTAGGTCATTCAAGAATTTCCTAGGGTCCCAAATTGGATTGACTATCAACCCTAAAGGTGAGTCAATTCACAACAAGGAAAACCTAGGAGGGGGTTCTTTAAAATTTGAGGGGTTCACCACCAAGCGAAAGCTTGGAAAAGATAAATTAACATTCAACTCACAAAACATAGTAATGCAATCTAAATGATGAGTGAAAATGATGAAATTAAGCAACATAAAGTTATGATGTGTGTACCTGGGAAGTCTAGAAATGTAAAAATATTGTCAAAATATGCTGGGGAGGACTAAGACGCCCTTACTATTGTCTTAGTCCCACTATTTTTTTTCAAGGAAGATACATAATCTTTGAATGTCGGAACATAATCTAAAATAATCTTTGCAAAATACCACTGGGAGGACTAAGACACCCTTACTACCATCTTAGTCCCGATCTAAATTTCTAAAATCTATGAATGTGATCCTGATGTTCAAGGTCTGCACTTCCTTCTTCACCAATTCTTTAGATCTAAACCTATAAATAACCTACCAAAAAAAGGAAATTTAATTGATTTTTTATGAGGGTTTGACTTGGTCAAACCCCTTGTTTGGTAATTAAACCTTGATGAAAATGCATAGATTTGAAAATGCAAATGTGTGTGAGCCCTAATCTTAAGCGTGTCTAATATTATGTAACCTAGAACATGAAGAAACCCTATTCAAACATGTTAGAATATAATTCCTAAGATGCAAATGAAAATGACCTACAAAGGGGATCTCTAATCACCCTAATAAGTCATAAACATGAAGACACCTTCCTTAGGCAGAAAATAGAACAACAATGGAAAATGGAATCACTCAAGAAACAAGTCCTTTGGCTTGGAAGAATGGCTACTTGCATCTCCAACCTAGAATCTCTCATGATCCTCCATAGGCATCCATAATTAGTCTTTGGAAATGCTAGATCTTGGCTTGAAAATGGAGTTGAAAACTTGAAAAAACACAATAGAAGGTTGCTCCAAGAATTCAATTCCTTGCTTCTTGAAACTCTCCTTCACTTATCTCAACTTGCTTTCCTTCAACTTACTTGCTTCTTATGTTAAAAATGTGTGTGAATCTTACTTTTATAGGAATTCCTATCTAATAACCTAATTATTAGATCCCAAAGGCCAACAAAATGGCAACTTAAATCAAATATTTTCATTTCCCACTCTTAATTCCTCAAAATAAAGCCATTGGGACTAAGATGCCCTAGGTGGCATCTTGGTCCCACTAAGGGGGACTAAGATGCCACCAAGGGTGTCTTGGTCCCACAAGACTTATTTTGGAATTTTAAAAGGTGGGTTACCAAGATTAAAGGTTTATGGATTTTAGTTGGGTTTATAGTTGAAATATTCCTCGTGATGCACCAAAAGGGGTCTTAAGGGCTCATAATAGGTGACCTAAAGGAATTTAATGCAAGGGGTGCTAAAATAGGTCCAAATTAAGCGTGAAAATGCAAAGGTATGCATTTTTCTACACTACAAAGACTCAAGTATTGATTGTTTGGTTGATAGATTTGTAGGTTTTGACTTTGATTTAAATATACCATAGGGAAAGGTGTTTCAAAATTTAGATTGGGCATACTCAAATTTGTTGTAGCATTGAATTTTGTAGGATATAATGATCACATATGTGAATTGTATAAATGCAAGCTTTGATAATCAATTGGTATTGTAAGGATTTGATAGTTTGGTTGATTTAAATCACTCATGATCTATGAATCAAGTTTATATTAGATGTTTTTTTTGTGCTTTGACCTTGTTGTAAAAGTGAACCTCTAAGTTATTTTGGACCAATGATGTGAGTGGATGATGAAATGGGGGATAAACTTTCTAAATTTTTGGACAACACTTTTAGACAGAGGTTTGATGTTTTGATGCTATGGATAAAGGTGTTAATGAACATATAAATCTTTAAGGTAGACTTGTGACCTTCAAGATAAACTAGTCCAAAAATGTGATGACTAACTCAACTAAGTGTATGGAAAAGTATCCATTTCACACAAAAAGTAGCTAAGTTAGGGGATTGATTTGATAAATGTCTAAGTTCAAACTATTGATGTGTCCAAAATTTTATAAAGTTGTTTGGTGAAGTGAAATGTGAATTGTGATGAAGGGTGGATGAAATGTTTTGACCCAAAATATTAATCTAAGAGGGACCTTTTTTTTGCAAGACCAAGGTAGTGAGAAACATGTTATACCTCTAAAGTGATAAAATGGTAAAATAGAACCCAATTATTTTGGAAATAGAACCTCAATGATTTCATAATAGAACTCAATGATTTTCGACTCAACGTTTTGCAATACTTTCTTTGTCTTAATGTTGCTTATTTTTGGGGAGTCAAATTTTGAACATACAACAATGTGGGGTATTCATTTGATTTAATCATGGATTAATGAATTTATTTTTACCACATACAAAGTCTTGCTTAAATTTCAAACTAAAATTTCCATGTCAAAGAAAACCCTCATTCCACAAATTCCATTATGTGAAAATCAAGATGCCAAGGCCATGGTTCCCTAAGTTAACTCTGGAAAGTATGGATTTAGATATAAGCCAAAATACATAGAAGCCTCTTTAAGGATAAAATCCTTAGGGACAAGAAGTAATATTAGGACTATTCAAAAGGTATCCATACTATTGGATATTGTGGATATGGTTGCTGATATGTGGTTGTCATTGATGTCAACACTATTAGAATTTGGTGTATCAGATGTTGTATATGTCAAGGATATTGAGAAAATTGTAAAAGGAAGTGTTCTAGGTTCCCACTGAAACTGTGCAGGTCATGAAGGTGTTTTTTTTTGTACATTTATTATTAGCTAATGTGGATTAAAGGGTTTATTGTTGAACATTTCTAGATCATCTACCAAAAGTTTTAGAGGTCTGTGTGAAGTTTTGAGTGTGTTGTGGTCTGACAGTGTGTATGTGGTCTCTGTCAGTGTTCCTGAATGAAGATTGTGCGATTCTGGTAATCTCAGTTGTTGTGGATGGTTCTCTATTGTTTCTTGGTGCTCTTAGATGTCTCTAGATCATTCTCTATCTTTTTGGTACACCCACATTACTCGAGAGCTCATGGTTGAAGATATTTTCTTGCGCATGTTCATTTTTCATGTTCTTGGCCGACATGTTGGTGGTAGCATTTTTTTAATCTTCATGGGAAAATTAATTAAAGTATTTTTGTGTTGGAGATATTAATCTAGGTCTCCACTATGTTGTGACTGACCTTGGTAGTTTTGCATTAGAAATTTAATTGTAAATTTGGGCCAACATTGAAAATATGTTTTTATTTTCTGCCCGACTAAGATGTGATGAAATCCCATGAAGTAGATATATAAGGGCGATTGGTTGAACGAATTTAGTGTGTGCATAAGTGTAAATGTATGCCAAAGAAATTGTAAATGTGCAAATAGTGTTTCTATCATTCGATTGCAAAGCAGAGAGTGAAGAAGTTTGCGGAAAGTGTGAAGAAGGTTTTCTGAGCTTAATTGGAACTGTAATCAGGCTTGTGTAGAAGCTATTCTTTTAGTTCATACTCTGTGGATCTAATCCATATTTTTGTATTGTCGTACAATGAGTTCTCTTTTGTATTTGAGCAGTGAGCTCTAGGCAGTGTGCCTAAATACATGTGCATTCCCCTTATTATTTCTCTTTATAATTTTAACAAAGTATAATCTTGTGGACTAACATCCACTATGGTTTTTCCCCTAACAGGGTTTCCACATAAAAAATATTGGTGTTATTTGTTTCTATGATGTGTTAATTTCTTGTGATTATTTGATTATTCATCAAATCTAAGATTAAAGTTAAGATAAGTTACAAAAGTTTAAGTTCCTATCACAATTGATTCGCCCCCCCTCTTAGTTGTGTGTCCTTGTTTTTCCAACAATTGGTATCAGAGTGTATATATGGGGGAGTAGTCAGATGTGCAGATATGTGGTTCAAAGCATATATATGGGAAGGTCATTATTACCTTTTCCATTGATGTCAAAGGGGGAGAAGTGTAATGTGAAAAAATCCTTTCAAGAGAAGTGCAGAAGAAGTCAGCGTGTTGGGTTGATGGTATTTTTCACATCTTGTGTTTCCATCAATGCCAAAGAGGGAGATTGTTGGATATTGTGGATATGGTTGCTGATATGTGGTTTTCATTGATGTCAACACTATTAGCATTTGGTGTATCAAATGTTGTATATGTCGAGGATATTGAGAAAATTGTAAAAGGAAGTGTTCTAGGTTCCCACTGGAACTATGTAGGTCATGAAGGTGCTTTGTTTTGTACGTTGATTATTAGCTAATGTGGATTAAAGGGTTTATTGTTGAATTTTTCTAGATCATCTACCAGAAGTTTCAGAGGTCCACATGAAGTTTTGAGTGTGTTGTGGTCTGACAGTGTTTTTGTAGTCTCTATTAATGTTCTTGAATGAAGATTGTACGATTCTGGTAATCTTAGTTGTTGTGGAGGCTTCTCTTTTGTTTCTTGGTACTCTCAGATGTCTCTAGATCATTCTCTATCTTTTTGGTACGTCCACATTACTCGAGAGCTCGTGGTTGAATATATTTTCTTGCGCATGTTTGTTTTTCATGTTCTTGGCCGACATGTTGGTGGTAGTGTGTTGTGGATCTTCATGGCGAAATTAATTAAATTATTTTTGTGTTGGAGATATTAATTTGGGTCTCCACTATGTTGTGGCTGACCTTGGTAGTTTTGCATTAGAAATTTAATTGTAAATTTGGGCTGACATTGAAAATATGTTTTATTTTTCTAGCCAACTAAAATGTGATGAAATCCCATGAAGCACATATATAAGGGTGATTGGTTGAGCAAAGTTACTGTGTGCATAAGTGTAAATGTATGCTACAGAAAGTGTAAATGTGAAAATAGTGTTTCTATCATTCGATTGTAGAGTAGAGAGTGAAGAAGTTTGAGGAAAAAGTGAAGAAGGTTTTTTGAGCTTAATTCTAGAACTTTAATTAGGATTGTGTAGAAGCTATTCTTTTAGTTCATACTCTATGGATCTAATCCATATTTTTGTATTTTTGGACAGTGATTCCTCTTTTGTATTTGAGCAGTGAGCTCTAGGAAGTGTGCCTAAATGCACGTGCATTCCCCTTATTATTTCTCTTTATACTTTTAACAGAGTATAATCTTGTGGACTAACATCCATTGTGGTTTTTCCCCTAACAAGATTTCCACGTAAAAAATCTTGGTGTTATTTGTCTCTCTGATGTGTTAATTTCTTCTGATTATTTTCTTATTCATCAGATTTGAGATTAAAGTTAAGATAAGTTAGAAAATTTGAAGTTTCTATCACAACTAATTCCCCCCCTCTCAGTTGTGTGTCCTTATTTTTCCAACACATACTTGATCCAAAGGGTTTGAAATTTGACAAACTTGTTGATGTGTGTTTTAGTTGTTTTGGAACCAAACAATGTGTTAAAATGACTCACAAGCAATAACATTCCTAGCTCAAGTGGTGTGTTTTTCTTAGTAGGCTTGCATCATGCTCTTCGTAGTAGAAGAGATGACTCTACATGAAATTGAGGAAAGAGTGTAAGGGTATGTTAAGAATGAAGTCTTAAATTCTACACTTTAACCAAAATCAAACATGGCAAGTAACTTCTTGGAAATAAATTCCAATGCACTACTGTGATAAACTCTTTGGATGGACAAGTTGGCCACTACTTAAATAGGGTTCTTATTGACAACAAATCAAGAACACCCAGACATATATACACCCACTTTGCCACTTAAGGCTCTTACTACCATTCTCATTCCACTTAAGGCATGGTACTAGGTGCAGTATGTTATATGGTCCAAGATTGAAGGTACTTTCTCACATTTTTCCAAACTTTAATATAGACCTCTGATAAATGTGCTTGCAAGAACTTTCCTATGAGTTTCCCATTATAGGGTGTGTCTTATAGTAAGCCCTCTCTTAAGGGTGGCACAAAGAATAAAAGTTTACTTAAGTATTTCTCTTCACCCAAGATCATGCAAAGTGCAAGGAGAGAAGATAGGTACTACAAGTCCAAACAAGCAACAAAGTACACTTGAGTGTTTCTCTTCAACCAAGATCACACAAAGCACAAGGGGAGTGGATACACACTACAAGTGTGTCACAACAAAGCAAGCACTCATTCATTTTAACCTTGAAAAGCAAGATGAGTTAATTTTAAGCACCAAATGGAAGTGTTTGATTTTCTTGTTCAATTTTAACTGATATAGAAAAATGAGGATGTGTAGGTTCAATATTAATCAACTTGAAAAGATCAAAGCAATGGTTAATTTTAAAGCCCAAATGAAATTTAGTAGCCCTAAAGCATGAATGGAAAATAACATGTGATGGGTTATAATTATCCCATGAGTGTTTCAGAACACTGTTATAATGAATATCAAATTATTTTTAACTTCAATGCTCCATGCTCCAAATGTTAGATGAAATCAAGAAAACTATCTAAGATGTTAGGGTTAGATAAATGATTTAGCATTAAAACCCTACAACCTAGACCAAGTTGTAATGAGATTTGACTTTAGGTACAAAAATGGAAAATTTAACTCCATCAAAATTGAAAAACCTATACCATTATGTAGAGCATGAAATTCTACCCCATTTCAAAAAAAAGCTTCAGAAAAGACCTCCATATGACCCAAGATATGGCCATTTTAAGATGGATTGTGAAAGAAAAAAATCAATACCGTCACTATAGAAATATAGCGATGCCTTTGCAAATTGTGATGCCTTTTTCAATTATTGTGACGCCTTTGTAATTATTGCGATGTTTTTTTTCAATTATTGTGACACCTTTGCAAAGGCGTCACTCTGGCGAAAAATAGCATTTTGTAGCTTCCAAAAGCATCGCTCTATCCCAAGACCCTGCAAATCACAAAAATTTAAGAGAAATTCATCAAAAAAAAGTTAGTAAAGCCCTCCTTCTAGTGCCAAAATGTGACCAATGACATAGTATAGAATAAATACACCAGATCCATATGGATTTGAGGTATATCTAATCCACTAAACCATTATACCAATGCGATGGTATTCAAAATAATCAAAACTAAGAAACCATTAAATTAAACATGAAATAAACATGAAATCTTGAAAGAAACCTATTCTAAGACCTCAAATCTTATCCCATTGGGGGAGTGGTGTCGCACTGATGTGGAATGGCGACCCTTTCCCAATCCCTTGGATGATATGAGATTGTTCCAATAGATTTTATTTAAGAGAATTGATGAAACTGATGATATATGTGTGAGACATGATATGAAACTAAAAATGCTAAATATATGCTAAATATGGATGCAAGTGGATGTGAGTTTCAACAACATAAGTTTGCTATCAAAAGATGGATCCATTTCTCTCCAAATAGTGAAGTATTTATAAGAAAGCAAATGAAAAATCAAGGGCTCATATCAATTTGGCCAATCAATGGTGAAGATGAAAAAGGAGGGTGAAACATGGATCTTGTCATGAATGGATGATAATCAAAGATCACATGGATCAAGAAAAGAACAAGGGATAAGAATGATTCAAACAAACACACTTTATAACAACTTTTAAAGTTTGTTACAAAGTTTGTTTGAAAGAAATCATTTTGATTTTGGAGCCAAATAGGAGAATATTCCCTATGCAAGGGGATGGAGGGATATTAGAAATTTAGTTAAACCTAAATATGAATGTGCAAGATGGAGAATACTATGATATTCATTAAATTATTGATTTATTTAATGAAAGGGGAATGCAAATATGATATTTAATTAAATAGTTTAGGTTATCTAATTAAATAAGAGGACTTAGGATTAAAATTAAATAATTTTCATTATTTAATTATAAACTGGGTGAAATGTCAATGTGAGAGGGGGTGAATTAACCCAATTAGGTCAATTAGATTAATAGGTGAAAATGAGGCATTTTATTAAATAACTATGTTAATTTAATCAAGCAAGTGAAAAGAAGATGGGTTTAAGATGAAATGATGTTAATATATCAGATTCAAGCATGCATATCATTCAAGAAATTTTTAAGTGTCTACACTTTGAAACTAGATGCCAAGCCCTTTAGGAAAAAAGAGAAACCTATAAATCCCACACTACAACCAAAGATGCAAGAACTTGTGAAATTGAGGGATGTTGGGATCATTAAGCCTATTAGGAATTCTACTTGGGTTTTGAATCTTGTTTTAGTCAAGAAAAAAAATGGTGACATCAAGCTATGTGTTTTCTTTAGAAATTTAAATGTTTCATCATTTAAAGGATAATTATCCTTTTCCAAACATTGAAGCCATGTTACGAAAAGTAACTAGCTATGAACTGTTATCTATGATGGATGAGTTCTTAGGTTATAATCAAGTGGTGGTCAAAGAATTTGAGCAGTACAAAACAACTTTCACAACTCCATGGGGCACTTATGTCTATGTCAGAATTCCATTTGGATTGACATATGTAGGGGCTACCTTTCAAAGAGCCATGGATGTGGAATTTGCAAATTTTATAGACATATTTCTAGTTGTGTATCAAGATGACCTGATTACATACTACAAAAAGGAAAAATATCATTGTATGCATCTGGAGAAAGTTTTTAAGAAAGCACTAGCATATGTAATTTCATTGCATCCAAAAAAATGTATGTTTGGAGTAAAAGTAGGTAAGCTTCTAGGCCACATTGTATCTAAAGATGGAATAAGGAATGATCCTAAGAGAGTAGCTACCATGGATAAGATACCATAGCCAAAAAATGCTAAAGGTATCCAACCATTTTTTGATCAAATCAACTTCTTGAGAAGGTTTTTCACTAACTTTGATAAGATTACAAGGCCTATTTCTAAGATGTTGAAGAAAGGAGAGAAAGTGGTTTGGAGTGAGGAGCCTAGTCAGGCATTCAAAAGTATAAAACAAGCCATCAAGGAGGCTCCAATGCTGAAATCTCTAGATTTTTCCAAGCCTATGCATATTTTCTCCTTTGCTTCTTTCCATACCATTGCTACTATGTTGTAGAAAAATGATGAGGGATTTGAACAATCCATTGTATTCTTTAGTAAGTCTTTGTAGGCCACAAAACTTAAGTATGACATGACTGAGAAGCAGGCCTATACTTTAGTCAACATTGTAAAAAACTTTAGAACATACTTGATGGGAGCTACATTCATAGCCTTTGTGCCAAGTGCTGCAATAAAGGACATATCAAATCAACAAAAGACTACAGGCATGCAGTCTAGGTGGATCAACTGGATCTAGGAGTTTAATATTGATGTTCAAATCACCAAATTGGTGAGAGGTCAAGGGATAGCCAAGCTAATGGCTGAAGAAAACTTAGATGCCAATCAAATAAACCTTGAAGATGAATTCATTAGGTCACATATTTGTGATATGTAAGATTGTGATTGGTATAAGGATGTCATTTATTACCTACATAAGATGTAGGCCCTGAAGGGTTAACTGACAACAAAAGGAGGAATCTTAAGTTACATGCCATCAAGTTGTTGAAAGAATGGAAGAAGAATGAAGTGTTGTTATTATTGTCAACCAATCAGCTGGTTATGTCAATCGGTCAACTGATTATCTACTAGTTTTTGTTGATTGTACATGTCGAGGATATTGAGAAAATTGTATTAAAAGAAGCTTGTTGGTTATGGTGCTTGTGAACTATGTTTTGTTGTGTGTTGTTTGAGGTCTAGAAGAATTGGTGTTGGTCTGGAATTTCTCTTTGTTGAAGTATCATGGTGTTTGGTTCAAGTATTGTGTTGCCCTAGTTTTGTTGCAATTACTTTTGGCATTTGGAAGAATCGATCTTAATTGATCTATTCTTTTACATTGGTGTGGCCGACCATGTGTCAAGCACTACTTTTGAAGTTGATGCAGTGTGTTGGATCTATTATGGGTCCCAGTGAATCATGTGTTTTAGGTTGCCCTCATTCTAATTCCACCCTAGGATGTTTGGTGCTGACCTAATTTAAATTTGAAGTTGGATGACTGAATTTGTATCTTTTCAAAGTTGGAGATGGTATAAATACTGTATACATCCAAAATTGGTCTCGAGAATATTAATTAAATATTTATTATTTAATTAGTATAAAATCTTTATTTCTTCTATTGTATAAATAAATTGCAAAGTTTATTTATATAATTCATATTTGTTAATTCCTCCTATCTAAATCACTTTCTTCATGATTTAATTAAATAAACAATTTTAACTAATTTGTTTTATTTGATTAATTCCCTTTCATTAAATGTGAATTTTTAATTGAAATTTTGTCACATCTCTCCATATTCTTCTAACCTCCTTCCACATCATCTTCCAACTCACCATGTGTCACATGAAAATAATTATTCCTAATTTATAAAATGCATATTAACTCTCAACAAATTCAACAAACTCAGAGACACATGGCTTCTTCTTTCCATTTATTCCTTTCTACACTTGGCAAGATTGTTCTATTAAAGGGGACAACTTCCTTATTTCTCTCTAACCTCCTCATTTCTCACCGTCGATCTCTCTAGACTCGATCCTGATCATCCATTGCTACCAACTCACCTAATTCCTTGGTGGAATCTATAAATAGAGGCTCATTTACAACTTTTTCATAAGGAGAACATTGCATAGAATTACTCTACAAAAATCATCTTAGCATTTGAGAGCTTAGTTTGCATTTTAGCTTGGCATTTGGAATAGTTTAGCAATTAAATTAGAATCATGACTTCTTTGTTAGATGTTTCTTAGTTTGTTTATAGCATTTTAGAATCATTTCCATATCATCTCCATTAGTTTATTTTCAGCATTGCATCATTTCGTTAACATTTTGTATACAACAACTCATCATTCATCATGTCATTTAGTTTATCATTCAGCTAAATCATCAAATCATGTAGGTGTAGACTTAGATTCCGCATTCTAGTTTAATGGCTACTCATTTCTTAAGTGCCATCCCAATAATTTAGTGCATTATTAAGATCTGAGAGCACTAAATACAGGATCCTTAGGAATAGAGGAAGATGGAATGTCTTTAAGGAATTGTTTTATCAAATTGTGTTGTTAATTTAGATTTCCTTAATGTAATACATTGCATTTGTTGTGTGTTATTGATGGTTATAATTCACATATTTTCTCACACAAAAATACAAAATTTGTTAAGCGGTGAAAATTATACATAATAAAGGAAGGAAGATAAGTGAAAGAGAAGACATAACTTTGATGCTATTCTTTATGTATGAGAGTTGAGTGTGTAGTTGTTCAATGCAAAGCTTAATGCCAAGTTTCTAGATGTAGTTAGCAAAAGGCTAACTCTATCATTCATGTGAGTTGATCAATGATTGTGGTGGAATATTTGTTGCATTGGGATTGTTGTCTCTCTATAAAAAATCTTCTTTGTATTCTTTGTATGTCTATGGAAGTGAGCCCTCCAGGTTGTAGCCCTATGGATAGTGAGTCCTTATTTTAGGTAGTGAGCCTTATCTCTGGAAGTGAGTCTTTTTGTAATTGGTTTTGATACTCTCTATAGTGTGAGTCAATACTCACCGTGGTTCTACCCTCATTCAGTTTTCCATGTAAATCCGGTGTTATTGTGTTTGTGCATTTACATTTGATGGTTAATCACTTAATCAATTTAAGTGTTAGTTCTGGTAATTGAATTTAAGGTTATAATCTATGACAAATAATTCACCCCCACTCTTAGTTGTCCTATCCAATAATTGGCATCAGAGCTTGGTTCCTTGGTGAAGAGCTTAACCACTTGAGGAAGGTATGGGATGACTAACAAAATGATCTTTGATTATCTGAGGTTTGATGGAAATAACTATGGTATCTAGAAAGTATTGATGGAAGAATATTTGGAGTATTGCAGATATGATGTAGAGAAAGCTTATAAGAATGATTACACTCCTCCTACAAATGGTTTAAGTACACCTAAAGAAATTAAAGCACATGAAGCAAATAACAAGGAAAAGTTCATCCTAAAGAATAGTTTAGTACATTCAGAATTGATTAAGGTTTAGAATTTGAAGAAAACTAAGGAAGTCTGGGATGCTTTAGAAAGAGCGCACGATGGAGATGAAAGGGTAAAAGAGGAAAAATTATAGAATTTGGAAACACAGTTTGATCTTCTACATATGTTTGAAGATGAGAATGTTAAAGCTTATGTATAGAGATTGGATGAGGTAGTGGCTAGAATGTGATCTCTTTGTGCCACTGTAGATGAAACCAGAATTGTAAAGAAGATTCTCAGAACTCTTCCCAATGCTTACAGTGAAAATGTGAGTTCTATTGAGTAGACTATAGATTACAAGACTTGTACTAAGGATCTATTGTTAGGATTTTTGACATCTTATGAAATGAGGAAGCCAAATCTAAGAAGTGGAGGAAAAAAAAACTACTTTTAAAGCTACAAAAATTGAAGATTCAAATGAAGAGAACTTTGTAAGAAGATTGAGAAAAGGTTTTGGTAAGTATGAAGGAAAATTTCCCTTTAACTGTTTTAGTTGTGGATAAATTGGTCACTATGCTACAAAGTGTCTGGAAAAAACTAAAAAGAATAAACAAATATATGAGAAAGAAAGGAAAGGAAAGAAGATTAATAGAGCTTACTATGTTAATGAGAATGCTAGTATTTCAGATGAATGTTCAGAATATGAAGATCCATATGACAATGAATTCTTTTTCTTGGTGATTAAAGATGAACCTACTTCTACTTATTCAAAAAACAGTCAAGAACTAAAAAGAATAAACAAATATATGTGAAAGAAAGGAAAGGAAAGAAGATTAATAGAGCTTACTATGTTAATGAGAATGCTAGTATTTCAGATGAAGATTCAGAATATGAAGATCCAAATGACAATGAATGCTTTTTCTTGGTGATTAAAGATGAACCTACTTCTACTTATTCAAAAAATAGTCAAAGGAAATTCCTTCAGAGAAGAAGAAGGAGAAGGAGAAGGAGAAGGAGAAGGAGAAGGAGAAGGAGAAAAATGAAGGTACAATTATCTATGCCCTACATGCTAAACAAGAAAATAATTTTTGGATAGGTGATAGTGGTTGTTCATATCACATGACTGGTGACAAGAGTAAGTTTTTGAAAATTGAAAAATATGATGGAAGTCTGGTTATGTTTGGAGATAATACTGGTGCTAAAATTTGTGGGATAGGCTCAATAAGTTTTGATGGCAAGCATCATACTGACAATGTCTACTATGTTAAGGGTTTAAGGCATAATCTATTGAGCATTGGTCAAATTTGTAGAAAGGGATATGATCTTGTGTTTAAGGATGAGAAGTGTGAGATCTAGAAATGATCTAGAACATTGATTGCTACATAAAAGAAATTGGAACGGAATATTTATCAGCTTAAAGGTGTTGATGGATGATGTGTTATGACTCAAATAAATGACAACTGGTTATGACATAGGAGATTGTGTCACATGAATTTTGATAACTTGGAAAGGATTAGTAATGTTCAATCTGTGAGAGATCTACCAAAGCCTGTAAATTCTATATGCAGGAATTTCCAGATTGAGAAGCAAACAAGAAATCATTACAGAATAAGAGAACAATCTACTACTAGATTGTTGGATTTGGTTCATACAGATCTATGTGGTCCCATGAGATTACGAAGTCTACTTAGTGAAAGGTACTTTATGTTGTTTATTGATGATTATTCTAGATATACTTGGGTCACATTTTTAAGAGATAAATTAGAAGCATTAGATAGATTCAAACCGTTCAAGGCTATGGTTGAAAATGAAGTAAATTTGAAGATAAAATGCTTAAGATCTGAAAAGGTGGTAAATTAACCTCCCATGAGCTCAATATGTTTTGTGAAGTGCATGGAATAAAGAGACAATTATCTGCTCTAAGAACTCCTTAGTAGAATGGAGTTGTTGAAAGGAAAAATATAACAATTCAAGAGGTTGCTAGGTCAATGATTACAGAATCTAGATTACCATAAGTTTACTAGAAAGAAACCATTCACATTGTTGTATATGCATTCAATCAAGTTCGAGCAAGAGAAAATAGTACAAAGACTCCCTATGAGCTATGACACGAAAGAATTCTAACAGTTAAATATTTCAAGGTATTCAGAAGCAAATGCTATATCAAAGAGATGAGGAAACACTAGGAAAGTTTGATGCAAGAAGTGATGAGGGAATATTTCTTGGTTACTCTACTAAAATTAAGGCATACAAATGTTTTAATAAAATAATGTCAAAGATTATGGAAATCTCGAATGTGAAGGTTGATGAAACAATGAAGAATTCTATTGATATTGATGGATATGTGTCTAATGAACATGACTGTACAAAAATAGAAGAAATTATGGAAGAACTGGATAAAGATGAGAAGAAAGAAAAGAATGAAAGAGAATAAGATGTTATGGTAATGTCCCCTAGAACACTAAAATATGTACAGAAAAATCATTTAGAAAGTCATATTATTGGAGACAAGACAAGATGTATGTTGACTAGAAGCAAAGCTAATATTGAAGTAAATGTATGCTTATTATATGAAATTGAGGCGAAGTCAGTAAAAGAAGCTTGTGAAGATGAACACTAGAAGAAAGCAACGAATGAACTTTTGTAGATTGAAAAGAATCAAACTTGGGAATTGGTCCCAAGACTATTAGACAAAAAATATCATTGGATCAAAATGGTATTCAGAAACAAGCTAAATGAGAATGAGAAAGTTGTTAGAAACAAAGCAAGGCTTGTGTGTAAAGGCTATTCACAAGTGTAATATATATATTTTCAAGAGACTTTTTCTCTGGTAGCAAGAATGGAAGCTATAAGGATGTTCTTGTCATTAGCTTCTTATAAATATTTCAAATTCTATCAGATGAATGTGAAGTCAACATTTCTGAATGGAGAACTAGATGAAGAATTTTACATGGAATAACCAGAAGGATTTCAATTGATAGATCAACTGGATATGGTGTGCATATTGAAGAAAACTTTATATGGACTGATGAAATCTCCTAGAACCTAGTATGCAAGGTTAGATAAGTATTTGAATCGGAAAGGATTTCACAAAGGTATGACAAATAGTAATTTGTATTTCAAGACTGAGAATGACAAAATATTGATTGTAGTTGTATATGTTGATGACATTATCTTTGGAGGAAATGAAAATATGTGCAAGATGTTTGTGGAAGAAATGTAGAAAGAATTTGAAATGTCTATGTTCAGGGAGATGAATTTATTTCTTGGGCTGTAGATTAATCAAACAGAGTAAGGAATTTTCATTTCACAATCTAAGTATGTGAGAGAAATGTTGAAGAAATTTGGGATGGAAGGTTCCAAACAGGTAAGTACTCATATGGTAACCAGATACAAGTTGGGAAAGGATGATGATTCACTTAAGGCTAATCAGAGAAAATATAGATATATGATTGGTGGACTACTGTATTTGACTATTACTAGACCGAATATTATGCATGTGGTTTTTCTTGTAGCCATATTTCAAGAAGATCCAAAGGAAACATATGTTACTGCAATTAAAAGAATATTAAGATATTTGAAAGGCACTCTAGATTATGGATTATGGTATCCTAAAGATACTGATTTTAAACTCAGTGCTTATATAGATGTAGATTGGGCCAGAATTATAGATGACAGAAAGAGTACAATTGGTGGTGCATTCTTTCTTGGATGTAGATTGGTGGCATGGTTGAGTAAGATTCAGTCTCTTTGTTTACTGCTGAAGCTGAGTATATTGTTGCCGCATCATGTTGTACGCAAGTTTTATGGATGAAATAGACATTGAAAGATATCATAGTGCTACATGATGATCATATTCCTATCTTATATGATAACACATGTGCAATTAATATTTCAAAGAATATTGTGATGCACTCAAGAACAAAGCATATATCTATCAGGTATCATTTCTGGAGAGAGAAGGTCATGGAGAATGAAGTTAAGCTTGATTATGTTTCAACAAAAGAACATATTGTAGATATATTTAAAAAGGCTCTTCCTAAAGATACTTTTGAGTATCTTCAGGATAAGCTAGGGGTTATTGCCCCTCCTTTTACAAACTAAGATGCATTTGGAGATACATTAGTTTGGTGATTTCATGATTCTATCTTTTGGACTGATGTTCGTTGGTGGTTTCCCTCAGGGGAAGGAAGTATATTTTCCAAAGTGTTGTCATTATGAGTATTCTATTTTCATTTCAAAGGAAGATTCAATGGAAATATATTTTTCCTTTATCATTGATGTCAAAGGGGGAGAAAGAGAGAGCATGTGAAAAATAAAAGAGAAAGAGAGAGCATGTGAAAAAAATAAAAAAGAGAGAGAGCATGTGAAAAAGAAAGTGAATATGAGGTTGATGATCTTCTGGAAGGGGAGAAGCAAAAAGGAAAATCTTGAGAAGTATTTTCAGAACTGGTTTGGTGTCTTTGATGGTTTTTCACATCATGTGTTTCCATCAATGACAAATGGGGAGATTGTTGCAAGAATGGAAGAAGAATGAAGTGGTCATTGATGTCAACTAGTTAGCTAGTTATGTCAATAGGTTAGTTGATTATCTACTAGTTGTTTATTGTACAAGTCGAGGATATTGAGAAAATTGTATAAAAGAAGGTTGTTGGATTTTGTGCTTGTGAACTATGTTTTGTTGTGTGTTATTTGAGGTTTGAAAGAATTGGAGTTGGTCCAAAATTTCTCTTTGTTGAAGTATCATGGTATTTGGTTCAAGTATTATGTTGCCCTAGTTCTGTTGCAATTGCTTTTGGCATTTGGAAGCATCGAGCTTAATTGATCTATGTGTTTTACACTAATGTGGCCGACCGTGTGTCAAGCACTACTTTTGAAGTTGATGAAGCATGTTGGATCTATTATGGCTCCCGATGAAGCATGTGTTTTAGGTTTCCCTCATTCTAATTCCACCTTAGGATGTTTGGCACCAACCTAATTTGAATTTGAAATTGGATGGTTGACTTTGTATCTTTTCAAAGTTGGAGATGGTATAAATATAGAATGTGTCAAGCAATGAAAATTATACATAAGAAAGGAAAGAAGATAAGTGAAAGAGAAGATGCAACTTTGATGCTATTCTTTATGTGTGAGAGTTAAATGTGTGGTTGTTCAGTGCGAAGCTTAACGTTGAGTTTTTGGATGTAGTGAGCAGAAGGCTAACCCTATCATTCATGCGAGTTGATCAGTGATTGTGGTGGAATCTTCTTTGCATTGGGATTGTTGTCTCTATAAAAAATCTTCTTTGTCTTCTTTGTATCTCTATGGAAGTGAGCCCTCCAAGTTCTAGCCTTGTGGACAGTGAGTCTGGCTAGTGAGTCCTTATTTCAGGTAGTGAGCCTTATCTCTAGTAGTGAGCCTTTTGTAATCATTTTTGATATTCTCAATAGTATGAGTTAATCCTCATCGTGGTTTTTACCTCATTGGGTTTTCCATTTAAATATGGTGTTATTGTCTTTGTGTATTTTCATTTGATGGTTAATCACTTAATCAGTTTAAGTGTTAGTTCTGGTAATGAATTTAAGGTTATAATTTGTGACAACTGATTCAACCCCCCTCTCAGTTGTCCTATCCAACACAAGTATGTGATTGTCAAAGGTGAACTATGGTGGAGAAACCTGGAAGGTGTTATGATGAAGTGTGTTGATGAGGTCAGAGCTTCTGAGCTACTAAAGGAGATGCATGGTGGAGTATGTGGTGGGCATTACATGGCTAAGACCACAACTCATAAAGTTTTGAGGGCAAGATTTTGGTGTCCTAGTTTTAAAGATGCCCATAAGTATTTTAAAACCTATGACACTTGTCAAAGGTTATCAGGAAAATTGAAATTTTTAGGGAATTTTCCACTTAGGCCTATTTTAGTTTAGGCCCCTTTTCAATAGTGGGGTAATGAATTCATTGGTGAAATATCAGAAAAATCTAGTGGGGGGAATTCTTGGATTCTTGTTGCAACTGATTACTTTACAAAATGGGGGGAGAAATCCCTACCAAGAAGGTAACAATTAAAGTGGTAATCAATTTCCTAATGAATAATATCCTAATCAGATTTGGGGTCCTAGAGAAAATTATATCTGATAAAGCTATGTGTTTCAGGTCAAATGAATTTAAGGATTTTTTTGATAAGCATGGCATACAAATGTCTTATTCTTCCCTCAAGGAAATGGTCAAGCTGAATCCAGTAAGAAGAGTTTAATGAAGATCATTAGGAGGGTGATTGAGACAAATAAGAAAGCATGGGATTCAAAGCTGAAACTTGCTTTGTGGATGGATAGAATAATGGTTAAGAAGGTTATTGGATATGATCCATTTGATTTAGTCTATGGTATTGCATCTAGGTTGCCTCAAAACAATTTGCTAAAGATGTACAAGTTTGTACAAGAGTATGATGAGAACATCTGTGATGAAATGCAACATAGAGTTGATTCCTTGATCCAGTTAGATGAAAATAGAAGAGAAGCTCATAAGGAAAATACCAAGATGTAGCTGCAAGTCAAAAACATGTATGATAAAAAGCTTCTCCCAAAAAATTTGAAGTGTGGAGTATGGTGTTAATGTGCAATACAAGAGCTCAGAATAAGGAAAATAAGGGAAATTTTGAAGCATTATGGGTAGGTCCTTATATGGTGTCCAATAGACATGGTGATGATTCATACTTTCTCCAAAGTTTAATAGGTGAACTTATTGAACTACAAGTACATGGACATTTCTCGAAGCCATATTTCTCTTGAAATATGTTCTACTCTATGTACATTGTATAGTCCTATAAATTTTGTATATAGGTCTGGTTTTCTTGGGCCTAGTCTCCTTGCCTTGTCTGGGAAAGTGCTTGGTTTTTGGTGTCCTTGTGCTTGGTCTACTTCAGCCATGAGATTTAAAATCTTTCCATGCGTGTGAGAAGCATGCATCTCCAATCAGAGCCACTGGTGGAATCTTCAAAATTTTCATGTTCCACTAGTCTCAAATGCACTTTTTGGGTGTCCTCTTGGCCTAAAATGAAATAGGGTTTAGGGTTTTATGCTAGGTGTGGGTTTTTACTTAGTATATTATCCCCTTGTCTAAACCCTTGTTCTCTAGTCTAATCCTTTGTTGAATTGCTATGGCTAGTTCTAGGTTGTCTTAGTTATAACTTAAGTCTTTGAATTCATTTGGCTAACTAGCCCCTTGTGCCTAGGATTCCCTGTTTACGCATTGCATAATATTTTCATTATTATTTCAGTCCAGGCATTTATATTTTATAAAGTTGAGAATTTAAAATATTTGACCTTTGCATCCTTTTATAAGTTGGTCTTAAGTCCTTTTGTGTCCTATTTCCTGGTTTTTCCTAAGCGGTCCACTTTTAAGAACAACATTTTATGCATGTGCTAAATTCTACCACTTAAGCTCTTGTGTCACTCATCACAAAAGCTTTATTATTCATCATTGTAAGGAAAGCTAGATATGGAAGCAACTCTCCTAATGTCAAAACCTTAAGGAAGAATGCAGAGATACCTTTTAAATTTTACAATTACAGTTCAATTAAGATGCACATGAAAGAGATAATAGAAACAGAGTATTTGACAAACACATATGAACACCAGATTTACGTGGGAAAATCCTTACAAGAGAAAAGCCTACCACACCAAGAGAAGTCACTTTGTATTACAATAATAAAGATTACATACAAATATCTGACTTATCTTTCTAATGTCAGTTTACAGCAGCATTCACCATGAACAACCTTGTTATAGAACATTCACATTATAGTCTTCATAGAATAGAATTCATCCACTGATCATACAGTCACATAGCAATTCATTGATCCATCGAACCAGTCACAATCTACGATCACTGAGTATAACCATGCCACCCCTGTCTATCGAGCTTCCTCTCAGTAACGACTGCAACAGTCCAACTGCTAGCAGTTCCCATTTGGCTCCTCTTATTGGCTATTGATTCACCACATAGGATGGTGTTCTCTCGGTTAGATTGATCAACCTGTGTTGGCATGCCAGTGAGACATAAGAAGTGTCTCCCCGATTCCCAAAGGCTTCACTATCGATGCCGCCAAGAGTCGTCCTTATTGCCAAGATGTTACATCGAGTCCAGAGAGCTATCGCTAAGACTACGTCATGTTGCCAAGACCTCATACCGACGATCATCACAAGTATTGCTATCACCAAGACTTATCGCTATCAGTGAAACATCATACTAAAGCTTCAAAGTCACACAAATGTGAGTTTTCCATTCTATGAGACAATCATCTTTCACCAAGACATCACACCGATGTTCACTAAATATCCAAAGTGTTCAACAGTCAGCAAGACTATCGTCCTATGCTAAGAGATTATATTGAGTCATTAAGGGTTATACTAAAGCGTTCATCATTCAGCAAGACATACCATTATCACTAAGACATTACTCTAAATGCTCACAAGTCATATCAAGCTCCAAACAACAGTTGACAAGACTTTTGTCCATCACTAAGACCTCACACTAAGACCTTTGTGTTGCTCCAAGTGTATACCATCGGTGAGACACACCAACTGTCGCCAAGAGTTCTTCCTGAGTGTTCAAGTCACCCCGATGTCTCCAAGATAAACCTGTCAGTGAGACATCAATATTGGTAAGACTTTTTATCAAACACCTAACACTCTCCCTAAAGACTTCAACAAAAAATGTTTTCGGCAAGACATTCATATCGTTGAGAGCTCGTAGCGAGCATCCAAGACTCTCCCCGATATCCGATAAACACCAACAGTCAACAAGAGGTTTCCATGAGCGGTGAAAGGTTATACCGAATGAAATGTCATAGCAATAGGCTCCTTCGGTGAGACTGAAGCAAGGTCACAACGATCTGAATAATTTCAACAAGGTTTCAACTACTAGTCGGCTAGACACAAACCATGTCACACCGACTTTTCCCTTTCAAAGGTTTCAGCCTATGGGATTGAGGCGCACATTTCTAACAATCTCCCACTTGACGAAGATCACACAGGAACCTCTAGAGCACAACAAAAATTACTAAAAAACATGGGCACTAAGGCCCATTGAACTGGAACACCACCTGAACTTGTCTGTGCTCACTGGCTTCATCAATTCATCTGCAACATTCTCTAGAGTATCAACCTTTTCCATACTGACCTTTCCATCCTCCACCATATCTCATACAAAGTGGTACTGTACATCTATATGTTTTGTCCTGGCGTGGAAAGTAGGATTCTTTGCCAGACAAATTGCACTCTAACTATCACAAAAATAGTTATTTTCCCTGCATCAAAACCAATGTTAGAACACAAACGTTTTAACCAAATTGCTTCTTTACAAGCATGTGTAGCTGCCATGTATTCAGCCTCTGTAGTGGACAAAGCGACTACAACTTACCGCTTACTCATCCAACTCACTGCACCACCATTCAACATGAAAGTATATCCACTGGTGGACCTCCTACTGTCAATTTCCCCTGCCCAATCAGAATCCACATAGCCTCGAATATTGAGGGTCCTCTATGATTCAACCAAGTTCCCATGTTAACACAAAGCAAAATCTGAAGTTCCCTTCAAATATCCAAAAACTCTTTTCACAACATCCCAATGTGTCCTTCCAAGATTAGCCATAAATTAGCTAAGAACTCCCACTGCTTGGGAAATGTTTGGCCTTATACAGACCATTGCATACATAAGACTACCAACCGCACTAGCATAGAGTACACTGGTCATGTCCACCATCTCAGTAGGAGATTTTGGATAGTCTTCAGCAGATAGCTTCGTTCCTTGCAAGACTGGAACAACTAGCTGCTTGCAATCATTCTTGCAAAATCTCTCTAGAACTGTCTTGATATACTTACTCTGACTGAGCCAAATTTTTCTACTACTCCTATCCCTAGTTATCTCCATCCCCAGAATATACCTTGCTACACCAAGATCTTTCATTTCGAACTCTGTAGACAACTGAGACTTAAGATCAAAAATCATCAACTTACTATTGCCTATGAACAACATATCATCAACATAGAGAGAAATAAAAAGAACTTGATCACTTTCAGCTTTATAATAGACACAATGATCAGATTTTGATCTTACAAACCCCAAAGACAATACAAAAGTATCAAATTTTGGTACCACATTCTAGGTGACTGCTTTAACCCATACAGAGACTTTTTTAACTTACAAACCAGTTTCTCTTTACCTTTCTCCACAAAGTGCTTTGGTTGGGACATGTAAATCTCTTCTTCAAGATCACCATGAAGAAATTTTGTCTTCACATCCATTTGTTCGACCTCTAAGTCATACGATGCTGCAAGTGACAAAAGAAATCTGATAGATGTCAGTTTAGCTACAAGAGAGAAAATTCCCCCATAATCAATTCCCTCTACCTGGGAATAACCCTTTGCAACCAACCTCACCTTATATTTTTCCACACTGCCATCCAGACCAATCTTCTTTTTAAATACCCATTTGCAGCCAACAACTTTTCTTCCTTTAGGAAAGGGCAACAAACTCCAAGTTTCATTCTTTTCTAATGATGCCATTTCTTCATTCATGGCTTCCAACCAAGAGTCTGAATCAAACATTTTAAATGCCTCCCTTATAGTCCTAGGCTCATCAATGCTAGAAATTAAAGCATAGGCACAAGTAGAATCTATCAAAGAAAACCCATACCCATCAGGTTGCTTTCTTTCACAACTTGACCTCCCACTTTGAGGCTTCTTCTTCTTCTTCAGAACTTTCAACTACTTGAGCTCCTCAGTTTCAGGTACATTTTGAATTTTGAATTCTCTTTCTTTGGTGTAGGAGGAATTACAATTACATCCTTATTGTTTTCTGACTTTGTCTCTGACTGCAGATCCAAGGTAGAAGGTTTCAGCTGACGAAAGATTACACTTCTATTGTATACAACCTTCTCTATATTAGGTTTCTAAAGCTTGTATCATTTTATGCTAGCACTATAGCCAATAAAAATACATTTGATAGCCTTGTTCTCCAATTTAGATCTTTTCTCATACGACATATGAGCATATGCCTCACAGCCAAAAACACTAATATTTCTTAAAGAGGGTTCTTACTAGACCACGCTTCCAAAGGTGTTTTCTCAACAAGAGCAAAATTTGAGAACGCATCAAGTAACATGCAATAGCAACAACCTTAGCCCAGAACTTCTCCTCCAAGCCAACACTACTCAGCATACTTCATGCTCTCTCCATCACTATCCTATTGAACCTTTCTGCAACTCCATTTTGTTGTGGAGTATAAGGTGTAGTCTTATGCCTTTTAATCCCATGGTCTTTACAATACCTCTCGAAATCATTAGAAAAAATTCACTCCGCCATTATCAGTCCTTAAGCATTTTAATTTTTTTCTTCCAGTTTGATTTTCAAGGTTCTTAAATTCCTTAAACCGACTGAAATCCGATTTACTTTTCAAAAATAAACAAATGTTCTCTCAAATAATCATCAATGAACCCATACATAGTACCTTGACTCTATACAAAGAAGGAACATTCACTAATTCAAATACATCAAATGAATATAATCTAGCAAACTAGAAGATTTATGAGGACTAGAATAAAATGAAACATGGTGTTGTTTTCCATATACAGTTGTTCACATAATTTAAATTCAAAGTTACACCCAAGCCCCTCAACCAGGTTTTTGTTCTTCAAGGTTTTTAAACCTTTTCTCTAATGTGGCCTAGCCTATGATGCCAGAGCACGTCTTTTTTTGCTAGAAGTTTAACTTCCATAGAGTTTACACAATTAGGAACATTTCCCTCTTTTCCTCCATGAGTAGCCTTCTATGACTTTACAAAGACACTATTGCATTGAACAACATGTGCATCCAGCTTGTACAAGGTACCAATACGAACACCCCTTGCTAGCACCATTGAGCCTCTAGTCATCTTGCAGCCATTTCAGAGAATGACTTGCACTCCAATATCATTCAAATTACTAATAGAAAGTAAATTTCGAGCCAGACCTGGTATATGCATTACATCATTAATTCCTTCACTCTTCCATTAGGGAATTCAATTCTGACTCTTCCATGGCCAACAATTTCCAAAGTTGAATCACTTGCCAAGTACACCTTTCCACCATCGTATTCTTCATACTTCATAAACCAATCTCTATGAGATGTCAAGTGGAAAGATGCTCTAGAATCAATCGGCCAAACATCATTTGATGCCTGTGTAGCCAAGGCTGCAATGCATCCCTATGAGATCCCATTGAAGAAGAATACTTCTTCTTCTCCCTTTCCATTTCGGTTTGCCCATAGTTCTAGTATTTCACCTTGGAATTCTTGCCAGGAGACTTTGATCTCCCTTTTGATTTTGATCTAGACTTCTTATCCTTCTTCTTGCCTTTCTCTTTTGATCTACCTCTAACAACAAGAGCCTCCTTCGCCATCTCAGAAGATTTCCTTCTCATTTCTTCTGATAACAAAGAAGCAACAACATCTTACATCTTGAAATTGGATGTTGTACTCCCAATAGCCATCACAAGGTGATCCCATGAATCTGGCAAAGAACACAATATCGACATACAGTGATCCTCTTCATCAATCTTCACACCAACAAATGTTAACTATGCAATCAACATGTTGAATGTGTTCAAATGATCAACAACAGACCCTCCTTCCTGCATTCTCAAAGTGTACAACTTCTTCCTTAGGAACAGTTTATTCACCAAGGAATTCCCCTAATAAATAGATGCCGGTCTCTTCCACAAGGAAGATGTAGTCTTCTCTTCATGCACATTGAGAAGAATGGAGTCTTCCAAATAGAGCCTTATCAGCCCCTTAGACTTTCTATCTGCAAGATCCCAATCTTCTTGCTTCATGCTTGTAGGCTTAGTTCTAGACACAACAATCCAAAGATCATGATCAACCAATAGATCTTCCATCTTAAGTTTCCACAACTCAAAATTGCTGCCATTGAACTTCTCTATTTCAATTTTTCCTGACGTGCTTGCCATCTCAATCTGTAATTAGAAATTGACAAACTTCTACAAGACTCCCATTGAACATAAATTGACACAAAAAAAACAACGTACCCACAAGGATAACACAACTGGCCAGGCTCTGATACCACTTGTAAGGAAAGCTAAGTGCAGAAGCAACTCTCCTAATGTCAAAGCCTCAGGGAAGAATGCAGAAATACCTTTTAAATTTTACAATTACAGTCCAATTAAGATGCACATGAAAGAGATAACAGAAACAGAGAATTTGACAAACACATATGAACACCAGATTTATGTGGGAAAACCCTTACTGGAGAAAAACCCACCACACCAAGAGAAGTCACTTTGTATTACAGTAATAAAGACTACATACAAATATCTGACTTATCTTTTTGATGTCAGTTTACAGCAACATTCACCATGAACAACCTTGTTATAGAACATTCACATTACAATCTTCACATAATAGAATTCATCCACTAATCATACAGTCACACAACAATCCATCAATCCATCGAACCAATCACAATCTGCAATCACTGAGTATAACCATGTCACCCCTGTCTATCGAGATTCCTCTCAGTAATGGTCGCAATAGTCCAACTGCTAGCAGTTCCCATTCAACTCCTTTGATTGGCTATTGATTCACCATGTAGGACGGTCTTCTCTCAATCAGAGCGATCAACTTGTGTTGGCATGTCGGTGAGACATAAGAAGTGTCTCCCCGATGCCCAAAGGCTTCACCATTGATGTCGCCAAGAGTTATCCTTATCGCCAAGATGTTACATCGAGTCCAGAGAGCTATCACTAAGACTTCGTCATGTGGCCAAGACCTCATACCGATGATCATCACATGTATTGCTATTGCCAAGACTTATTGCTATCGGTGAAACATCATACCAAAGCTTCAAAGTCACATAGACATGGGTTTTCCATTTGGTGAGACAATCATCTTTCGCCAAGACATCACACCGATGTTCACTAAGTATCCAAAGTGTTCAACAGTTGGCAAGACTATCGTCCTTCACTGAGAGATCATACTGAGTCATTAAGGGTTATACCGAAGAGTTCAACATTTGGCAAGAAATACCACTATCACTGAGATGTTACTCTGAATGCTCACAAGTCATATCGAGCTCCAAACAACAGTTGGAAAGACTTTTTCCCATCGCTAAGACCTCACACCGAGACCTTTGTGCTGCTCCAAGTGTATATCATCGATGAGACACACCAACTGTCGCCAAGAGTTCTTCCTGAGTTTTCAAGTCACCCTGATGTCTCTAGGATAAACCTGTCAACAAGACATCAATATTGGTAAGACTTCTTACCAAACACCCAAGACTCTCCCCGAAGACTTCAATAGAAAACGTTGTCGATGAGACATTCATATTGCTGAGAGCTCATAGTGAACATCCAAGACTCTCCCCAATATCCAATAAACGCCAACAATCAACAAGAAGTTTCCACAAGCGGTGAAAGGTTATATCGAATGAAATGTCACAGCGATAGGCTCCTTCAGTGAGACTGAAGCAAAGTCATAGCAACCTGAATAATTTCAACAAGGTTTCAACTGCTAGTTGGCCAGACACAAACGATGTCACACTGACTTTTCCCTTTCAGAGGTTTTAGCCTATGGGATTGAGGCACACATTTCTAACATTCATGTCCATTTCAACGATGAGTGATGGGCCATTTTCTTCTTTTATATTGTGTATCATTAAAGACTTTGGGTTTCCATTTTCCACTATAGTGATGTGTGATGAACTAAAATTTTCCTTTGTATCATGCTTAGTCTTGGAATTATAGAAAATATTTGTCACTCATTTCATCCTCAGTGATGAGAAATAGGAAAGAAAATAACCATGGGCTATGATATTACCACTTGTCCGCTTCCAGTACCATCATCTATATCGCCCATCACCAAAAGCTTTTCTAGTTCCAAATCAACTTCAACGACAAGTGATGGACATGGGTGAGCTCTTTGCATCACTGAAAGACTTCACATCACCAAAGTGATAGTTTAACTTTGAAACATTAAAACGATGAGCGATGGTTCTCAAAAATATTATTAAAACATGGAGTAGGTACATGGTAACTTCCTAGGGTATCATTGTTGTTTTAAATTACACTTGTGAAAGAAGAAAGTGAGGGTTAAGAAGAGCCATAGATGATGTTTTAAATAAAACAAATTGATGGCAAGAATTCAGACCTGAAGGGATACTTGTTAGTTTGCTCACACGAGCTATCTTTCATATATTAATGGAGAGGACGTTCCATTCTCAAGCCATAAAGAGGGTTTTTTATTATTTTCTCTCACAATTGCAATCGTCAAGAGGAGAAGAAAAGGGAAAGCAAGCTCCAGGCGAAGGGAATTTAAAGAAAAAATTGTTGGTTTTCCCAGGTAAGTCAAATTTTATGCCTCTATGAGTAATTTTGTAGCATTGGTTGTTTAGAAATTGAGTAGATTGCTAGGGTTTGTAATTTAGGGTTGCTATTCTCTATTTTGTGAAGGAACTATAATTGTTTCACATAGATTTTGGGAAGAAGGGTGAAATTTTTTGATATTGATTTTGAACTTTGTGAATTTAGAATTTAGGCTATAATCCCTAGTTATTTTCAAACCCTAGTTTGATTACACTGAAAAGATGAGTGAGCCCAGTGAATCTACCATTCAAATTGAGAGAAAATCCAAACAAAAAAGAGTTCAATGGCCTAAACCTCAGGATGACAAACCAAAACTAGAGGTTCCTAAGGCATCTACAAAGAAGAGAATGGTAAAAAGAGACTACTCTAGGTTCATGGAAGAAGCTTTTAAGGACCCAGCTATAGAAGTTAAATCAGTGGGAAAGAGAAAAACTGGTGAAGAAACATTAGCAAGTCATTTTCAAGATTCAGCTTCTGGGGTTGGTGATGTGGTGTTACAATAGAGTGGTTGGGATTTTTTTCTATATGCTATCAAAAGGAGGTTTTCTAGCCATCCCACCTATAATCTATGGACCTATGATATTGGAAAACTAGTTTTCCCTAATGTATTTGTGGAGATGGACTTGATTCTTGAATTGGATAGGTGTTATGACCCTATTGATATGATAATCAAGAGATTTCAATACTTTTTTCCCATGTTGTAAATTACAAGGAGCCACATAGTTGAAAATTTCAACTTGAACCCCTCTACTACTAATTCAATCAAATTTTGTGTATTGTACAATGAGTATGAGCCAAAAACAAATTCTTATCAAAAAACTATTTTTCCAAGACACAAGAGGCAAGATTTGAACAAAAGAGGTGTGCCCTTCTCACCAAAGGAGTTTGAGCCATTTGACTATGATGATTTTGAAGATTATTTCAAGAACACTAACTATGCATTGTGTCAAGTTTTGCACAAGAAGTTTGATATCAAAATGGATGTTTCTTTGATGGTCATGGCAATTGATATACAAAACAAGTATTAGAACAAGAATTTTGATTATGCTTCTTATATTGCTAATCAATTGCATGGGGATTTGGTATAATTGAAGGATGCAAAGCCTCCATTGTCTTGTAGACACTATTCTTTATTGATGCATATGTTGTTGTGGAAAGGAAGAAAGGTGTGGAGAAATTTCATGAGGTTGAGAGAAATAGATAATATGGATAATGAGTTGTCAATACAAATGTGGAACCATATTTGGGATATACATTGTCCAGATACTAACTATGCTACCTTTTGCAATGGTTTTAAATTTAATGTGATGGATCAATTGGGCTTAAAGCCTATATACAAAATATCTAGAGGTGTGAAGGATATCTTGAGGCCTATGGAGTTTGAGTAGAATACAACAAAAAATTTCAATTGGGAGGATTGGTACTTACACACCGAGTATACTACAATTAGGATTTATGGATACCCAGTGCCATCACACTAGCTACTCAAGTATGCATATGATAGACAAGATTTTATGGAAATAATGTGGCAGTTAAATGCCATGGAAAAAGAGCACTTTATAAAATCGAAGAAGGCATCATTGGTAAACCCTAAGTGTGGGTTTGCATACTTTTAGTGCATGTCCAAGGAAGGTATTGAGAGGTTTCATTCCCTCTTGAATAACTAAAGGATGAAACAAGATATCATAAGATATTGTGATCCCGAGGGGATTATTGATGCAAAGAGAAGACCAAGAGGATTATCAAGTAAATAGCATCAATTCCTATATCAAGAAGATGCAATCAAAAATCTGTCTTCTGGTGCTAAGGTTGCAGAGAGGAAGAGTGAATGGAGGAAAATTTGTACCATTGAAGAAAGGATGCTAAAAGAGAAGCCCTTTTATGTAATTCCTTACTCAGAGATACTGTACAAATATGTGCAAGCTAAATTAATGCTTTGGGACTTCAAGGATAAAATTTTCTTTGATAAGGTTAAACAGGCTATAATAAAGGCCAAGGTTGCCAAGGAGCAACATGATGCAAGAGCGGGCAGCCATTTGGCTCATCCCATGGCTCAAGGTAGTGAAATGAAACTAAAAGAGATAGGGAGGAGACCTACAGTCACCCCATTGGTGACTTATTCTGAGACTAAGCAAGGTGGTGAAGGTTATGCACCTAAAGAATCTATAGAGCATATTCCAATAGAACAAGAAGTTGGCCAAAGGTTCCCTTCCCCTGATAAGGAGGTTGTATGAAATATTGATGTTCCTTCCAATAAGATTATTAAATGGGAATACAATGAAGATGATTATGATGATGTTAGGATAAATATTTGTAGGGATTTATGAGTGATGAAACCTTTGTCCAAACAAAGGAATTTATGGATTTTGTCATCCAGTTGAGAGGTTCTGACATAAAGAAGAGAATTGAAGAAGCAAAGGAAAATGTTAATGTCTCATTAAAAGAACAAGATAAGAAGGAGGAAGAAGACAAGATTATGAAATATATTGTTGCAATAACACCTCAAGAGGCAATGGACCTGGTTAAAGGAAGTGGAATTTTATTGTTACCAGGGTGGGAGCTTACATCTGCTATTGCTTTGGATGCAATAAAAAAGATCCCAATGCTTTTGTCTTTGAAGAGAATTTTTATAACAAGGTGTTTGGTTTAGGTTTTAGCCCAAAGTTGCACACTCTTACTATTTAGTCCATAGCACCAAATACTAGGAAACTTGAAGTTGTTCAGTTTGTGAAACAAGAAAATAATGTTGTAGTGCTAAAAAGGGCTACTAAGATTACTGCCACTATAGCTGCACGGTTAACTATGCATGGTACTATGTTAGGTTTTGATACAACCCAGATTACACAAGACATATATGACAAGCTATTTGATAGATACAATAAGTTGATGGATGAGCATAATAAGGTGCTTGCTACTGCTGCTAGCTCAGTTAGAGCGCTACCTTCTCCTACTACCTATTCTTCTGATTTGTCTACCCAAGATAGAGAGACCTTGTCACTAAGAATGCAGAATTTGAAACAAGAAGCACAAATAGAGAAGGAAAACTCAAATAAACCCAAAGAGGAAACTATTAAGGTGGCAAATGACATCTTTGATGATGTTTTAAAGCATAGGGTTATGAAGATAGTAAACAAGGAAAATAATGTATGGGATGTTTATAAGAATATTCATGAAGCCAATAAGAAATATTTTCTGGTTCAAAATGTATTCCAAACTGAGTGGATCAAGTGGAGTACCAAGGTTGGGCCATTAAAACAAATAATGCCTCATATGAAAGAAGACCCTGAGGCTCTAGCCAGCATTCCTAATCTGTTAAAGGCAATAGATTTGTTAAGTGAAACCACAACTTTTCATGGTAAGTTGGGTATGCAGTTACAAAATAAGTTGACAATTTTTAGAGATATGGAAGGGCATGGCATGCCAAGGGTACTAACTAATGAAGGTGAATTGAAGGATCTTGTTGTATGGAAGGATGAGTTGGGAGGTTTACTCCCACATTTTAAAAATATGGTCAATCTCATTGATTATACCATGTTAAATCTAGTTGTTGATAATATGACAAGAATTGAAGTAAGAATGGATACGTTTGTGATGGAGGCCAGAATATTGATTGATGCTAGATATAACCAACATAATAAAAAGGTGCAGGAATTGTCAAATACACAATGGCCAGCTGAGGAGGAATATAAAACATGGCTCAAAAAAATTATAGATTAAGCCTTTAGATGAAGTATTGCAAAATGTTATATGCTCTCAGTCATGAAGAATGGTGACTAAGATGTTGATGTGGATGGGGTTTATGCTTTCCTCTTTTATCACTTTCTTGTTACATCTCTATTGACTTGGTGCATATGTGGAAGAAAATTTTGCTCGTGAAGAAGATGTTTTGTTGTTGCTACAATGATGAAAGATTCCTTTTGGAAGGTGGGAAAATATTCTTCAACAAATGTAAACAACTTTTATCTTATATGTTTTACCCCTCATGAAATGAAAATATAACTAAATGAGGATGTTTTGAAATTCAAATTCAAATGAATTTCAAATGTAAAATGTGACTTAATGTGTAATTTGTCTTGAATCTTATTGCTCCTATGTTCTTATAAATGGGAATTCAAGGACAATTGCATGGGTCTTTGGTTGGTTTAGTTTTGAACTCATGTAAGAGAATTTTTTAAATCAAACACAAAGGAATAGAATAGTTTTGATTCCTAGGTATGAATTCTGGTTTGTAATAGGCATAATAGTTTTATAGTGTTAATGGAATTTGAATAAGAAATGACAATTTTGGAAAAAAATCTCTCCTATGTATTTTGTCACATGAATTATGAATAAAATGATCAAGGATCTTTTATTGTTCTTCAATCGTTTTGGTTGAATGTATGGTTTTGTCTCTATTTTATTTCAAAGAATTAATTAAATGCTTTGATGGGATCATGGGTTTATGTGATTAAGTATAAGGATTAATAAGTAGTTTCTATTCTTGGAGATCTTGAGTTGTTTTATTGCAAGGCAATATCACAATAGTCTATGAATGCTAAGTCTAATTACTGATGTATTACATTTTACTACAAATTTAAATCCGTCACCCATGGATAAAGAACTGTTCAATTAATTTGGTAATATTTGATGTAATTGAGTTGGTCTTTCCTTTCAAAGAACAAATCCATACAAAAAATATTTTATACACCTCAAATTGTTCTAAAGTTCAATGAAGAATCATACATTCCCTGCTTTACGTGGTCATTTGTTAAAGAATTAACAAGATACTTTAGGATTTTCATCTAATTTGCAAATGATGAGAATGTATCTATTGTTCACAATGTTTTTGGTAATTTGGCACAAGAGTATCATTTAAAACATTGTAAGGATCACCCTCCTAGGTCTTACAGAGCCCAAAGTGCAGAGGGAAAGCCTAAAAATATTTCACCTAATCATTGGCCAATCCTCGCCATTGCTAATCCTTGAATTATGGAAAATTTATAGGCAATTGTTTAGATTAATTTTGGTTCTTAAAAAGCAACGAATAGGATTAGAAAAGGAAAGGGTGATGAATATCAAAAGATGGTTAGAGAGAGTGGTAGAGAAGTTCAAAGAAACAAGGAGAGCACCATGGGATGAAAGAATGGGGCAGCTAGGGGAGATGTAGAATTGATCAATCCAACTCAATTTCCTTAGGGACCCTTCATGATAGTTACTCCAAGTATACCAATGAGGAATTTAGATGTTGAATTTACCAAAAAGGGGATCATGAACACCAAGGGAGTTTCGAGTTAGGGTACAAGCTTCTGTTGAATGAACAAGACAATTGAGAGGGGGGTGAATCAGTTGTGGGAAATTAAAACATCAAATCCTCAACAATAATTAGATCCACATGCATTCATTAAACCTTTATTCCGTTGAAGAGATTAATCATATAATGCAAATAACGTAAACTGAAATAACATCACCATAGATAAGAGAACACCATATTTATGTGGAAAACCTAGTGAGAGAAAAACCACAATGAGGATTAGCTCACAATATAAGTAATATCAAAACCGGTACAATGGCTCACTGCCAGAATATGACACATTTTCCAAAAAGAGGTCACAACCAAGGCTCACTACCAAAAAAAGAATACAAGAAGATAGAAGAGAAATGTTACACAAAGAACAACTTCTCAATGCAACAAGGAGTCCACCACAATTTCTCCAACACTTTCACAGCCTTGTATGAAAGATTTTAGACACCTTCATATCACTGCCTTTAGGAATCCAAACACTTGAAATTCACACTGCTCTGCTCAAATTCACATCATACACATCACTCGCATCAATCTCACATCTATTTTGTCTCTCTCTTGATTCTCTCTTGCATCTCACAACATCACCAGTCTTATTTATATCAACCTTGACCTTAAAAACCTTCTCCAAGGTCGACAACTATCTGTTATACTTACAAATTCAAATTAGGTTGGAACTTAAACATTCCTATGGTGGATAAGAATAAAATCAACCCATATAAATCCTTAATTAAGACCCAAATAGATCCCAACACATCTCAACATGCTTTCATAAGCCTCACATGTAGTGCTAACACAAGGTCGGCCAATACCCGTGCTAAACACCATAGACATTAAGTACACACTTCCTTAAAACAATCTAAAACTTATGATACACCAGACCACAAAATCATATTGACATAAACAAGAGAAAAACACCATTAACCCTCCTTCAAAACCACAAGTCTTGAAAAACAATTCCAGAGAAATGTGGAGAAAATACATTTCTCCTAGACACCTCTATACAACACTGCAAAACTAGTTCACATACTGGTGAACAAAAATTCCTCGAATAAATGATCGAGAGGCCCAAATTTTGAATGTATCAACCTCTAACAATCTCAAACAAAATATCAAATCTTCATAGGCATAACATCAACATAGAAGAAACACTGAGAACAAGTTGGAGCACATTCTGAGCACTTGCACAACATTATTTTCTCTATTTATCAAATTTTCTCAAAAGCACATGGAAACCAAGTGCCAGAGACATCATCTTAGCTCATTACTTCACTCCAACTAAATCTTCAGACACTACAAAAAAAAGATAGCTCCATGTACTCACAACACTTCCTCAATATCTCAACTACACATGCACCACTTGCAACAACCCGTTTTCCTCTTTTCCACAATTTTCTCAATATCCTCAATATCTTCATCATGCAACAAACTTCTTAACACATAATTGACATCAATGACACCTGTTAGTAGACATACCATTGACATCAAGGACAACCCCTATTAGTAGACATCTTGTTGACATCAATGACAACACCTTCATACTTGCAATAGCTTCAAACTCAAGGTTAGACAATAGAGTAAAAGGCTCCCAACTATGATCAAAAGGTTGTTCTACCATTTAAAATCACCTCCCAAAATTCACTCAGCATTGGGAAGAGAATAATGTAGCCAATCCCAAAGGTTGGTTCTCTCAGTAGAAGAATTAGGAGCATAGGTTGAGTAAAACCCCACAAGCATGCCCTTAATGAGGGTGGTGGCCCAAACACAATGACCATTGGGATCATAACAAAAAGCCACCAAATGTTTAGCCAACCATGGAGCTAGGTGCAACACCACACCTCCTCCACCATCATAATGATTAGTATACATGAAATGAGCCTCAGGCCAAGTAGAGGCAAGAGTCACATCAAGAGTAACTGCACTAACTTTAACTTCCTAAAGCATAATAATGTCAATATGATTGGTCTAGACATAATTTTTGACATGATATTGCATGCGGGAAGAGTTAATCCATGCATTTTCCAAGATTGAATTTTGAACTTCATTGGGAGGAATCAGGGAGGGTTTCCACATCTAAATGTAGCACATTAAACTAATTGTCTAGTGATATGTTATGAGTTTCGATCAGATCTTTTCCAAGGGGCTCAGTCATGTGATCATGATTCATGGGCAATTTGGTTTCATTATGTGAAATATTTGTTACATGGTTGCTTGACTAGGGTGAGTGATTATAGTTTACTGAAGTAATGTGCTTTGGAGGGGGAGTTTCTTTCATCCTTTTAGAGGCTCTAGCTTGGGATACCATAGTAGCATCTTTGTAAGATATCCCCTCAGAGGTAGGTGATGAGTGAATAGGAGAGGTGGGAAAGGGAGTTGAAGGAGGGAGATTGGGAACAAGATGGGTATTAGTTTGGGTTGGTGAAGAGGGGTGTGGTGGGTGATGGAGCAGTGTAGAGGGTTGAAGTTTATCCATAGTTGGAGAGTCATCTTGATGGAGATTGTCTGTAGTAGGTTGGAGTGTTTTAGGATTATGGAAGGGGAAATCACGGATCAAATGGCCTTCCCTACAATAATAAAAACATGCATTTGGTTTATGTAGATAAGTGATGTGTTGATCAAACTCAAAACCAGGTCCAACTAGTTTAATAGTGTTGGGTAAAGGGTGGGTTAATTCCATTTCAATACAAGCCCTAGGGTGTGAACCTAGGCTAGCCCATTTATCATACTATTGTTTACACCATAGGACTTTGTCAAGTTATGTAGTAATGTCTTGAAGGAAAGGACGAAAAATGAGGTTAAGGAAAGGAAATTCCACCCACATGGGCTATTTGGATTTAGAAATCCCTTTTGAATGGAAGTCAAGATCCCAGGCTTGCATGCAACAAGTTTGTCCATATATAATTCAAGAACTATATTGAAGGACAACATGGGCATGTTTAGGTTCTAAGATGGTGCAAGCAACATATCCTCTACCCAAACCCCTGAAGGATTCTATTGTCCAACCTTTCAATTCCCAGTTGTTACATGCCCATTTGAAAAAGTCTTGTTCTGATAGGATGCCTTTGAGGAAAAATAAAATGATAGTTTTTTCTTTGCATTCTAAAATAACATCAATAATATCATTTGGGAGGACAAATGAAATCACTTTAGCTTCCTGAGAATCAATGACAGGATGTTGGTCATTAGGGCATCTGATGCGGATGTATCACAAGTTGTCTTGTATTTGTGCACTGGTTGTGATTGGGGTTGTGAGCATCCTAGGTGTATTTTAGCAGTTGTGGCAACCATGTTATCTATTCTAGGTGAAGAAATGAGAGTGGAGGCACTACTTTTTCATCTTTCATTTTTGTTGTTTCAAATCCGCCTTTTTCCCATGCTTTTTTCTTCATGCTTCAAGGCTTAACTTTTAGCAATTGGGCTCTACGTGTCACATGTAGAGAGTTGTCTTTTTTTTTTTGGAGGAAGTTCTAGGGTAACTTGTTGATCTACAAGCAAGTTAGGATTAGGACACAAAGTCATTGTTTTTCAATAGAATATAGCTGAGCTTTTTTGAAGATCCACTTCTTTCATTTTTCTTCATCAAAATCCTTAAGACTCTCCTTTCCCTTTAACCATTATCCTTAAAATAATTAACCCTCTTCTCTTGACATCTTCATTTAACATCTCCATTAATTACTTACTTTAATTAACCCTCTTCTCTTGACATCCTCATTTGACATCTTCATTAATTACTTACTTTAAGAAATGTATTATCCTACATCTCTCACTCTATTTTTTTTCCTACATCCTTGACCTTAATGATAACCATCCTTACAATCACTTTCTACTTACCTCAACTTTTTATTTAAAGAGCGAGTGCATTACAACTATTGAAAACATCATCAATTTCCAGTTTCCTTATTAAACATGAAATTGCTAATAAAAAGATAGAGTAGAGTGGCAACCACTAAATATAAAAAGATAGAGTAGCGTGGCAACCACTAAATAGATTATACTTCGTATGGCAACAACTAATATACCTAATGCTTTGGGTGGCAACCTACAGCCACGTACCTAGCAACGACCAAACACCCAAGTGTACAATCAAAATCCATTATCTCTGACTTATTCATTGCCGGTGGAACCGCATCTAATTTATGACATACGTCCTCTAAAAATACCTAGAATAGCTAGGAGGGGGACGGCTAGGGTGGGGTGGGAGTGGTAGATGGAATGTCGTTAAAGAGTAGGGCGGGCATTTGTCCAGGTTTCGATCGAGTGCAGAAATGTAGCAAATCGTGTTGAAACCAGAGTTTCCGAGTAATTAATAATACTAATGACGGGAAGAATAGGAGAATTTCGAAGGGCCTTGAAGAAGTCAATTGTTTTGGGGACTTGTTCATTCAATTAATCGGAACCAATGGAGTTGTTAGCCGGGTGGGTATCCGATCTCGAATGCATCAATCAAGTTGACCTATCTAACCATTGAACGTTTATTCCAGAAGTCCCTATCTCCGATGTCGACGTTCAGGGGAGGTATAGCTGTCCATTCTGGTGCCCATCGAAATGGCACTTCCATACACCGTCCAGCGTGCTATATGGGACAATAACGGTTCATTAGATATGTAAACCTTGCTTCTGACTCTATCTCTGTCGCTTACTGGATCCCATTCCTCCGGGGAGAAACCTTCCCTTGTGGCGTTGTGTCCATGAAGGCCTGCCTCCCTCCGTAAAGGGTGGAGGCCCATTTCCAATTACATTCGGTCAATGTATTTAATCATGGGTAGGAACGTCAAAGACATTATTTCTAGTTTGACTTTGTTCTCTTACTTTGGCTTATCCTAGCATCTTTTGGTAACTACTTTACATCTCTTAGGAATCACTAGCCTATTATTAGTACCAATTTCTAATTATAAAACATGGGTCATTGCCATTCTTGATCTCTTCAGATTTTATATTCATATAAAGATCTCTTGGCTTATCCCACCATCCTTTGGTGACTACTTTACATCTCTTAGGCATCATTAGCTTATTACTAGTACCCAATTTTTAGACTAGTACCCAATTTTAAGATATCAATGATATTATCAAATATGGGTCATTGCTATTCTTGATCTCTTCATATCTTATATGAATCATATCTTTATATATCTCTTTGCCAAAGTAAATGATTAAAGTTTCTATCATGCTCTATGTACTTTATTGCATTGTTAACTATAAAATGAAAAAAAGTTTCTATCATGCTTTTAACTATTTCTCCATCATAAATATATTAGAAATTTATTGTATTTCATGTTTGTATTTGATATTTATTTATTTTTATTTGTGTATATTTATATGTACGGTTTTTATGTCATTTAAAAAAAAAAATCTTATTATATGTGTTAGATATTTGATAGTGTTGATTTATATTGACTATTTTTTACAGATGGTTTTGTGTAACATGTATATATTTGCATGAAGACTCTAGAAAATAAGTTGAATAATGATATCTTTTATTTATTTATAGTATATCATCTATATTTCATAGCTTATATAATTTACTTTAATAGAATTATTCCATAGTGATCATAAGTTTACTAAAGTCGATGAAAATGCAAGATCAACAATTATAAAATTTGCAACATCCTTATGGTGCTATGTAGTCATTTTTTCTAGCCTTGTCCTAGTTTTGATATTTCCCCTTCAACCCTTTTATGTGTTTATTCTTTTGATATATTATTTATTGTCTTTTGCCTCCTTTTCCTAGGTACTGTTGAAGTTGGGAAAAATCAGCTCCATAGTTCCCAAAGATCACCTGCAATCAAACACTTGTCACAGAAAGAGAGAATAGCAAAGCTATAGAGGCAAAGAGCTATGGATCCCAGAAAACATGAATCATAATTAATGTGCATCTTAATGATTATACAATAAATAATCCTTATAAAAGGATAATAAATCTAGAAACCCTAGGTGAGGATAAACCAAGATAATGACATGTGTCCTCATCCTATGACATGAGACATAAAAAGAACATGACCTAAGTAAGCTTAAGTAATTAGAGGAAAAAGAACCAAATAATTAAATAAATAATTAATTAGAATAACATTTTACTCTAACACCCCTCTTAAGTGAAACTTAGGGAGAAGTTCAAAACTCTAAAGATGAATGCATGATGGGTCTCGAAAAACAAGGCATTCAAACAATCAAATCTCTCAAAAATATAGAAAAGGAGAAAAACCAAGTAAGAGAAAACTCCTATCCAAAACATAGAAATACAAGTGAAGGACTGAAGAAGCTTCCAAAACAAAGTGAATGAATGAAAAGACTCCAAACAAGATTATCCCAAAAGAGTAGGAACAAAGGATGAACATGAAGAACACCACTGAAGCATGAAGAAGCTGCAAACACTATCGAAGAATGACTTCTATAATGCTAAAAGAAGAACCTCCTCTAAAACAAATGATGATCAGGATCAAGAAGACAATAATTTGCATGAGTTCCCCCAATGATACTACTCGAATCAAATGGAAAACAAAGGAAAAAAATCTAAAACTTGAAGATAAAGATGGCATAAGTACTAAAAGTCTAAAGAACATCAATCAAATGAAAATGGAAGGTCACCTCCAAAAACAAGAATGCAAGAGTGTCAATATGGTAAATGCTTCATCTACCAAAGCGCATGGATAACCAGTCATTGCATTTTCCTAGCACATAGGAACAAATACTAGATACATAGCTCACTCTAACACAAAACCAAGAAAGCATTAGCACCAACAATAGAAATCCCCCCACAATGTTGAAAAGGGAGAGCCAAGATAGATCCACTGAAATTGAATACCAGAAAGAAGTGCATGAAGAAGAATCAAGAACATCTAAATGTGCATATGAAAGTACCAACAACTGAAAAAAAAAAAAAAAAAGTGCAAAAAAAAGGCACACACATGAGGCAAGAATCACCTACAATCAAATTATCTAATAATAGGATTCTACTCCTTAATGTTAGTGTTGTGGCCCTATTTTTCTTCAAATCTCTACATGATTGGGAACCACCATCCTTGGGTAGAAAATATTCCCTTTCATCTATCTTAGGAAATTGATCTAGCTTTGGCCTTGAGACATCTCCCCATGGGCATAGAGGTGAGAAAAAATCCACAACCTCCATTCAAGTTTAATTTTTCACAAAAAACTCATTCAATTATTGACCAATAGGATGTAAGGAAAGTTGAGTGCAGAAACACTTTCCTAATGCCAATTCTTAGAAGACAAATGCATATATGACACTCAATTTCAAGTTACAGTTCATTAAGATGCACATTTACAAGTAACAAAATAGACAATTAAAACAACACACACACAGAGTTGAACACCAATTTTATGTGGGAAAACCCTTACAAGAGAAAAAACCCACACACCAAGCAAAATATCTTTGTATTGCAGCAAATAATGATTACATACAAAGTTACAAACTATGCTTCCAGATGTTAATTCACAGTATCTACTTCAGCAACATTGCATTTCCTTGATCAACCTCACTTCAGTTCAATTCGAACACCAATTGTTAACATTACAAAACATTTGAACAATGTTGATACAAAATTTGTTCCATTTCTCATCACATTCGCTCTGCATTCCAAGCAACACTAGGAACCAGTTGATTCAATTCCCAAATGGTTTCAACACCATTCAACTACCAAGGACATGTCAAACCATCAAAGAGACAACATCCAAACTCTCCTCAATACTTCAAAGTCACTTCGATGAGGATCATACCACTCCATGTGATCCCCACTGTCATGTCACTACCATAGACCACCGACTTATCGTCCTGTTGAAGAGATTTTAGTTAGGGTCCCATTGATGTCATGAAGTCCTACCAATGAGATCCCTTTACACCATGCTCACACTATTCCATCGAGACCTTGGAAGAAATCCCCTCAAAAACTTAGTCACCTCAACAGAGGTTCTATCAGCACATTGAGGAGACTGACTTCAAAGTCTCGGTGAAATCACAGTGTCACACCGCAAGAGTCCCCCAGCCTCCCATCGACATGTTGAGGGGACAAGACTCAATGTTCTGGAGACATCACAATCTATCGAGACATCACAATGTCACCTCGATACACTTTCATTGGAGTATTGAGGAGACACTAAGAAGACTCCCACCAAAATCTAATTGTCCCATTGATAAAGCCTTTACCACTTGTGCAAACTTGAAACATGAAGTCCCTTTGTGGGTTGGGTTTTGGGGTTCCTCTTGATACTCGATACTGCAAACTCCACCAATAAAGCTTACGATAGAACTCTGAAGCCCGTTTGCTGATGCTCTTCTACTACGCAACTGCATTCAGTAAGTGATAATCCTAAAGCCTGATGCCCGATAAGGAAGGTAAACTCAATCTTGTGAAGGTAGAAACACAAACCAGTAAGTTGAGGCACGATTTCCAACATAGGAAAAAGAAGTTTCCATTCTATGTTCCCTCTAAAATCTTATATAGCAAGCCTCCCAATCTTATTTTATATGGCTGAAACAACCAAATTTCATCTTGAGAGAAAATTTAAAGAAACAATTTCCAAAAAAATGATCCTTTATTAGTGATTAGAGAATTTATATAGTAATTGATCTTTTAGTTCATGTCCTACATAATTTATTTGAAGCACTACAATAACCTCCATAATCATATCAATTAACTATAGTATGTCATTTCCTTATTTTTGCATTAGTTGGTTTGGATGTCTTATTACTATAGTTTGATTTTCAATTCATTTTAATCTTTAATTTGTATACACTAACTTATTTCCCATCCATAATCATTCCTCATCTATTTCCATTAATCCCAATGTCCATTTTTCTTTTCTTTTATTTCCATGATCTCCTAGTTCCATTGCAAGCCTAAGTCATCATAGCTTTAGTTTGTGTTTACATTGTGTACCCTAAATCCCAAATATTTATTAAAAATTAGTTTTTTCATCCCTACATTAGTCACCTTTACTTTTTATTCAAATATATATATATATTTCCTTTTTCCTTCACCCATTTCCCTAACCCAATTACAAACCCTATAAGACTTGCTTTTGGATTTCCCTTTATTTCTCAATGAAAAACCTATCCTAGTTCATGGTAACAAAGTGTGGCTTTGTTGTAGTTTAGATATATTTCTATCCATACAACCCTTGTTGGTTTTTATTTTCATTTGCATCATTTTTGGTTATCTCCCAGGATTATCTTTGTCATATTTTCTTATATCACCTCCTAGTTGCCAATTCACTTGAAAATTATTGTATTTTCTTATAATGGGTGGGTAAAAGCACAATAGTGTGCCACACTTTTGGCCAAATAAATAGTTCCAAGTGAACTGGTTCTGACTAGAAGGTATTCGTCTGAGTGAATTTCTGCTGAAACCACGCGACAGTCACATGGTGCCGACATGGTGACACCTTTTCGGCTGGTAGTGTTTTGGCCGAAACACTACTGGCCAAATATCTTTCGACCAAAACAATGAGTTATAAAAAAAAATGATCCTAATCATTTTTCTTGTTCGAGTGGAAGTGTTTTGGGTGAGAGAATGTCGATCGAGCTAGGGTTTTCAAGTGTCAATAAATAGAAATCAAGTGCCCATATTTCGTGCTCTTCTCCTCCTCTTTTATAACTCTTTTCTTTTGTGGTCTTGGCGCGATATGCATTGGAGTTTGGGGTTATGCATGATTTTGTTTGAGCCAAAAGGAATTTTTGAGATAGTTGGTGGTTTTTTATTGGCACACAGTAGCACGACCATATGGTTGTTTATTTTATTTTTGTGAAACACATGTTTTGAAGTTTGAAAGGTAGTGCAAAATTTTTTCTTGTGGAAATAATATGTGAATGCCAGTTTGTTTTTCATTTTTGGCTTGAATAGTTTAAAGGAAAAATTTAAGCTCATGAATGGCATTGATATTTTTAACATTTTTTTTGCAATATGAAGCCCTTGCCAAAGTGAGAGTGATTTTTTTTTTGGCTTGAATAGTTAAAATTTGGTAAACTTAACCCTTGAATGTTAGACTATAAATTTGGGGTTTTTAGTTTCTAGTGATATAAACCCTTTGAGTGGCAATGAAAACAATCGCATATTTGATCCTAATCTAGCTAGGGTTCAAAATAATTATTCAGGAAAGCATAATGGTTATCCTTATTGACATTTCAATGCTAGCTCTGGCTATTTTTGTGGATGTTTATCATAAGTGATGTATGCTATATAACTTTCTCACAACAAATCTAAGTATCTGATTGGTGTGTATTTTTAGCACTAGTTAGCAATGTTTACTAAGGCGAGTATTGTCTCACACATAGGAAAGTGCATCGTCACAGATAAATAATCACTACCTTCAAAAGTCTCTTGAAGCACATTCATAGGTATGACCCTTGAAAATTGTTACCAACACATAATCTGCTAAGCACCTTCGGCTTCACCAATATGGCATACAACAATTTCTTCACAAGCTATTTCATAAGCCTCACAACTAGTGTAACTGTTGACACCAACTAATAGACTTACCCAAAAGGGATTTTGACAAGGCAAGGTCCTACACATAGATCCATCAACTACTTAGTATATATGAAGATTTTATCCAAGACATGAAAGCAAGATTATGGCATGCCATACATAGTAATAGACAAAGGAAATAAAAACATATATGAGTCTACCCAAACTTCTATCAGTTCCACCTTATATAAGATTATGGTATATTCATAGTTTTACAGGTCTAACCATATGTTATAACTTAGAAACAAAGCAAGAAAAGTTTGGATATAGTAAAACATAAAATACTATTTTTTGTAAAAAGAGGCATGTGGAGAATCATAAATAATCAAATAAAGCAAAGAAGATGCTGCAATAAGAATGAATTGCTCAAAATAAAAGAACAATAAACTAGGCTTCTTGTCAAATTGTATGGTGCAGACCTAAAATCAAAATCTAGTTTAGAAGATTCTCAATCATAACCACATCTACAACTTGCATGGAATCTTACTTGTTGAATATGCTGGCAATGCTTTTAAGACTATAGGCAATGAAAGGATGTTTCTGTTAAAATTCAAATATCACAATTATACTAACCTATGGAAAAGTCTTCATATTCATGTGGATAAGAACTACTATACTGGTTACTAAAAACAAACAAAGCCAACTGTATATTTGATTAATTGACTCATTTATGTATGTTCAAATCCAGATGATTTGTGCTCAACTAGATAATGAAAGAAAACTTTTAGAGCTGAGTGTAGATTCAAAGAATATGCTTATACAATCATTACACTAATGTAGCAGTGTTGCTATAAGTACAACAGTGTTTGATTCTTAATCTCTCAAGCCTAAGCTTGTAGAATTTATGAAATAAGAAATTGTACTATGTTAATTGATTAGAAATTAAATAACAGAAAGAGAGGAAGAGAGAAGAATTAAGAAAACTATACATTTATCCTACAAACCCTCCCAAGAGAGAAAAAATAGATTGTGGTAGTTTCAAGTCATATGAGACAATCACTAAATGCTAACATTTCAATGTGAGTTGGAATTTTTGTTTTATATCTTTATAAAACTCATGCTTAGTCATTAAAAATTATTCTAGATTAACATCATTCGCTAAGGTCAACTAAACTTCAAACCCCTCATTAAATTCTAGTCATATTAGACAACCACTAAATGCTAACATTACAATATGAGTTGGCATTTTTGTTTTATATCTGCTTCAGAAAAATCATCCTTAGTCATTACAAATTCTTCTAGATTAAGATTATTTGCTAAGGTCAAGCAAAAAACTTCAAAGCCCTCATTAAATTCAAGTGATATTCAAGACAATCACTAAATCTTCTAACATTTTAATATGAGTTGGCATTTTTGTTTTATATCTACTCTAGAAAACTCATCATTAGTCATTACAAATTCTTCTAGATTAACATCATCTTCTAAGGTCACTCTTGAGATATGTATCTGCAAAATATACCATTAGCAGGTAAGAATTAAGGGATTCTTAAAGAGGCCCAAAATAAAATTTAGAACTCTTATACTAGTTGCTAGAAACAAACAAATCCAACTGTATATTTGATTAATTGACTCATTTATGTATGTTCAAATCTAGATGATTTGTGCTCAACTAGATAATGAAAGAAAACTTTTAGAGTTGAGTGTAGATTCAAAGAATATGCATATATAGTCATTGCACTAATGTAGCAATGTTGCTATAAGTACAATAGTGTTTGATTCTTAATTTCTCAAGCCTAAGCTTTTAGAATTTATGAAATAAGAAATTATACTATGCTACTTGATTAGAAATTAAATAATAGAAAGAGATGAAGAGAGAAGAATTAAGAACACTATATATTTATCCTACAAACCCTCCCAAGAGAGAAAAAAATAGACTGTGGTAGTAGCAATTTCTTACTACCTATATTATGTAGCAAATTGTCATATTCAACAAGTGCACAAATGATAAGATAAAATCTACCCCTTGTTCCATTCATTGAACCCTATTTGAACTTTAAGCTTAACCCTAAAATTAACTCTAACCTTATTTCAATCTTACTCGACCCTAATTGATCTCTAACCATTGTTGAACCTTAATTAAACCCTAATTAAAGTGTAACCCTTACCTAACCTAATTCTAGATAAATAACCCTAATCTTGTGTATGTGTGTATGCATGTGTATGTATGTATACCTATGTATATGTATATACGTGTATGCATGTGTACATGTATATATACATATGTGTATGTATGTATGTACATATGTGTATGTATGTATGTATATATGTATATATGTGGACATAGAAAAATTATCCTTTTTCTTTGCTTGATTTGGGAATAATTTATGATAAATTGGACTTAATAAGGCTTGATTTGGTGTTGTGAGGTGTTTTACACATCCACATTAGGTCTTGGACCCTTGCAAACTAAATAAAATGCATTTAACAATGTCTTGTAAAGGTGTTGTGAATGAATTTCACACTTTTCTAGACTCTTATTAAGCATTTAAGTCTCATGAACCCATTATTCCCCTAATTCAACAATGTAAAAATATATTTAATTGCATCTTCACATCAATCTAGAAGGCTTGTAAACTAAACTTAATCTTAATCTAGTGTTTTAATGTGTTTCACACATTCACATTGGATGTTATGCCTTTCTAGGTTGTGTGGACCTTATTTTAGTGTTGTAAAGTGTATTTAATCACATTTTCACATCGAATTTTGTGTCCCAAGCCCTAATTGACCTTTACATCATCATTAATAGGACCCTATGACCCCATATTGTGCACCCTGAGGCATAATTTGATGAAATAACAAACAAAGTCACCACATAAACATGATTTCCTTACTTCTCGACATTCCAACTAGCAGAATGGCCCCTATGGGACCCATTTTCCATTAGGGGTGAATCAGTCCCATCCAGGTGGGACACATTCTCCCTTGATGGCGAATGAGTCCCATTTGAGTCATTTTTGGGGTTTGAGTGGGAAATTTTGGATTTTTATTTTTATTTTCCTTCATGTCGGCCTTACAGATCAAATTAACAAGAAAATAAGGTGGATTTCCTATAAATACAAGTCTCTAAACCCTAATTCATAAGAATATTAACCAATTCATTCATTCTTCACTCATCATTCATTATTCTTCTCAAGCAAGCTAGGGTTTTATCATTCCAAGTCATCCAAGATCATTTTTCAGACATTCAAGGGAATAATCTTCATCTTTTGTTGCAGAAAATCAAGATCAACCATCATGGAAAGGTATTAACTCCATTGTTTCATGCTTCATCACATTGTTTCCTCATTTTGGTTTAATTAAACCTAAAAAGGGGTTTGACCAAGGAAAACCCCCATGCCCTAACATTCAACATTCCTCTTTCTCTTGTCTTGTGTGTTTGTAGATTTAGGTATCTTGAAGACTTGGATAGCATTAAAGATCAAATTGCAAAGTTTTTGAAGACATCTCTTTCTTTACCAAGTCAAAATATCTATTAAAAATCACTTTCAGTGCTAGAAATCAGAGTTTCAGAGGTAGACACCTGTCAGGGACCGAAGAGCAGACCAAGGGCTTCTATTTCCACTTTTGGATTTTTAGAAATTCAAAAGTGCATTGATTCACCATTAGTGGCGAATGAGTCCCACTGCTAGGCTTGAAAAGGTTTTTATACAGTTTTGGATACCCATTTGTCTGAAATGGGCTTTAAAACAGTTTCCCAAATATGGTACTAATTCACCTAGAATGGCGAATGAGTCCCAGTAGACCAATTTTTTTAGCATCAACAACATTTCAGAAGTAATTTCAAATCTCTAGCATGTTTTCAGGTGCACACATTCAGTTTCATTCATTTTTGTTACAGTTTACTTTCATTTCTAGGTCTTTTTTCATTTCTTTAGTTTCCATTTGATAATCAATGTATTTCATTAGTTTTCTACATTTAGATCAACTTATTTAGACATATTTCATCCATATTATGTATTAATCTTGAATGGAGACATTTCCCATTTTGGCCCATCTTTCCCCTTTTAGGTAAAAAATCCTTGAAGGGCTAGAAAGACCCTTGGAAGCCAAAATATTTATCTCCATTTTGGTGAACCCGACTTTAGAATACCTTCTTTGTCTGATTTATAGTCCATCATCATCCTAGATTTAGCTTGCATTAACTTTGCATTAGGGTTTTGCATTGGTTAATTTGCATTCCAAGGTTTCACAACTTGCATTAGCGAAAAGTTGATTTAGCTTGCATTATTGCATATAATTTCATTGAGAATTTCAGAAATTTTGCATCTACATCTTAGAACTACATCATACAACATCGAAAACATCAAAACCAATTGAAAATTTTGAAAAATATCCTTACTGGGACTCATTCGCCATTCTAGATGAATCAGTCCCAATCCAAATTTTTAACTGTCTATTACAACATCAAAAACCTTATTTATGTTCTTCCTAAGCCTCCTAGTGCCATATACTATAAGTCTGGAAAGTTTTGGGAACATGTGTTTTATGCATCTAGCTCAAAAACATCAATTTAGGGTAGTCATTTTTCAAATCATTTCAATCTAAAGCATCATTAGATTTGAAAATGCTCACATTTTTGAAACTTTGCATCACATGGATAAAAGTACTTTTCACTTTTTCTTACCCAGTGTTTCTTTTCATAAAACTTTGCATAAGTTTCATAAAAGTGCTTTTCATTCTTGCATATACATTGTTTACATTCTTAAAGCTTTGCATATATTGGATAAAAATGTTTTGCATCCTTGCATATGCATTGTTTATATTGCTAAAATATTGCAAATGGTTACAAGTTCTTTTCATTTTTGTTCACACAATGTTATTGTCTTACATCTTTAGACATGTTAAGAAATATTCATATCCCCTCCCTATGAGAGTGTTTTAGTGAAAGAGAAGTTACAACCTTTGAAATTTATAACCATCATATTTGTTCTTCTCCTAATATCTCTCCTATTGGCAATGAAGATATTTTGGTAGAAGAACCAACTAATGAGAGTTTTGAGAATCCTCGTTGTTTCTCTCCTCTTACCTCTCTTAATGGACAAAACACTAATGAAAAAAACAACACAACCATAGCCAATCATGGCACTCACATTTTTTCTTCTATTGGTATCTCTCCTAGTTGTGAAGAAGATGCTTTGATGTTAGAAAACATAATCAATGATGGTCATGAGAATCTTAGTTGTCCCCTTTCACCTAAGGCAACCATTATTGAGTAAGAAAATTTGACCATTGATCATTCCCCTACTTGTGATGAAGCCATTTTAGAAGAACCAATCCATGAATGTCAACAACATTTGATTCGTAGTTCTCCTAAAAACTACCCTCCTAGGGAGAATATCATGGTGTTAGAAAATCACAACAATAGTCATGTATCTTCCTTAGCTCATGATAAAAAGGTGATTCTTGATCATTCCCCTACTTGTGATGAAGTCATTAGAAGAACCAATCCATGAATGTCAACAACATTTGATTCGTATTCACATAAAAACTATCCTCCTAGGGAGAATATCATGGTGTTAGAAAATCACAACAATAGTCATGTATCTTCCTTAGCTCACGATAAAAAGGTGATTCTAGATTTTTCTTCATTAGGGATACATCAAACCAAGACTATTGAGGTTATGAATGCACAAGTGTCCATTAGATCTCCCTTGATTAATGGACCTCATACATACCCCGTGGTACATTCAAAGAACCCTCTAATTCTCTACCCACCTTCACACAAACAACAAACTCACAACCAACCTAAACTCATTCTTTACCCACCATCACACAAACCTAACACTCACAACAAACCTGAATTCATCCTTTACCCACCTCAAAATAATGTGTCGCAATAACTAATTCATAATATCATTGCTCATACATACAAGACTAGAAACAATCTGCAACCACATCAACCAACCCCAACTTCCTTACCTTTGCCTAATTCTATACTGTCTAGTGCTCTTCAATTAAGGGAGTATGATCTTGTTGAACAACTTAAGAGCACTACCGCAAAGATATCCCTTTGGAAACTTCTTTAGAATTCACCTACCTATCACACTATGCTTCAAATGGCCTTACAACAAGTTCCCATCCCTTCTAATGCACAACTGAATGACAATAGCCATAATTCAAGGATTGAATGTTGACATTATTTTCCACTGAAGTGAACTCCCCCTTTCGACGTGCAAAAATAAAATGAAGCTTTCAAAATAATATCTCAATACAATATGATAGGGATAAAGTGAACCCTTGTTGACAATGGCTCCGCTCTTAGTGTGTGTAGTGTACACCTCTTGGATAGGCTTCATGTGGATAGATCAAAAATTCAACCTGATTCTTTATCTATTAAGGGCTTTGACAATATAGCAAAAGAACCACTTGGTGTGATTACTTTTCCTATTATAGTTGGAGTGGCCACATTGGATACACAAATTCATTTTATGACTCATGAAATTTCATATAATCTCCTTCTAGGTAGGCCATGGATTCATGAAATGAATGGTGTGCCTTCCACTCTTCATTGCAAAATGAAATACATTCACAACAACAAAGTACACATTCTTGAAGCTGACCCTGATCCCAATAGTTATGTAAACATTGACAAAAACAAAGCACATCATTTAAACACATTAACACCAACCACACAAGTGGAACCCATCCAACCAAAAGACAAACAACATCTTGAACAAGTAACGAAGATATTAAATGATGAATAGGTTCCTTAGACTTCACACCACCACTCATGGACGATCCTTTGAAAGCATCCACCTCAACCACTTTAGACCAAAACACAACCAATTACACACAAACCTTTGAAGAACACAACAATGACCAACAACCTAATCCAAAAGTAATGAAAAAGCTTTATGGAAAAGGTTATGAACTTATGAAACAACTTGGATACAGTGGAAAAGAATGTGGTGCTAATGAATAAGGTATCTACAACCCTATAGATCCTATCACACAACAAACAACTCATGGTCTTGGTTATTGTCCTTTGGTAGAAGTAATCAATCCTTCACTCAACATCAACACCCTCACACAACATTCTCCTAAACCAACCTTAATGGTCATACATCCTGAAATCATTGACACTAGTGGTCATGAAAATCATCCTTTACAAAACATGAAACAAACAACGACCTCTTCACTTAATGTCAATGTCATCTCACAAAATGCTAATGATTTGAATTTGTTAGATTTTACACCCTCCTATAAATGAGAGAAAATATCTCGCTATCTAAAGAGTCTTGTGTAGATATGACAACTAATACTAAGCAAGATGTATCTTTTCCCAAACTAACAGGCCACCTTCTACCATTGATCAAGAGGGTATCTTTTCAAGACTTCTCCAAGATCACTTGATAACCCTTCCACCAAAAATTCACAAGAAATTCTATTACAAAACTTCATTTTATGCATATCATAGAGTTCACAATCATTCCACTAATGAATGTAAAGCTTTGAGTAGTAAAATCCAACATTTTATGGAGTTTGGTGTTCTTCCTCATTTGAGGGCACCCCATTCCTCTAATTGATACTGATTTTCACTCTAGCATGCATCTCATTAATCATTTCGGCTCACCCTTGTCCTGCACTAAGTGGGGGAAAGGGGTTACATAGCCTTGTCCTTGTATGTCACTTGTCATTAACTTTTCATGAACATATAAGTGCAAGCTTGGGATGTGGACGACATGCATTAAGTTGGCTCGCATGACATACTACCTTTTTCATGGCATAGCTTCTTAGAAACATATGACTTGGGAAAGGGCTTTCTAAGTAAGCTCTCATGTCTTCTTCTACTTTAAATCTATTGCTCACAACAATGGTGTTATCAGCCACTTTAAAGTGGGGGCATACACTGACACTCATATTTCATTGTGTGATTTCTTTCTTCTTGCAATGTGTCCTTTTTCTTTGTGGTGTCATTGGGCTTGACTCCATCCAAGAGTGTGATACTTCTGTTGATGCATCCTCTCTTGGAAACATTAAGCATGATGTTCCCTAAGAAGAGACCTTGCACGAACTAAGCAAAATCCCTTTGAACATTCCTTGCACTATTTTGCATTAACAATGTCTATGAGTGTCAAGCATATGAAGTTTTACTTACCTCATAGAGCTCAAAAATCATTTTCATTGTGGTGCCTTATTAAAGTTATCAGGAGGTATAACTTTGGTATAGTTGAGAGAGAAGCCCATTATGAGGCATGATTTTTCCCCATAGCCACCTTGTGGGTTTCTCACCCCACAAACAACTAGATGTTTTGTGGCCCCAGAGTGAGTATACTTAGGACTTCTCACCCAGCAGACATCCATGAGTTATATCACCTCAGATTGAGTATGCATTGTCTTGTTGGACAAACAACCTAGATTTGATCCACAACATGTTGGACAAATAGTTGAAGCTTGATCCACCTTTTCATTTTGTGGACACGAAAAAAGTAACCCTTTTACTTTTTCTTGTTTTATCCCTCCTTGTGCTTATTTGTCTTGAATTTTCCTTGATTCAATGATGTAATATGGCCCACATGTTCACATTAGGTCTTGAACCTTTATGAATCTTTAAGACTTTATGATGTCTTGTAAAGGTGTTGTGAAGTGTTGTAATACATTTTCACACTTTTCTAGAATCTTCTTATTATAATTCACTTACATACCCTCTTTTTATCACTTACCAAGTCTTATTATAAAGTGTTGTAAAGTCTTGTAACAAAATTTTATACTTTTCTAGATTTGTCATCACCAAATACACCTTTCTTATGCTTTATTTGGCCACTCTATGCACTTATAGGCCTTAATTAAGTGTATTTTTTAGTACAAACCCGAAAAACATCATTAAAGAAAACTTAATTCCGGACACCCATTCATATTCCTTGAGTGAGATCCATTTTCCCATGGTGGTGAATGATTTCCTCTTGGCACAAAATTCAAAATAAATTTAAATTGCTGGCAAGTTTTTATTCATTAAGACCTAAGGTTAGCCTCTAATGTTGCATTTTCAGGAAATTAGGGCATAAGTGTGTATAAATACATGATTTTCTATTCATTTCAACCCCCATTCATCCATTCACCCATTCATTCAAGTATTTGTTCTTGTATTCAATCCATCTAAGCATTCACTTGAGCATCATAGCATCATTCAATCAAGCAATTATCAAGCATCTTGGAGCATCCATTTACATATCTTAAGATTTCAACAAAGGTTTGGTGAGTCTATGACATTTGCATGTTATTTTTCATCATTCCTTTCTTATTTCATTTCATTATCAAAGGTTGATTACCAAAGTGGGGTTTGACCAAGGAAAACCCCTATAATCTAACCCTTAACCATTTTCCCCCTCTTTGCTTATCAAAATTTTAAAGCCAAGAAAATTTCTGAATTGTCCCTCTACAACCAATCCCCATCCACTTCCAACATTCCCATCGTAGATGAGACATTGCTTCAACCTGAACCTAAACCACCAACTCCAGATCAACCAAAAATGAACACTTCACCTTCCTCATCCAAATGTCCAAGAGATAATGATACCAACCCCATCATGGCCCCTTGCATAAAACAAGTCTATAAAGTAAAAGAGAAAGTGATTGAATCACCTCCCATGGTTCCTTCTATTCCTCCCCTTCGGGAAGAAAAGGAGCCTATGGTGGATCAGTCCACTCTTACACCAACACAACTTCAAAATAGAAATAGAAGAAACTACGACACTAGGGAGCATAGGTGTCGACATTGTCTCTTTGCTCATCAGTTACAAACTAAAGAAAATAAAGAAAATCAACATCCGCCTTTGACATAAGCGTTTCCTGATGACCCTCCTCCCTAATCACAACAAAATGATCTGATACAACAACCACAACTCTTGATACACCCTTCATTGGAAATTACAATATGTCCTCTAGTCGTGATTAATCTGGATGATGATGATGAGATCTCTCAAATAGATGAAGAGGTGCATAATGATCTGAATACATTATTTTCCTCTTCCATGAGCTTAAATGAAAAATCTCCTACAACAAGTGTAGAACTTGGTACTTCCCCTAATTCAGAACTTACAATTGTCCCTTTAGATAGTCAATCGCCCTCACAATACACTAAACATGATTGGGAGGCGAATGACTTGCTCATCAGTTGACTTGCATCTGCCTTACTAGTCTTTTTCATTTTTCTTTTATTTTTCTTGTATGTGCATATTGTGTTCCCTCGTGACATGATGTTTTCTATTCTCTCTCTCTTTGTACACTTCCTCTATTTGTACCTCCATTCTTCTATATGTCGTACATTTCCTTTTCTTTTTCGCTTTTGTTTTGTTTTTTCCTTTTGGGGATGATGAAAAGCATTAAGACACCCTATGTCTCTTCCATGTTGACCCAAAAGGTCCTTTTCTTTCTTTTTCACTTTTGTTTTGTGTTATCCTTTTGGGGATGACGTAAAGAATTGAGATGCCCTATGTCTCTTCCATGTTGACCCAAAAGGTGCTTTTCTTTCTTTTTCATTTTTGTTTTGTGTTTTCCTTTTGGGGATGACGCAAAGCATTGAGACACCCTATGTCTCTTCCATGTTGACCCAATCAGTCCTTTTACTTTTCTTTTTTGCTTTGGTTTTGTGATTTCCTTTTGGGGATGACGCAAGGAATTAAGACCACAATGTCTCTCTCATGTTAACCCAAAATATTTTTCATTTTCATTTTATTTTAGCTTGTGTTTTCCTTTTTGGGATGATGCAAATCATCAAGACATCCTACGTCTCTTCCATGTTGACCCAAACAGACTTTCTTTTTCTTTTTTTTTCACTCTCTTTGTGTCGTTCTTCCAGTTCTATGTATTTGGCGAATGATGATAGTTCTGAGCTCTTTAATCAAAGAATTGCAGAAACAAACATAATTACCCCAAATCCATAGACCCCTTATGTGTTTGGCGTGTTCCTTTTTGGGGGAAACCCATCTTTCTTTTGTTCATTTTCCTTTACATGATGCAACCTTATTCGAAAACATATGACTTGGCATAGAGGCTTTCCAAGTTGGCTCTCATGTCTTGTTTCTTTTTTCATTTTTCATTTTTCTACTTTAAAGTAATTGCTCATAGAACGATGTGTAGCAATTTCTTTAAAGTGGGGGCATACATTGGCATAATTCATTTTGCATTTTTTTTCTTTTTCTTGGTTCTAAGTGAAGCCTTGTTTCTTCATATGACGTGTTTGTCACTTTATGGATGACATTGGGTGTGATGTCCTTCATAAACATGATCTATCTTAGCATATTACATTCCTCTTGGTGGGCTGATGTGACACATTGCATCCCCTAAGTTGTGAATATTCTATTCTTTGATTGGTCCTCTCTTGGAGACATTATACACAATGTTCCCTAAGTTATAGACCTCGCATGAACTTAGCAAGACTCATTTGAACATTTATTTTGCATGTTACATTTTGCATTTACATGGCCACCTTGCATAACACAGCTTGCAAGCCTATGGTTCCATTACATTTGTTCATGAGTTCTAAGCATACCAAAATTTTCTTGTCTCATTCATGAAGCACAAAACAACATTATCTTTGTGGTGCCTTATTAAAGTTATCAAGAGGTATAACTTTGATATGGTTGAGTGGGAAGCCCATTTTGAGGCATGACTTTCCCCATAGCCACCTTTTACGATTTCTCACCCCAGGGACAACCAAAAGTTTCATGGCCCCGGAGTGAGTATGTTATCGATTTCTCACCATGTGGACAACCAGAAGTTTTGTGGCCCTAGAGTGAGTATATTCAGGCATTCTCACTCAGCAGACAACCATGAGTTCTATCACCCTAGAGTGAGTACACATTTCTTGTTCCAAATAAACAGCCTAGATATAATCCACAATGAGCTGGACAGATGATCAAAGCTTTCTCTCCTTTCCTTCATTCTTTTTCATCACTTTCATGTGTGTTCCCTTGTGCTTATGATTGATTTTCCATGGGATCTTGATCTTGGTGGCTTGATCATCCCTCTTGATTGTTGTTGTTCCATCTTACCAAGCATTAGTACATTCATACCCCTCCTAAGATGCATTGCTCTACTTTAGTGTCAGTTTGAAGTAGGTTCATCCTCTCACTAAAGTGGGGGCTAACTGTGGACACAGAAAAAGTAACCCTTTTAATTTTTCTTGTTTTGTCCCTCCTTGTGCTTATTTGGCTTCATTTTTCCTTGATTTAATGTTGTAATATGACCCACATGTTCACATTAGGTATTGAATCTTTATGAATCCTTAATACTTTATGATGTCTTGTACAGGTTTTGTGAAGTGTTGTGATACATTTTCACACTTTTCTAGACTATTATTATTATAATTCACTTACATACCCTCTTTTTATCACTTACCAAGTCTTATTTTAAAGTGTTGTAGAATCTTGTAAAAAAATTTCACGCTTTTCTATATTTTTCATCACCAAATACACCTTGCTTATGCTTTATTTTCCCCCTTTATGCACTTACATGCCTTAATTAAGTGTATTTTTTAGTACAAACCCAAAAAACATCATAAAAGAAAACTTAATTCCCCACACCCACTCATATGCCTTAAGTGGGACACATTCAACCAAGGTGGCGAATGAGTCCCTCTTGGCACAAAATTCAAAATAAATTCAAATTACTGGTAGGTTTTTATTCATTAAGACCTAAGGTCGGCCTGTGAGGTTGTATTTTCAAGAAATTAGGGAATAAGTGCGTATAAATACATGATTTTCTATTCATTTCAACTCCCATTCATCCATTCACCCATTCATTCAAGTATTTGTTCTTGCATTCAATCCATCTAAGTATTCACTTGAGCATCATAGCATCATTCAATCAAGCAATTATCAAGCATCTTGTCACAACCATTGACATATCTGCAGATTTCAACAAAGGTTTGGTGAGTCTATGACATTTGCATGTTATCTGTTCATCATTCCTTTCTTATTTCATTTCATTATCAAGGGTTTGATTACCAAAGTGGGGTTTAACCAAGGAAAACCCCCATACTCTAACCCTTAACCATTTCCCCCCTCTTTGCATGTATTTTTTTGCAGGTCTTACAGGTAGATTTTTCAAGGAGATCGGTGTTGAAAAGTTGTCAATAAGTTATCAAAGTCATCATAGTCAACATAACCCTAATTGGAGCTTCAAGACCCTTTTTAGTCCGTTTTCTGCAGATTTTGATCCAGCAACCTGACAAGCAGAAAAGTACAAACCAGGACCCACAAAGTTGACCTTTGATGTTTCAGATTTCTGTAGATGAACTAATTCACCATTTGTGGTGAATGAGTCCCACTGCCAGGCTGGAAAAAGAGTTTTTTGCAGTTCTATGTTTTCAACATCCCAAAACCTGTTATGGCAGATTTTACGAGAAGTATGACTTATTTTCCATCTATGGTGAATGAGTCCTAGTGGGCATCAACATTTAATTCTGCAGCATTATAGAACCTTCCCATATCTACTTTCATTTTCCAAGTGCACCCCATTCAGTTTCATTCAATTTTTTTTCACTTGTGCATGTTTTTAGTTCATGTCTGCATACAACACTATGGAAACATAATGCTATTGACACAACATTGTGTTTTCAATCACTTCATATTTCTTAGTTTTGCATTCACATTCAATAGTTTTTGCTCATTTTCTGCATTTAGTTTATCTCATCTAGGAATATTGCACCCACATCACATCCATATTTGAATGTAACATTGTATTTTGGCCCCAAATCTTTACCCTTTTAGGTGAAAAAATCCTAGAAGGGTCACAAGCATTTCTGGTGCAAAAATATTTGTTTACACATTTTCATCTTTCTCTTCTTCCTAGTTCTTGTCATTGCATGATCATGTATCTTGTCTTGCTACAAATCATTCACCTTGTGTATGTCCTTTTGCACTTACGTTGGTTTGACTTAGGATGTTGGATCCTGGGGGCTTGCACAACCTCCTTTGATATTTGTCATCCACATTGGTAAAATGGGAACCTTCTTGAATGTCTACTTTAGTGTGAGTTTGAAGCAAGTTCATCCTCTCACTAAAGTGGGGGCTAACTGTGGACATGGAAAAGGTATCCTTTTTTTCTTGATTGATATGGGAATAATTGATGATAAATTGGACTTAATAAGGCCTCAATTTGGTGTTGTGAGGTGTTTTACACATCCACATTAGGTCTTGGACCCTTGCAAATTGAATAAATTGCATTTAATGATGTCTTGTAAAGGTGTTTTAAAGTGTTGTGAATGAATTTCACACTTCTCTAGACTCTTATTAAGCATTTAAGTCTCATGAACCCATTCTTCCCCTAATTCAACAATGTAAAATATATTTAATTGCATCTTCACATCAATCTAGAAGGCTTGCAAACTAAACTTAATCTTAATCTAGTGTTGTAATGTGTTTCACACATTCACATTGGATTTTGTGCCTTTCTAGGTTGTGTGGACCTTATTTTAGTGTTGTAAAGTGTATTTAATCACACTTTCACATTGAATTTTGTGTCCCAAGCCCTAATTTACCTTTACATCATCATTAATAGGCACCTATGACCCCATATTGTCCATCCTGAGGAATAATTTGATGAAATATAGAACAAAGTCACCATATAAACATGATTTCCTTAGCTACCGACATTCCATCTAATAGAATGGCCCCTATGGGACCCATTCACCATTAGGGGTGAATAAGTCCCATCTAGGTGGGATCCATTCCTTGATGGAAAATGAGTCTCATTTGAGTCATTTTCGAGGTTTGAGTGGGAAATTTTGGATTTTAAGTTTTATTTTCCTTCATGTCAGCCTTACAGATCAAATTAATGGGAAAATAAGCTGGATTTCCTTTAAATATCAAGCAAGCTAGGGTTTTATCAATCCAAGTCATTCAAGATCATTTTTCAGACATTCAAGGGAAGAATCTTCATCTTTTGTTGTAGAAAATTAAGATCAACCATCATGGAAAGGTATTAACTCCATTTTTTCATGCTTCATCACATTGTTTCTTCATTTTGGTTTAATTACCTAAAAAGGGGTTTGACCAAGGGAAACCCCCACGCCCTAACATTCAACATTTCTCTTTCTCAAGTGTATTGTCTGTTTGTAGATTTAGGTATCTTGAAGACTTGGATATCATTAAAGATCAAGTTGCAAAGTTTTTGAAGACATCTCTTTCTTTACCAAGTCAAAATATCCATTAAAAGTCACTTTCAGCGCCAGAAATCAGAGTTTCAGAGGCAGACACCTATCAGGAACTGAAGAGTAGACTGAGGGCTTCCGTTTTCACTTTGGATTATTAGAAATTCAACAATGGACTATTTCATCATTAGTGGCGAATGAGTCCCATTGCCAAGCCTAAAAAGGGTTTTCTACAGTTTTGGATACCCATTTGTCTAAAATGGGCTCCGGAACAGTTTCCCAGATCTGAGACTAATTCACCCAAAATGGCGAATGAGTCCCAGTAGGCCAAATTTTTAGTATCAACAACATTTTAGAAGTCATTTCCAATATCTTTCAAGTTCTCAGGTGCAAACATTCAGTTTCATTCATTTCGGTTACAGTTTACTTTCATTTCTAGGTCTTTTTGCATTTCACAATGTGTTTTCAAACAACTTGCATTTCTTTAGTTTCCATCTGATAATCAATATATTTCATTTACATTTATATCAGCTTATTAGACATATTTCATCCATATTACATTAATCTTGAATGTAGACATTTCCCATTTTGTCCCATCTTTCCCCTTTTAGGTGAAAAACCCTAGAAGGGCTAGAAAGCAAGTGGGTGCCAAAATCTTTTTCTCCAATATATATATGTACATGTACATATGTATATGTACATGTATGTAGTTACATGTACATATATGTATGTATATATGCATATATGTGTATGTGTGTATGTATGTATGTACATATGTGTACATGTATATATGTATATGTATATATGTATGTGTGGATGTTTTTCTACATTTTTCTCAAAACAAACAACTATTAACATTGTTATTCAAACTAAAAAAAACACATAAGACATCCCTATGAAATACTTGATCATGTCACATATGCAAATAAGATAAAAAGAATGAAAACAACTAAATAAAGCATATGAAGCATGTCAAACCCTTATTTCATAGTGGATTGGTGCTACTTTGATGTGGAAAGTATCCCTTTCCCAATCCTTGATATGCTTGATGATGGAAAATCCTTGAAGATGTTGAGTTGTGATGAAATGCAAATGATGCTTGTGTTGATAATGAGCTTGCATAATTTTTTGTGTCCTCAAAGTCAATAGAAGAGTCTTCTATTTATAGAATAGAAGGATAGAATAATGAAAGATAGGAGGAATGTGGGATCATTCAACATCCAATGCCTAAATTCCACTTGTAAAGATGTGAATGGATGAAGGATGAGCACATTTTGATGAATGTGCACAATAAATGATATTAGGTGGAACTTCAAATTTGAAAGTTGGCTTGTTGGAGGGAGAGGAAAGAGTCTTAAATGCCAAGTGGGAGACATGTAAGAGACAATGTAAGAGTTAATGCCATGTTGGATGACAAGTCCTTTTGGAGGGACTTTTTGAAATTTGAAGCATATTCCCTAAAGATGTCATTTTGAATGATAATAGAAGAAATAATAAATTAAATAAATTGATTTATTGTGCAAGTTGCAAAATCTAGAGAATTGGGGGATTAGATTAGCATTAATCATGATTTGATTAATTTTAATGGAGTTAGTTGATTGTGACATTCAACTTAAATATTTGGATTTATTCAATTAAGTGAAGGAACTTTAGGAGAATAATTAAATAACATTGATTTGTTTAATTAAAGAGACAAATATGATAAAGATTAGTTTATTCAATTAAAAGAGGAATTTGATGAATTTAATCAAATACAGATTATTTAATTAAATTCTCAGAAAAGAGGATGATTAAAGAATAAATGGTGTTAGTAGGTCGAAATCAAGCATGCATTATTAATTAGGATAAATTACGTGTCTACAGTATGTATGTATATATACATACATATGTATATATGTACATGTATGTAGTTACATGTACATATATGTATATATATGTATGTACATGTATGTAGTTACATGTACATATATGTATATGTATGTATGTACATATGCATATATGTGTATGTATGTATTTATATATACATGTACATGTATGTATGTGTATATATGAATTTATATGTATATTCACATGCATGTTTACATGTGTATGTATGTATGTATGTATAAATATATGTATGTATATGTACATGTACATATATATATTTATACATACATACATATATACATACATATCCATATACACATATGTCATACATGTATGTACATATATACATACATACATATATACACATATGTATACATACTCATACACACAAGTCTATGTTCATGCATGTACACATACATATATACATACATGTACACATTTACACATATATGTATATATACACACACACATATATATAAACATATATACATATTGAAACATATAGGTACATGTATATACACATATTTGTACATATATACATGTATATCAAGTCTCTTTGGAGTTGTCATTTCTTCTGTTGATCTAAGTTGTAGAAGGTTCTATTTCATAGATCTATAACTTTATCTCATTAGATATAAAGTTGAAATTGTTTTAGTTTTGAAACTTGATAAATTTGTAATTTAAATATATGTTTTATTTTTGAAATTTGATAAAAAAATTTAACATCATATATTTTGTTTTAATGATATGAAGATCTCTTTACATTCATATATATATATATATTCAATTTTTTTTGCATATACCTTGGGTCATGTGGCACGTCTTAGATGGTAGAAAAATTTGTTTGTTATGTATGTATTAAGCTTTAATTTTAGTAGCAGAGATATAGTAGTTGTAAAAAAAGGAGAGAAACAATTATTGGAAGAGAGGGAGGATTCATTATTGTGTGTTTGTGTGTATCAAACCACTAACCAGGTTTTGTATTGAAGGAATTTTCTTCCAAAAGAGGACAGGAGCAATGGATTTATTTTTGGAAGAGATCAATTTTGGTTTGGGAGTATTTAGAATTAGTAGACAGTGAATTGATTCCTTGAGAATTCATTACTTTGTTTTCGGTTCTACATTGTTTTTTTTTTAAAACCATTCTAATTAAGTTTCTAATTGATGGTCTTGAGCAATTTGTTGTCAATCATTCACATAAGGAATGAATGCTGACTTTGCAAGATGAATGTTGATTTTTTTTGGCGCCTAGTTTGATCTTCATTCTATAATTGCTAATCATTACTACTGATACCATGTTGTTTCTTCTTTTGTTTGCATTCAAGGAATGAGGATGAATCATTGCATTGAGTTTTTCTTTTGATACCTCCTACAAATCCCAAATGTGGCATTTCTATTGTCAATAGAGTGCATTTGACTATTGTAGACATTGAAAAAGTCCTAATTAATACTATGTATCTGATTCTGATAAATTAACACCATTTCTTCCTAAATCACTTCAAATTCATCAATTAATTAAATGATCAACATTATTTAGTTAAATTTAGCAAATTTGACTATTAATCAAATAATCAAATTTATTGATTAATTCACCCTTCTTCTAACTAATATTCATCATATTTAATTAAATCAAATAATTTAATTAAATCCCCTTAAAATTCTCTCATTTGATTAAAATCAATCAAATCAAATGTCACAATCTTCTAATCCACTCCAATTAATTAATCCTAAATCACCTTTCTAACCATCATTAATAATTCCTCTAGCTTTTAACTCCTCAAGAGTTAAATCAACCCAAGGTCAACTAACTAGGTTTCACATCAAAATCATTTCTATTAATTATTTAAATCCTCTATTTTCTCTCACAAAGGTATATTCCAAATAATATTCCTCTCAACAACCTCTCATTCAATTTCCCTCCAAAGGTTTTCAAAAACCTCACATCTGCAATATCTCCTCTTTAAAATGCAGTAAATTCGCTACATCCTCTCAAATCTCAACCAATTTCATTCCATTCCTCTTACAACCTTTCAAATCTCAACCAATTTCATTTATTTCTCTTCTATTCTCCTCCACTCACACATTTCCCAAAAATGTGCTCCACCTTCCTCCAATAGGATTGTGACAAGTTTCACATTCCTATTGGCTCCCATTTTATCCCACATTCATCAAATCCTCTCATTCTTCAATCCTTGGCTTCTATAAATAGAGGCACCCTTCTCATAATATGGATCCACAACTTTGAAAATTGTCACTATAGGCATTTGAGTTCATAGAATCCATCACTTTCATCAATTTTAGTTAAGTTATCACCATTTAGCATCATTTCACACTTGGAATCACATTCAACATCGAGCTTATCAATTGGGATTATGAAAGGGTTTCTTTTTCACATCAAAGGAGCACCACTCCCCCTATGGGATTGAGGTTTGGTTAATTGAGTTGATTATATGCTTTCATTTTTTTTATTATATGTTTTAACTTCATGTTTTCATCTTTGTTCTTCCAAGAATCTCATAGGGAACACTAGATTGATCTTTCTAGTTTAACAAATGTTTGTTGATCTTATGTTAGCTTGTGCAGGTTTGTTGTTCACACTTTGACTTTGGATTAGTCAAAATTAGAGAAGATATTTTACAAATGATCGGGACAATTCGAGCATTCAATCCTTATGATGATATCAACATTGAGTAGTTTTATTCATCTCTTGACAGGAGTGTTACTAGCACAAAGAAATGGAGAGATGTTAGCAAATTATTTTCACAAGAAAATGTGTTTACCATGTTCCCTTTTTATAGAGGAAAAATAGAATTAGAGGATATATGGTAATGAGGTGTGTAGATGAGCTTGTTGCACAATTCATATCTCCTAGATGGTTGGAAGATTATCATAGATGACCTCACAATGATGAGCTACCACTATATTATATCAAATAGTTATATGCAGAGTTTCATTTATAGATAGATGTGGACTACACATCTTATCCTGAGCATATTGGCCAAGGTAAAGGCAATTTTTCTAAAAAACTTGAGTTTAGACATCGAGATTCACCACCCCCCGTGAACAAGATGGCATTAGTTGGTCCAAACCTTTTGGTTCTACCAAAATGTTTGTAATTGGTAGCAACAATGGAATCAACAACATGCTCCACTAGATCCTAGAATTTTGATAGTATTTCCACTATTATGACATAGATCAATCAAATGTCATTTGATCGAGTTGGTAGATACTTATTATGGCCACAGATTAGCCTTCTTGTCACTGAGGCTACATATACATCTTATGATCCTTTTATTTGTGTCGATCTACCTACTACTTCAAATGTCAACCATATGAGTGACACAACTCTATGTAATATGTGTAGAGTCTTTGTTTTAGATTTACTAGCATCTTACCTGGTCATCAATGAGGACCATGGGATCCCTCTTGACCATGTACTTGTCTTTATTAGATAGTGATATCTTGGTACACATACAAGCCACAGGGTGGAAACTTCGGAGGATATTCCACAATAGCCTAAAGGATCCCATGCACATCATGTTTCTATTGATCCTATAACTTGTCTAGCTCCTAAGCATGATAAATATCACACAACAGTTATTGGGGCACCTAATCCTTTTCATGTCACATATAGTCAGCTTCTTTATGGCACTGATATTGTACTAGCTACAAATCCCCCTGTGGTGTCTTTGTATACTTGTTATATTAGTGGGATTGGTAGAGCCATCGAGGAGACATGACAGGTACTTGAATAATATATATATATTATGTTCTAAAAATTTATGTACATTACACATATTTTAAATAAATTTTATTTTAAAGTCTAGTTCTTTAAATCCTGATTGAAATCATGTATTTGAAATTTTTTGAAGCAGTATGGTGATTTGTCAAAGTTTGGAAATTTGGAGCATGATTAGGATCCCATGCATTATACAACTGACATACATTTAAATAATAATAAAAAAATTACTTGATGTAAGTTTGAACACATTGAACGTGTACATTGTAAGTTTTAGATAATTTTACATATATGTACACATACATGTATTAAAAATTAAATAAAATGTGTAATTGAACTTGTGCAGGGCTTGGGACAAGGCACAAGATAGGGATCATGATAGCTTGGATCAAGGAAGTGATCTAGACAACTTGGATCAGGAGATGGATCGTGATGATCGAGATCAGGACATGGATTGAGGGAGAGATCGGGGCAGAGATTAAATGATTCTATTCATACTAGATATCCCTCTATTTGAGTTGTTTTACATGTTTTACAGTATTATGGTTTGAGATCAAATTATTATGTTGGAGATAATTTTTATGATTTACATCACATTACGTAGATTTATGTTTTATGGTATACACTTGTTATGATTTACATCACATTCATACATTATTATGGTTTAAACACATGTTACATCTATTTACATCGTGCATTATTATGGCTTTATATATAGAAAGTTTGTACCTTAATTTTTTTTCCTTAAATATGTTCTTGATCAAAATTAGAGTCACACATTAATTTTTTCTTTAAAGTTGAAAACATCAAGTTTGATTAATTGTAAGCATTGAACCTTAGAAATAAAAATGGACTATCTAATGGTTTCTCTTTGTAAATTTAAAAAGATAGATGTACAATTAATTATAGAAATGATATTTTCTTTAAATAGGTCAAGAAATAGAAATAATTTGAATGCAAATATGTAAGTTCTAGGTCAATTCCTAAGATATTCAATGTTATTTAAGTGGAACATAAAAATAAAATTGGAAATAGATGATAAGGAATTCTTAGCTAAATGTTCATTTTTAAAGTCACTCTAGTTTAAATGTAAATTGTATATATGATGCTATATGAACTTAAGAATTTATATAATCCAATAGATGAGGGCCAAGCCGCCTGAAACCACACAAATCACAATAATAGATACCAACACAAGAGATGCTAGACAGAAAAATAACCCTTTCAATTATTTTCAAATAATGAAATTAGAGGTTCAAAACTTATATACTACAACCTCATGGGCTTGATTCATTACAACAAAATCAACTCTAAAAAGAAAATATAATATTCAGAGCCACAATCTGCACTATTAGAGCCACTTTCTACAACCCCCACTTAACCCTTCTTATTTTACCCAATATCTTCCCTAGAATGTTCTAGAAAGATCAACATTCCCTTTTGCTTTTGCGCCAAGAGTCTCGTTGTTTGATTTCTGGCCTAGGAAGAAATTTTAATGAAATTCACCTTTTTAAACAGGCAACTTTGTAGGGTCATAAAATTTGATCTGGGTGTTTGAATTACAATTATTGCATATCATTGGAAAGATCTCAAAGAGATCTACAATGCATCAGTCAATTGTAGGTCGGTTCGTCAACTTTTTGAGCTATTTTGGGGCCTCAAAAGTATTGATATCTAAAATTGAAGCCACATTGGAGAAATTTCTCGAGACGAAAACTTTAATATCTCCTAGACTGTGCAGGGTATTGAGGTGATTCTTTCACAATTGTAACTTTTTTTAGTTCTACTCCTTGAGGTAAATTTTTAGGTTCATACGAGCTCGTTTAGTGTGACTTGCTAAAAATAGTAAGTGCCCATTTTCACTAATTTTGACGTCTATCTATCTTACACTCCTTAACTGCCATCATGGGACTAAAAAAATCTAAAGAAAATAAAGAAAACATTTCTTTTGGGTGTAGGAAGATTTCCACACACCATTGGATGCTCCTCCATCAAACACCCAGGGTAATTTGAAAAGTGACCTTGTCACTTCTTAGGAGTTAGAGGGAAACCAAGACAATTAACCTTAGCCTCAAACAACCATGATGAATCTTCAATAGGCCTTCCTCTCCATTTCACCAAGTACTCTGCATATTGCCTATCTCTTGTGCTTCTACCCACATGGCAATCCAAGATTTCTTCTATCTCTTCCTTCTTTGAAGTAGGTGCTAGAATTTTTCACTGTTCTTTTATCGACCCCTCCTCTATATCACCTTCATGATAGTCTATCAAATCAGCAATGTTGAACACAGGAGAAATTTTTATTCCACTAGGAAACTCTACCTCATAAGCATTTCACGAATCATGCTTCTTGAGGATCTTGCATGTTCCAAATTTCTTAATCTTTAACTTGTTGTATGTACCAACTGGAAACCTTTCCTTTCACAAATGAACCATGAATTCATCTCCCACCTGGTACTCCTTATACCTCCTTTTATGATCTTCCTAAGCCTTATATTGTGATTTCATCTTATTGATATGTTTCTTCACCTCTTCGTGTAAATTCTTTAGGTGCTCAGCAAAATATTTAGCCTTAGCACTACTCTTCTCCCCCTTATCCATCTTTCTCAGTTCAAAAGTAGTTCTTGGACTACTCCCATACATAATTTGGAGTGGTGATTTACCAATGTTCCTATTGATAGAATTATTATAAGAAAATTATGCCTATGGTATAATCAAATCCCATCCCTTAGGCTTATCTCCTACTAAGCATCTTAGCAAGTTACAAAAACTCCTATTCATCACCTCTGTTTGTCCATCAATCTATGGATGGTGTGCAAAACTAAACTTTAAATTTATCTTCAACTTCTTCCATAATGTCCTCTAGAAATAACCAACAAATTTGGTATCTTCGTCTGAAACTATACTCTTTGGTAGACCATGTAGTCTCACCACCTCTCTGAAAAACAACTCTGCAATATGAATAGCATCACTGATCTTATGACACGAAATGAAATGTGCCATCTTTGAAAATCTAACCACCACCACAAATATGGAATCATGCCCTCTTTGTGTTCTTGGCAAGCCAAGAACAAAATCCATGCTAATATCCTCCCATGGCCTCTCAGGTATAGGTAATGGCTGATGCAATCCAATATTCTGACTTGTTCCTTTCGCCATCTAACATACTCTCCAAATTTTTACAAACTTCTTCACATCTTGTTGTAACTGTGGCCAATAATAATTCTCACTAACAAGAGCAATGGTCTTATCTCAACCAAAATGTCCAACCAATCCTCCACTATGCTTCTCCTTGATTAGTTTATCTCTCATAGAACTCCTTGAAATGCAGAATTGGCTTCCTCTAAACAACATCCCATCTTGGATTAATAAATCCAACCATCTCATCCTATCCAATGTATCAAGTTCCAAACAAGCCTTCCAAGCTTCTGCAAAGTTTGGATCTTTAGGATACAAACTCTTGAGTTCATTGAACCCAAAAACCTCTATATTTATTTCTATCAACAAATTTTTCCTTCTACTCAAGGCATCTACAAATCTATTTGAACTTCCACTCATGTGCTTCAAAACAAAGGTATAACTTTACAAAAACTCAACCCACTTTAAGTGCCTTTGATTTAACTTCTCTTGACTATTGAGATACTGCAAAGCCTGGTGATTAGTATATAAAAAAAAATCTTTTGGAAACAAACAATGTCTCCATTTCTTCAAAGCTTGAATTATAGCATAAAACTCCTAACCATAGAAAGAATATTTCTTCTTAGCATCATTCAAATTCTCACTAAAATATGCAACAGGCTTACCTTCTTGACTCAAAACAGCTCCTATGACGGTGCCACTAGCATCACAATCTACCTGAAAGACCTTATTGAAATCTGGAAGTACCAAAATAGGTTGCTCTATAGCTTTCTTCTTCAACATATCAAAAATTTTGGCTACTCCTGTAGTCCACTTAAACTCTTTTCTATCCCCTCTCAATGCTTTAGTTAGAGGTGCACAAATACTACTAAAATTCTTAATAAAATTTATGTAAAATATTGCTAGACCATGAAATGATCTTACCTCTATAACATTCCTCGGGGTAGGCCATTCAATGATAGCTCTCACCTTCTTTGGATCCATTTTAAAACCCTCTATTGAGACAAAAAATACCAGATACACCAACTCTCTCTTCACAAAACTACATTTCTTCAAATTAATCAATAGCTTCTCAAAAACTCTTCGGATATGCATCAAGTCCTCCTCCAATGTCTTACTGAAAATCAAAATATCATCCAAAAAAACAATAACAAATTTTCTTAAAAATTCTTTCAATACCTCATTCATAAGCCACATAAATGTGCTCAGTGCATTGGTTAGCCCAAAAGGCATGAATAACCACTCATACAATCCCTCCTTTGTTTTAAAGGTTGTCTTCCATTCATCTCCTTCTCTACTACGAATTTGGTCATATCCGCTCCTCAAGTCTATCTTTGTGAAGTACTCGGATCCACTCAAACAATCCATAATGTCAATCCATTCTTGGCAAGGGAAATCTATACTTGATGGTGATCTTGTTGATGGCTCTAGAATATATACATATCCACCATTCTCCATCCTTCTTTGGTGATAGTACTATAGGTACTGCACATGGACTCAAACTCTCTCTAATCAATCCCTTCCGCAATAACTCTTGCAAAATTTTGTTCAACTCTTCACTCTCTGTTGGAGTTATACAATGAGTTGCCTTATTTGGAAAATTGGGTCCAAGAATCAAGTCCATCTGATGACTAATGTTTCTTAACGTTATAAAAAATAATAGCTTGAAACTCATTCAACAAATCTGAAACCTCTACAGGTACCTCAGTAGTATCTTCTTTATCAATTCTAGGGATCAATGCAAAACACATATGCTCATGCCTCATACCTTCTAGGAAATTTCTTCCATCAACCAAAAAAATTCTTGCATTACTGCATACCTTTTCTTCTACCTCTTTCAAGGGCTTGAACTTATGATGAACCCTATCCTTTGTCAAAGAATAGGTGTTGGCATGTCCATCATGTACTGCTCGCCGATGAAACTGCCACAGTCTTCCTAACAGCATATGACAAACATCTATAGGCATAAAATCACACAATACCTCATCATGGTAATTTCCAATCTTGAACTTTACTAGACAATTTTCATTTACCAAGGCTTTATGGTCCTTCTGCAACCAACCAATCCAGTATGGGTTTAGATATCTTCTTCTCTCCAACCACAACTTACTAACCATTTCTTCTTATTCAAGGTTATTAGTACTACCTCCATCAATAATAACATTCAAACTTTACCTTCACACTTACATCTAGTGTGAAACAAATTCTTCCTTTGAGTTGGTTCCTTCTCTTCATTCAGCAAGGCTCTTATAGTACAAGAACCTCTCCTCTTTCTACATCCTTAGAATGTGAAGACTCAACATCTTCATCTACATGTGAAACTCATGCATTACCCTTAGGTCTTCTATTTGTCCTTCCTTGATGTTGAGGACATGCATAGGCTCTATGTCCTTCTCCACATTGAAAATAGGTTCCACGAAAGCTTACTCTTCTTGGTCCTCATCCAAATCTTCCTCTTCCTCTTTGGTCTCCATTATTCTGATCATGAGGACGGTAGGTGTTATCTCCTTTTTGGTTTTGGTTGCTATTGGAGCTTTCACCCTTCTTTTGGTGGTCATTCTTACCAGTGCCAATACTTCCTATATGCTTGGATTCAACCCGTTAATATAACAAACAACTTTTTCTTTATTTGCCTCAGAATGTCCTGTCTGAATCAGGACCTTGTGAAATTCCTCTATGTATTCTTTCACCATCCTTATTCCTTCCCTCAAGCTTTGCATCTTCTTGAGAAGCTCCAATTCATAATCAATTGGAATAAATTGTTTCTTCAATTTTGACACCATTTTATCCCATCTATAAATTTTATCTTTCCCTTGTCTTCCTCTTTCTAACCGGACCTCTTTCCACCATATATTGGCTTGACCTTTAGAACCAACAATTTTGTGAGTTGTGTTTCTATAGGCTTCTATTGCACTCTTAGGATCTTTCACCTAAAAGGAGAGAGATAGAACAACCTACAAAATTGAAGTGGTTCACTCAAATAGAGAATTGTGTGATGTAATTAAGCCTAACTGCAATGTTGTAAATGCAACTAAATGATGTAATTGATTGATTATTGATGCAACACTAATGTAAAATGCAATGTTTAAAAACATAATGTGATATGCAAGAATGAACTAAAACATGAATAAATGCAAAAATTAATTAAAATAGGTTGATCAAAGTGCACTTGGAGGCAAATTGTAGACTTGAGAAGATTCTGGAATGCTGGAAAAATCATTGTTGATGACTAGTGGGACTCATTCACCACTGATGGCGAATCAGTCCTCCTACTAGTAAAATCCCATGAAACGAGTTTTCGACTATCGAGAATTGGAATCTGAAAAATTCACCTTTTTTAGCTTTAAGGTGGGACTCATTTTCCACTGATGGCGAATTAGTCCTCCAAAATTTTGTGAAATCAAAGGTCAATTTCGTAGCTGTAGATATGCACTTTTCTTCTTATCGGGTTGACGAAGTCAAATCTGCAGAAAATGGACTGTAGGTTGTCTCTAGGCTTGAAATAGGGTTTTGTTGACTTCTTGACCACCTTTCAACAGCTAATTGCTTGACAAATCTGCATACAAAAGTCTGCAAACATACATGCAAAAGGGGAAAAATGGTTAAGGGTTAGGGTATAGGGATTTTCCTTGGTCAAATCTCACTTTGGTAATCAAACCCTTAATAAAGAAATGAAATGGAATAAGCAAGGAAATGATGAATAACAACATGCAAATTTCCTAAACTCACCACAACCTTGTTGAAGAAATATGAAGATATGTCAATGGCTGCTCCAAAATGCTTGATTGAATGATGCAAAGTGTTCAAATGCTAATTGATGTTGAATGAGTGAATGCTTGAATGGTTGAATGAATTAGGTGTAAAATGAATGGAAAAACACTTATTTATACACACTTGTGCCTTAATTACCCAATGATATCTCATCACAGGCTGACATAAGGTATTTTTAAATAAAATCTGAAAGAAAATTTGAATTATTTTGAATTTGGAGCCAAGAGGGGCTCATTTTCCACCCACGGTGAATGGGTCCCACTTTGGGCTTGTAAGTGGGTTTCAGGAATTATGTTGCATTTAATGTTGTTTTTCGGATTTACATTCAAAAATACACTTAATTAAGTCTTGTGAGTGCATAAAGGGGTCAAATAAAGCATAAGAAAGGTGTAAATAGTGAAAAAAAGCCTTGAAAAGCATGAAATCTTGCTACAAGACTTTACAACACTTTCAAATAGGACTTGAAAAGTGATGAAAAGGTGTTTTTTAGGTAAATTATAGTGAAAAGAGTGTAGAAAAGTGTAGAAAAGTGTTACAAAACTTCACAACACCTTCACAAGACACCATAATTTGAATATTTAGGACCTAAGGTGAATGCATAAGTTACATTGCAACATTAAATCAAAGAAAAATTGACCAAGTATAATAGGAAAAAGACCTAAATAACCATGAAAATTTTAATGATCCATTTTTCTATTGTACATTTAGCCCCCACTTTAGTGAGAGGATGAACTTGCTTCAAACTCACACTAAAGTAGCCATGCATATCAAGAGGGATTGAAATGCACTTATGCTAGCAAGATGGAATAAAAACAATTAAGAGGGATGATCAAGCCCCCAGGATGAAGGTCCCATGGAAAACTAAACATAAGAACAAAGGAACACACATGAGAAAGAGAAGAAGAGAAGGAAGAATCGAATCAAGCTTCAATCGTTTGTCCAACTAGTTATGGATAATATCTAGGTTGTTTGTGAGAAAAAGAGAATGTATACTCAGTCTAGGGTGATGAAACTTATGTCAGTCTGCTGAGATACCCTAAAGGTGAGAAACATACACTAGTTGGTATGTACTCACAAACATATAGGTGGCTATGGGGAAAGTCATGCCGTTGAATGGGCTTCCCACTCAACCATACTAAAGTTATACCTCTTGATAACTTTAATAAGGCACCAGAAAGGACAATGTCATTCTGTGCTTCATGAGACAAGAAAATCTTTGTATGCTTAGAACTCATGAAAAAAGAGGATGGTACCATAGGAATGCAAGCTACATTATGCAAGGTGGTGAAGATGTAAAATAAAAAAAATGTAAAAATGTATCATGTGAAAAATGTTCAAAGGAGTCTTGTTAAGTTCATTTAAGGTTTATCACTTAGGGAACATTGTCTAATGTCTCCAAGAGAGGACCAATCAAAGAATAAAATATTCACAACTTAGGGGATGCAGTGCTTCACATTAGGCCACCAAGAGGAATGTAATATGCTAAGATAGATCACATTTATGAAGGAAATCACACCCAATGTCATCCACAAAGTGAAAAACACATCGTATGAAGTGACAAAGCTACACTAAGAACCAAGAATACAAATGAAATGATTCCAATGTATTCCCCCCACTTTAAAGAAATTGCTACACACTGATCTATGAGAAATTAATTTAAAGTAGCAAAGGAAAGAAAATAAAAAAATAAAAACAAGACATGAGAGGCAACTTGGAAAGTGCCTATGCTAAGTCATATGTTTCCAAGTAGGGGTGCTTCATGTGAACAAAGAAGAAAACAAAAGAAAAGGAGGGTTGGCCCCTAGAAAAGAACACACCAAACACATAAGGGATCTATGGATTTGGGGTCAATATGTTCATTGCTACAATGCTTTTATTGAAGAGCTCAGAACTATCATCATTCCCCAAAGTAGATAGAATTGGAAGAATAACACAAAGAGAGTGAAAAAAAATGAAAAATAAAATATGTTTTGGGTCAACATGGAAGAGACATTGCGGTCTCAACACTTTGCATTGTCCCCAAAGCGAAAACACCAGCAAAAGGAAAAGGAAAAGGAAAATGAAAAGAAAAATATTTTGGATCAACATGAAGGAGATATTGCAGTCTCAATGCCTTGTGTCACCCCAAAAGGAAAAACAAAAGAAAAGATAAAGTAAAAGGAAAAGGGACCAATTAGGTCAACATGGAAGATACATAGGGCATCTCAACGCTTTGTGTCATCCCCAAAGGGAAAATGCAAAACAAAAATAAAAAAGATAAAGTATGACATATAGAAGAATAGAGGTACAAATAGAGGAAGTGTACAAAGAGAGAGAACATCAAACACACATTACGGGGGAACACGATACACACATAAAAACACACTAAAAGGAAAGTGCAAAAAAAAAAAATGTAGCAAGATGAATGCAAGTTAACCATCTAAAAAGTCATCTACCTCCCAATCATGTTCAGTATATTGTGAGGGTAGTTGACTGTCCAAAGGAAGAATGGCAAGTGCCGAACTAGGAGATGTGCCAGGTTCTTCACTTGATGTAGAAGATTTATCATTTAAGTTCATAGTAGATGAAAATAAAGAGTTTAAATCATTATACACTTCTTCATCTATTCTTGTGATCTTTGTATCATCGTCATCATCAAGATTGATTATGACAGGAGGACGAAGGGTAATTTCCAAGGAAGGATGTATCAGGAGTTGTGGTTATTGGATTGGATCATTGTGTTTTGAGGGTTGGACTACACTATCTTATGGTAGGTCAGGAGGAGGGTGATCATCTATTACTTATGTCAAGGGTAGAGGTTGATTGTCTTTGTTGTTTTCATTTTTCATTTGACAAGGAAGAAGACAACGACGACGCCTATGCTCCCTAGCATCATAGTTTCTTTTAATTTGATTTTGAAGTTGTTAAGGTGTAAGAGTGGGTTGATCCACGATACGTTGCTTTTCTTCTTGAGGGGGAAGAACATAAGGAATCAAAGAATATGGTTCAATCAATTTGTCTTTGGATTTATAAACTTGTTTAATGTGAGGACGCATGACGGGATTGGTTTTATTTTCTCTTGGATGTTTATACAAGGAAGGGGAGGTGTCTATTGTGGGTTGCTCGCGAGGTTGCATTGTTTGTTCAAGTTCAGACTCAGGCTGAAGCATTCTCTCATCGAGGATTGGAGTAGCAGAAGTGGATAGGGACATGTTACGAAGAGACATTTTGGCTATTCGTTTGGCTTTGAACTTTTGGTAGGCAATGAAAAAGACATCTTTTCGAGGGGTGATGGGTTCCATGGGTCCAAGACAAAAGGATTCTAAGGAAAAATTACCTTTAGAGTAAAAGGTATTAAAAAAACTATGGTGTATGGTAAATATCTCATTCTCATGTGGAAACTTCAAACATTTGTGAACAACTGAAGGGACCAATTTCATTGAGCGAAGCCAAGGATGGCCTAGCGACAGACGAAATTGATCTGATTGTGGAATAATAGAAAATGTTACATCCAAAGTCTTGGGTCCTATTTGTAATGGGAGTATGATCGATCCAATTGTAGGGAATGCAAAACCAATATGTGTTTTAATCCATGCTATTGGTTTGTCGTAATCATCTTGATAAAGATCATGTAATACTAAAAATTCTTCTGTGATCACATTCTAGCCATAGGTGAGATCTACGAATATCCCATTGGTGGGCTTATCATAGATTTGGCTAGCTATGTAAAGAGGACCATTGGGAATATTTTTAAGTGTATCATGAGAAGAAAAATTAATATCAAGAGATTTATTGGTTGGGCCCTTACGAGGGATAACATTTATCGTACTCACAAATTCATCCATAGGATTAACTTGGGTAACATTTGGAGTAATATCAGGTTGTTCATTATTTGTATCAATGTTCATCACATGAGTAATTGAAGGTTCACTAGCCTTGACAAATGAAACATTGTGTTTAGGCATGGGGTTGGTAAAGATTTGTAAATTTTGATTAGGGGGTGCAATGGACTTATTTCCTTGATCATTGACACCCACAATGGACAAATGGCCCGAATCAATGAGGTCTTGGACTAAGTGTTTGAGAAATTTTCATTGTTTGGTGTCAAGTCCATTTTGGTGATGAAAATTACAATGAACATTTGGTTTAAAGGTGAGTGGTAAAGGCTTGGTGGTATCAAGGGGTTTAACTGTAGGCAAATTTATCATTTGTTGTTGCAACATTTGATTCATTGTGTTATGGAGAGTATTGGATAAGGGTGTAAATTGTCTCTTTGGGTCCCCATTGGTAAAGGGAATGAGTACTTTGAGAGTGGCCACTTGACTTGGAACATGTTGGGTTGGTTGCGAAGAAGGGGGATTAAACTGTAAGAAGCCTCAGTTTGGTTTTCTAAATTTTTGGGCATTGTTTTTGTTGGTTTTCTTAGACTTCTTAGCTTGGTTAGAAGTGGACTTTGAATCATGACTATAAACTGAGTTGTGATAGTCACAAAGGGTTGTGCATAAATGCATGAATGAAGGAAATTTCATCATAGTCAACTTATCCTGAAGGTGAGTATGCAAGTTTTTGATAAACATCTTTTGTAGATGTGAATCAAGAATCTTGACATCAATTTGAGCATACAATGACTGATAACATGAAATGAAATCAGTTACTTTTTCATCCACATTTTTTTTACATTGCATTAAATCAGCCATAGTCTTTTTGGGAGTCATATGGACTTGGAAATGACTTATAAAGGCATCCACAAGTTCATTAAAGGATCAGATTGAATGATTGGGTAAGTTTGAAAACCACTCCAATGCATTATCCTTCAAGGTCCTAGGAAAAAGTTTAGCTAATAGTTTGTCGTCCACGACAAAATCACTACACAATACTGTATAGGCATTAACATGATGAGTAGGGTCTCCTTTACCTTTGTACTTCTCAAACCTAGGAATTTCAATCCCTTGTGGAATTTGTGTGCATAAGATCTCCAGGGATAATGGACTACTACAAACATGATATGTGGGTGGACCATTTTTACTTTAGTTAATGGTGGAGATTTGTTGTTGCATGGATGAAATGGTGTTAAAGAGTTGGGTAATAATGGGATCGGTGGAAGGGAAAATGGTGATGGAGTGTATGTAATGTTAGGAGAAGTGAAAGGAACACTAAGAGGGGTGAAGGTGGAAGAGGGAATATGCGATACCACAAGAGAACTAGGAATGCTAGTTGGAATAGTGAAAGGAGTCACATGACTAACCTATTGCACGGTTGTTGTAACTTGAGGAGTGGTATAGGTTGGTATGGATGCTATGGTTGAAGGAGGAGGAATGTGAGATCCTCCTTGGCTCACAACAATGTTTGTTGGTTGGGACGTGGAAGGAACATTTATTTTGTATATCTCATCTATTATTTTCATAACTTGTAAGCCATCATCACTTTCAATCAAGCGATGAAGGTTTTCTATGGTAGGTATAGCAGTGGTGGAAATGTTTTCAAGGGATAAATCTTGTTGTAAATGTGGAAAATCTCCTTAAATACTAATAACTTTATCTTGTGGAATGAAACTAGTTTGTGTGTCAACATGCATTGGATGGGAAGGGGAATTCATATGAGTGGTAGTATCCATGCCTAATGCACCATTGTCCATACTAGGAGTAGGAGCTCTTGAGATCTTAAGGTCCACAACGAGAGTGTTATCGTGGGAAGCCATGAGTCTAGAACTTCATCTCACTAAAGTATTATCAATGGGGCACCAAACACTCATATAAGTACCACAAAATATGGAGCGAATGTAGATGCAAAATAGGAATAATAAAATGCTAATGACAAAAATTATGTAAACTGAAACAACAAGATAGTAATAGGGAATAGAAATGCAGGAAAAACTATGAAAATACTAGAAATTTCAATGTAGGAAATGCAACTGGACTAATTCGCCCAGGGTGGCAAATGAGTCTAGGTTTGAGATTTTTTGTGTTTTTTAGAAAATTTAAAATGAGTTCAATTCTTTTCAGATGCAAGATGAGGATGAAAATGCAGATTTTTAGTTTTTTTTTTTATGATTTGATATGCAAAAATGAATACTAAATGAGTCTTTCACTAATGCAATTTGAGAAACCCTAGGATGCAAAAGAAAAACAAAACCTAAGTGAATGTTGATGCAAATGAAACCTAGGATGCAACATGCAATGGAAACTAGAAAGATAAAGTGTTCAATATGCAGGTTCACCAAAATGAACAAAAAATTTTGTGAGTTGTGATTCTATAGGCTTCTTTTGCACTCTTAGGATCTCTCACCTAAAAGGAGAGAGATAGAACAACCTACAAAATTGAAGTGGTTCACTCAAATATAGAATTGTGTGATGTAATTAAGCCTAAATGCAATGTTATAAATGCAACTAAATGATGTAATTGATTGATTATTGATTCAACACTAATGAAAAATGCAATGTTTGAAAACATAATGTGATATGCAAGAATGAACTAAAACATGAATAAATGGAAAACAAAATTGAAAGAGGTTGATCAGAGTGCACCTAGAGGTAGATTGTAGACTTGAGAAGATTTTGGAATGTTGGAAAAATCATTGTTGATGATCAATGGGACTCATTCACCACTGATGGTGAATCAGTCCTCCTACTAGTAAAATCTCCTAAAACAGGTTTTTGACTGTCAGGAACTGGAATTTGAAAAAATCACCTTTTTCAGCCTTAAGGTGGGACTCATTCACCACTGATGGAAAATCAATCCTCCTCCAAAATTCTTTGAAATCAAAGGTCAATTTTGTAGCTACAAATTTGCACTTGTCTTCTTGTTAGGTTGACAGAGTCAAATCTGTAGAAAATGGACTGTAGGTTGTCTCCAAGCTTGAAATAGGGTTTTTTTGACTTGAAACACTTTGTTGACTTCTTGACCACCTTTCAACACCTAATTTCTTGAAAAATGTACATAAAAAAGTATGGAAACACACATGCAAAAGGGGGGAAATGGTTAAGGGTTAGGGTATAGGGTTTTTCCTTGGTCATATGCCAATTTTGTAATCAAACCCTTATTAAAGAAATGAAATGGAATAAGCAAGGAAATGAGGAATAATAACATGCAAATGTACTAAACTCACCACAACCTTATTGAAGAAATTTGAAGATATGTCAATGGCTACTCCAAAATGCTCTATTGAATGATGCAAAGTGCTCAAATGCTAATTGATGTTGAATGAGTGAATGCTTGAATGTGTTGATGCAGTATTTTGCACACTTTCTCAACATAGGTAATGCATAGGTGCATCACCTCTCTTGAAAGGAATTCTCCAACAAGTTGCTGAAAATCACCCCAAGGTCTCTCGGGTGTCTGGTCATAACTTGCATGGAATTGCTTAGTTGATGTTTGATGTGATTTTGTTGGTAATCATAGGGAAGACTTATGAAGGTGGATTTAACAGAATGGATCTTGAGAATTGAAGTTCCAAGGATGGGAAGTTGATGTTTACTTTGTTGTAGGTTTGAACAACAATATGAAACTCCAATATTTTCTTAAGGTTTAAATTTACAATGTGCAATGAAACTTAGCATAGTCTATTTCAAAAAAAAAGGAAAAGAGCAGGGAAGAGAAGATGTTCCTAGATCTGCAACTAACCATGAACAGTGATAATGGAGGTTCCCGCTGTGGACAACTTCCTTCAAACAAAATTTCACTTAACCAAAAAATTCATAGTATCATGAAATTTGTGCTATCTTTTAAGGTCTACAAATGTTTTACCATTCATCCACCATATACATGCATGAACAAAGATAAAATTTTGAGGAAGATTTAAATTTCAGTCCAGACAAACTTTACACAGTCATCTACCAGTAGCAAATAACAAAAAGTATGGAATAGGATGACATCTACACAACATAAATCTTCACAACCACATAACAACATTACCAAATCTATCAAAGCAAGCTATAACTAACTAAACAACAATGTAAATCTAACTAGATCAACTAACTATTGGAGATGAATCATGAAACATACAAAGAAACTCATAAATGCACCAAAGTCAATGTATTTCTATTATAATTTTAGCAGCATGTCATTACAACAACTCAACTCTCTCTTAAAAATGAGAGGAGGCCCCCTATTTATAGTGTCCAAAAAAGTAGAATGAATGGCCAAGATTGATTTGCATTGTGTGGCCAAGATTCACTACAAACTAGGGTTCTACCTACCCTAGAATATATTACATTTTAAAATGCATTTTTGTCCTCATCCCTATTTTGTCTTCTAGTGGCAGTACTATAGCATCTTGTCTTTGTTGATTGCTCTTTGTTGCAACTATTCCTTGAGAAGTTCATCATCAATAATAGGGTTTCCCTCCTACTTCTTCAAAGCGGCATACCCCATGAACTTCAAGATCAGCGATTGGATCTTATCAATTTCTATGATCTAATATTGTAGCACCTGGTAGCTCCATTGTTTAGACTGGCCAGCGAGCTTTTCCTAGTCTTCATCATATTTGGAAGTGTCATCTCTGAATAGCTCAGATTGGGTAAAGGCTCAAGCAAAAAATATCATAAAATCAGTGGTGATCTCGGTGGACATCCCATCCTCCATCTTCTTTTGTAAATGAGGCTTTATCTTCTCAGGATCAATTTGCATGACAGGAATACCATAGTCCATCATTATCTTTAAGTACCAAATGAAATTTTCTTTGACCTCCTTAGCCCATTCAATATCTGGATCCACTTTGTCGAGCACCTGCTCCAACCTTTCCTTTAAATTTTCAAAATCCATCCTCCACGTATCCATGAGCCAATGATTGTTCCCTTTAAATGCAAACTCTTCCTTCCAAGTTTTCTTTGGCAACTTGAGGATAGCCTCAATTTTTGGGTAAGTAGACCTGTATATCCCCAAGAAATCTGTGTAGAATTTCCTTGTACTTTCAAGAGTCCTTTGTAACTCCAAGAACTTGTTTTCTATTCTAACAACATGACTGATGCCCATATTCCCAATGTATAAGACCTATTAGAACCGGCTCTTCATGGTCTTATCCAAGTTCTTTCTCTTTTCAAGTTTTTCTATATGTTCTTTGGACAACAACTATGTCGGGGCTGAAGACATGGTAGGCATTTCCTCTATTGATGAACACTGTTGGATGTAGGCTGTTAGATCAACCACTTGTGCCTTGAACTCTTCCTTTGAAATCTTATCTTGCTGAATTAAATGCACTACCATGGCGACAGACTCCTGAAGGTGCTCCACTTTCTACTCTTTGGTAGTTGTTCCTAAATCAATAGTGGAGACATTATAGCTTACCCCCTCTTTTCCCACCACTGGTGTAGCTACTTGCACAGTTCTAGATCCTGAAGCATCCATTGTCACCTTGGATCTGAATTTGGGCTTCTTCTCTTTCTTGGAACTGATTTGTGCTCAGGCTAAGATAGCCTCCAGTCCCTCTCTTGGATCACTTGGGGTAGGAGCCTTCTTCTCAAGCTATTTTTCCAGCCATTTAGGCATTTGACCTTTTCCTATGGGTGACTCACGTCCACCCTCTTCTTCATCCCTTATGACTTTAATTTCCTTATCTTTGGAAGCTTCCTTCTCCACCCATGTATCTTCTCCCTCTTCTTCATCAGAGTCTCAGGTGAATGTTAGACGCTTGATGGAGGATTTAGTGGGCAAGCATTCTTTTGGACTTTCCTTTTCAACATCCCATTCTTCATCTTCTTCCCTCTCTTCATCATGCTTGTGCTCCTCCAGCTACTCTATCTCAAGGCTTTTGTCAATTTGAACCTCTTCTTCTGATTTATTTTCTTCTATATTCTCATCTTCCTCACATGGAGGTGGCACATCTTCATGCTCTTTCTTTTCTTGCTCTCCCTACCCTTCAGAGAGAGGCATCTCTTCATTATTCTTGGGGCCTTCTTATTGTTCACCTATTGGAGGTTCCATGCTTTCCTCTGTCTTATCATCTTCTTGTCTTCTTTCTCTAGAAGGTGGTATTTCTATTTCCTCTCTGACATCCTTTAGTTGTCGAGTCAGCTCTTCCTCAAAGTCAGGATCAAATGTTTACATAATGAATTTGGCACTAGCATCTTCTTCTTCTTCACTCCTCTCAAAATACCATGTCTCCTCTCCCTCATGAACTACCTTATCAATTTGTAGATGTTGATGCTCTAGATGCTCATGGTAGTCATCAGTTTCATCCTCCAATTCCTTTGTGGCTTCCTTCTCCCATCATTCCCATTCCTCATATATTTCCATTGTGGCCTTCATATCAAGTGGTTCAGTTGGAGGCTTTGAGATAGGAGCACTGGTGAGAACTTGTGCCATGGAAGCTTGGATGGTTGGATTCAAAAGCACTTCAAAAATTTTGGAGGGGGCATTTTGCATATGTTGTGAGAATGCTTTTGGAAGAGAGATTTTTGGTATAGGTATTGTTGTTGTTGCTAATGAAAGGGACGTGGTTGGAGACATGGAGGCAGAAGAAAGTGGAGAGGTGGTGGCGAAAGAAGAATCAACCACCACGAATGGTCTAATTGGTGAAGAAGAAGCAAGGTGGACTGAGATGTCCACCGTAGGTGGGGAGATAGCCACCATGGCTTGAGAACTCAGTGGAAGAGAAGAAGTAGCAGAGGTAGCCAGTGGAGACTTGGGTGGATCAACCTCCATTTATTCTCCTTCATGGAATGGGTCCTCCTAAATAATAGGCACTGTAGTATTATTTCCTGACCTCTTGTGTTTCTTTGAAGGCTCACCCTCTGAGGCCTTCCTTGCATATACTTTTGGATTAGGCTGCTACTCCTCATTCTCTTTTATTTTCCTTGACCTCGTGAGCCAAGGGGATTTTGATGTTTCTCTTGTTGAGGTTGTAGTAGCTCCATCATCCATTGCACTAGGCTCACTTTTGAGCCCCTCATAGGTCAAGATGACCCCTTGTTGCTTTAATTAGGGAACTTGTTCATTGACCCATTCTCTTGTACGAGCTTCAATTGGCTAAGTTATGATGTTGAGGTCATCGACCTCTTGCTCATCCCAGTCTATTGATGGCAGTGGCAAGTTAGCGACTGCATTTTACCTAGGATCCATAATTGTGCTTTCATCTTCTTCAACCTGATTGGGTACAGGAAATAGGTTCACTCTTTTCACAAAGTAGGTCATCATTCACATATAATTCCTCATGCACACCTCCTTATCATCTTGACAGTTTTCCCAAAAATCTTCAACATGGTGTAGATGGGCATAGTTGGGTCCAAGTGCCTTTCTTATATGCCTGTATGGGTCCATTTGTGGACAGGTGGTATGAAGTCTGAAGTGGTACTCGGCCAAGTCTTTTCTGAATTCCCTACACATTGAGAGGTATGCAGCTTATACATCCCTTGGACAAAGGAAAGGGGATAAGGGATCCCTACCAAATGCTTTCCACTTAGCAAGGTGTGTACATGTCACACTGCCAAGAGAGTTCTAATAATATAATCTGATCGTTAGGGTATTGAGGTAGTTTGTTCAGCCTTTCTGAAAACCCCTGGGTGTAGATGTATGTGAACTTGGGATACTAGATGAATAAAAAGGCATATTGTTTGAGGAAAGCACAAGCACTGTGGGAGACTCGACTCTCAAAATTGCCTCCAAGCAACTTGATAATATGACCTATGAAAGTGTCATTCACCCTACAATAATCCCTCTTGAAGTTTTTGAACTGCAACAGAGGGTATCTATCATAAACTTTCAATTCCCAGCCAAATTATTCATTTGAAGCCCTGAATAATCCACTATACTACCTTTGTTCAACCAGTAAATAAACTAGGTAAGATGTCATATAAAACTTGGAGGTCTTTTTAACATTCATGAACTACTCATGGAAGCAATCACTTATTATCCCTCCCCAGTAGAATGTGGTCTATGTGGTATCATCCTCCTTTCCACGAGGAATTTTCTCAACAAAGTAAACCATCCATTCCTGGAAGTACACATCGGTGGGAAGGCCCATCACTATGCTTAGCAAAGTCACCAGTTCATGAGAATCTTCATAGAAATCACTATGAAAGAGCTCTTGGGGAACCTTAGCAGTGCTTTCCCGCTTGTCTTTGAGCCAATACTGATTTATAAGTTTCTTGCATCCAGTTGGGTCCTGATTCCACATTGCCTTACATTCCCTTATGGTTGGCAGTTCCATCTCCCCAAAGGTAGGGATGTGGAAGGTCTTCATTATTGCTTCGCCTGACATGTCAGCTAGAATGTTCCCATCTCTACCTACAATATTTTTGGTTTCTGACTGGTATGCTTCCTTGCAAGCCATTAATAGCTTAGGAGCAAAAAGAGGAGGAAAGTCTACAGCCTTAGCAATTTTTCTGCCTCTGATCAATCTAGCATTTTCTATCTTAGGGTTGATTTTGACTCTTTATTTAAATTCATCAATATCGATGTGCCCAATGTTGGTATCTATAATCTCCTTCCAATCCATGAAGACCTTTGAATGCAATGGCTCCCCTTGGAACTGGTACTTCATTTGATCCTTGTCCTCTTTTCCACAAGGAGCTCTGCTTGTTTTCTTTCCTTTTTCTTTCTCTGTGGCTACCCCCAAGGGTCTTGCACCCAATTCCATATATCCTACAAATAAAGGCATGATGAGCACAATCAAGCATAAAGACACAAATGTTAACTAAAATCCTTGTAGATGGATTCAGATTAAATAATATATCATCCAAGCAATCAAACATTTACTCCAGAATGTCATTAGTAATTTGTTGGAAGGAATTTGGTTGATTCAGGCCTCAGGGGTCGGACTTCCCTGGTAGGATTGCTATCTTGAAGGGCGAACAGGGTAGGGAAATCCACATGTTTTCTCCCACCTTTAGATTTAGATGATTTGAAAGGCCCATGTAGGAGAGGGTTCAGTTTGAGCATGTGGGTTGAGACTAGTTTCTAGATTGGAGATCATTTGGATCATCATTAGGGCACTCAGAGCTATGAGGAGGGAAAGCCGCCTTAGGTTGGCCGTTTGGAACGACTTTGATGAAATGGAGTTCTAGGTAGGTAGTTATAGGATCTGGGACCCATGATACTAAAAGACGGCTGGCATAATTCCTTGAGTGCTTAAGTGTGTGGATCAAATGGGTTGGGGAGCTGCTTGAAGACGGTCGTTTAGAAACAGTGTGCACTAAGTGGAATTCTAGTGGGAGCAACCCAACGGACTGTACCCAACATTACGTTTGGCTTTCAAATTTTCTTCATTGAGTTCATCGGTGTTTGCGGTATTGATATTTGGAGGTCAGAAGGTTGTGCTCACTTTTCCTTATGCGACGGCCGAGACGGGATAGAGTCCTGACGACAAAAGTTTGGCAAAGCAAGTTCGATGGAGGGAAAGGCACTTAAGTTTCATCATTTGTTGTTCATTTGGCATAGGGACGCTTAGGACCCAAAGGGAAAAAGGTGGTCATTTGATAGCCATGAGAGATGGTGAAGTTGTAACAGAGGTCTGTGGATGAAACTCTGCGAACTGGGACCCAGAGGAAACCAAAGATGTGGCAGTTTGTTTTGTAACTCCAAAAACAAATGGAAAGGAAGATCTTGAGGGTCGTGTGGATGGGGTTGTTATGCCATTTAGAATGGTGAAATTTATACGTCATCCTAGGGATGGAATCCTGTAGGAGCAGACCCATCAAACATGCCTAGAGGTAGGGAGTTCGATTTTGTTAGATTTCAATAGTGAACCATCAAAGGAGATTTGGGGTCATGAACTCGGGGAGACATCCCACGGTTTCAAAGTTATTTAAGTTTGAAATTTTATTAAGCAGTAACAGGGAGGCTTAGGTCCAGAGGGCATGAGCACTTTGTGGGAAGAATGACACCTAGGCATGGAATTTTTGGATTCAATTACATGATGATTCAATGGTTTTCTCAAGATTTCATCACATGGGTTTTTTTGGCCTAGCCCTCCTCTATGAAATGAATCCATTTTAACCCAAATTTTTCCATTATTTTAATGTAAAATCACTAAAAAATAAAGTGGGAGTAAGGACGTCAAACTTACCACAAGAATCTAATGAAGGGAGTTCTTAAATCTGCGAGGAATAGGCAAATGAAGGCAGCAGGCGCAAAGGCGGTGGGCGACGAAGGCTCTGAATCTCTCTAAACTTTTCTGGCCAACCTAACATGTGAAAATGATAGGTCAGACCAAATATTTATACCCCTAAGTTCATTTAATGCACCCCCATAAATGCTAGTATGGTGGGAGAGAAGTGGGTGAATTCAAATTTTGATACGACGACGAGGGATCTAGAATCTGGGGGTCAGAAAGACGCAAGCTGGTGGTTGTTTTCAATGTCAAGTGAAAAAGCACTAGCAAAAAGGGGTTTGGGGTCTGGTGGGAAGAACTCCAGTGAAGGATGGTTGTTCAAGAAGGAAAAATGCATTACAGAGTTCCAGGCAAAGATATCCGATAAGGTGGACCTGGCACAAGTGAAAGACGATCGGTTAAAGCATAAGTCATGAGGATGTCAATCAAGGAACTGAGTCCTACGGCACAGAAAGGTGAAGCCTTCGGCCATTTTGAAATAGTAAATGCATAACAAAAATTCGACAAGGGAAACCTGCCATGACGAACCCAGAAGGCTCCAAGGTCGCTAGCAAAGGAAAACCGTTAAAGGAACTCCATGGGGACCTACGACTTTGAAAATTTGGAGGGGATGAAACAGGGTCAACTTGAGGTGAGACTTTGGAGGCATGCTGACCATCTAGGACACCAAAATTGGGGCACACAAAATGAGGCAGTGATAAAATGACCTAGCAAGGTGAAGGAAAGAGAGGGTCCCCATTCTAAACATGGCATGTGTGTTGAGGGTAGAACAAATGTCAACTCTACTAGGGAACACTCCTAAGCATTCTGAGGGTAAGCATTTATTCAGAACTCAGAATCTATGGTTTCGCCAACCAAGGGCCAACTTCCAAAAGTAAACTAGGAGAATAGGGTCCTTAGTTGAATCAAACTACGAAACATCTCAAAAGTGTGTATTTGGTGGGTTCATTCCTTCCCTTAAGAACTGTGAAAAGAAGTAGCTAATCAAACAAAGCAGGCTACTTAAATCGTCCAACACCAAAAGTAACCTGGACATTGCCCCGTTGCCACACAGGCATCCATAGCCCCTGTGGAGTTGTCATTGTGACCCCATAAATATTTCTCTATTTCTAGACATGCATCTATAGCCCCATTTGAGTTATTCGCACACCCATACGGCTGCTTGATTTCATAATTTTCTTTTCTTCCTTTCTTTTGATATATATATTTTTTCTTTGCATTTTATTTGTTGCTCAACCGTGTAAGCATTGAAGCCTAGGATGGGTTTGAGAGCCACAGTCATCACTGGAGAGGGCTTAATATTTTTCACTCACTAGATTATCATAGCAACTATTGTACAACCCTTTGGAAATAACTAACATGAAATTTGTGCAATATCTGAGATGAATGTAAAAGGATTCAACCAAGGGTTAAGTTCTAGAACAGAGTTCAAATGAGGAAATCATTCCTAGGCAACTATCAGGGACCAGTAGTTGAGAATGAATTTTTAACCAAAGAACACTAAGGATGGGAAACAAAGTGAATCATTCATTGAATGAACACAACCATCGCGATAGGAATGAAGAGCCTCTCATCAAAACAAAAGAGTTGAGAGACAGGAAAAATGGAACAATGCAAAACAAAAAAATGCAAGCAAAGAAAAAAAGGAAACCTAATCTAACCTATGTACAAGTATTTATAGGGATAGCTCTACATGAGCTCAGACTTGGAAGTAATGCTTTAGATGTTTCCTATTGGTGGGCAATGGGACGTCATCACTAGTAAGGGTCTTTAAACAAAAAGAATTGTCTCCCAGGATTTCAACTATCTGAAAGGGGCCAAGCCAAAGCTTGTCGAATTTGTTATGTACCCCTTTCTTTTCATGGGCCTTGTCCCAACACAAGACTAGATATGTAATTCTAAAGGCCTTAATCTTGGCTCAATGATTGAACCAACATTTGACTATGCCCTAGTGTTTGGAAAATTTTGTGATTGCATGGTCTCATACCTCTTCTAAGTGCAGGAGCTTAGCTAACCGAGCTTCTCTATGATCTCCCCCTTCGTAAAAATAATTGATAAGCTAGAGTGTAGGGATTTTTAGATGTATTAGGAAGATGGGATCTAAACCATAAACTAGATGGAATGGGGAATCTCCTAGGGCAGCCTTATGATGAGTGCGATCTTCCCAAAGGGAAAAATGGAGCTGGATATGCCAATCCTTAGGGTTCCTATCTAACAGTTTCTCGATCATGGTTATTAGATTCTTGTTTATGGATTCTACAAGGCCATTACCTTAAGGGTAGTAGTTAGATGAGAATTTAAAGGAAATCCCATAATCAAAAGCCTAACTAGTGAATTTCAATGAAGCAAAAGTAGGTCCATTGTCACACACAAATGCATAAGGACAACCAAAGCGATTTAAAATGAAATTTTCTAGATAATTTGTAACTACCTCAGTTGTACATTATCTAAATGTAATTGCTTCTATCCATCTTGTGCAATAATTAGATGTGGTAAGAATGTACTTGTGTCCTACAGATGATGGAAGGCTTACCGAACCAATGAAATCGAGACCCCACTGCACAAACGGTCTCACATCCAGAATAGGTTGCAGCGGGACAACATTTTTCTCCTTGGTAGTGGCAGTCTAGCATGTGTGACATGAGCAAACATGGCTATGAGCATCCTTGAAGACCATCAACCAATAATATCCTACTCTTAATATCTAGTGTGTGGTGGAAGGTCCAGATCCATGACCCATTCTGAACTTATCATGGAATTCCTTCAGGACTCGATCTACTTCTTCTCTACAAGGCATCTCAAGTAGATACCTTCATGATTTCTTTTATACAAAATGGATCCTTGCAGCATGCAACTGCTACTGTTTAGGTAGAGAGCACGCTTCTGAACTCCCTTTAGGTGGGGCAGGCACTTATTATTCAACAAATAATAAATGACGTCTTCATAACACTCCCCTAGGGAAACGTCTTCAAGCTGGTATTGCTGCATTGTGAGTTTAGGCACTACATCAGCTGTTGCCTCAATAATTGTCTGGGTAAGTGCTTCTCCTCTTACCAATCTCATTGACTAGATCTCCATATCATACTATTGCAACAACATGACCTATTTTCCCTTCGTTCACCCAACTCATTCTACATAAGCAACATTTTCATGGCTGGGTCAGAAACTATGGCGAACACTTTATTACACAGGATGTAATGTCAAAACTTTTTCACTCCCCTTACAAGGGAATATGCTTGTTTTTCTACATTGTGGTAGCCCACCTCAACATCTTTCAAAGGAGAACTCATGAAGGCGATTGGATGCTCATTCCCCTCATCATCTTTCTAGGTTAGAATGTTAGCGCATGAATGTTCTGAAGCAAATGAAAAGATGTAAAAAGGCTTCAAATAGTCAGGACTGACCAGCATGAGTGCTTCAACAATTGCTTGTTTAATTTATTCAAAATCATGCTTTGCTTCAGGAGTCCACTTGATCTTTTCATCTTGCTTCAACATGTCACTGAGAAGCTTAACAATTTCCACAAAGATTGTAATAAATTTTCATACAAAGTTAATCTTTCTAGAGAAATATTTGAGCTCTTTCTTGTTGCCTGGTAGCTCAATGTTTAGTAGGGACTAAATGCACTTCAGATCAGTGGAGATGCCTCACTCTGAGATGACATGTCCTAGCAGTTTCCCTTCAGTAACCCCAAAGATGCATTTCTTTGGATTAAGGGAAACTCCAAACTCCCGACATCTTTGAAATACTTTACACAAATTAGAGACATGATCATTTCATTTCTTTGAAAACATCATTAGATCATCCATGTATATGATTATGCACTTTTCGATCATATATTTGAATGTGATGTCCATGGCACATTGGAAAGTTGTACCGGCATTAATAATCCAGAAGGGCATTCATCTATAGGAAAAGGTTCCCCACTTGGTAGTGAATGTTGTCTTATGATGGTATTCATACTACACCATCACTTGATTATATCCAGAATACCCATCTAGGAAGGACATCATTTGTGACCATTAACAATCTGTAGTACTTCATCCAGTGAAGGCATCAGATAATTATCCTTTTCCGAGGCTCTGTTCAAATTTTGGAAAACCACACACAACCTGATTTCTCCATTATTTTTTCTAACTGGGACCAATTTGGCCACCCATGTAGAGTGTCAAACTAGAAAAATGATCCTTGTCGAAAGCATCTTCTCCACTTCTTTGTAGATAATTGGATCCAACAAGGTGTTTATCAGACATTGTCTCTGTCGAAAGGATCTCACATTAGGCTTGAGAGGGATGGTTTTTGTGATGATGGAGGTATTGTAGGTCTTCAAATATTTATAGCTCCATGTGACCACACCATGATACTTTTGAAGATAATCAACGATCCCTTTCTTCTCTTCTATAGTACACACCTTACCAATGAAAACATTTTTTATTTCCTCGGTAGTTCTGAGGTTGTGGAAATCACATTGATTACTGATGGATTCCTTCTTGGCTTGCTGGTATTGGTCTATGATCTGATCCAAATCAAATATACAGTCCAACTGAAACATTCCTCTAGGAATTGTGTTAGCCTTGAGGTTGATAACTCCTATGTCTAACTCGGCTTCTTCTGGATCAACTTCATCTATTATTTAGGTGGAAAAGAAATCAAAGCTCATGATGAACTCAAGGATGTGTTTATCATCATTAAAGACTTTAAAGTGAGTGACATTGTCTAGAATAGATGGAGAAGATGTGAACTCAACTGTAAAGTGTTTAAGACCCAAAAGGGATAGTGGCTATAGTGTGCTAGCTGCTTGAGCCAAAGCATCAGCTATGTGATTCTGAGAGTGTGGGATTAGCTGAATATTGATTGTGTCTAATCCTTCTAAGAGATCCCAAACCCTATTCCTATATTTTTCCAATCTTCTATCATGATAGGAGTACAATTTTCTAACTTGCTTGACTACCAACTCGAAATCACTGAAAACTTGTAGCATTTTGACATTTTTCTTTAAGGCCACAAGAAGACCATGTATTAGAGCTTCATACTCAGCCACATTGTTAGTGCAATAAAACTATAACCTATGGGTGGCAAGGAAGATCTTACCTATTGGGCTAATGAGTTCAAATCTGGCACTAGCTCCTTGCTTTGACTTAGATCCATCAAATCGAAGCGTCCAAAATTTGGAGAGTGCCTTAACGCCCGGTCCAATTAGGCTCCCATTTCCTTTTGGATGGGTGGTTGCCTCCACAACATTTGGGGAATGTGTCAATTCAGTGTGATGAGTAGTAGGTGGCTCTGTGGGAATCTCCTTTGGCATTTTAATTTGAGGAGCATATACTCCCCTGGCATGTTCTACCACCATTTGGCACAAACAACACTCAAACTCAAAGTGGGCAACTTTGTGAACTATACACTAGTTTGGCAGCAAGAGCTCTTGGAAATTCATCCGGGCACCCAAGTTGAGTTGTTCTTGTACACACTTCTCCATGAAATATTGGAAACTTCCTAGTAGTCCCAATTCACTATCTTCATCAGGCTCATCATCTGACTCTACCAACATTTCTGTGCTTTGAGGAGTCTGAGTGAGGTGGGCTGGAGGGCTGCATTGCACTAAGAGTACTTCGGTAGCAAGTTCTTCTTCTTGAGGTTATAATTCCCTAGTTCTGTCTCAACAAATAGCACCTCATTGATATTGTTGTACTCTATGATCATGTACTTCATGCGAGGCTCATGGTCTATACGAATCTGATTAGGTAGCCCTTTCCATGGCAACCACAAGTGAGAATGATTCATTGCAGCATATCCACTCAATGTTCTAGTGAAATATCGCCCAAGAATGAGCCTGTAGGTATTGGGAATGTTGGCCACTTGAATGTCAATAACTTGTTGTAACCTTGGATCTACAACAATCTACATTGGGATCTTATTCATTTCTCCCATAATGTTGATTTCCATTTTGTCCAGATGGGTCACTTTCCTTCTTGAGGGTGTGGGAGTATTCCCAAGAGCTTTACACATGGTAAGGGGCATAACATTAGTGGATGCTCCTGAATTGAGCAAGGAATTGTGTAAATTCTTCCCAAATATTTGGATGGTAGTGAGGAAAGGCAGAGTTTCAAACTTTCCTTGGAAGAGGCCCATAGGTGTGTCTATCTGAGCTACTTGAACCTTGTTCTTATCACTAGTTCTATCCTTGGTTTTCCTAGAGGGCTGATCCTTTAGGTTTCATATGTTGTTTTGATTGGATTATTTCATGAGTTGTTCACCTGTGGACTGATTTGAGGGAATATACTTCCTTTCCCTTGTGATTTCCCATGTTTCAGGTTCTTCTCTAGGTTCTTCAAAGGTGACCCTTTTGGCTGATGTTTCTTGCGTTGTTTTAGAGGATGAGGTTCCATTAATCACCCTAAAGAAGGCATGCCTTGTACAGTAGAAAACTTAAGTAACTCAAAGGAGAATAGGTTGATTTTAACCCTTTTAAACTCCTTGGTGATATATTCACCCATTTTTTCAATTTCAGATTCAAAGGCCCTACCTATGTCAGAGCTAGCAGGCTAGGTTTTTGTTTGGCCTGACTGGTTTTGGGGCTTTCCTTGAGCCTAGTTTTGTGGCTGATTATGACATTGATTTAACGATCTATCCTTATTGAAATATTGATTGGGAACATGTGGAAAACTAGGATTGTTGCTAGCATTTGGATCTGGTGGGGTAGTGAAGTAATTAGGTGGAGTGGATGTAGTGAATGGTTCCCCTACTTGCCTATTCCTTAAATAATAGGGTGTGGCTCTCTGATGGAATGTGTGTACTTCATCCTCATGGGGCTATTCATCATCTAAAGGACCATTATCTACTAAATCAAATAATTGAGATAAGGCTTCATTGTTACTTACCTCTTTAACCTCTTTGGTCTTTGTAGAGGCGGTCTCATCCTCAGGCTTGTTACTTTCACTTCTCGAGAATGGGGCTTGGTTAACCATGAGTACTAAAGAATCATATGGCTCGAACAAGACTATGTCTTTGCAACTGGCGCTACCCACAACATTTTGAACTTCAACTTGGAAAATTTCTATGGCTGTAAGGAACTCGGAGTGTCTACTAGTCTTGTGAATCTGACACCATCCGAAAATAGCTAATTCAGCAAGATATACACTAGTTGTCTTTTATGTGCTAGCAGGTTGATCCAATAGGGTAGGAACACCCCCATTGTTTGAACTTTTATTCCACATCTTATTTTGTCTTTGGGAAGGTCTCCTCTCAAATTTTTGATTTGAGTTCTTCCCTCAGTCATAATTCGGTCTGGAAGAAGTGTTGTCTTGTCGATCATCTATGTTATCTCGATTATCTCTATTGTCCCTATGGAGATTAGCTTGAATGTTGCATTGTGAAGCCTGTAAGTAGCTGTTCTGATTCCTTAAATGTGTCATCTTTGTGGAAATCTTTTGGATCATTTTTTCCAGCTCATCCAATCAATCCTTCTCCATGTTGTTTGGCTCTAGCACTTGATTTTGAAGGAAAACCAAAAGGGAAAAAGGCTAGTTTTGTTGCACAGGAGGAAATTCTAGCCCTGACAAGTATAAGGGAACTTGAGGCTATTGTTGATATGCTTGTTGCTACTAGGGAACCTGAGAATAGGTATGATGTTGTTGAGGCTACAAGTAGTGAGGTACATGAAGCACCTGATTCATGGGCTGCCTTGGATGAGGAACTATAGGTAAGTGTGACACATGATTCATTAGAGGCATATGGTGCTAGAGTGCCTGGTTGAGCCTTGGAATCTACATAGGATGAGCAACCTACCCCAAAGAAGGCAGCGGGCCAAAAATATTTTTCCCCAAGTTTGTGTTGGCCTTAACAACCTCAGCATAAGAGTCTACTAGTCTAGTAGGTGGCTGATTCATTCTTTTCACAAATGCCACAATGAGATTGTCCAGGGCATTATAGTAGATGGGTAGAACAACAACATCATTAAGTGCATAAGGATTTTGCAACCTCGAGTATGCTCAATGGAATTGGTTGTTGAAGGAGCCTATTGGCTCATTGACTTCTCTACAAACAACCATAAACTGTTGGTACAACTCTGAAGGGCTAATGGGAATCTTATATTTCTGTAGAAAAGTGTTCATTAATAAAGCCCAAGACGTGATGGATCTCGTTGGTAAGATGATGTACTAGTAGAAGGCTTCCTCCCCCAAGGAGAAAGGGAAAATTTGGCATGCTACGTCTTCCTGATCGGTCTACATATCCTTCAATGTCGCTTGGAAGATCTTGATATGTTCTTCAGCTATCCTTTGTGGGTCTTGAGGGTTGAACTTCGTGCAAAAGCCCTCAGAGTTCTTTGGCATATCATGCTAAGCATTGAAATGCAATGGAGAAGGTGTTACCTCTCAAAAATGCAGGTTTAAACCATGAAAGGTTACCAAGCTTTCACAACATTTTAGGGTAACAAAAAAAGGCTTGAAACAATCAAACCTTCTACTCTTCAAGTGCTACTAGACCTAGGCAAGTGTACCTCTCTTGAACAATGCAGTCTTATCTTATGATTATCCTTCTAAAATTCTTTGTCCACAATGGCAGATGACAGTGAACAAAATGAAAGCAATCTTGATAGAAATCTTCTAATCTAAATCCTAAAAGCCTAATTAACAAATATAAAGAGATTGAATGAATTCAAATAATGAAATTCCAGAGACCAGTGCCTTGTTGGGTATGTAGAGTCAAATGAAACAGAAGTGGGCAACTTATTCTGACAGAAAATCAAATTGCAGGCATATGATATGTTCATAACTTGTATAAACAATGGAGGATTACAACTACTGAGCTCTTCTTTAATAATCTAGATGAATCTTCCTGATTACTGTGATCAACAAAAATAATTTAATCTTTGCTTGAAAGAACCAATTGATTAATCACAAAAATACATTCAAATGTGCATTGACAAACTGAACATAAACTTGTTATGTCAATTTAAACAACTAGAAAGAATCAAAATGGAGACAGCTTCAGCAATACTTTTCAATAAGTTCAACATGCAATTGGCACCAAAAACAATCTTGCCACACCAGCTGATTTTCATTGAATTTGCCATTTTAAAACATGCAACATATTCTTTGATAAGAGAAAATTACTCTACTATAGCCATTCCTAATCTATTGTATATGATCTAAAATCTGATCCTAATCTGATGATGTTCAAATACAATCTGGGTGCCTATATATACACCAGCAACAAGAAAATAAAACGCCTCAAGCACAAGTCGGCCACCGTAGAATTTGGGAAAATCCATGTCGACCTACAACGACATTTAGAAATTCAAATGTTAGCCCACAACGCTCAAGTCATTGTTAATCATCTATTGAGATAATCGCCATTGAAACATCCCTAGAGGTATGCTGAAGGAAACTATATTGTTGATCGTCCCTTGGGTCTTTTGTGCCCCACCATAACATATCTGAGTCATCAAGACATCATATCAAAAACCCCTACCATACCAAGAGCACCATTCTGTTATGTTCATTTAATTATCATTGTAGCTCTATGACTTCAGAGAAACATCACGTAGAGTATCCGAAGTGTTATCAAAAGTCATCACAATATCGCTGTGACACAATAGTATCTCATACCGACATGCACCTTTGTTTCAATAACCTTCGCCATAGCACCGCGACGTCGAAGAGACCTCACATCGGCACACAATGTTTCACCGAAACACCCTGAGTACACACCAGTTCGTCAAGACAATTTAGAATTCTCGCCGAAAGCTAAATATTGAACCTTGTCGGTAAGACTGAATGGGCTTGCCAAGACACTACACCGAAACTCATAACTCCCGCCGATGTGAATCCGCATTTGTGTCGTTCGGTAAGATAGGAAAGATTCATTATGACCATTCACTGAAACTAACTTCCTTTGCCAATATGCCCTCCCAAACACGGGTTGGTGAAACATGAAATGTTTGGTGAAGCGTTATACCGATGACCCTAACTAATGCCAATATGAATACTTCATGTCACCGAAGCAGTGAAACCATTATGTCGATTACTACCAGTGAATGAAATCCAGTCGCCATGAATTAAAACATCTTGCCGATAGGCAACACAGACGTTTTGCTAGCATAGGACACAACATGGATCGGGAAGAGCCCAATGAACTCATGCTGATAGGGACCAGAATGCAAAAGATGCATAACCCAATGGATTCAATGGGGCAACATGGGAAAAAATGAGTAGAATATGCACATGGTGGGATCAAATCTGGAAATTCATGAGTAAAATCAGAATGTGAAAACATCAGATTTTATAGTTCTAATAGTGGCTCCGTCTAGGGATGAATGATAGTGAGATCATTGCAAGGATCTAGAATCTTGGGTGAGCAGACTAGACACAAAATGATGAACCAGTGAGCAGCAATGGAATGAATGGAAAATGGATGCAAAATGGAGGTGAACCAGAACCCTAAACTACTATGCATGGAAAAGAATTTTAAAGAGAATAAGTAAGAGTTGTCCATGCACTAGCAACCCTCAATCCTCTGTGTGTTAACTTCTCCTGTTTTGAGCTGTTACAATTTGAAACTCAAATCATACTTTCCCCTGTCAAATACCTGGTTTTATTTTGAGTTCATCATATTTCTCTTGAAGATGCAGATGCAATCTTTCCTATCGCTGAAATTTTTTTAGAGAATCACTATGCTCAGCTTGGACTGATTTTCCAACTGTATTCAACAATTTATATTCTTCAGCATCAGACAAATCTCTATTATCTCCAATATACAAAATATATGCATATGAAATACAACATTCCTCATTTTCTTTCTCACTCAGTTGTATAAAAATTTCACAATCAAAGTGCTTCTCTTGAAAAACAAAAAACATTGTCAGACCAATATTATCTGAAACAAGCAAATCTAAAACCTTTTGCACCTCTTTAGTATCTCTATTTGGATACAACACTGGATCATGACTCATATCCTCCATATTATGCATATGTGAACCAATAAAATCTAGATTTCTATCATCCCTGGTATGCAAACAAATGTGTTCTTCACATGAATTAGAAATTTCAAAATCACATACCTCATCTCGAATGGAAGCAGACTTTTGATCAACACCAAAAGTATCACCATCATTCCAAGAAAGACACAGGGAGTCATAAGAATCTTTACACAAAGATTTTTCACTATCAAAACAAAAGTAAGTTGGAGACAAAACTTCAAGATCATCATGTGCACATCCCAGGTATACAGAAGTAAATAAATCTGCAATCTATTCACTGGCAAGTGAACAAATCTCTATATTTTCATCACCGTTATCAAACAGAAATCCAATACCATCAGAGAATGGGAAATCAAAAACATCATCAGTGCAGTTATTTATTCCATCATTTTGCTTGTCTGAAATTATTTCCTCCTTTTCATAGAATGGATTTGAAAATATCTGAAACTTACTCATTGACACACCTTGGCAAAAAATCATCTGATCTTCATTTAACTCTTCATCATACAATGAGTTTGAAAAAATTTCAAAATCACTTTCAAATGTACAAACCTCATCATAATCAAATGTATCTTCATAAAACTTTCAACTGCAGCCAGAGGTATTGTATACTTACTATCTATTGCCACTTCATCCTAATCTTCATAAGAGGTAAAAGAATCCCTTAACTGTAGATATAAATCCTTAGGTTCATCATTAGCACCAGAATATTCACTGGATTCCTCACAACATGCATTGCTTTCACTTTGACAATTTGTTGTGCAAGAGAAATGCCCTACACCTTCATCTTCCTCAACCTGATGAAAAGTATCTGAAGCCAGATAAACTTTGTGATCCTCTTCATTGTTTTCCATCAGCATTCCCTCCTGTATTCTTTGGGCTACAACACAATGATCTGGGGAATGTGGCTTATCACAAAAATCACAAAAGTAATTGTTACTTACCATATAGGCTCCTTTCTTGCTCAATGGATCAGGAGCCTCCATGTTTCTAGCCCTAGCTGTTATAGGTTTGTTGTCCTTCCAGTTTGTATTATAAGGCATGCCATGCAACCTCAGCCTTTCATTCCTATATATGTTGCTTTGCTAAGAAACCCTAGGAATATCTCTTTTATTGATTATCCCAATAGCCTTCCTATTGTTTTCAATTGTTTGTGCCATCTTCTGTGCTTTAGCCAAATCTCTTGGGAATTTATTTCTCAATTCATACCCTATCTTAGGATCAAATGCATTCAAATAAATACTCAGTGCTATAGAATCTGGCAACTTTGATCTAGGAGGTATCTTATTCTGCAACTTATTGAATCTCCGATTGAAATCATAAATTGTATCACTTTGATCTTTCTAAATGTGCAATAATTCATGAAGAGCATAGTTTGGTGCACCCAGATTCCAAAACTTCTCAAGGAATTGATCTTTAAATCCTTGGAGAGAATCAATAGAGACAACTGGTAGGTTGTTGAACCAATCCCTAGCATCTTCAATCAGTGATATCATGAATAGCCTCATGCGTAAATCTTTGTAGGGAACATCCAAATCTTGGATGAAAGCATTGAAACTTCTTAAATGCTCTTCAACAGTGATTGCATCACTTCCTATAAACTTTGGAACCAGACCTCTCCAACTTCCATCCATTAGATAAGGGGATAATTGAATCCCTGATAAATCAAAGGGGGGGTGCCAGGTGGGTACTGATGCTGGTACATTGGACCATAGTACTGTGCATGATGATATGGCATATACTGCTGACCATGAGGAGCTCTAGCATAACCTCCCCAGAACTGAGATCTTCTTTCATTCATGTTTGAACATCAGAAAAATATTCTTTCAGAGTCACCACCTACTTTTCCAAAAGTAGGAAAATCATTATTTCTGATCTTTTCCCAGTGGAATCACCTTATCTAAAAAATTTCAAATTACAAATATTTTCTTTACTGACTCTATATGATGGTCTTCAACTAAACTTTCTAATGTAATCCCCAGCAGAGTCACCAATTTGTTAGCTCTCAAAAACATAGGTTTAAACCACAAAAGGTTGCCAAGCTTTCACAATGTTTTAGGGTAACAAAACAAGGCTTGAAACAATCAAACCTTCTACTCTTCAAGTGCTGCTAGACCTAGGCAGGTGTACCTCTCTTGAACAATGCAAGCTTATCTTATGATTATCCTTCTGAAATGCTTTGTCCACAATGGCAGATGACAGTGAACAAAATGAAAGCAATCTTGATAGCAATCTTCTAATCTAAATCCTAAAAGCCTAATTAATAGATATAAAGAGATTGAATGAATTCAAATAATGAAATTCTAGAGACCAGTGCCTTGTTGGGTATGCGGAGTCAAATGAAACAGAAGTGGGCAACTTATTCTGACAGAAAATCAAATTGCAGGCATATGATCTATTCATAACTTGTATAAAAAATGTAGGATTACAACTACTGAGCTCTTCTTTAATAATCTAGATGAATCTTCCTAATTACTGTGATCAACGAAAAGGATTTAATCTTTTCTTGAAAGAACCAATTGATTAATCACACAAATACATTCAAATGTGCATTGAAAAACTGAACATAAACTTGTTATGTCAATTTAAACAACTAGAAAGAATCAAAATGGAGACAGCTTCAATAATACTTTTCAATAAGTTCAACATGCAATTGGCACTAGAAACAATCCTACCACACCAACTGATTTTCATTGAATTCACTAGTTTAAAACGTGCAACATAGTCTTTGATAAGAGAAAATTACTCTACTATAGCCATTCCTAATCTACTATATATGATCTAAAATCTAATCCTAATCTGATGATGTTCAAATACAATCTGGGTGCCTATATATACACCAGCAACAAGAAAATAAAACGCCTCGAGCACAAGTCGGCCACCGTAGAATTTGGGAAAATCCATGTCAGCTTGCAACGACATTTAGAAATTCAAACGTTGGCCCACAACGCTCAAGTCATTGTTAATCATCTGCTAAGACAATCACCAAAACATCCCTGGAGGTATGCCGAAGGAAACTATATCGCTGATCATCCCTTGGGTCTTCTATGCCCCACCGTAACATATCAGAGTCGTGAAGACATCATATCGAAAACCCTTGCCATACCGAGAGCACCATTCTATTATGTTCATTTAATTATCGTTGTAGCCCTATGACTTCAGAGAAACATCACGTAGAGTATCCGAAGTGTTATCAAAAGTCATCACAATATCGCTGTGACACAATAGTGTCTCATACTGACGTGCACCTTTATTTCAATAACCTTCGCCATAGCACCGCGACATTGGAGAGACCTCACATCGGCACACAATGTTTCACTGAAACACCCTGAGCACACACTAGCTCATCAAGATAATTTAGAACTCTTGCTGAAAGCCAAATATTGAACCTTGTCGGTAAGACTGAATGGGCTCGCCAAGACACTACACCAAAATTCATAACTCCCGCCGATGTGAATCCACATTTGTGTCATTTGGTAAGATAAGAAAGATTTGTTATGACCATTCACCAAAACTGACTTCCTTCACCGATATGCCCTTCCAAACACGGGTCGGTGAAACATGACGCATTTGGTGAAGTGTTATATCGATGACCCTGACTCATGCCAATATGAATACTTCATGTCACCAAAACGATGAAACCGTTATGCTAATAACTGCCAGTGAATGAAATCCAGTCGCCATGACATTAAAACATCTTGCTGATAGGCAACACAGATGTTTTGCTAGCAGAGGACACAACATGGATCAGGAAGAGCTCAATGAACTCATGCTGATAGGGACTAGAATGCAAAAGATGCGTAACCCAAGGGATTCAATGGGGAAACATGAGAAAAAATGAGTAGAATATGCACATGGTGGGATCAAATCTGGAAATTCATGAGTAAAATCAAAATGTGAAAACATCAGATTTTATAGTTCTAACAGAAGGGTTGTTCCCCAACCAAGCCATGAAGAGAAGCGGAGGTTGTATTTTTTGTTGCAGAATAGTAACTTGGGGCTACACCTATTGTAGAACAACAACCTTAGGTTGTACCCGGGTTGTAGTTGTTTGGACTGCGCCTTGAACTTGGGGGGTAGGGAGAGGGAAAACTCCTTGGCTATGAGAAACTCAGGAAGAATGAGGCTCAAAGGCAGTTTGGAGTGGCTGGGTGGATGATGGATGAAAGGCGAAGGAAGGTGAAGGTGGAAGGGAAGTGGAAGCAATGGAGAAAGAGGAAGAGGTAGAGTCTCCTCCCTTAGTTCATTTAGCCCTTATGGGGGGTTGCAACTCTTGAAGTTCCCCTTTGTTTGGTGTTGACCTTAGAATTCTCTAAAACCTTTCAGGGGAGAACGATCCAATTCGATCCAGCTTAGCCTCGCCCTCCTTCTAGCACCAGTTCTATTGATGTGGTGTTTTGTACACTTTCTCAACACAAGTAATGCATAGGTGCATCACCTCTCTTGAAAGGAAATCTCCAACAAGTTGTTGAAAATCACCCCAAGGTCTCTCGGGTGTTAGGTCATGACTTGCATGGAATTCCTCAGTTGATGTTTGATGTGATTTTGCTGGTAATCATAGGGTAGACTTACAAAGCTGGATTGAACATAATAGATCTTGAGAATTGAAGTTCCAAGGATGGGAAGTTGATGTGTACTTTGCTATAGGTTTGAACAGTAATCTGAAACTCCAATATTTTCTTAAGGTTTGACTTTACAATGTGCAATGAACCTTAGCATAGGCTATTTCAAAAAAAAAAAGGAAAATAGTAGGGAAGAGAAGATGTTCCTAGATCTGCAACTAACCATGAATAGTGATAATGGAGGTTCCCACTATGGACAACTTCCTTCAAACAAAATTTCACTTAACTTGAAAATTCACTATATCATGAAATTTGTGCTATCTTCTAAGGTCTGCAAATGTTTTACCATTCATCCACCATATACATGCATGAACAAAGATAAAAGTTTAAGGCAACTTTAAATTTGAGTCTAGACTAACTTTACACAACCATCTTCTTTATTCATGCCAGAAGGTTTCGTTCTAGAGACAACAAGCCAAAGATCAAGATCCACCAACAGGTCTTCCATTTTGAGTTTCCACAACTCAAAATTGCTACCATTGAATTTCTCAATTTCAATCTTTCCTGATGTGCTTGCCATCTTAATTTGCAATCAAGATTACCAGACTTCTACAAAAAACTCCCACTAAATAGGATTGACACAAAAAACCCAACCTACCCACAAGGATAACACAACTGGCCATGCTTTGATACCACTTGTAAGGAAAGCTAGAGGTGTGGAAAAATATCTCCTAATGTCAATCCTTAGAGAAGAATGCAGATATGTCTTTAAATTTGCAATTATAGTTCATTAAGATGCACATGAAAGGAATAACATAATAGAGAAATAAACATATACATAATTGGACACCAGATTTACGTGGGAAAACCCTTACGGGAGAAAAACCCACCACACCAAAGAAAAATCACTTGTATTAGAGTGATTGAATTACATACAAGTTTCAAACTCTCCTTTTAGATAATCAATCTCATAGCAACAACATTTCCCTGATCAACCTCATACATAACAAAAAATATTGATCACTCTTTGTTGTGTCTCACTGTTACAATGCATATATTGCATACAATGAATAACACACATTGATCATTCAAATATCCAACCAATCAAACTCGTAATAGTTATAGCACGTTACAATGTATAGCAACAACCATGATCAATTTGTTCTCTGTACAGACGGTTCAGTTTAGTTTCCTTTGATGAGCAAGTGTCAAACTTCCTAGTCATCAAATGACCATCTCCAAGTTAGCACTGTCCTCCACTGATTGGTGTACACATCAAAAGTCAACCAAGTCCACGCTCATTCACCCATGGTCCTACCACACCACTGCTAGGTAGGCTAAAGACTCCCGCGGGATGGCAGTAACCGCACTACCGCTAGATAGGTTGAAGGCTTCCACGGTATGGCGGTATACCGTATTACTGCTCAACTACTTGAAGGCTCTCATAGTATGGCGGTAACCGCGCTACTGCACCTCTCTTACCATCACCTGGCGGTACAACAATACAAGCATGAAAGTGACACTTATGCAATTTTGAGCTGATTGGTGACAGAAGCATGGTTATACTAGTGAGTTTGAGACACATTTTCTCAATAGAAAGGATGATTATTATGGAGATTGTGGCAAGGAATGTTGAGGAGGATGTTGATACACACTTGAGTCAGGAGTACTTAGATCATATTACACAAATTCATTTTTGGCTCATTAGAGCTTAATGTTAATATTTTACGTGTTTTTAAAGTCCCAAAAGACACTTATGAAGATGTATACCCTCTTAAAGATATTGCTATATAAGTTGAACATGTGATGATTGAAAAATTAGTATTAGGAGAAGAGAAAAAAGAGAGAGAATAGAGAGATATACAAAAGAAGAAAATTTAATAATATATATCATGTAGATTTTATTGTAAAGGACCATGATGCATGCATGAATTTTGGCAGAAATCAATAGAAGATCTTTAATTCTACGTGACTTCACATTGGTGTCTATTGTTTGTTGATTTGAACAATTATTTGGTTGTCTCCACATGTTATTTCTCTGTTATTTGAACTTGTGTATCCAAGTTGATATTCAGTTTCATCATACACATTTGTTGTTATTGTGTAATCAAGCTAATTGGTTTCTATCAAAGAATTAAAATTCTTTTAATTGATTGCAGTAACTTGGAAGTAACATATGGATCAGTAAGAAGAGCCTTGTAATTGATAAGACTATCATACTAACTCCAACTCGATATTATCTTGTTATTCAAATTGAGGATATACTTTATTTGTTGTCATTGTGTGATTCACTTTAATTGGTTCCTTCAAAGAAGAATTAAAATCCCTTTAAATAAGTCACAGTAACCTGATAGGATCAATTGGATCAATAAGTAGATTCTATCAGTCACATTCTTGCATGTTTATACAAGGTATAAACAAACATAAGTGCTAAACAATTAGAACTATAACCAATACTAGTCACTTATCATAAAACTTCATTGACTCCACTTACCCAATTAAGCACTGGTCCACTTCACATATCATTATACCTTACTTATCCACTTTCATATTCTAAATTTCTAATTATAACATTAGGAGTAGGAGTAGTTAACAAGCCTTCATCTATTCCACACTTTATCCCATTATGGGTAGATCCTTAATCCAATTAAGTCACACAACCCTTAGATTTTCTTTAGCTATCAAGGTCCACCCACCTAGGTTTAGCAGAGCCTGAAGTGCAGGGATTCATCACCCACATAGGGTAACTCCATTCATTGGTTCAAAAATGTTGCAAGTTCGATCATAGAGCTTGGCATCCTCTTAGGATTTGTAACCTACATTTTTGAGACCCAGCAGATTGGTGACTCTACTGGGGATTAAGCCAATCCTGAACCTAAGCCTTCCATCATAGAGTCATTGCAAAACATCAAAAAAGGTTGAAGACTCTACTGGGTAGAAACAAAATAATTTTCCTACTTATGAAAAGTAGGTGGTGACTCTGAAAGATTTGTATGACTGATAAAGTAAATATCAGATCAGAAAGGATAGACGATAGACACTGGAGATATACTATATCACCCAACATGAATGGAAGAAGATCATTTCTCTAGGAGAGTCCCAAGAAGAGAAATGTTAGGAAAAAAGAAAAGCATGGATCTCCTCATGGAAGAAATAACACAAATAAGGGTGAAACAACATCTAAACAACCAGAAGATAATGTGAACACACTAGAGCACAACTTCACAAAAATTAACTCTCCACTTCACATTGATGGTGGAAATCCCTCAACACCACCTAAAAGAAGCAATATAAATGATAATATCCTTACTTAAACATTAGAACCTCAAAGGTCAAATGAGTTTGAGGAATGGGTGGAAGAAGAAAGAAAACAGAGAAAAGAGGAATATGATAGGGGATTCTCATCACAACAAGGAAAAGAAAACCATGAGGGGTCTATTGATCACACTACCATTGATTTTGATAGTATGACTAACCAAGATATTGAACTACATTTTGAATGGAAAAGACAACAAATTAGAAGGATACAATAGATGATACAAGCAAAGCAGGAGATAGATCAACAAATGGCACAATTAAGCATCCAAGCACCAAAACCACCAAAATATGTCCCTCCACATAAACAAGGTGGTAATGTCAATTCACACGGAACATCTCAAAACACGGGTGCTCCAGGTACTTCAAAGGTACCTCATAATGCAGGTGGTAACCCAAGACAACACACCCAAAATAATATGCCACCACAAAGATCTCAGCCTCCAAATGCTGGCAATGTTCCTTAGCACTATCCACCGCTAGGACAATAGTATGCCCCACAATATCAGCAACATGTTCCAGATCAGAATGTATACCCTCAAAAACACATCCTATAATATTTTTACCATCAACCTCAATATGGGTACCAATACTACCCCAATCCACCACCTCTGAATCTGCATCCACAAAACCCTATGAGCACATGTAGACAATTTGATTTAACAGGATACCAATTATATCCATACCCAATTGACAACAATTGGAGAAATACGGTTCCCAAATTCACCGGGAATAATGTGATATTAGCTGAAGAACATATCATAAATTTCAACGCCTTCATATAGGATATTGGTATGGAGTATGAGGATGTAAATATGAGATTGTTCATGATGTCCCTGAATGAAGAAGCAAGAGATTGGTTCAATGATCTACCTAATGTTTCAATTGATTCTATAGCAAAATTCTAGAATCAATTTTTGGAACAATATGTGAATCAATGTTCCCCTAAATTCGCCCTTCACGAATTGATAAGTATTCAAAAACACCAAAACAAGGTAGTTTATTATTTCAATCAAAGGTTCTCCAAAATATACAATAAAATACCACATGGGTCCAAGCTCACTGATCCGACATCCTTAAGTATTTATCTAAAGGCCTTTGATCCAAAAATAGGATATGAACTCAGGAACAGATTCCCTAGAAGTCTAGCTGAAGCACAAAAAATAGCATTGACCATTGAGAATAATAGAAAGGATGCAGGGATGAATGGAAAAAGGGACAACCTTAGAGTTCCCCAAAACTCTAACAATCCCCATAATAGGTAAGATAATTCATACAAAAATGAAATACCAAGATTACATGACATTCCCTACAACACTACTTGGAAAGATGGAAAGCTAGTAACAAGACCAAATTGGAAAGAAACTTTTTACCCATTGAAAAGACATGGAGCACAAACACTTGATACTACATCATGGTGTTCACCTTTCCACATACCTCATGATCTTGAATATTGTGTGGTGGCTAAGGCTTGTCAAGATGAATGGAACCAAGAGAAAAATAGGGATGGCCATACTTTAAATATGCTTAGATTGAGGTCTTATTAGAAAGAGGAAGGATAATCTTCTTAAGAAGAAGGATATGAATATAACATTAATAATCAGAAGTACAATGTGAATGCAGAACAAGAGGTATTTTTTGATGTGGAAGAAAAATCATACAAGGAAGCATATGAATACAATATAACACCCCAGTTCCAAATTAGAGCACTAACAGAAGAATAAAAGAAGGCCATCACAACAAAAGTAGTGGTTGAGGCAAAAGGGATAAAATACAATTTGAGAAGCAAGCCCACATAAAGAGATCAAGGTACACCCAGGAGTATGTTGGTTAAAGAACAAAAAAACAAGGAGAACCCCCCATCTAAACAAAAGAGGGACAAAGAAAAGAAACGACAAAAAAAAATTCAAAAGGGGACCACTAATGTTGAGCTAGAAAAAACACAAAAATATGACAAAACTCAACACAAAGTGAAGAAAATTACTAAAATTGAAAAGGGAGAACAAGGAATCATTGCCCCTTCATTTTACATGGCCCAAGCATTGGCACAGACAAAAATGACAGTTCCTTTAATGGAGTTGATGAAAATTGAAGAGCTGAGAGATACAACTCTCAAAATGATTACCAACACATCTCAAAAATATGAAGATCAAAAGAAAGAAGCAAATGTTGTGGAAAGGGAAGTCACAAAAACACCAAAGGTATATTTAGGAGATACACTCATAAAGAATATGTCCCAAGTAGATCCATTATGTTGGGGCCTAAAATTTCTGGCCAAAATTTTGCAAAATTAATAAGGAAATGGGTTGTAGCACTTAGGAATGCATTTATAAAAACTACTCCAAAGTGACTACTTTAAAAAATCACAAACATAGTCTGATTAGTGTACTTCATAATCGGTTTGGACTTTTGTGGGACTCTATAGAAAAATGCATTGTGGCTATGTTACAAAGGAATGGAAGAATTTGTATGGGATGACTTTATGCACTATCTTGGAAGAAGCCAATCATTGTTCCTTGCATTGCCCGAGGGTGAACAAGTCAACTTAATGTTGTGGTTTCAGATGATACAATGAAGAACTGGATACTACCTCAGTGTTATCAACTTTAGCTTCTAATGACACCCAAATTACAAATTTCATGGCTTCTGAAAGTAATAAACATGTCATCATCTCTTTTTGATATGAAAGACTTGAGATCTTTGTGTCTCAAGATCATTGCTATTATACTGAATAAGTATGATTCATTTGATTTTGGTTCATTATTTTGGGATATGTTTTTTTATAGCAATCAAGCCCTTGGTTGATAAATTTAAACAAGAAAGCAGCAGTAGTGAAACACCCAACTCGTTGTTTACTTGTTTTCTTGCAATGAGTCAAAGCCAAAAGCTAGCCTCATTTCTTTGAGAGAAAAATGCTCATTCCCAACATTCTTGCAATCCTATCTATTAAAAGTGTGTTAGAATCCATGATATCGGTTGCTCTGAGTGTTGCCGAGAACCTTTTGGATTTGGATGATACAAATAATGAATATCAAAATAATGTTTTTCTACAAGAAATTATTTTATTCACAAGTATGCAAAATCTCATGCAAATTCGACATAAGAAGAGGAAAAGCACCACTAGTCTTGGAAAGAGTGATTAGATTATTTCAATAATTGGGAAAATATGTGACAATTTCAAAAGCAGTGAATCAATTCATTGGTGGTTTATTAGTATTCCTTGAGGTTAGGAAAGATTGAAAAGATGACCATTTCATCGAAATACTTTCTGTTGTGAAAGCGTTTTTTCTAGCACTAAAAGATGGATTTTCCCTTAAAATGCTTAATACCTTCAGTTCATTGCTTACTTCTGCTACATTAGATGTTTTATTGGCCATTTGTGATATTCTTAGGAGGCTTGTAGAAAAGGATCCTTTCATGGCTTTGATGGAAGAATTGATATGGGAATCAAGTGCAATGTCATTAGATATGATTGGAGAATATGCTTTTGATAAAAGGATATCTGCTCATGAGAAAATAATCTCTAAAAAAATTTACTCATATTGGCAAACCATGTGTCTTGCTTATTCTCTCCCATTGTGTGTATGATTTGTCTTCTCAAGAGATTTCTCTCAGGGGTAGTGCCTCTGCATGTCAGTATCCATCAAATCACGATTAGAAATAAAATTGTATTCATTGTAGAAGTTGCACGTACCCTAACAAACATATATGAAAAATATGGAAGCATACACAAGGCACACGGCTAACTTAGTCTCCAAGAGGCATAATTGTTTTAATGATAAATAACTTGAAGGCACCATTATCACCACTCTGCAAAGGGGCCATGGAGGGAGGAAAGGGTCCAATTCATAATTGAGAGGCGCTTGATGATTTGTAATTATAAGATAACTTTTAAAAGATCAAAACAATAAGTCATCCCCTTACTGAGGGATAAATTGAACCTTCTGATTTTCGAGCTCTACAAGGGAACATATTCATCAAATGTCTCTGTAATAAATGACTATTCCATTGAGTGTATTTTTAAGAGAATGTTCTATAGAAGTTGATGGAAGATATAATTGATACAAATTTGATTGCGTTCAAAGTACAAGAACACTGGTAGCAACAAGAAAATGGTAAAGACAATAGTTAATTTGGAAAATACGAGAGATATCCTAACCAAAGATCCCACTTTATATTGTTTGAAGTACTGCGAGGAAACTTCAAAGTTTTCCAAGAAATCTAATAAGAATAGATGATTTGAATCTATATTTTGACTTGAATCTATGAATAATCATCTCCTATATATGATGTCCATAAAACTAAATTGTGAGAGGATGTTTGAGGGGGGTCTGTCAATGATGCAGTGATAGACATCTGGAAATAAAAGACTCATATGGGTTCATTCTCACAAATAATATGGCAAGAATAAATACTACCATTCTTTGCTGGAGAAATAGAGGAAGAAACCCTAAAATTAGTGCATCGATGCAAGCAAAGTCCATCGGCAAAAGAAGGCTAATCAAAGAAGAATTTTTTAAATCATACCGACTATGCAAGTCATGCCAATGGAAACATATCGGCAAGAGATATCATATTGGTAAGAGTTATTTTGAACCTCCTTGATAATGTAAAGTCACGTTGATGGGAATGGGATTATGGAATAATATTAATGCAAAAGGAAAATTTGGGTAAAATTCATTGCATCAAGGGAATTAATTCAATTATGAAGTTCTTGTTGGGTTCGGTGAAGCCCAAATTGGGAAGTTTCTCGATAAGGTTGTCTTTTGCCTCTATTGGCAAGTTTCTCTCATGGATTGATTTTTCCATTTATTGGAATGGAGACCATTTTATATATACTGCTGCTATGTTGAATATGTAATTGTAACTTCAGAATTAATAAAGAGATTCTCCTACTATTGAAAGTGGATGTAGGAAAATTTTCTGAACCACTATAAATTTCGTCTCTTATCTTGTTCTAATTTTTCTATTTTCTATTTCATTTCTTTACTTATTTTAATATTAACAATTGGTATCAGAGCCTGAAACTCGGTGCTGGAAATCGGTGAAGACTTTCCTGAGCTATGGAGAAGTATTGAGCAGAGATGGAAGATGATTGGGTGCTAGGTTCTGATGAAGTGGCAGTTTCAGATGATGAAGATGACGAAGCTGATGAAGATGAAAAAACTGTCATGGAAGAGAGTCCCAACTGGGATGATTGGGTTCAAGCTTTCATGTCTTGGTCATGTGGCTCTAGATTGAGTCAGGATGAAGTGGGACCTATTCATCAGATGTTTTTGGATGAAATAAATGGTGAAGATGATTTTATTATTGAAGAATTTCTTGGCAATTTAGAGTCAGGAGAGAGTAATGTTGTGCAAGTGAAAGCTGAAACAAAATGGCATGTTCATTGGTGGGATGGCTGGAAAGATGAGGATTCAGCTAAAGAGACTGTGGAGTTTTCCTTCCGAGATGAGGAGGATGCCTCCCAAGGAGAGGAGGATGTAGTCTGGAGTGAGGTGAGTGAAAATGAAGATGAACCTGAAGAAGAGGCCGAGAATTGAAATGAAGAAATAGTTTATCATAATCCATTGTTTGAGCCAGAAGGAGAAATGGTTTACTATAATCCTTTATTCAAATCCCACATAGTTGGTATAGAGGTAGATGAGGAGGATGAATTCTCAGCCAATAGCATAGACGTAGATGGTGAAAAATCTATACCGAAGGCGATTGAGGTGAAAGAAAATGTTGCAGAAATGATCGGGACATTTAGCTACGGGCTGCTGGTGGAGATTGCGCAGGAGGCCTTTTTGGGGCAAACAGTTAAAAATGCCATTATTAGTGGCTCACAGAGTGTGGGAGAGAAAAATTTGTTATTTTTTTGTAGGGATGATAACACCGATCTTTTTCGAGAAGGAAATGACCATAAAGATTGGGATAACTATGGCAGCCTTGCATCCAGCCGGAGTAATTTTTTGAGTTCAAAGAGAGAGCCTAGGGAGATTTCGAGTGTAGATCGGTGCGAAGAAGTGAGAGATTTTCATAGTGAGGTGAACCAGCCATAGGATTTTAATGAAAGAAGTGAATATTCATGGAATAATGGCAAGGGTGTAAGACATCAAACTACCAATTTCAGATCATCATTCAATGAAGGTCTTTTATGGAGATAATAGATCGGATCAATGGCAGACGAGCTTTGGGCATTACGTGACGAGCAAATGATGTCACTGCTGAGGATCTCTGAAGTGGATGCTAAAGTAACAATTTCAGATTTGAACCCTCAAAAATGGGAAGAGAATGCTCCTGGCAAAGTAGAAACAATATGTATGTGTATTATAATGAAGATGAGGATCCTCTCATGACAAGGGTGAGAGGATATACCTGCTCTATGGAGCGTTGTGATGGGAAAGTGTTGTGCTATCTTCTAGAATTTATGTCGGCCTCTCCAGAGGGCAGGACTATGATCTGTGACCAGGCGCTATGCTTGCATACAATTATGCAAAAAATGCTCAAGATTTCCATTGCCAAGAATGGGTAGACTATTATGAGCGCTGCCAAGGAAATCGCTATTGGTTACTTGGAGCATTTGTTGGTTTCTATTTTGGCCCACTATGATAGTTGTAAGGCTTGTTGCTTTCTGGATGAAGGGTCAGTTATAGCGCCCCTGTTTCAAGTTTTGGAGAGCGGCGTTTTAGGGATGTCAACTAAGATGGTGGGTTGCATTGTTGTCAAATTTATTTTGGGTATGATGCATTCCAAAGGCTATGTTCATGATGATGTTTCCCCATTGGAAAGGGAGGAATTGAGGTCGGCCATTGATTGGCTTGAGGGAGGTGATGATGGTTACTTACTTGCCATCTTAACTCATGCTTTTGATGAATCTCTTAGTGGTAGGGATTTTGATAAGGTTCCAAAATTGGTGTGCGTTTGCATGGAGAAAAGGTTAGCGATGGGCTCCGTTGGTGGAAAAGATGTTTATATGAAGATTGAGGAAGCATTCAATAAGTTGTTGGATAAGGCAACCAATATGGAAGAGAACAATATGTTGATTTTTGCTTTCAGAGGTGATACTTTTGATGTTTCCCTATTGATATTTGAAGAAGTAATAAGGGAAGCTATTGTGCTTGATTGGGAAGCCTAGAAGTGATTTATTCGATGTGTTTGTGAATAGAATTTTACGAAGTTTAAATCTTCGTTGTGGCTGATGTAAATGCCTGCAATGAGGGAGATCTCTAAGTAGCAATTTGGTCTTCAAGTGGGAGATTGTTGGGTTCAGTGAAGCCCAAATTGGAAAGTTTCTCGATAAGGTTGTCTTTTTCCTCTATTGGCAATTTTCTCTCATGGATTGATTTTTCCATTTATTGGAATGGAGACCATTTTATATATACTGCTATTGTGTTGAATATGTAATTGTAACTTCAGAATTAATAAAGAGATTCTCTTGTTGTTGAAAGTGGATGTAGGCAAATTTTCTGAACCACTATAAATTTTGTCTCTTATCTTGTTCTGATTTTTCTATTTTCTATTTCATTTCTTTGCTTATTTTAATATTAACAGTTCTACCCAAAGGAATATCTTTACGGTCCCTTTGATAAAGCAATTGTGGTGAACATTTTTGAGATAATATCACTTTTAAGGGAAATGAATTGCACCAGTAAAAATAAAATATTGAGTGTAAAGTCCATGGAGTGAATAATTATTTTTACTTGAAGGGGCATTTTTATTTTCAAGTAAATCTGCATATGAACACGAAATGGAAAAAAAAAAGATGGAAATTTATGGAAATAACCACAACACGAGTGAAATATTATTTTACTGGATCTTAAGTGAAATTATGAAATATTTCATTAGGAAGTAACACATCTTTCATCAAAATAATTAAATAAGAAAAATGGGTAAGTACTTTTACCTAAAGGATTTATTGGTGGAAGTACAAAAATTTCTAGCAAAGGATAGTTACCGAAATAGGATTTTCACAAAGATGCAAAAATTGAGATTAAAGTTAAAATATTTATGTTTTCAAAGGCAACTAATTAAATATTTTATTTTACCATAAATAATTAAATGAAGAGCTGCACTGAAAAGAAGAGTTGCACCAGATGGATGTTGTGAAGAGTTGTAGCCCTAAAAGTAAAATGTATATATGTAAGATGAAATAAAATCATCAAAAGGAATAAGCAGTAGGTTAGGAACTCATCAGGTAGGTGGATAGGTTGATCAGTTGCTGAAACAAAACATTGTGCTGTGTATTGCAAAATATTTTGAAGTAATATAATGGACAAGAAGATTTAATTTGGTGATCCAATTATGGTGTCAATTGTTTGTTGAATTAATTGAAAAATATTATCAAGTTGTCTCCAAGGTTGACATTTCCTTATTATTTAAATTGATGTATCAAGGATATTTTCAATTTATCAAGGAACATTTGTTGTTCTTGTGTGGTTCAGTTAACTGGCTCCTTCAAGGGAGGATTAAATTATTTTAATTAATCACAATAATCTGGAAAAGGTCATTTGGATCGATAAGAAGAACTTGATAATTGTATTCTTGCATGTTTATACAAGGTATAAATAGTCACAAGTGCCAAGAAATCAGAATTATAACCAATAAGTAAGTCACATATCTTTCACCTCTTGAATCCATTAGCCCAATAGGAGTAGGCACTGTTCATACCAATTCAATTTTAAAATTTTATAAAATATTATTCAAAACATTCACATTTCAAAGTCAATACTAGGAGTAGGAGTAGTCAACAAGCTTTCACCTATTACACTTTATGCCACTATGATAAATCCACAAATTCAAATAGATCATACATTCTTCCAAATTTGCTTCATTATAAAGATATACCCACCTAGGTTAGCAGAGCCTGAAGTGCAGGGAGTTACCAAACACATAAGTTAACTACGTTTGTTGGTTCAAGAACATTGCAAATTTGATCAAAGAGTTTGGCATCCTCTTAGGATTTGCAACCTACATTTTTGAGAGCCAACAATTTGGTGACTCTACTGGGGATCAAGCCAAATCAACATTGAATCCAAGCCTTTGTTGGTATAGAGTCATAAAAAATTCATATTTGCATTCACCTGATTTAGTAGGGGAATTTGTTGGGGAAAAACAAGAAAATTTTCAAAAATCCATTTCATTTTCCTACTTTTGGAAAAGTAGGTTGCGACTATGTTAAAAATTGATAGATAATGCACAGACAAACAATTTCAAAAATTAATTTCATTTTCCTATTTTTGGAAAATTAGGTAATGACTCTGTCAAAAGTTGATAGATAATGCATAGACATTTTGGAACAACAACGCTATTTCCATTCAAAAATAAAAGATAAAAAGTTGCTGCAAATTTCTTGTCAAGATGTTAGAAGAAGTGAAAAGGAAACAGTTAATAAGAAAGTGTAAAGAATTGGACAAACAATTGCTACAATTGGACCAACAACTGCTACAATTGGGAGTCAAATGTGTTCCAAATGCATGACAAAATTTGTCATTCTACAATGAGGATGAATGTGTAAATGGAAGTAGACTTTGCACCCCACAAGTGCCTCATAGCAATGAAAGTTCCCATCATGTACAAAAAAGACATTTTACACCACAAGCCTTCAATCACATAAATTATTATCATGTCCCTCCCCGTTAAAGACTAGTGAGTTATCAAGATCATGAATACAATCAGTATCCTGAGAATCATCAATATCAATACCAAGCCCCATATCAAAATGTGCAACACAATTTGATCCCTCTTGGAGCTGTCAACCAAAATTTGCAGCAAAACACATATATATTAGAATCAATAGTTCAAGGAGGAAAGCAATAACTATGATCAGCCCATAAAGGATGGATATGTAAATGAAAATGATTTCTATAGCATCCTGCGTGATGAGGACAAAGATATAGAGGGTCTCTCCTGCATAATAGATTGTGACTGTGAGAAATCCATTGAAAATTAAGATTTTGATGACAATCATGAGGATTTGCAATCAAGTGATTCTTGCAGCCTTTATGGAGATCAGGAGGAAGAAACAATGGAAAATGTGATAGAAGAAGAAAATCCATTTGAAAGTGAATAAGTAACACTTCTAGTTGTAGTTGAGTACTGTGAAGATACATTTGATGAAGAAGAGGTTTGTACATCTGAAAATGGTTTTCAACTTTTTGCAAATCCATTGTATGATGAAAAAATAGAAGATCAGATGATATTTTTCCAAGGTGTGCCAAAACATGATTTTGATGTATTTTCAAATCCACTTTATGATGAGGGAGAAACATTTTTAGATAACTAGGATAATATATCAACTTATGGAACAAATGATTGTGTTGATAATTCATCTGATTTTTTCTATGATGTTCTTGAGCCTCATTATGATGATGAAAAAATTGAAGAATATAGCAGTAGTGATATGGATGTAGGGGCATGTTCACTCAATAGTGAACATATTTTAGATTTTCTAACAATGGAATATCTAAGATCTATACATAAGAAAAATTCAAAAAATTCATCTTCAGCATGTATTTGCTTTGGTAGTAAAAACACTCTGTGTCACAATGATGGAAAATCTCTTGAAGATTATATGTTTGTACTTGTTCAAGAGAAGATATATGAAATAGAATCAATGATCTTTGAAAATGACATTGGTTTGCACATCATGGATAAGAAATGCTTAACATTGATTGGTTCAAATGTGCATAATGATGATATTGAAGAAGTAGAAAATATTTTAGATCTGATTATTCCAAAGGATGTTGATGTGATAGAATTTTCAGACTTACATGAGAAGCATTCAGATGATGCATTTTTAGTACAGCTAGGAGATCTTTTACAATGCATGATAATGAGAAAAATAATGAATGTTCCATTGAATGTGGATACACTTTTTATGATGAAGGTGACAAAGATTTATCACATGATAATGGGAATTATGAACTGCAAAATGGTGAAAGGAACATGGGTCAAGTTGAACACAATGATTTCTAAAAGTTTCCAATGGTAGTACAAGTAGCAGGGTAGATTGCATGAGTGTCTTCAAGAGGAATCTGATGAACTCAAAACAAAACAAGGTGTATGACAGGGGAAAATAGGGGAATTTCTTTTTGGTGGCCTTGTGCCATCAGCTATGGTGTCAATTTTTCAAAACCATATCAGTTCATGATATAAAATTGTTTGTGTCTACTGCTTAATGGATAAAACACTTAGTCTTCTCTCCTAGAGACCTGGATTCTTGCTATGTCCATAAACACTTGGGGCCTAAAATTTCTGGCCAAAATTTTGCAAAATTGATGAGGAAATTGACTGCAACACTTAGGAATGCATTTGTAAAAACTACTTCAAAGTGACTACTTTAAAAAATCACATAGTCTGATTAGTGTACTTCATAATCGGTTTGGACTTTTGTGGGACTCTACAGAAAAATGTAGTGTGGCTTTGTTACAGAGGCATGGAAGAATTTGTATGGGATGACTTTATGCACTATCTTGGAAGAAGCCAATCATTGTTCCTTGCATTTTTCGATGGTGAACAAATCAACGTAATGTTGTGGTTTTAGATGATACAATGAAAAACTGGATACTACCTCAGTGTTATCAACTTTAGCTTCCAATGATACCCAAATTGCAAATGTCATGGCTTCTAAAAGTAATAAACATGTCATCATCTCTTTTTGATATGAAAGACTTGAAATCTTTGTGTCTCGAGATCATTGCTATTATACTAAATAAGTATGATTCATTTGATTTTGGTTCAGTATTTTGGGATATGTTTTTTACAGCAATCAAGCCCTTGGTTGATAAATTTAAACAAGAAAGCGGCAACAGTGAAACACCCATCTCGTTGTTTACTTGTTTTCTGGCAATGAGTCAAAGCCAAAAGCTAGCCTCATTTCTTAGAGAGAAAAATGCTCATTCCCAAATTTCTTGCAATCTTGTCTATTAAAAGTGTATCAGAATCCATGATATCGGTTGCTCTGAGTTCTATTGAGAACCTTCAAGATTTGGATGATACAAGTAATGAAGATCAAAATAAGGTTTTTTCTACAAGAAATTCTTTTATTCACAAGTATGTAGAATCTCATGCAGATTCGACATAAGAAGAGGAGGAAAAGCACCACTGGTCTTGGAAAGAGTGCTCAGATTATTTCAATCATTGGGAAAATATGTGACAATTTCAGAAGTAGTGAATCAATTCATTGGTGGTTTATCACCATTCCTTGAGGTCAAGAAAGATTGAAAAGATAAGCATTTCATTGAAATACATTTTGTTGTGAAAGCGGTTTTTCTAACACTAAAAGATGGATTTTCCCTTAAAATGCTTAATACCTTCAGTTCATTTCTTACTTCTGCTACATTAAATGTTTGATTGGCCATTTGTGATATTCTCAGGAGGCTAGGAGAAAAGTATACTTCCATGGCTTTGATGGAAAAATTGATATGGGAATTAAGTGCAATGTCATCATATATGATTGGAGAATATGATTTTGATAAAAGGCTATTTTCTCATGAGAAAATAATCTCTAAAAAAAATTACTCATATTGACGAACCATGTGTCTTGCTTATTCTCTTCCATTGTGTGTATGATTTTTCTTCTCAAGAGCTTTCTCTTAGGGATAGTGCCTCTGCATGTCAGTATCCATTAAAGAACAATTAGAAATAAAATTGTATTCGTTGTAGAAAATGCAAGTACCCAAACAAACATATATGCAAAATATGGAAGCATACACAAGGAACACAGATTACTCAGTCTCCAAGAGGAATAATTGTTTTAATGATAAATAAATTGAAGGCGCCATTATCACCACTCTGGAAAGGGGGCATGGAGGGAGGAAAGGGTCCAATTTGGAATTGAGAGGCGCTTGATGATTTGTAATTATAAGAGAACTTTTAAAAGATCAAAACAATAAGTCATCCCCTTACTGAGGGAGGAATAGAACCTACCGATTTTCAAGCGCTACAAGGGAACATATTCATCAAATGTCTTTGTAATAAATGATTGTTCCATTGAGTGGATTTTTGACAGAATTTTCTATAGAAGTTGATGGAATATCTAATTGATGCAACTTTGATTGAATTCAAACTACAAGAACATAGGCAGCAACAAGAAAATGGTAAAGACAATAGTTCTTTTTGCAAATATGAGAGATATCCTGAGAAAAGATCCCACTTTATACCATTTGAAGTACTACGAGGAAACTTTATAGTTTTCCAAGAAATCTCATAAGAATAGATGATTTGAATCTATATTTTGACCTAAATATATGAAGAATCATCTCCTATATATGATGTTCACAAAGCTAAATTGTCAGAGGATGTTTGAGGCGGGTATTTCAATGATGCAGTGATAGGTATATGGAAATAAAAGACTCATATTGGTTCCTTCTCACAAATAATACGACAAGAAGAAATATTACCATTCTTCATTGGAGAAATAGAGGAAGAAACCCTAAAATTAGTGCAACGATGCAAGCAAAGTCCATTGGAAAAAGAAGGCTAATCGGAGAAGAACTTTTTAAATCATACCAACTATGCAAGTCACGCCGATGGAAACATATCGGCAAGAGATATCATATCAGTAAGAGTTATTTTGAAGCCCCCCGATAATGTAAAGTCATGTCGATGGGAATGGGATTATGGAATAATATTAATGCAGAAGGAAAATTTGGCCAAAAGTCATTGCATCGAGGGTGATGAGCATTTTGGAGATAATATCACTTTTAAGGGAAATGAATTTCACCAGTAAAAATAAAATATTGAGTGTAAATTCCATGGAGTGAGTAATTATTTTTACTTGAAGGGGCATTTTTATTTTCAAGTAAATGTGCGTATGAACACGAAATGGAAAAATATAAAAGATAGAAAATTACGGAAATAACCATAGCATGAGCAAAATATTATTTTAGTGGATATTAAGTGAAATTATGAAATATTTCATCGGGAAGTAACACATCTTTCACCGAAGTAATTAAATAAGCAAAATGGGTAAGTACTTTTACCTAAAGGATTTATTGGTGGAAGTACAAAAATTGCCAGCAAAGGATAGTTACTGAAATTGATTTTTCACAAAGATGCAAAAATGGAGATTAAAGTTAAAATGTTTAATTTTCCAAAGGAAACTAATTAAATATTTTATTTTACCACAAATAATTAAACGAAGAGTTGCACCAGACGGATGTTGTGAAGAGTTGTAGCCCTAAAAGTACAATGTATATATGTAAGATGAAATAAAATCATCAAAAGGAATAAGTAGTAGGTTAGGAACTCATCAAGTAGGTGGATAGATTGATCAGTTGTTGAAACAAAACATTGTGCTATGTATTGCAAAATATTTTGAAGTAATATAATGGACAGGAAGATTTAATTTGGTGATCCAATTATGGTGTCAATTGTTTGTTGAATTAATTGAAAAATATTATTAAGTTTTCTCCAAGCTTGACATTTCCTTATTATTTAAATCAATGTATCAAGGATATTTTCAATTTATCAAGGAACATTTGTTGTTCTTGTGTGGATCAGTTAACTGGCTCCTTCAAGGGAGGATTAAATTCTTTTAATTAATCACAATAATCTAGAAAAGGTCATTTGAATCAATAAGAACAACTTGATAATTGCATTCTTGCACGTTTATACAAGGTTTAAACAGTAACAAGTGTCAAGAAATTAGAATTATAGCAATTAAGTCACATATCTTTCACCTCTTGACTCCATTCGCTCAACAGGAGTAGGCACTAGTCATACCAATTCCATTTTAGAATTTCATAAAATCTTATTCAAAACATTCACATTTCAAAGTCAATACTAGGAGTAGGAGTAGTCAACAAGCTATTACCTATTACACTTTATGCCACTGTGATAGATCAACAAATTCAACTAGATTATACATTCTTCCTAATTTCCTTCATTATAAAGGTATACCTACCTAGGTTAGCAGAGCCTGAAGTGCAGGGAGTTACCAAACACATAAGTTAACTTCGTTCGTTGGTTCAAGAACACTGCAAATGTGATCATAGAGTTTGGAATCCTCTTAGGATTTGCAACCTACATTTTTGAGATCCAACACATTCTATACTACATTGGTTATCAACAATAAAATGGTGAAGAATTGCATGATTGGCTCAGGGGCAGCAGTCAACATCATGCCCTTAGCTATCATGAAGGAGTTGGGTCTATTGGTAAATACTACATGTGGAAAATGTTATGCCATGGATAATATATCAGTTCCTGTAGTAGGAGTAATATGGGATGTGGAATTGAAACTTGCATTATATCTAGAAGAAACATATAAAATGGATATTAATGTGGTTGATACTCCTCCTTACTATGGGATGCTACTGTCAAGGTAGTGGAAAGTTGCAGTAGGAGGGAATGTTCAGTTGGACTTGTCTTATGCTACTATCCATGTGAATGGAAAATAGGTCAAGCTACATAGAGAGCCTAGATCTGAACATGTCATTGAGCTCTTTGACTCCAATCAAATGAATTGTTTCTGTGATGTGGACTTAGGAAGCTTTAGGATAGAACATTCAAAACTTGAATTATTGAACACAGATCCAATTGCTAGGGATGTTTCTAAGAATGAGCATAGTTTATGGTGAATGTACTTTGATGGAGCATGCAGTAAAGAAGGTAATGGAGTAGGTGTTGTCTTTATTTCACCAAAGGGAACAATATTAAAATATTCATTCTTGTTAACATTTGAGTGCACAAATAATATAGCAAAGTATGAGGCCCTGCTGATAGGATTGAACATGGCTACCAAACACAAAATTAAACTACTATCTGTTTGTGGAGATTCTGAGTTCATTATTTCGCAAGTGAGATCAAAGTATTCTACAAAAAACAAAAGGCTAAACTAGTACAAAAATGTTGTATGGGACGCCATTGAATTGTTCAATGCTATCTCTATTGAATGGATAGATAAGTCCAAGAATTTAATGGAAGGCTTCTTTGTGAATGTAGCTTTGAAGAGAGATGATATCACTCTAGCAGGAATTTCACAAGTTGAACTCCAAACAAGACCTACAATCCTAGATAAAATCTATAGTTGGCAAGTTTTTAATGATGACACTGATTTGATTAAATTCTTACATTGCATTGATCAGTATGAAGCCCAAGAAATTGATTTTAATGTATTTTTGGAAGTAGATGGAAAGAAAACCGTATTAGTAAGGAAGTTGTTCAGCTCAAGACTAACAAGATTCCTAAAGGACTTGTAGCATTGGAGAGAGTGTTTGATGGAAATGATTGAGCCCTTATGAAAAAAACACTAGTAAACAAGGAAGACATTGAAGAAATTAACTTGGGCACTGAATTGGCACCAAAAAAGGTATACATTGGGAAAAAGATAAGCCGAACAATAAGAAAGATGTTGATTGCATTATTAAGGAAATATAAACATGTCTTTGCATGGTCTTATGATGATCTCAAGGCATATAGGGAAGATTTGTTCCAACATGAAATTCCACTCAAACCTTATACAAAACATTTTAGGATAAAGGAAAGACCAATAAACCCAACTTTGCAGCCCAAGAGGCATGAATAACTTATGAAGCTTAGGGAAGGAGGTACCATCAAACCTATTAGGCATTCCACATGGGTCTTTACCTTAGTGCCATTCAGAAATAAAAATGGAGACATAAGGCTTTGTGTAGATTCCTGAAACTTGAATGTATCCTCTCTTAAGGATAACTACCCACTCCTAAACATGGAGGAAATGTTGCAGAAGGTCACATGATGTGAGCTTCTATCTATGATGGATGGATTTTTAGGTTATAACCAAGTGAAGGTTAAGGAATCAAAATAATACAAAATAACCTTCACCACACCATGGGGAACATATGCATATGTTAGAATGTCATTTGGACTCAAAAATGCTAGTGCAACTTTCTAGAAGGCCATGGATGTTTCTTTTTCTGATCTAATTAACATAATAATGGTGGTATACTAGGATGATCTAACTGCATATTCAAAGAAAGCAAAGGACCATGTTGAGCATCTGGAAAAGAATTTCATCAAAGCCATTGAATATGGCATCTCTTTATATCCTAAAAAGTGCCACTTTGCAATCACAGAAGGGAAACTATTAGGACATATAGTGTCCAAAGATAGAATTAGGATTTATCGAGAAAGGATGGAAGCCATAGATAAGATTCCTATTCCTAAGACAGTTAAAGCCATCCAGTCCTTTTTTGAACAAATACATTTTCTAAGAAGATTTATCTCAAACATTGATAAAATTGTCAAGCCCATTTCAAAAATGTTAAAAAAGCGGGCTAAAATAGATTGGACTACAGAAGCACTAGATGTGTTCATAGCTATAAAGATAGAAATTAAGGAGGCCCTAGTTTTGAAGTGCCTCGATTTAAATAAGCCTTTTCAAATCTTCTCATTTGTATCATACCACACCCTTGTTGCAGTAATGTTACAAAAGAATGATGAGGGACATGAACAACCTATACAATTTTTTAGCAAATGTCTCAAAGGAGTAGAATTAAACTATGATATTACAGAAAAATAGGCATATGCTCTGGTGAAAGTAGTGAAAGCCTTTAGACCCTACCTAGTAGGGGCAGAAATAATTGCAGATGTCCCCAATGCTACAATAAAAGATGTGTTTGTACAAACTGAAGTAATAGACCATAGGTGCAGATGGATAAATAGAATCCAAGAATTTGATATTGAGTTTCAAATCACCAAGCTTGTAAGAGGACAAGGATTAGCCAAATTAATGGCTGAAACAAATATTGAAGTTGCCCAAGTGTGCAATTTGAATAATGAAGATAGCATGATTACTAGTATTGAGCACACACCATGGTACACTGATATTGTGTATTATCTTAAAAATATGAAACTTACTAAATTATTTAATGATAACAAGAAAAGGAAACTTAAACTACAAGCTTCAAGGTATGTATTCATGAAAGGGGACCTCTATTGGAAAAATAGGGATGTTGTTTTGTTGTTGTTCTTAGATGAAAGTCAAGCAAGGCATGTTTTGAAGGAAATGAATGAAGGAGTATGTGGAGGGAATTTCTTAGCGAAAAATACAGCACATAAGGTGTTAAGGTTAGGTTACTATTGGCCTAGAGTTTTTAATGATGCCTATGATTATACTAGCTAGGAAATGTGAAGCATGTCAGAAGTTTTTTGGAAAATTGAAGTATCAAGGGGCATTTCCTTTAAGAACTTTGCAAGTTGAGGCTCCTTTTCACCAATGGGGGATTGATTAGGCGAGATTGTAGAAAATCCTAGTGGAGGACATAGATGGATATTAGTAGCCATAGATTACTTCACAAAATGGATAGAAGTTATACCTACCAAACAAGCAACTAGTAAGGTTGCAATTAAATTTTTATTGGAAAATATCATCACCAGATTCAAAGTGCCAACAAGAATTATAACTGATAATGGGATGTGCTTTAGGTTAGATGAATTCGAGGAATTTTTCCAATCCTATGGTATAGTAATCTCATATTCTTCACCATATCATCCATAGGAAAATGGGTAGGTTGAATCTAGTAACAAGAGCATCCTAAAGATCATAAAAATAATGTTGGATAATAACAAAAAGGCTTGGGATTCCAAGTTGAGACTAGCCTTATGGGTAGACAGAATCACCGTAAAGAAGGCCATCAGAAAATAACCGTTTGAACTTGGGTATGGGACTCAAGCTAGGCTCCCTTTGCATAATTTATTACCAGTATGTAATTCAATCTTGCAAGAAGATTTAGATGTTCTTGAACCTATGGAGGAGAGGATGGAAGAATTAATGGAACTTGATGAGGTCAGGAACCAAGCTTAGCAACACAATAAGAAGAAGCAATTACAAATGAAATACCTATATGACAGAAAGGCTAAAAATAGAAACTTTAAAATAAATTACATGGTTCTCATGTGGAATGCCAAGAATCAAGACAAAGGAAAGCATGGGAAATTTGAAGCTCTATGGTTAGGACCATTTTTCATTGTTGTCAAGGGTGGTGAAGATTCATATTAACTCTAGAACATGATAGGAGAAGAACAAGAATTTCCAGTACATGGACAGTTCTTAAAGAACTTGTTTTCTTGAAGACCATAAAGAGGATTAAGAATTTCCAGTGCATGGACAATTCTTGAGAAACCTCTTAAAATAATTTCTTCCATGCATAATAGTCTAAGAGAAGGTTGATAATTTCCAATGCATGGACAATTCTTGAGATACTTCTTAAAATATATAATTTCCATGCACAGTAGGTTTAGGTTTTCATTTCATTCCATCTTTCATTCATGGCCTGCCTCCCAAATATTATTGTGGATTCTTACAATGATCTCACACTCATTCATCCCCAATCAAAGCCACTATTAGGACTAGAAAAATCTCACATTTTTCACTGGCCTCCATCCACTTATCTTCCACATACCACAAAAATTCGCCACACTTTAATTTTATGATAAATACAAATTGTTGAAATTTTTGTGACAAGATCCATTTTATAACCCATGTTAATTGATGATCCCATGAATATGGCATTTGGCATATAAGCATCTCCCTAATCATAGTTGATTATAAATTTAAGAGCAATTGATCCTTATCAAGAAGATCATGTGCATTTCTTTATGATCAACAAGTCATAGCCCTTTATTTAAATATTTTTTGCATATCAGGAAGAGATGAATAAGGTTACATCAATCAAAGATCCCAAAGATAATAGGTGTGCATAATCAATAATACAATGCATAACGTTTCACCAGTGAAAAACTTATCGGCAAAAGCAAGCTAGTCGGAGGGAAATTTTCAAATCATATTGAGCTCGTGTGTCACGCCGACGAAGACCTTATCGAGGAGAAATATACACTTTCATTGATAAAACATAAGAATAATTATATCAGAGAGACATGTATGATCAAAGTGGGTTCCTCAGATCTCTCTGACCATGTGGGTTACTCCGATGAGGGAAACTAGAGAAGTTTTCAGGGAAAGTATCATTGACTTATCCCAACGAATAGAACGGTAGAGGAAACACATCAAGGAGACCAAATATATTGGAAAGGAATTTTATTCTCTCAACGATGGTACATGTTAGCTCGATGGTAATATGGAATGACCACAATTTTTCAGAAAGACACCAGGCGATGCTTAAAAGGGTTTCTAATAGTCAAGACCACTCTGATATTGGGTAAACTTCATAATGTTCTCCCCAAAACATTAGGGATTGAAAAGCAAGAGAAAAGGAAGTTGTACAATATCAGTGAGAGTATTAAGTTCTCTTCTCGACTGAATAAGAGAACCAAAGGGACACTTCATATTGAAAGGACATTCAGTTAGTCTTGGTGATCGGTTATGAACATATAAACAAGGGCGATGCCAAATAAAGCACATAGATCGGCTTGAGACTAGAGGGGTTCCATTGATGCAATATTGTTGTATCATTCTAACATTTCAAAATTTAAAAAACCTGTTGCATTCATTTCTAGTGGTGGACATTGATGGCCGCACCAATGAACCTTGTATGAATAACTCTAATTGAAAAGAGATCAAGCCAAAATAATTTTTAGAAGTTGCAGTGAAGAAGGACGAGAGATTGAGTGGAAGTCGAGGAATTCAATGTGCTCAAAAACATACACTTAAGCATTCAAAATATCCCTACAATTGATAGATTGTAATTCAATTCTCTCATCTTGTAGAGAAATAAGATGGAAAGTTCTACAAAAACAAAAACCAAGAAGCAACAAGGTGAAAGTAGCTAGTCTAAAAGTAAGAAGTAGAAAACCAAAATGGTCCAGGAATTGAAAACAAATAAATGAAAACTAAACCAAGACATCATTGATCAATTTCCTGGTTCAAGGCCAAAAGCTAGAAGGTTTGCACAATTGACGGTTGATGTAGAAATATTAGAAGATAAGTAAAAAAATGTAGGTGATGTGTGGACCCCCATTAGGGGATACAAATTGTTCATGTTTCATTATTGTCAGAGAAATAGATTTGAACTAGTTTGTAACCCTTGGAATTTCAATTTTGGAAAGCTAGTTGTTCCCAACGTCTTTGTGAATATAGACTTTATAAAACTTTTGGCCAATCATTATAACCTGAACCTTAAAGCCATTTGCAACCCGGAAGGAGAACCTTTCATATATGTATCCAAAATTGTGCTTTGTGAAGTGTTCAGTCTAGATGACACATGTGATTAGCCTATAGTACATGAGGATTTAGAAAAGGAATACTGGAGGATGGAAATTACCATTACACCATCCTAGAGAAGATGGAAACCTAGTACCACTTGAGGATGGTGATGGACCTCCCTTTCATGTTGATTTGTTCGAGCCCTATTTAAAACATACCTACTTCTCAGTGGGTCAAATAATGGGAACAAAGTTCTTTGAATTTATGTCTATAGGGCCAATGGTGATCACTGCAGACATACAATGTCACAATGCAAGACCTTTTGATTATGCTTCACACATTTCTAGAGGGATTCACTTAGGGCTAATGGCCATCAAGAATGGTTCTCCCACAATGCACTTTAAACATTATTCCCTTGTCATGCACATGATATTGTACTATGGACAAGAGTTAGAAATATGGCCAGAGGAATTAAGAATCACACAATTGGATAAAGAGGGTTAGCCATTGTCGATACAATTATGGACCTCCATTTGGGACAATAGATTTGTCAATTCCAATTATGTTTATTTTGAAGAACACTTTTTCAAGACATTGTACAGGTTTTATGATCACTCTTGTGATTATTCATTGCCTAATGATATTAGTAAATTCTTAAGGCCTAAGGATTTCAATGGACCACCAACTGTAAGTCATAATTTGAGTGACTGGTATTGCTATGTTGATTCCACTATGATCAGGGTTTATGGTTTTGAAGACACACCTTTCCTATTACCCAAGACTGTGCCATACATAATTGCATATCTATAGATTGTTAGGCAACTAGACTATTCCAATGTCATGAACTTGAGTGCATATGAAAAATAGTCATTCATGCCTAGTACATTATGTTTTGGGGATTTTACTATGGTGTCAAAAGAAGGATATGATATCATTTTGGATAAATTGTCACATTTCAATATGAAGAAGGTTGCACCAAGGAAAGAATTTGATATAGAAGGTTTTATTGATTTTTCTAGGAAATAATAGAATTTAGGTGGATATGTCCATATACCATATCCTCATGATGATATTATCATAAACATGGAAGAAATAGAGGTTGAATTGAAAATTGATAATTACAATAGACAAATTGAATAGAAGATGAGGGAGATATAAGAAGTAGAAATGTTATCCTCTGGTAGTGAGGAATCTTCTGAAGAAAATGAACCCCAAAGCCAACCTAATAAGATCCCCAAGCTAAGAATTGAAGATTATCAACCTCCAAAAAGAGAACAGGAAGTTGGGGAATCATCCAACATAGATGCTAGGCAATTGGCTTATAAATATTTTGTCTTAGATGACCAATTTATTAAATCTTCTGAATTTAAATATTTCTTATACAAACAAAAGGGAAAAACAATAAGGGAATCAGTTCCAGACATCACACCCAGTAATGAAAGCCAGTTGTTGAACACATTGAAAATGGATGTGGAGAATGAAAAGAAGAACATGATTCCAGAGAAGGGAAGAAAACTATTAGAGGAGTCTAGTGTGATGATCTTTCTTGGTTTGGACTTAAGCTCTGCTTTAGTTTTGGATAGATTTTTGCACAATAATGATGCCAAACATAAGCTCAGTCCAGAAAGGGTAACAGAGGTATACATTGGGTCAAGATACAATCTAGATGAGAGTTCTCTTATGATATAGGCTCTATACCCCCCACATAAAAGGGTTGTAATTATTGATATATAGAAAGCATTTGGTCATGTGATGACATTAAAAGTGGGTGAAGCTGATCTTGTGGTCACAACTAATATTGGCATAAATGTAGCTAAATTGAACAAGGCATAGATTCAAATGTTGATTAAAGAACAAGATATGTACAAATTGAACAGTGAAAGGATTCTTAAAGAAAATTATTTTTTGAGAGACACAGTCAAGGGTACATTCAAAGAATCTACTAAAATATTGACTCAAGGAGAAGGCTCCCAATTAAAGAACAAGTGTGAGGAATTACAAATGAATGATCAGCAGATGCATGTTCAAGTGATCAAGGCTAGGTTTGACACACTTTCTACCATGCTCCAAAAGAGGTACACTAATATGATGATCTGGATGGACAATTTCTGGGTAACCCACTCTAAGAGTCACACTACCATTCAAGAACATAAAAGGATAAATGACCTGCTTCAGGAAAAGATCCAAGAGATACAAAACAAAAATACTTCTAATATTGGGGCCATTGTAGCTATTGAAGACCTGATAAGGAAGCATAAAGACTATTATAAGGAACTTCAAGCAGATGCCAAAGAGTTTATTGATGCTTCAAAAGAGAGTGTGCCTGCATTGTTCAATGATAATGGAGAACTAAAAAGTTAGAACAAATGGATGAAAGAGTGCCAACTAATACTGTAGGGAGCCTTGGAAGTAGCTAAGGATGAAGATCCAACATTAGAAGAGGCATGTGAGTGTTTGAAAAGGATGATTATTATGGAGATTGTGGCAAGGATTATTGTGGAGGATGTTGATACACACTTGAGTTAGGAGTATTTAGATCGAATTACACAAATTCATTTGTGGCTCATTAGAGCTTAATGCTAATATTTTATGTGTTGTTAAAGTCCCAAAAGACACGTATGAAGAGGTATACCCTCTTCAAGATATTGCTATATAAGTTGAACATGTGATAATTGAAAAATTAGTAGTAGGAGGAGATCAAAAGGAGAGAGATAGAGAGATATACAAAAGAAGAAAATTTTATAATATATATTTGTAGACATGTAAAATTTACAGATTGATCCCATGCACCTGATCCTAATTACTAACACCAATTTGTCTTGAATCATCTCCTTTACTAACAATTTAATCGAATAACCATTATTTGATTAAATTCATCACATTTCATCTCTTAATTAAATAAATCGATTTTATCTGATTAAGTCATCATCTCCTATTAATTAAATAAATCACTTTGCTTAATTAATCCTATAGTCACTCTTTTAATTAAATAATTCATTTTACTTAATTAATCTCTAAAGTCATCTCATTTAAATTAAATAAATTTATCTTTATTTGATTTAAAACTAACACCATTCTCTTTAATTAAAAAAAAAAAAACTTTATTTAATTAAGTCTAAAATCATTATTCCTCCCATTTTGATTTAATTAAATCCTAAAATCTAAATCAAATTGTCAAATTAGCTAAATCCTATCTAAATTAATCAAATCCTAATTAATCCTAATCCTAATCACTCAAATCCTCTAGATTTTGCAACTTGCACATGAAAATCCATTCAATTAATGTATAAATCTCCTATTTTCATTCAAAAAGGCATCCAAGTGGGAATATTCCTCTAATTTGAAAATATCCCCCCAAAAGGACTTGTACATCCAACAAGGCATTAAAAGCCTCTTACGTGTCCTTTTCCTTGAGCCAAGTGGCATTAACTCCATTTTCTTCTCCCTCCAACATGTCACTTATTCAAATTCAAATTTCAAATGCATGCACATTGATCAAAATGTGCTCAACCTCCTTCCATTAGCATCTTGAAAAGTGGCACAATTCCATTGGTCCATCTTTAATCCCACATTCATCCTATCCTTCAATGCTCCATCCTTTGCTATAAATAGAGAGATTCTCTATTGTATTGATCATCCACGATCCATGTAAGATCACCATGCTCATTTGGGTCCACAATCTTAGGCATTTTCATCCCTTTTCATCCACATTTCATCTTTCATAGCTAGGTTATGGAGGATTTTCATCAAAGATCATCAAAGCTTGCAAGGAATTGGGAAAGGGCTGTTTTCCACATCAAAATAGCACCAATTCCCCCATGGGATTGAGAGTTTGTTTGCATTGAATTGGATTTAATAGCTTTTATTTATGTTCTTCATGTTATTTCTTGTTCTTTGCATTTCAAATGAATCTTATGGGGAATGTTGTTTCTAACTTGTGTATTGGGCTAATAATGTGTTTGTTCTTTATGTTTGTGCAGGTCTAGGATCACCATTTACATTTTGGTGCTAGAAGGAGGGCATAAATCTCAAAATTAACACATTTTTATGCCATTTCTGTCATTTTTTTTATGTTTTTTGTCTTTCTAGGTCAAACAATGCCGCTGGAGGAAATAGCGACGCATATGCTATCTCTATTTTTCCAAATAGCCCTACTAGTTTTACCAGAGCGCCACTGAAATCCTCAACTAGCGCCGATTTCATTCCAATGTCACTGTTTGCACACAAACAATGTTGCTGCCCCTGTGTTTTAAATGGCACGACCTTTTCTTTCTTGCTTTTTCACTCAATCTTAAAATGGTTTTATCTTGTGGTAATATTTTGGTCTTTTTCGGAGATTTTTTTTTTTAAATGAGGTAGAATTTTATAAATTATCCAATGGTGTAAGTGTTTTGCAACTTTTATAAAGTTAAAATTTTCAAATTTTCACTTAATATCAAATCACAATGAAACTTGATCTAAATTTTAGGGTTTTTATGCTTAATCATTTATCTAACCCTCATATCTTCTTGTTTCTTGATTTCATCTAAAATTTGGAGCTTGTATTGCAGGTTTTAAAGGATCATGGAGCATGGAAGTGAAATAAAAAGAATTATCACATCATTGTATCAAGTGTTTTTGAACACTTGGGGAGCAATTATAATCACACTTCTAAGGACTTTGTCACTTTCAAGCTTTTTAGGACTCAATAATTTTCATTTGGGCTTAAAAAGAACAAAGAAATGGGATTAAAAAGAACCTTAGGAACTTAATACATTTTTTTTTGGGCTTATCAATTGAACAAGTAATCTTCACATTTAAATCTTGGTGCCTAAAAAGAATCCATTCTTGCTTTGAACGTTGAAATGAACATGTGCATTTTATGTTTTGTAATCTCTTATCCAAAGTAATATCATTTAAAAGGTGTATGCATTTCTCTTGTGCCTCATGGCGATCTTGAGAATCAAAGGTATTTTGGTGATATTAAGTTGTATAAGCGACCGCCTCCTCACTTCAATTTGGATTCTTAAAATTAAACAAAGCTTGCTAGTGTGAGTTAGGTATATAGTGTGTGTTCTCTCTTTGTTCACACAAAAAAAGATTGATCGAACTATAGATGTGCTTGCTCACTTTTTTTACCCTTAGAGGGTTTTCCTGGTGGGAAAAAGTAATCACCCTAGGGAACGACCCAAATGGGAACATGCTAAAGCCAAGTGACTTCCACCCAGTATATAAGTGTGGGTACTTGAGGAAAGTTCAAGTATCACGAGGATTGTTCTAACAAGAAGGGAAGAAATGGTCTCTTGCCATATGGATGATCCCCCATGAATAAAATTCCTATACTAGAACCTTTTTTTAAGAAGTCCAAATCCTTATCTATTTGTTGGTGCAAGAATGGTCACTCTAAAGCCGCCCCACGCTTTTGCGGTTCTTGGTAGATATGATAAGTATGTCATGGGAGTTTCATGGGTAATAAAGCTTGGTTGACCCGTAGAAGTGATTTTTGTGGAGGGGAGCCAGTGTGGTAAAGCTTTTAATCATCCGCCAAGAATAAACGTAGCTGGATTTATCCAAGTGGGGATTCAACAAATATTATCTCTTGACTATCCATATGGTTGTGCATTTTCTTGGAATCGAAACATTTTTCTTAGATCTAAAACATTAGAAAGCAAATATTCAACCATGATCATCAAATTTCAAAACCTTTAGAGGAAGCAAATACCTTTGAAAAAAATCCAAGTGCTATTGCTTTCCCTAGGGATTTCATCCTTAGAGGCTTCTAATTATTTGGATTTATATCTTAATTTTCTCTTACTAAAGTCAACATTAGGGAACTATTGCCTTTATTTTCTCAATTTCCACATAATGGACTTTGTGGGATGAAAAGAAATTGGGACATTAGAAATTCAGTTTGAAAAACGTAAGCAAGACATTGGATGTGGTAAAAGCAATTCATTAATCAAGATTAAATCAATTGAACCCCACACATGTGTTTTCCTATCTTTTGGTCATATGGTTTTCCATGCAAACAATGGTCTTTTGGTTTGAACTACTCTTACGGAAAAGCATGTTCTTCAATATCTTTGTCTTATAAACAAGGTCCCTCTTAGCTTCATTTAGGATCAAAACAACCAATCATTTCATCCATCTCAAACATCAATCAAATCCCATCTCACAAACAACTTTTGAACCATTGGAAAAATCATTCATACTAGACTTTGGGAAACTCCTTTGAAATCAAATCAAAACCATCTTGTTTGACTAAGTGTGTGTAGACGAATCCTTCTTCATACACTTAGTTAAATTATCACCTTGTGGAAAAATTTATTCCAAGACAACATCCAACCTCTTGGAGTTTATGAGTTCATTATCAAATCAAAATCAAAATCAAAATTCCAAAAGTCCTAAATTCTAGTATTTCCTCCAAAGTTCCTAAAATTTCAACACCCATCTCATTCACACCTTTCATCCTTCATCTCATTATTGGTCCTAAATCCTTTAGAGGTCAATGAGGTCAAAACACATGAAAAACATGGAATATAAACTTGATTCATACATCATGAGTGGTCTAAATCAACCAAACTATCAAAGCTTTACAATGCCAATTGATTATCAAAACTCATATTTATACAATCCATACATGGGATCATTATCTCCTACAAACTTCAATGGTACAACAAATGCGAGTATGCCCAATCTAAATTTTGGAACACCTTTCCCTATGGTAGATTTAAATCAAAGTCCAAACCTACAAATATATCAACCAAACAATCGATGCACGAGTCTTCAACAAAACAACATTATCCCACCAAATCCATACATGCCAAATGTGAATATACCAAGTACAAATTTACCAAACATGATCATTTCAAATCCAAATTTGGTAAAATTTGGGATAGATATGTTTGTGAATCATACAAATGTTGTTCAAAGTCCAAACAATATGTTAATGAATCCATGTATTGATCCAAGTCAAGGTAACACAATGCAAAATCAAAGTTACCTAAATCAAGGCAAAGTGATTCCCAACCACAACAATGTTCAATTTCAACCTATCATGCCAAATCTAAACATCATCCCAAATCAAAACATTGTCCAAATTCAATTTTTCCATAATCCCATACAAACATCTCAAGTATACATTCCAAATCTGCTTGAACAAAAACCAAATCAACTATATCAAGGATGTCAAGATCAAAATCAAGATCAAATTTTATGAGATCAAATTGCTACACTTACCAAAATAGTTGATTCATTGCACCAAGAGACATCTCCACCTCAAAATCAATACACTCTTCCATTGGTTAAACCATGTCATCAAAGCATTGAGTTGTGTCCACAACCACATCAAGAACAATATACCTAATGTCAAGAAGTTGGATATCAAGATCAACAACATCAACAACAAACCCAACCTCCACATCTCGAAGATAAATCATCACATCTCAAAGATAAATTACCACATCTCCAAAATAAATTACCACAAGGTCAATTTATAGTACAAATCTCACAAGGTAACAAATGAAAATACACACCACTTGGGGAACCAATTGAATCAGTCATGCAACAATTGATACAAGAAAATCTCATCAAAATCCCCATTTATGAAAATTATCAAGAGCCTCAAGTTAAACCACTAGGGTATAATGAGAAGCACCTTTGTGATTTTCACAAAATAAAGGGACACACAACATCAAATTGCATTCAACTCAAAAATATCATCCAAGACCTGATTGATCAAAAAATAATAACTATTGGGGACAATGATCAGGATTCAACCACTAGCGATAGCATTGACAATCTCTCCACCACAATTGTTGAAAACAGTGATCAAGATCTATCCATCAATGAACACCTTGAAGATATTTCTACCTCATCAGATGATCAACTCAACATACATCAAGATTCACTTTTTACTCATGATCAAAACCCCTCAACAATATTTGGCAATGATCTATTTCAAGGAGTGTTAGAATTATTTGATCCTATTGACATAATCCACAACCCATCGACAAATGATCATGTTGAAAATGTCTCTACATCACCTAATGAGTTAGATAACATATCTCAAGAATTTATTCCAAAGCATGATCAACATCTTTCACCAAAGTCTAGAAATGGTCCTTTCCGAGACATATTGACATCCTTTGATCTCATGGTCATAGATACTAAGGGAATCCTCAACTCAACATTTGATCCAAGTCCACTCAAATATGAAGAGGATATTGAGCCACTTCCTATGCCTAATGAAGACATCCAAGAACCCTTTGTAAGCAATCCATCCTTTGAAATTGACCCATGTCAAGAACTTGATCCAAAGCATGTCGAAAGAAATTTCAAAATTAATCAAGATCAAGAATTCATATCTCCAAGATACTACAATGATCTAATGGACACTATCATATCTATAAAAGATGTCACAAATGATGATCACATCCACATAGAACATACTCCTCCATCTACCCATGAGATGCTTTCTTTGGATGGACACATAGATGATCTTCATTCAGAATAGGATTCCTTTACTCCTAACATTATTACACAAAAAGAGAAGGTTATTGATTTCTACAGTCAAACTGAGTTGTCAACATCAGGATTAGATATATCCCAAATTCAAACTAAGGACATCATGTATGAAGATATCCAACATTATCCACTCAAGGAAATAGGTCAGACAGAATAGGATATTCTAGAGTTAGTAGAGCAAAAAATTGAAATAACATCATTTGCAATGATCATTTATTAGAGAGTGCTTATTGAACAAGACATCTCATAACAAGCAGAATCAAAGAACAAAGGTGCTACTACCACCATACTGGGGGCAACTATGTCTCAAGCAAAAGTCAACATAGGGAGCATGAGGAATCCTTATGATGAAACCGATGCCAATACTACAACCATCCATGCCACAAATCTTCATCCATCCATCACCCCATCCACAAATTGGGACCAACATCAAAGGAAAGATTTGAATCAATACACAAATAATGTTATAAAAAAAAGAAGATGAGAAGCATAATGGACAAATCAAATACACTTGGATACCAAAATATATAAAAAAATATTATCCCTATCAAACTCCATCAGTCAAAGAAACTATGGGGAAAAATAAAAATGGGAAAATTATCCATCAAATATGTCAACAAAGGAAAAAGTAGGCTTTCCAAGAAACGTACAAAGTATATCAAGCAGTTGGTCCTAATTCCATGTACACTTTTGTATCCACCCATCATTGCTCATCTTCCCAAGTTTGGAGAGTCAAAGGTTCCAAACTATCAACCAATCCATCTTTTATTCCTAAACACACTCCATCCATTCCTCCATGCATGATATCCAATTCTCACATTGATCATGTATTGGCAACCACCCTTCATCATAAGGATTCAGAAGGAACTTTATCGTGATGTGCGCACAAAGACAAAGTTAACTTCAGTATCAACAAAGCATATCAGGAATCTCAAAAGTTATATTCAAGTGCACGTATCTTGACAAAACAACTTCTTTAGGTAGAATATCAATGCCACATTATGACAGAAGCATCTACATCGAGACCACCAGGTGGTTCAGCATGAGCTTAAAATCTTTCACAGAAAAATACAAAAAAAAAGTATATGAAAATAAAAAATCCAAAAAAAAAATCAGAAAAAGGATTGAAAATAGTAAAGAAAAAAATCATCCTCCAGTGAAAACCACTATGGTGGTGCTTTGGACAGGTACCGTGATGAAAACCTGGAAAACAGGTGTCATGTGTAGAATCGAGCATCTACATGTGCCACTTTAGATGGAAGCATCTTATCCCATCCATAATAAATCCAGCATCCCATTCATCTCATCCATAATAAATCCATTCACCCATGAACCATTTATCCAACCCATTTTCATCCATAGTCCACATTATCTTGATCTTGACAAATTTTGTTGCACACTTTACACTTGCTTATGGTAAACACCTTGACATGGGTCATTTTAATTGATCCTATCCAGCATTATCTGAGCCATGAAGCATTATCCAAATGAGCATTCTTTATTAAAAACACCTTATCTTATCGTAAGATAATTCATATACATCCTTCCATACATCTATCCAATCATCCATCCATGACATTTCAGACATTGCTAGACACTAGGGGCAGATATTTACATCTTGCTTTGGGAAGAAATCTTGATCTATATCATCCAACTTATGTGGTGATCTAAACATTGGCAAACGTGAAATCAAATCGGTCAAAGAATTTGTAAGCGAAAATACAAATCACTAGCCCATGGCATATTTTTACAAGAGGATGTTCCTTATCAAGCTTTATCTTTCATCGAACATCGATAAAAAAAAATCAAATATCAGTTGTATCTAATTTTCACTTCAGCGTCACATCAAATCATTTAAACAGATTTTGTTCCAAATCAAGCTTCATCAATATTGATCAATCAAATCTAATCAATCCATTATCATCCCAGTCCTTGTGTTGCTTAACACTATCCTTGCATTGTTGTGTATCCTCAACAATGTTATCATCATCAATCTTGATCAATCAAATCCAATCAATCCCTCATCGTCTTGGGATATGCATCCTAGTCCTTTTGTTGCTTAACACTATCCTTGCATTGTTGTGTATCCTCAACAATGTTATCATCATCAATCCTGATCAATCAAATCCAATCAATCCCTCATCATCTTGGGATATCCTTCCCAATCCTTGTGTTGCTTAACACTATCCTTGCATTGTTGTGTATCCTCAACAATGTTATCATCATCAATCCTCGATCAATCAAATCCAATCAATCCCTCATCATCTTGGGATATCCTTCCCAATCCTTGTGTTGCTTAACACTATCCTTGCATTGTTGTGTATCCTCAACAATGTTATCATCATCAATCCATCAATCTGATCAATCAATCTTAGCTTTATTTTCAACAAAATCCCAAAATAGAGCACTAATATCATCGCACTTATCCATATCCAAATCATCAAAATCATGTGAAAAATCCAAAAACATCCAAAACAAGTCAAAATGTCAGAAAAAACGTCAAAACCATGGTATCTGAACTACGTCGTCATTGAGCTTAAACATAGGAAAGACTAATATTTGGTCAGCTCCTGAGACATAAAAACACAAAAAAATTCATAAAATCTCAGGAAACCCCAAAACATTGGAAAATTCAAAAATCAAAAACATTTGTAAAACATCTTGAAAATACCAAAAAAAGCCTCAAAACATTTCAAAACTTTCAAAAACATTCAAAAAACCAAAAAGAAAATCCATTCACCCCATTTCTCTTTCACCTGCAATAATCAATCATCCATAATAAATCAATCGTCACCTTCATCCTTTGGAAAAACAAACAGAAACAATCACAACAATCAGCAAAAGAAAACTTCAAACGCAAAATCAAAATCGAAACAACAAACTTTTAAATTCAAAATCAAACTCTTGATCATTCGCAAACATGTCAATCAACCTTATATCAACATCCTTTCAAACAACCTAAACAACATGCCACAATCCACTAACATGTCCTAGGATGCATCCTTCCTACAATGGGAATTATCTATTGGAAAATCACTTTGGAAAATTATCCTAAACAAAACACATCCCCTTGGCTAGAGGTATGAAGAACATTAACTTGTTTGTGTACTTGTTCTATTCTTTTTTATTTATCTTATTGCACTCATTCTAATGACCTCTCGATGATGTCTAATCAAAATGATTTAGAGAGAAAGGATTGGGGCATTGATCATTATCTTTTGTTTGTTGTGCTTGTTGGATGTTCTTGTAAATAACCTTGGTGGATACTTACTTTATTGGGTATGGATGGAAGGTGTTTTGGACAACTTGTTGATTATTACATTGTTAGGTTTTCCCTTTCCATTTTTTGGTCCGAGATGTTTGAAATATCTGAAGTACGTCCTAGTAAGGTTTTTGTATGTCAAGTGTGAACAAGGATACTCCTATCTATTTGCCGAGTCAAAGTCCATCACACTAGGTGCAATGCCATCCTAGTTCTCTATACCTTGATGCATCGTTCCTACATGTGTTATCAAACATAAGGTAAGCAACCCTTTTAAAATCCCAATTCCTGATAAGAAAATCATCATCATCATCATCACTCATATCTAATAAAGTATCAATGACTCATGGACTTGTTGGACTTCTACATCTTCTTAGAATCAAGGGATCATCCATCTTATTCTTCTACTTCTACCCATCTTATTTTTCTTATTCTTCTATCTTTACTAACATTTCTATCCAAGTATTGAATTTGTGTGTTATATCAAAATATACATGAGGCTATCCATGGTCGATGACTGTCTACACATATCAAATCTATCTACATCAAACATTCGAGTTGAATTGATCTTAAACCTCTTTGTTGTGAGATCACTCAAAAATCTAAATTTTCGTCTGATCTCCGAGGGGGCAATATACTAGCATAATTCTTTCACTGGGGCAGCTCAGTTGGGCATCTGAAAAATCAAAAAATAAATTGAATTTTGATCTTGGAAAGGTTATTATTTGAACCAATGTAGTAGTTATATTGCTTCAAAGAGGGGCAAAATGTAGACATGTAAAATGTACAGATTGATCCCATGCACCTGATCCTGATTACTAACACCAGTACTTCCTAAATCATCTCCTTTACTAAGAATTTAACCGAATAACCATTATTTGATTAAATTCATCACATTTCATCTCTTAATTAAATAAATCAATTTTATCTGATTAAGTCATCATCTCCTATTAATTAAATAAATAACTTTGCTTAATTAATCCTATAGTCCCTCTTTTAATTAAAAAAATCATTTTATTTAATTAATCTCTAAAGTCATCTCATTTAAATTAAGTAAATTTATCTTTATTTGATTTAAAACTAACACCATTCTCTTTAATTAATTAAATAAAACATTATTTAATTAAGTGTAAAATCATTATTCCTCTCATTTTGATTTATTTAAATCCTAAAATATAAATCAAATTATCAAATTAGCTAAATCCTATCTAAATTAATCAAATAATGATTAATCCTAATCCTAATCACTCAAATCCTCTATATTTTGCAACTTGCACATGAAAATCCAATTAATTAATTGATAAATCTCCTATTTTCATTCAAAAAGGCATCCAAGTGGGAATATTCCTCCAATTTGAAAATCTCCCCCCAAAAGGACTTGTACATCCAACAAGGCATTAAAAGCCTCTTACATGTCCTTTGCCTAGAGCCAAGTGGCATTAACTCCATTTTCTTCTCCCTCCAACATGTCACTTATTCAAATTCAAATTTCAAATGCATGCACATTGATCAAAATGTGCTCAACCTCCTTCCATTAACATCTTGACAAGTGGCACAATGTCATTGGTCCATCTTTAATCCCACATTCATCCTATCCTTCAATCCTCCATCCTTCTTTGCTATAAATAGAGAGCTTCTCTATTGTATTGATCATCCACAATCCATGTAAGATCACCATGCTCATTTGGGTCCATAATCTTAGGCATTTTCATCCCTTTTCATCCACATTTCATCTTTCATAGCTAGGTTATGGAGGATTTTCATCAAAGATCATCAAAGCTTGCAAGGAATTGGGAAATGGATATTTTCCACATCAAAATAGCACCAATTCCCCCATGGGATTGAGAGTTTGTTGGCATTGAATAGGATTTAATAGCTTTTATTTGTGTTCTTCATTTTATTTCTTGTTCTTTGCATTTCAAATGAATCTTATGGGGAATGTTGTTTCTAACTTGCATATTCGACTAATAATATGTTTTTTCTTTGTGTTTGTGCAGGTCTAGGACCACCATTCACAATATCATGTAAATTTTACTATAAATGACCATGATGCATGCATGAATTTTGGTAGAAATCAATTGAAGATCTTTAATTCTATGTGACTTCACATTGGTGTCTATTGTTTGTTGATTTGAGCAATTATTTGGCTGTCTCCACATTGTTATTTCTCTGTTATTTGAACTTGTCTATTCAAGTTGATATTCAATTTCATCAGACACAATTATTGTTATTGTGTAATCAAGCTAATTGGTTTCTATCAAAGAATTAAGATCCTTTTAATTGATTGCAGTAACTTGGAAGTAACATTTGGATCAGTTAGAAGAGCTGGATGTAATTGATAAGACTGCCATATTGTCTCCAACTTGATATTATCTTGTTATTCAAATTGAGGATATACTTCATTTGTCAATACACATTTATTGTCATTGTGTGATTCACTTTAATTGGTTCCTTCAAAGAAGAATTAAAATCCTTTTAAATAAGTCACAGTAACCTGATAGGATCGATTGGATCAATAAGTAGAGTCTGTTAGTCACATTCTTGCACATTTATACAGGGTATAAACAAACATAAGTGCCAAACAATTAGAACTGTAACCAATACTAGTCTCGTCACTTATCATAATACTTTATTGACTCTGCTTACCCAATTAGGAACTGGTCCACTTCGCATATCATTATACCTTACTTATCCACTTTCATATTCTAAATTTCTAATTATCACATTAGGAGTAGGAGTAGTTAACAATCCTTCATCTACTCCACACTTTATGCCATTATGGGTAGATTCTTAATCCAATTAAGTCACACAACCCTTAGATTTTCTTCAGATATCAAGGTCCACCTACCTAGGTTTAGCAGACCCTGAAGTGCAAGGAGTCATCACCCACATAGGGTAACTCCCTTCATTGGTTCAAAAATGTTGCAAGTCTTATCATGAATTCTGGAATCCTCTTAGGATTTGTAACCTGCATTTTTGAGACCCAACAATATGCAAGGTTTGGATATGATGATTAGAGATATTCAAAGGATCTATATCTAGAGTTTTAGGTTTTGGATCATACTATAGTCGAATATGTGTTTGATAGTATGTCAGTCTGGTTAAAAAGGGTGCCTATGAGAAATGAGATTGCTCCACATTTCTTTGCAGTGAAGGTTCTTGTCTTATGGATTATGGAACATGCTTATATATTATGTATCTAAATTCCCTTGAATTTTGAGGTGCTATGGTGTTCTAAAAGGCTATTTGTTGTGTTGGATGTCTATGCCAATGTGTTTGGTTGCACAAAATAAAGGCGTTCTTAATTTTTAGGTGGTTGCATTAGCAGTGGAAAATATTCTGGTGATCTGGAATATTTTGATATTCTTTAGAATGTTGCAATGTGGTACGAAAAATGTTTTTGGAAATGGAGAGGTGTGTTTGTGGTCTCTTGTTAGTGTAAGTGTAGGTTTGGCTAACCTGGCATACTAACACTAATTATGGAGGATGATTGTTGTTTGTGAAAGTGTGGAGAAGTGTGTCAATGTAGATTTGGGCCCTAGTTATGTTGTGGTGTGGCCTTTCTTTACTTATTTACACCATGGAAGTGTTTGGTACCGACCTATTTGATGTTGCATGGTTGAGGTGCATACATTTCCTTAAGGCTGACCTAATTGAGATTGTTTTAGGTCATTAATGATATAAATACAAGGTTAGTTGTTGTGTGGATTAAGAGATCGTGTGTGATGAAAAATATGTGAAAGTGATCATGTGTGGTGATATGAGTGTGAGCTTTAATGCCTATGACTCCTAGATGTAGTGAGAGATGCATTGTTAGCAATTCATATTGGTACAATGAGCCACCCCTTCTTCTGTCTTATTTCTTTTGGACAGTGAGTCCTTTGATAGTGAGCCCTTCTTTCTTTTGGGAAGTGGCCCTATTGTATTTGATGTTGCTATTACTTTATATTGTGAGCTAATCCTCACCATTTTTTTTCCCTTCTTAGGTTTTCCATGTAAATTTTGTGTTTTATTGTGTATGGTTTTTTGATGTGTTGTTTCATTTTTTTACTTTCATACTAAATATAATTAAGGGTTTAAGGGATAACATATATCTAAATGTTAATGAGTGTTTTAGTGTTTTAATGTACAACTGATTCACCCCCTCTTAGTGTTTTTGTGCATCTAGCAATTGGTATCAGAGAAAGGTTCCTTGGAAGAAGCTTAACCACTTGAGATAGATCCGAATGGCGTAAAGGAAGGAGGCTCCCTTGTTTTATGGGATGAATTATGCATTTTGGAAAACCAAGATGAAAGGTTTCCTTGTTTCCCTAGGGTTTGGAATTTGGAAGTTAATTGAAGATGGATATACCATGCCCACTAATGGTCCAACAACTGATGATGAGATCAATGCATATGAGAAAAATGGAAAAGAAAGTAATTCTCTTTTGAGTGGTCTTGCTGATTCAAAACTTGTGAAGGTTATGTGCTACAAATTTACTAAAGAAATCTAGAAGTTGCTAGAAAGTGTTTTATGAAGGAAATGATAAGGTCAAGAAAGAAAATATGTAGAATTTGAAGACTAAGTTTGAAACCCTAAGGATGTCAGAAGATGAATATATTGCAAGATACATGCATAGAGTGGATGAAGTTGTCATTTCCATCAATGGCCTTGGTGGAAAATTGTAAGAAGATGAGGTGATAAAGAAGGTATTAAGAACTCTTCCTAAATCAAATCATAAGGTTTCTACTATTGAGGAAGCTCAATATTTAGATCATTATTCTAGAGATTAGTTGTTTAGTGTTTTAACTACTTTTGAATTAAGAGAGTTTGATCAAAATGATTCAAGAAAAGAGACTGCTTATAAAGATAGAAAAATAGAGAAGGATGATTGATTAGATCCAAATGATCTTGATGAGATGGAAGAAAATTTTGTCACAATATTGAAAAAGGGGATTGGAAAATACGAAGGTAGTTACCTTCCAATTTTTTTATCTATGGAAAGATAGGTCATTATGCTTCAAGATGTACAACCAAAGTTTTAAATAAAAAATATAATGATAATAAAGAGAATTTATTTTGTTAAAAAAGATACTAGAATATCTGATGATGAGTCTAACTACCCAGATGATGAAAATGATGAATGATTGTTGATGGCTCTAAATGTTAGAAATAATCATACCGACTTTAAAAGATGTATGAAGCAAACTTCCCAGAAATAGGTCACAACATCAAAGGGACTATAGTGACTACTTTTCACACTAGAGAGGAGAAAAATCATTGGATATTTAACAACAGATGCTCAAATCACATGATAGGTGATAAGAGTAAGTCTGTTAAACTTGCTCGAAGTTTGAAGGTGGTTTTGTAAGTTTGGTGATGATACATCTGCTAAGATATGTGGAAAAGGTACAATTAGCTTTCATGGCAAGCATAATATAGTTGATGTTCTTTATGTCAAGGGTCTCCAGCATAATCTTTTGAGTGTAGGAAAAATATGTAGATAAGGATATAATCTTGTATTTCAAGATGGTGGTTGTGAAATAAAAAAAGAAGATTTGGAACTCTAGTTGTTGTAGGAATAAGGAAAAATAAGAATATTTATTATCTCAAAGGTGTTACTGGTAAGTTCTTTATGACTCAAACCAGCGAAAGTTGGCTATGGCATAGAAGAATGTGTCACATCAATTTTTATAGTATAGTGAGGATCAACTTTACTCAAGATGTGAGAGATCTACCAAGAATTATAAAACCTATCAATGTAGTTTGCAAGGAATGTTGGGTTGGCAAGCAAACAAGAAAGAGGTTCAATATCAAAGTGTAATGACGAAGAAAGGGTATGTCTTTTTCCTACATAATTTGATAATAATTAATGATAAAGTGGACTTTATATCACCTTGATCTAGTGTTGTGATGTGTTTTACACATCCACATTAGGTTTAGGGCCCTTCTAAGCTGAATAAATCAAACTCCGCCTTAATCTACTATTGTAAAGTGTATTTATTTACACCTCCACATTAAATTTAGGATTCTTGTAAATTAAGTGGACCTAATCTAGTGTTGTAATATGTTTTACACATTCACATGGTATTTTGGACCCTTTTAAGGTAAATAGACCCAATTTGGCCTTAATTTAATGTTGTAAAGTATATTTATTTACACTTTCACATTGGATTTTGGGACCTATTGCATTTATGACCTTTATATCATCCTTAATAGGCCCCTATGACCCCATATTATGCATCCCAAGGAGTATTTCAATCAAAAACCTAACAATATCAACATATAAACTTAATTTACACACTCCCTAACACTGTAGTAGTCAAAATAGGCCCTATGGGACCCATTTGCCATAGATGGCTAATGAGTCACGTCCAAGTGGGACCCATTCACCACATATGGCGAATGAGTCCCATTTGGCCTATTTTTGAGGTTTTAAGCTAGAAATTTTGGTTTTAGGTTCAAATTCCTTCTATGTCGGCCTTTGGGATCAAATAAATGGTCATTTAAGTGAATATCATATATAAACAAGCTTTCAAATCATTATTTCATCAATTCTACATGATATCAAGTCAAGAAAGCAAGATTTAAGCACTCCAATACTTTAGAAAATAATCAAGATATCATTCAAGATCATTTTTAAGGAATTCAAGGGAAGAATCCTTCATCAATTGTTGCAGCAATTCAAGATCCATCATGTCAAGATCAAGATCTACATCCTTCATGGCCATTTTATGTTGAGAGTTTCATATTTACAAAGCATAATTTATAAGTCATCATTCAAGCTAGCATTGTTGATGTTCCATGTCCTTGTTTTATTGTTTCATCATTTGGTTTAATTACCTAAAAGGGGCTTGACCAAGGCAAACCCATATTCCCTAGAAATCAACACTTTCTCTCTCTTTCTTTGTATAATTGCAGATCTAGGTGCTTTGAAGACTTGAAGGATCATTGAAGACTAGGTTACAAGTGTGGAGAAATTTATTGGAATTTTATCCTCATTTGCAAGGTTGTAATCTTCACTAATAAATTCAGACTTTGAATTCCTAAAAAAATAGAATGGGACTGATTCACCACAAGTGGTGAATGAGTCCCACTATAGGTGTTTTCCAAAGATTATTGCAGATTCATATATGCTTTTTCTTGAAACTTGTTCTTGTGTAGAAATCCAAATTTGGTACTGATTCACACAAAATGGAAAATGAGTCCCACTAGGTCAAAAATTCAAAATTTCCAACATTTCAGAGTTCCTTCTAGTCATCTTAAGATTCCTAGGTGAACACATTTAATTTCTTAGCTTTTTATTTTGTTTTATATGCATTTATAGGTCATTTAGTTTAAGTTTTCATCATATTAGGGTTTTGCATTCCATCTTGCATATGATTGTTTTTCCAAGCCCTAGCTTGTTGGTGAACCCTGTATTAGCTTACAATCAGCCCCTAGGACAACCCTATTGAAAGATCTCTTTATCCTTTGCATTTAGATATCTAGGGTTATCCTTGAATGTGGAGCATAGAAATTTTTTTCCCTAGGTCCTAGGACCCTTAGTGCCAACAAAATTCTACCTAGCATTTTGGTGAACCTGCATTTAGAACACCTTAATTCTAATTTGGAGATCACTGTCATCCTAGATCTAGCTTACATTAACTTTGCATTATATTTTGCATTAGGTAATTGGTATCTAGGGATTTCAAAATTTTCATTAGTGAAAGTGCATATAGGTTTCATTTTTGCATCTCAAATCATTTGAAAACTGCATTTGCACTTAGTTTACAAATCATACAACATAAAAAGCATAAAAATAAATGAAATTTTCTATAAAAAAATTAAAAATCCCTACTGGGACTCATTCGCCACCTTGGGCGAATCAATCCCAGTGTACATCTAAAACTACCTTTTACAACATTAAAAACCTTATTTCTACACTTTTGTTTACTACCATTAACTATCTGTTTCAGTTGGCTAAGTTTCTGGTACATGTGTTTCATTAGATCTAGCTTAATTTGACTCATTTCATGCATTGTGTAATTTCAAATTTGCATTCTTACATTGCATAATAAGTCAATTATCATGTTCAAAATCTAAAAATTGTGTTATCCCTTGCATGTTTGATTTATAATTATTGCATTTCAAGCTTGTAGAACAATCATTACATCATGTTTTCATTGCAAAAATCTTTAGTTATTATACTTCATGCTCTATTTTTAGATCTCATTGGGTGTTGTAAGAAAGTTTTGTTAAGTGCATATGAATATGAGGTCCTTTCCCCTCTCTTTTTGATCATCATTGATCCCTCCCCTAGTATCCCTTCTAAGAGTGAGGCTAGTCTAGTGAAAGAAACCTTGGGTAATCATGACAATCACATTTGCTCTTCTCCTAATATCTCTTCTACTTGTGAAGAATATATTGCAGTGTTAGAAGAACTAATCGATGAGAGTTTTGAGAACCTGAGTTGTTTCTCTTCTCTCACCTCTCCTATTAGGAAAGACATTACTAAACAAGAGGACATAATGATAAGTAATCATGACGATAACATAAGACAAAAGGAGACCATTGAAACCTACACACATTCATCTCCCAACATCTTCTCCTCTTGTGATAATGATGAGAATATGTTGGTGTTAGATAAGCAAACCTTCAAGACCTATGATAACCCTATTTATGTATCTTACCCTACCTATCCTATTTTGGAAGAAATTATGAGACAAAGAAGTGAAAATTTGGATAATCTCAACATTTGTTATTCTCCCAGTACCTCTCCTAGTTGTGAAGAAGCTACTTTGATGTTAGAAAACATAACCAATTAAAGTCATGAGAATCTTATGTTTGAAAAAATTATGGAACAAGAAAATCCAACCATTGATCATTCCCCTACTTGGGATGAAATCATTTTAGAAGAACCAATATTTGAATATCATGAACATTTAATTTGTATATCTCCTAAAAACTCTCCTCCTAGGGAGGATATCATGGTACAAGAAAATCTGAACATTGACACATGTAATGGGGCTTCCTTAGATGAAGATGATGAAGTGACATTAGACTCCTCTTCACTAAGAGATTATACAAATAAGCACAAACTTGTTGAGGTTATGATGAAAAAAATTGGATCTCCTTTAATTAGTGATCTCCCTAAGTCACCTCCCATTAGTGAATCATATAAGAAAATAAGAGATTTCGTGAAATCTAGGATGCAATTTAACAATGTTTTGCAACAACCAATATATAACACAGTTGATCAAACATGTAGGGGACCAAAAATTGCTCCTGTAACATCATCATTTCCTCAAATTATTGTGCCTAGTGTTGAAAATCTTAAGAAGACTCCCACTAATATATCTGTATGGCAACTCATTCAACTCTCACCTACATATAAGTGTCTATTTCAAGAAATGTTGTAAATAAAGTAGGAGGAGATCCAATCTTATATGAAATCAAACAATACAACATCATCCTTTGATTGTATGCAAGTCACACACTAAAAAATTACATTCCCTAAACATGAATTTCCCTCACTTGAGACTCAAAACAAGAATGAAGCCTTGATGATACAAGTGATCATTAATGAAACTATAGTTAGGCACACTCTCATAGACAATGGAGTAGAAATTAATGTTTGTAGCATTGACCTCCTAGAAAAAAATTGCATGGAAAAAATGCTCATTCAACTTAATGATATTCATATTTGTGACTTTGACAATGTCAATAGGAAACCACTAGGAATGATCATATTTGAATACAACAACAAGATATACACAGTTGAAGCAGATGAAAGAATCTATGATAACAACACTTCCAACTCCCCTAATACTTTCATTCCAAAATCAAAAGTTGAGCCTAAAAAAATTGATGTTAATCCTAAACTGTTTAGTGGTAATTTGGGGTCGTTGGATTTTACACCTCATTTCAATAAGGAATCCACAATCTCACCTTCAAAGTCCAAAGAGTCATATATTGACGATTCATTTTCAAACACAATTTGTAGTGATGATTGTAGTTCAATAGATTCTATACCCTCCTTTAGGGGGGAGTGCAAAATCTCACAATCTAAACAACCTTGAATTTCATATGCTCAACTTGGTTCTACAATAACAACATTGCCCCATGATAGCAATGGGGGATATCTAACCCCCATCCCTCATGAGAGGGTGATACATAACTTTAAAAAGGATTTGTGTTCTCGTGAAGAATCCAATCCTTCTAAGAAGTATAAACCCCCTTAATTTTACTTGGAATATTTTTATGGTATTAGATACGATCTCCATCCTACACATGGAAGCAATGAACACATGAAGAAAATTGATATACCATACTCTTTCAAGAAAGATCTAGGTTTTCTACCCTTATCTCCATTTTCATCTAAAGCCTTGTCATTTAGTGTTTGTATGACATCTTGCACAAATAAAGGAACATCTTCTACTATTGATCAAGAGCGTATCTTGTTGAGACTCCTCCAAGATCATTTGATATCTCTCCCTCCAAGAACATGAAATAAATTTTACTACAAGAGTTCATTTTGTGCATATCACAGAGTTCATGGTCATTCTAATAATGAATGTAAATCTTTGAGTAATCAAATTCAACATCTCAAGGAGTGTGGTGTTCTTCCTTGTGTTGAAGCACCTAGCTCCTCTAAATGATACTTAATTTTATCCTATTTAGCTCATCCTTGTCTTGCACTAAGTGGGGGCTAGGGGCTAGGTAGCCTTTTCATCGTATGTGACTTTTTGTTATCTGTTTTGGCTAGTTGATCACCTTTCATGTACATATAAGATAAATATTGGGATGTAGACAACATGGCTTAAGTTGACTAGCATTTGACACTTATTCATGATGTAGTTCAATTTAGAAACATATGACTTGGCATATGGATTTTCGAATAAGCTCTCATGTCCTCTTTTACTTTAAAGTAATTTCTCACATCAATGGTGTTAGAACCAACTTTAAAGTGGGGGCATACATCAACACTCATGTTTCATTGTGCGATTTTATTTTTTCTTGCAATGCGTCCTTTTATTGGTGGTGTCATTAGGTTTGATTTCCTCTAGGAGTGTGATATTTCTTTGAATTGATTTCCCTAAGAAGAGACCTTACATGAACTAAGAAAAACCCATTTGAACATTCCTTACACTATTTTGCATTTACAACATCGATTATATGGACACCTTTCATAACACACTTTGCACGCTTGTGGAGGCATCTTGTTTGTTCATGAGCTCCAAGCATATGAAGTTTCTCTTGTCTCATGAAGCTCAAAGATCATTTTTGCATGGTGCCTTATTAAATTTATCAGGAGGTATAACTTTAGTATGGTTAGATGGGAATCCAATCCAAGGCATAAATTTCCCTTAGCCACTCATGCGTGTGTGTGAGCACATATCGGCCATATGTGTCTCACCTTCTTGGATTACTCACACAATGGACAACCAAGAGTTTCATTGCCTCAAAGTGAGCATGCATTTTTGGAAAAAAAGCCTAGATCTCATCCACATCATGTTGGACAAACGATAGAAGCTTGATCCACCTTTTTATTTTTGTATTTCTTTCTTTTAGTCATTGGCATTGCATGATCGTATATCTTGATGTTGCATATCTTGTGTGTGTCATTTTGTGCTTATGTTGGTTTGAATTAGGATCTTGGACCTTGGGAGATTGATAGCCTCCTCAATCTTTGTTATCCTAGACCATCCACATAGGTACACTTGGACCCCTCTTGAATGTCTACTTTAGTGTGAGTTTGAAGCAAGATCATCCTCTCACTAAAGTGGGGGCTAGATGCAATGACGGAAAAAGGGTACTCCTTTTTCTTGCTTAATTTGAGAATAAGTAATGATAAAGTGGACTTGATATCATGTTGATCTAGTGTTGTGATGATTTTTACACATCCACATTAGGTTTAGGGCCCTTCTAAGCTGAATAAATCAAACTTTGCCTTAATCTAGTGTTCTAAAGTGTTTATTTACACCTTCACATTAAATTTAGGCAGCTTGTAAATTAAGTGTACCTAATCTATTGTTGTAATGTGTTTTACACATTCACATGGGATTTTGGACCCTTTTAAGCTAAACCAATTTGGCCTTAATTTAATATTGTAGAGTATATTTATTTACACTCTCACATTGAATTTTGGGACCTATTGCATTTGTGACCTTTATATCATGCTTAATAGCTCCCTATGACCCCATATTATGCATCCCAAGGCATATTTCAATCAAAAACCTGGCAATATCAACATATAAACTTAATTTACACACTCCCCGACACTTTAGCAGTCAAAATAGGCCCTGTTGGACCCATTCGCCACTTTGGACAAATGATTCCCATCTAGGTGGGACCCATTTGACACATATGACAAATGAGTCCCATTTGGCCTATTTTTGATGTTTTAAGTGGTAAAATTTGGTTGTAAGTTCAAATTTCTTTTGTTTAAGCCTTTTTAATCAAATAAATGGTCATTTGAGTGCATTGCCTATATAAACAATCTTTCAAATCATTATTTCATCAAGCCTACATGATATAAAGTCAAGCAAGCAAGAGTTAAGCATTCCAAGAATTTACAAGATCATCAAGATAGCATTCAAAGTCACTTTTAAGGAATTCAAGAGAAAAATTCTACATCAATTATTGTAGTAATTCAAGATCTATCATCATCTCAATCATGTTAATGAGCTAGTGTTGTGATGTAGCATTGAAGATCCAAGATCAAGCATTGTTCTACTCCTATTGTCAAGATCAAGATCTACATCCTTCATGGCAATTTCATGTTGAGTTGCAGATTTACAAAGCATCATTTACAAGGCATCGTTCAAGGTAGAATTTTTCATGTTTCATTTCCTTCTTTCATTGTTTCGTCATTTGGTTTAATTACCTAAAAGGGGTTTGACCAAGGAAAACCCCTATTCCCTAACAATCAACACATTCTCTCTCTTTCTTTGTGTAATTGCAGATCTAGGTGCTTTGAAGACTTGAAGGATCATTGAATAGTAGGTTACAAGTTTGGAGAAAGTTGTTGGAATTGTCTCCTCATTTGCAAGGTTATAATATTCACTAAAAGGTCACCTACAACACCAAAATTAGAGTTTCAAATCCAAGAACCTAGAGAAGCAGATTGAGCAGAATGAGAAGAGTAGATTTAGAATTTATATTCCTAAAAAAGAAAAATGAGACTAATTCACCACAAGTGGTGAATGAGTCCCATTGTAGGTGTTTTCCAGAGATTTTTGTAGATTCATATACCCTTTTTCTTGAAACCTATTCCTATGCAAAAATCCAGATTTGGGACTGATTCGCCCAGAATGGCGAATGAGTCCCACTATGTTAAAAATTCATAATTTCTAGCATTTCATAGTTCCTTCCAGTCATCTTTAGATTCCTTGGTGCACACATTTTATTTCACAGTTTGTTGTTCTATTTTATATGTATTTCTAGGTCATTTAGTTCAAATTTGCATCATATTAGGGTTTTGTATTTCATCTTGCATTTCATTATTTTTCTAAGCCCTAGCTTGGTGGTGAACCCCCTATTAGCTTACAATCAGACCCTAGGACAAACCTATTTCAAGATATCTTTCCCCTTTACATTTAGATCTCTAGGGTTATCCTTGAATGCGAAGCATATAAAGTTTGTTTCCCTAGGTCCTAAAACCCTTAGTGGCAAAAAAATTCTATCTAACACTAAGAATATTCTACCATTGGACCTTTGGAATTGGTGCATATAGACCTATGTTGACCTACAAGAACATGAATCTTTCAAGGTGATAGGTATTTCATGTTATTAATTGATGATTACTCTAGAATGACTTGGGTAACTTTTCTCAGAGAAAAATAAAATGCTCTAGAAAATTTTAAAGAATTTAAGGCTATGGTTGAGAATGAAATGGATATGAAAATCATGTGTTTTAGGTTTGACGGAGATGGAAAGTTCACCTTTAATGAGTTTAACAATTTTTGTGAAGATCATGGAATGAAGAGGCATTTTTCAACCTAGAACTCCTCAACAAAATAGAGTGGTGGAGAGAAAGAATAATATAGTTTAGGAAGTAGCAAGGACAATAATGAAGGAAGAAAATCTATTGGATGTCTATTGGAGAGAAGCTATTAAAACTACAGTATACATACTTAATAGACTACAAGAACGAGTAAATAGTCTAAATTTTCCTTATGAACTATGGTATGGAAGAACTTCTATCAAATATTTACGAGTGTTTGGAACCAAATGTTATATCAAGAGATATGAAGAAAAATTGGGAAAGTTTGATGCAAGGTCAAATGAAGGAATATTCCTTAGACATTCTAAAAGAAGCAAGGCTTATCGGTGTTGCAAGTATGAGCTAGTCTGGTGGTGTTGTCATTAATATTTTCATTGATGTTAACACAGTTCAGTATGTTGCAGATTGCACATGTATAGCTGAGATGTTGCTAAGATATTGTGAGTACACGAAGCTATCTTTATGTCATTGTAGATGTGTTGAGTTAATGAGTTTCCAAGTACTTTTGAGAAAATTGATAAAGAAGAGAAGTCAGTGTGATGAATGTGTTATGAATGTGCTCTTGTATGTGCTTCATGTTTCTCCTATGTTGATCCTATGCTTGTGCGGATCTGAATATTTGATAATGGTGATCTTGTGGTGATATATCCTAAGTTTTAGCTTTTGGTGTGATGGTATGTGAAAGCTATGTTCACTAGTGTGTGAATTGTTCTTGCAGAGTCGATCTTCTGTGGACTAAGAGAAATTTTATGCTTCCTAGTCCTCTGCTATTTTGTTTTAGATCTTACGGATCTCAGATATGTCTTGATTTGGTGTTCTCTAGGTTTTGGCAAAGAAGGTTGAAGTTTGGTGATCTAGAAGTCATGTTTCAGTATTGTTGTGTGTGTTTGCATAGTCTGGATGAACTAGTGAAAGATGTTTAGTGTTTGAAGCATATTGAATTTTCTGTGAATGTATTTGAAGAAATCTAAGATGTATTCTCATGCATAATGAAGCATGTTTTGGAGTCTGTGTTTCATCTTCTTGTTAGGAAGTGTTTACATCAATGTTCATTTGTGTTTCAATAGGTTTGGCCGAACTAGTGTTTACACTTCATTTGAACAATAAAATTAAATTGAGGAAGCGTGTGGTTGATTTGAGACATTAATTTTGGTCTTGGTTAAATGTTTTAATTGGTCCACTCTTATTCCTTTCCACTTTGGGAATTTTGAGTTTTTGACCTAATTTGAATTTATGAAGTGAGGTATTTGTGTCTGACCTTGGAGAAAGTTTCTAAGGTTGAGGATAGTATAAAAGAAACTTGAATTGTGAAACATTTTATGACACTATGATGCAAAGTGACAAAAGTAAGCCACAAATCATAAAAGCAGAAGTGTTTGTGTGAGTAAGTTGAGACAATAGTACTTAAATGGGTTCGATTCCTAAAGGCAGTGAGCCTCCCTGTTGGACAGTGAGTTCTTTCTATAGGCAGTGAGCCTTTGTACTTGGACAGTGAGTCCTCTTCTGGGCAGTGAACCCTTGGCATTGAGCCTGTTTTTTATAATCTTTATATTGTGAGCTAACCCTCACTATGGTTTTTCCCTCATTGGGTTTTCCATGTAAAAATTTGGTGTTCATTGTGTTGATTTACTTTTTGTTATTTGTGTTTCATGCTCTTACTTAATAACATAATAGTGTGGTTGTGGAATTGATAAGTATTGAAGTTTTAAGTTTGAATCTTATGACAACAGATTCACCCCCCCTCTCAGTTGTCCTGCACCTATTTAACAATTGGTATTAGAGCATTGGTTCCTTGGTGTAGAGCTTAACCGCTTAAGGAAGATTTGATGGAACTAACTACAATGATTGGAAGGGATAGATGAAAGGATATATTATCTCTCTTGGTTTCAAGACCTGGAAGGTTGTTGAAGCAAAGTATACATACCCATCTGGTGGTCTTACTACTACAGATGAGGTTTCTGCTTATGAAGAAAATGAAAAGGAAAAGTATGCTATTTGTAGTGGCTCATCTAAAAATGAGTGAGCTAAGTTTATTTCTTTTGATACTGCATATGAGGTCTAGAAGAAGTTGGAAGACATGTATGAAGGAAATGAAAGAGTGAAATTGATAAAGAAGCTGGCAGCAAAGCATGGATTTGTAAATATCAAAATGGTTGAAGGTGAGGAATTTACAAGTTTCTTTCAAAGGGTTGAACTGACTGCAAATGAAGTTAGAAATCAAGGAGGAAAACTATCAGATGGAGATATAATTGAAAAGATCCTAATCAACCTACCAGATTGCTACAGTGATAAGATCTTAGTTATTGAAGAAGTGTATGATCGTAAGAATTACAAACTAGAACAGTTGTTTGACACCTTGCAAGCATTTGAGATGAGAAAGTTCTAGAAAGAATACAAGATAGAATAAAAGATAGAAATGACATTTAATACAATGAATATTGAAGGCAAACTGGATAGCGATGGTGATGATGAGTTGGAAGCAAAATTCACTAGGAAGTTGAAGAAAGGCACTAGAAAGTATAAAGGTATGTTACCCTTTAAATATTTTGGTTGTGGTAATATTGGTCATTATCCTTCAAGATGTCTGAATAGAGCTATGCATAAGAACAAGGATTATAAGGATAAGGATAGAAAGGATAAGAGATATAAGAAGTTGTACTATGTTAAAGAAGAAGTAGGAATTTCTAATGATGAATCTGAAAATGAGGCTGATGATAGTGAATTCTTATTGTTAGCTTTGGAAAGTAAATCTATATCCAATAACCCTAAAAAATTGTGTAAGCAAGAAGGCTCCAGAGAATAAGAGGAATAGAATGGAAGGTACTTTAGTTACCACTTTTGATGCAAGATAGGATGAAGACTACTAGATAATTGATAGTGGATGTTCTAATCACATGACCAGAGATAAGAGTAGGTTCACTAATCTTATGAAATATGATTGTGGTTTAGTTATGTTTGGTGATGATTTAGGAGCTAAGATTTGTGGGAAAGGCTCAATTAGTTTTGATGGAGTGCACAATACTGATGATGTATATTATGTGAAGGGTTTGAGGCATAACCTTTTGAGTGTTGGTCAGATGTGTAGCAATGGTTTTAAACTTGTGTTTTAGAATAATACCTTTGAAATCATAAAAGGATCCAAAAATGGAGATATGGTTGTTGTTGGAAGAACTCATGGAAACATCTATCAGCTTAAGGGAGTTGATGGTCAATGCCTTGTATCTGAAATTAGTGAAATTTGGTTATGGCACCAGAGAATGGGACATTTACCTAAGGAGAATAAGGAGAAAGATGAAGAAGAGAATGAGCCAAAATCTATTGTTAAGAATCCTAACTATGTATAGAAGAATCATCCGAAAGAACAAATAATTGGAGGAAAAAGTGAAGGTGTGAAGACAAGAAGCAAAGTTACAGCTGAGGTAAATTTGTGTTTTCTCTCTAAAGTTGAACCTAAGTATGTGAATGAAGCATTTGAAGATGAGAGTTGGATGAAGGCTATGAAAGAAGAGTTGTAGCAGATAGAGAAGATTCAGACATGGGAACTAGTCCCTAGGCCTATGAATAAAAATGTGATTGCTTCGAAATGGGTATTTTGGAATAAGCTAAATGAAAGTGGAGAAGTTGTAAGAAATAAGGAAAGACTTGTATGCAAAGGATATTCACAAGTTGAAGGTATAGATTTTGAAGGGACATTTTCCCCTATGGCCAGAATGGAAGCTATTAGGATTTTTTTGGCATTTTCTGCCCACAAGGACTTCAAAGTGTATCAAATGGATGTTAACTCAACATTTATGAATGGTGAAGTAGAGGAAGAAGTGTATATGGAATAACCTGAAGGGATTCAGTTATATAAAAAACCAGACATGGTTTGTAAGTTGAAGGTATTGTATGGACTGAAGCAAGCTCCAAGAGCTTGGTATGCAAAATTGGATAGATATCTAACAAAGCAAGGATTCAACAAAGGTTCTGCTAATAGTAATCTTTACTTCAAAGCCCAAGGTAACAAAATGTTGATAGTAGTCGTATATGTTGACATTATTTTTGGTGGAAATGAAGGCTTGTGTAAAAGGTTTGTTGTAGAGATGCAGAAAGAATTTGAGATGTCTATGATTGGTGAATTGAATTTCTTCTTTGGTCTAAAAGTGAGTCAAATTGATAAAGGGATATTCATTTCACAATCTAAGTATGTAAGAGAGTTGTTGAAGAAGTTTGGGATGGATGATTCCAAACCAGTTTGTACTCCTATGATAATTGGATGTAAACTAAGCAAAGATGATGAATCTGCTAAGACTGGTGAGAGAAAATACAAATCTATGATTGGCAGACTGATATATCTTACTAATACTAGACCAAATATTATGCATGCAGTATGTTTGGTTGCCAAATTCCAAGTAGGTCCTAAAGAGGCACATGTTATAGCTATGAAGAGGATATTTAGATGTCTTAAACGTACACCGGATTATGGATTATGGTATCCTAAGAGTGATGATTTCACCCTAAGTGCCTATACCGATGCTGATTGGGTTGGATGTGTAGATGATCGGAAGAGTACTAGTGGTGGTGCTTTCTTTCTTGGCGGAAGATTGGTTTCATGGTTGAGTAAAAAGAAAGACTCAATTTCTTTATCCACTATAGAGGCAGAATATATTGCTGCAACATCCTTCTGCACATAGGTTTTGTGGATGAAGCAAAGTCCTCTACATATGATTAAATTTAATTAATTTAATTATATTGTTCATTCATCTTATTTCTCTTCCATAATTAAATAAATTTATTTTATTTAATTATTTTCATATGTCCACTTAATTATTTAAATAAATACATTCTATTTATTTAAATTAATTATCACTATTTGAATTTAAATTAAATCATTTGATTTAATTAAATTTAAATATTTCTCTTTCTTCTATTTTTAAAATTCTTCATCTAATTAATTAAATGTTTCATTTAATTAATTTCATAAAAGTGATTTAATTAAATAGATCTTATTTAATTTAAAATATCTTATGCTTTCTTTCTAAATCAGAATTAGGTATTTTAACCTAATTGTGCAATCTTCTCATATCATAATTAAATATTTTATTTAATTATGAGATATTCTGCTTTTTTCAATAAAACATGATTAAAGATCTCTTCTTATCACAAGCTTTCTTCTGCTTTTAAAAGCTTAATTAAATATTTTATTTAATTAAGAAAAGTTGAATGTCCTCCACAAATAAATAATTGATTTTTTTTAATTAATTATTTATCAGCTTTAAATCTTTCTTTTATTCTTTTAAAGAAAGATGATTTCTTATCTTCTCTTCTTTTTCCTCTTTCATAATAAAATAGAAAAATCTTATTTTTAGGGTTCTTCTATTTTCTCTTCAATTTCATCTTTCCTCGACCATTCAATCTGCCAGGAATTGTCACAACCGTTAATCGAGAAAGCCAATCAAAATCATTCGAAAAACTCTATAAATACCTGTGTGAATCCAAGCATTGGTAATAGGAAATTAATTAGAGTTTATGCATTTAGTTCATTTAGCATTTTAATATCATAAGCATCATCTTTATTTTAAGTTTATTATTTCAAATTATCATCATAGCTTAATCTTGCATCTACATCATAGCAAAATCTCATTCTTTAGGAAGACAGTTTGTTGAGCCTAGCCTACAATCTGAGAACACAAAAGTTGGAATCTACAAAAACACTAAAGATAGAGGACAATAGGATGACAATGGAAGCAGGATACTGAGTTTGCAATTCTTTACTCTTTGTATTTTGCTTTGATATAATGTTCTATTGGTGTGTTTGAATAGTTATTTTTAATTCATTTACGCACTTAATTTTCATACACACAATATCTATCAAATATCATTTCCTAAGAGAAAAAGTGTTGGAGAATGAAGTCAAATTGGAGTATGTGAACACAAAGGAACAAATTGCAAACATATTTACTAAGGCTCTTCTGAAGGATACTTTTGAGTATCTTAGGGAGATTTTGGGGGTCATTGGCCCTCAGAACAAAGTGCACATGAATGTGCATCAGTCCAATGATTTCATAGATTCTTTATTTATCTATACTAATAAATGGGTCTACTCCACAGGGGGAGTAGGAAAGGTTTTCATTGTTGCAGTATGATTGTGCTCCTAAAGGGGAGTAATTAGAGTTGTTGGTCTTTGTCATTGATTTCAAAGGGGGAGATAAAATAATGTGAAAAATAGTTGTAGAGGAAGAGAAGGTGTTCTCCTGGGATATTGTGAAGGATGTTGTCTTTGATGGTTTTTTACATCATGTGTTTCCATCAATGACAAAGGGGGAGATTGTTGCAAGTATGAGCTAGTCTAGTGGTGTTGTCATTAATGTTGTCATTGATGTCAACACAATTTAGTATGTTGTAGATTGTACATGTATAGCTGAGATGCTACTGATATGTTGTGAGTACATGGAGCTATCTTTATGTCATTGCAGATGTGTTGTGCTGATGAGTTTCCAAGTGATTTTGAGAAAATTAATACAGAAGAGAAGTCAAAGTGATGAATGTGTTCTGAATGTTCTCTGATATGTGCTCCATGTTTCTCTTGTGTTGATCCTATGCTTGTGTGGATCTAAATATTTGATAATGGTGATATTGTGGTGATATATCCTAAGTTTTAGCTTCTGGTGTGATGGTATGTGAAAGTTACATTCACCGGTGTGTGAACTGTTCTTGTAGAGTCGATCTTCTATGGGCTGAGAGAAATGTTTCTGCTTTGTAGTCCTCTACTATTTTTTTTAGATCTTTCAAATCTCAGATATGTCTTGAGTTGGTGTTCTCTTGATTTTGGCAAAGAAGGTTGAATTTTGGTGATCTAGAAATCATGTTTCTATATTGTTGTGTATGTTTGCACATTTTGGATGAACTGGTGAAAGATGTTTAGTGTTTAAAGCATATTGCATTTTCTACGGATGTATCTAAAGAAATATGAGATGTATTCTCATGCATAATGAAGCATGTTCTGGAGTCCGCGTGTCATCTTCTTGTTGGGAAGCGTGTACATCAATGCTCATTTGTGTTTTCATTAGGTTTGGCTGAACTAGTGTTTACACTTCATTTGAATAATTAAATTAAATTAAGGAAGCATGTGGTTGATTTGAGACATTATTTTTGGTCTTGGTTAAATGTTTTAATTTGTCCACTCTTATTCCTTTCCACCATGGGAACTTTGAGTTGCCAACCTAATTTGAATTTATGAAGTGAGGTATTTGTGGCCGACCTTGGAGAAAGTTTCTAAGGTTGAGTATGGTATACAAGCAAGTCAAATTGTGAAGAATTGTATGACAATGTGATGTGAAGTGACAAAAGTAAGCCACAAATCATAAGAGTAGAAGTGTGTGTGCAAGTAAGTTGAGACAACAGTACTTCATTAGGTTGGATTCCTGGAGGCAGTGAGCTAAAGGCTTTTGCAATCCTTATTAAGTTGTGAATGTGTTAATTGTTGTGGTGGACCTTTTTGTTATCTTTTGTATCTATAAGCAATGAGCTTCCCTATAGGACAATGAGTCCTATCTGTAGGCAGTGAGCCTTTGTACTTGGATAGTGAGTCCTCTTCTAGGAAGTGAGCCGTTGGCAGTGAGCCTCTATGATATAATATTTATATTGTGAGTTAACCCTCACTGTGGTTTTTCCCTCATTGGGTTTTCCACGTAAAAATCTGATGTTCATTGTGTTGATTTACCTTTTTTTATGTGTTTCATTCTCTTACTTAATAACAAAATAGTGGGGTTGTGGAATTGATAAGTATTGAAGTTTTAAGTTTAAATCTTGTGACAACTAATTCACCCCCACTCTTAGTTGTCCTGAACCTGTTTAACAATCAATGCTACAACAAGAGGCTGGAGAAGATAGTTGAAAGTATAAGTGTTAAAGTAGATGAAGAACCATATAAAATATGAGTATTGATATAAGGCTATGAATTTGATGAGTCCTCTTGTAAAGAAGAAGAAAAATAAGGAGAAGGAAAAGGAAATGTAGGTTGATGAGGAAGAAGCTTTGGAAAGGATTCCTAAGACTCCTAAGTATGCGTAGAAGAATTATTTTGAAGATAAAATCTATGGTGGTAAGAGAAGAGGTATGTTGATAAGAAGAAAATTTTCTATGACAGAAGAACATGTAAATCCATGTCTACTTTCCAAAGTAGAACCTAAGATAGTGATTGAAACATGTAAGGATGAGAATTGGACCAAATCTATGGAAGAAGAATTGATGCAGATTAAGAAGAATTAGACTTGGGAATCAGTCCCAATACCAACAAACAAGAATGTAATAGGAACTAAATGGGTATTCCAAAACAAGTTGAATGAGAATGGGGAAGTTATCAAAAATAAGGCTAGACTTCTGTGTAAGGGCTACTCACAATTGGAAAGAATATATTTTGAGGATACATTGGCTTCAGTGGCAAGAATGGAGACCATTAGGATGTTTTTGGCCTTTGTAGCACATAAGGAATTCTAGGTTTATTAGATGGATTTGAAGTTTGCATTCTTGAATGGTGAGTTGAAAGAAGAGGTATACATTGAAAAATTAGAAGTTTTCAATTTTCAGACAATCCTTATATGGTTTTGAAATTGAAGAAGGCATTGTATGGTCCAAAGAAAGCTCCCAGAGCTTGGTATGCAAGACTGGATAGGTACTTGTTGCAATAGGGATTCAATAAAGGTATTGTAGACAACAATATGTATTTCAAAGTTGAAGGAGAACAAGTCTTAATTTTGGTAGTATATGTTGATGATATAATGTTTGGATGAAATGAAGATATATGCAAAAAATTTTGCAAAAGAGATGCAAAAAAAGTTTGAGATGTCAATGCATGGAGAGGAATTTATTTTTTTGGCTACAAATCAATTAGATAGAAAAAGAAATACAAATTTCATAGTCAAAGTATGCCAAGGAAATGCTAAAGAAGTTTGGAATGGAAGGCTATAAACCAGTATGTACTCCTATGGTTACTGGTTACAAGTTGAGCAAGAATGATGAATCTCCTAAGACTGATCAAAGAAAGTATATATCAATGATTGGTGGACTACTATATTTAACTGCTACTAAGATATCATACATGAAAGTTATCTTGTGGCCATATTTCTAGAAGATCCTAGAGAATCACATGTGGCAGCATTAAGAGTATTTTTAGATATTTGCAAGGCACTCTGGACTATGGTCTATGGTATCCAAAGGATATTGATTTCTCTTTAAGTGCCTGTACTGATGAAGATTGTGTAGGTTATGTGGATGACATAATTAGTACAAGTGGAGGTGCTTTCTTTCTTGGAAGAAGATTGGTTTCATGGTAGAGTAAGAAGAACAAATCAGTGTCATTATCTATTGTAGAAGTAGAGTATATTGTAATAGCATCTTGCCACACATAGGTATTCTGGATGAAGTTGACATTAAAGAATATTATAATTTGATATGATGGACCTATTTCTATCTTGTGTGATAATACAAGTGCTATAAATATATCAAAGAATCTGGTGATGCATTCAAGAATAAAGCATATCTCAATCATGTATCATTTTCTAAGAGAGAAGGTTTTATACAATGAGGTGAAGATGGAGTATGCGCCTACAAAGGACCAAGTTGCAAATATTTTCACAAAGGCTCTTCCTAAAGATACATTTGAGTATCTCTGATAGAAGTTAGGGGTTATTACACCTCCTTTCAACTAGATGCATAAGAGTGTGCATCAGTTTGATGGAGCAATTCAAGGTTTATTCATTTTGTTTTAGACTGATGAAGTCTACCTCTCAAGAGGACTAGGTAGTAGTATTGTTGGTTGGTGAATTTAGATGAAGCATATTTTGTGCCCCTAAGGGGGAGAGTATAGTAAAGTATAGTGCAGTTGCTTGTTGGTGTTGTAAGTGGTGTCAAAGTGGTGTATGTAGATAATGTGTGAAAGGTGCAGGTGTTTCCCTTTGAATATTGTCAAAGGGAGAGAGACAAAGAGTTGGATGAGTTTATGCACCTTTTACATTGATGTCAAAGGGGGAGAGAATCTGAAAAACATGGAGAGTGTTAATGCAATATATGGAAAAAGTATTGTCTGAAAAAAGGAAGAGAGAGAGCTAGTGTGGCAAGAGAAGAAGTTTTTAAAAAGAGAGTATGAAGAGTAAAGAGTTGTCCTAGTCAGGGAGAGTTCTAATTGTTGCAAAGTTGTCATTGAATTCTTTTGTTATTGATTTTTTTTAGAAAATCAGTGTTTCCATCAATGATAAAAGGGGAGATTGTTGGAAGCTTGAGTTTTTTGTGAGTTGTTTGGGTGTTGTCATTGATGTCAACACAATGTTGGTGTTGTTATTGATGTCTTACTTTAGTATAGTTGCAAATTTTGCACTTGGAGAGATAGTTGGATGTGCAATAGTTGATGAGAGGCATTGTAGATACTATAGATGTTTTGCTGAGATATTAGTGTTGGTGATACAATTGCTTCACTTGATTTCCAAGTGATTTTCAAAATTTTTGAATAAAAGACAGTTCAGTGTGATAGAGTGGTGTTCATTTTTCTTCTCCGCATTTTTTCACAATTGAAGATATTCCTACATGGTTTGGATATGATGATTAGAGGTGTTTATAGGTTCTATATCCATAGTTTTAGGTTCTAGATTATACTACATTGGAAGATGTGTTTGATAGTATGTATGTCTAGTTAAACAAGGTGTTTAGGAGAAATGAGATTCCTCTATATTTCTCCATAGCGAATGTTGTCTTGTGGATCTAGGAACATGCTTATGTATTATGTATCTACCTTCCCTTGAAGTTTCAAGTGTTATGGTGTTCTACAAGGTTGTTTGGTGTGTTGGATGTTTGTGCTAGTATGTATGCTTGCACAAAATAAATGTGTTCTTAAGTTTCAGGTGGTTACAGTAGCAGTGGCGAATATTTTGATGATGTGGAGTATTCTAAGATGTTTTGGAATGTTGCAATGTGGTCTATGAGATGTTTTTGGACTTGGAGAGGTGTGTTTGTTGTTGATTGTTAGTGTTAGTGCAGGTTTGGCTAACCTAGCATACTAATGCTAATTATGGAGGATTATTTTTGTTTGTGGAAATGTTGAGAAGCATGTTAGTGTAGATTTGGATCCCCGTTAAGTTTTGGCATCGTCTTCCTTCACTTCTTTACACCATGGAAGTGTTTGGTGCTGACCTATTTGATGATGCATGGTTGAGATACATATGTTTCCTTAAGGTCGACCTAATTAAGATTGTTTTAGATTATGAATGGTATAAATACAAGATGAGTTGTGTGGATTAAGAGAGTGTGTGTGATGCAAAAGATGCAAAAGTGATTAAGTGTGGTGATCTGAGTGCGAGCTTTAATGCCTATGACTCCTAGATGTAGTGAGAAGGTGTCTACATTTTAGTTTTTGGAATGAGTTTTCATGATTTAGTGGAACTATACCTTCAACATAAGAGAGATGCATTGTTAGTAGTTCAAATTGGTAGTGAGCCAATGCTTCTTCTATCTTCTTTCTTCTGAAAAGTGATTCCTTTGATAGTGAACCCTTTTGTCTTTTGGGTAGCGAGCTTATTATATTTGGTTTTGCTATCACTTAATATTGTGAGCTAACCCTCACTGTGTTTTTTCCCCTCTTATGTTTTCTATGTAAATTTGGTGTTCTATTATTCATGGTGTTTTGATGTGTTGTTGTTTCATTTGTTTACTTTCATGTTAAATCTGATTAAGGTTTTAAGGGATAATATAGATCTAAATGTTAATGATGGTTTTAATGTTTTATTAGAAAAATTATTCATCTGCCCCTCTTAGTTTTCTTATGCATCTAACATGTTGTTACTTGAAGATGAAGCCTATTGCACAGAGACCTAGAGAAGTGGAGATTGAGTAGCCTACTCAAGATGAAGCATTACTAGCTTGATCTTCAATGCACCTTAAAATTATCCATCAAGTGCTAGTTGGTGTGAACAACCACTGGTGGACTATTCATTAAATATTGAGGATGTGGTAGAGAGTAGAGAAGAAGAAGAGGATTTTTTTGAAATCATTCCCAGTGATGAAGACGTAGATGAATATTTCCCCTCTCCCCAAGTTGATCAAGGAAATGAACATGTGCTTAACAATAGAATTGTAGTGGATTTATATGATGAGGAAAATTATTGATGATATCAAAGTCTTGTCTTGTATTTAGTTCTTGAATGATGATAGTTTTGCAGCCTCTAAGGAGTTTAAGGACTTAATTATAAATATCAAGTAGGATGAGTTTAATCAAAGATTGAACAAGGAAAAGGAAGGAGTGAATCCTTCACAATATGAGGAGGTTACTAGAAAAGTCCTCCAAGAAATGGAATTTGATGCCTCAAGGATCACTCATAGGAGTTAGCATGAGAATTATAAATGAAAGTTAGGTGCACCACTTACCCAAATGGGACCTTGCCTCAGTAATTTTCTTGGACACATTTAGAAATCAAGAAAAAGATGCTTCCATATTAGATGGGAAAGCTGAGCAGGTCTATTTTGGATTAGGCTTTATCCTTTCATTAGAGACCCTAGCTATTTGAGCAACAAACCCAACCTCAAATAAGCCTAAATTTATAGACATAGTCCAAGAAATAATTGTCAATATAATCATGAAAAGGACGTTATATACCTCATCTCCTCATGTTGCATCCTTAGTGGTGCATACTACCATGTTCAGTGCAACTACTACAAAAATGCAATAGAATGAGTATGAAAAGTTACATGCATTGCACATAAAATTATAAAATGAATACAATAAATGATGTAGGAGCATCAGGGGTGAAGTGTAATCCTGCACAACCAAAAAGATCTTTTTAATTTATCTTTCCTTTTTCAAATTTTGGCTTGCTTTTATGTTGTAGACATGATTTTAATTTCCTTTCACCTTCCTTCAGCAACCTTTGAAGGTTCTTTCTTTCATATATTTCATTGGCCCGAAATTCAAGTGAATTAGCATAACATTTAGTGTAATTTCACATTAAACAAGTAAACCAAAATCCCACACCCATGTTGGGATATGTATTTTTTATTATTTTTTGTAACTCACAAGAAGAATTAAATGATTTGGAATAAAAAAAATTCCATGATGTTGAGTGCCTAGGGAGTGGAGTTGTCGAAAGAGGAATTGGATGACAATTTTTAACTAAAATATGAATTTTCCCAAAAAAAGGCTGAAGAGGCCTATTGCATGAATTTCCATACCCGGAATGGAGGAGGTGAAATGTTGATTGGAATATTTTGGTCTCAAGAAATCCAATTCCTAGCTTGGAGGAAATAGTTGTAGCAAATGACAAAGGAAAAAGAGAAGGAAAGGCGAGAAAAGGAGTGAAGGAGATGATCTGGGCGACCCAATCTCCATGTCTAGAAGTTAGAGAAGATGGTTTTTCTTCCTGTAGCATGTATTTTTATAGAGTTGTGATTGATTTTTGGTTCTTTTCCTAAAATTTCCTATAGGATTTTTACATTAAAGTGCTTTGAATCTTGCTTTTAGATGGTTGTAGCTACAAATGGAGCTTTCAATATGGATTTAAATGTTGATTTTTTTAGAATTTGTAGACTTCCAATATTTCATTGAATGCAATAAAATATTATGTGCTAGAGATTTTATTTGAAAATCTCTTAAAGTGTTGATTTTGTGAAGGAGGGCTACAACAATTGACAAACATCTTTGGTTTATCAATTGTTCAACTGCATCAAATGGTATCAAAGTGGATTGTCTTAATGTTGAAATCCAGCTATTGAAAGTGAGGAAAAGTGAATTTTTTGGTGATTGTGGCATTAAATAAAATATTTCATTGTTGTTAGAAAATAAAAATGAATGTTTATTCCTATAGATGAGGTGGGAGCATTCATTGCACAAGTTTTTAAAGCAATTGAATGATTTTTACATATTAAGAGTAATTTTTGAAAAGTGTTATGGTAGTAGTTTTCAGTGCATTTCTAGAGTAGGACCTATAGAAATTTGAAAGGGAAATGGTGTTGGAAAAACAAGGACATACAACTGAGAGGGGGGTGAATCAGTTGTCAAAAAATTTAAACTTTTTCTAACTTAACTTATCCTTAATTTTAGATCTGATGAATGAACAATTAACCATAAGAAATTAACACATTATAGAGACAAAGAACAATAAGATTTTTTACATGGAAACACTATTAGGGGAAAAACCATGGTGGATGTTAGTCCACAAGATTATACCCTACTAAAAGTATAATGAAAAACAGTAAGGGGAATGCACATACATTCATGCACACTGCCTAGAGCTCACTGCTCAATTACAAAAGAGGACTCACTGTCCAACAATAGGGTTTGGATTAAAACCATCCAAGATGATGTGAACTAA
>VDFB02281492.1:518284526-518299009 GCA_007258455.2 Sequoia sempervirens
CAATTCATTGGTGGTTTATTACCATTCCTTGAGGTTAGGAAAGATTGAAAAGATGAGCATTTCATCAAAATACATTTTGTTCTGAAAGCGGTTTTTCTGACACTAAAAGATGGATTTTCCCTTAAAATGCTTAATACCTTCAGTTCATTGCTTACTTTTGCTACATTAGATGTTCGATTGGCCATTTGTGATATTCTCAGGAGGCCGAGAGAAAAGGATCCTTCCATGGCTTTGATGGAAGAATTGATATGGGAATTAAGTGCAATGTCATCATATATGATTGGAGAATATGATTTTGATAAAAGATTATCTGCTCATGAGAAAATAATCTCTAAAAAAATTTACTCATATTGACGAACCATGTGCCTTGCTTATTCTCTCCCATTGTGTGTATGATTTTTCTTCTCAAGAGATTTCTCCTAGGGATAGTGCCTCTGCATGTCAATATCCATCAAAGCACGATTAGAAATAAAATTGTATTTGTTGTAGAAGCTGCAAGTACCCTAACAGACATATATGAAAAATATGGAAGCATTCACAAGGCACACAAATTACTTTGTCTCCAAGAGGAATAATTGTTTTAATGATAAATAACTTGAAGGCACCATTGTCACCACTCTGCAAAGGGGGCATGGAGGGAGGAAAGGGTCCAATTTAGAATTGAGAGGCACTTGATGATTTGTAATTATAAGAGAACTTTTAAAAGATCAAAACAATAAGTCATCCCCTTAATGAGGGAGAAATATAACCTACCGATTTTTGAGCTCTACAAGGGAACATATTCATCAAATGTCTTTGTAATAAATGATTGTTCCATTTAGTGGATTTTTGAGAGAATGTTCTATAGAAGTTGATGCAACTTTGATTGCATTCAAACTACAAGAACACTGGCAGCAAAAAGAAAATGGTAAAGACAACAATTATTTTGGCAAATATGAGAGATATCTTGAGCAAAGATCTCACTTTATACCGTTCAAAGTACTGCGAGGAAAATTTAAAGTTTTCCAAGCAATCTCATAAGAATAGATCATTTGAATCTATATTTTCACTTGAATCTATGAAGAATCATCTCCTATATATGATGTTCATAAAACTAAATTGTCAGAGGATGTTTGAGGCGGGTTTTTTAATGATGCAGTGACAAGCATCTCGAAATAAAAGACTCATATTGGTTCCTTCTCACAAATATAATATGGCGAGAAGAAATACTACCATTCTTCATTGGAGAAATAGAGGAAGAAACCCTAAAATTAGTGCATCAATGCAAGCAAAGTCCATTGGAAAAAGAAGGCTAATTGGAGAAGAATTTTTTAAATCATACCGACTATGCAAGTCACGCCGATGGAAACATATCGGCAAAAGATATATCGGTAAGAGTTATTTTGAAGCCCCCCGATAATGTAATTCACGTTGATGGGAATGGGATTATGGAATAATATTAATGCAAAAGGAAAATTTGGCCAAAAGTCATTGCATTGAGGGAATTAATTCAATCATGAAGTTCTACCCAAAGGAATATCTTTATGGTCCCTTTGATAAATCAATTGCGGTGAAAATTTTGGAGATAATATCACTTTTAAGGGAAATGAATTTCACCAGTAAACATAAAATATTGAGTGTAAATTCCTTGGAGTGAGTAACTATTTTTACTTGAAGGGTCATTTTTATTTTCAAGTAAATGTGTGTATGAACATGAAATGGAAAAATATAAAAGATGGAAATTTACGGAAATAACCACAACACAAGCAAAATAATATTTTAGTGGATATTAAGTGAAATTATGAAATATTTCATCGAGAAGTAACACATCTTTCACCGAAGTAATTCAATAAGCAAAATGGGTAAGTACTTTTACCTAAAGGATTTATTGGTGGAAGTACAAAAATTGCTAGCAAAGAATAGTTATTGAAATTGATTTTTCACAAAGATGCAAAAATGGAGATTAAAGTTAAAATGTTTAATTTTCCAAAGGAAACTAATTAAATATTTTATTTTACCAAAAATAAGAGTTTCACCAGACGGATGATGTGAAGAGTTGTAGCCCTAAAAGTACAATGTATATATGTAAGATGAAATAAAATCATCAAAAGGAATAAGCAGTAGGTTAGGAACTCATCAAGTAGGTGGATAGGTTGATCAGTTGCTGAAACAAAACATTGTGCTATGTATTGCAAAATATTTTGAAGTAATATAATGGACAGGAAGATTTAATTTGGTAATCCAATTATGGTGTCAAGTGTTTGTTGAATTAATTGAAAAATATTATTAGGTTGTCTCCAAGGTTGACATTTCCTTATTATTTAAATTGATGTATCAAGGATATTTTCAATTTATCAAGGAAGATTTGTTGTTCTTGTGTGGTTCAGTTAACTGGCTCCTTTAAGGGAGGATTAAATTCTTTTAATTCATCATAGTAATCTGGAAAAGGTCATTTGGATCGATAAGAACAACTTTATAATTGCATTCTTGCATGTTTATACAAGGTATAAATAGTCACAAGTGCCAAGAAATTAGAATTATAGCTAGTAAGTAAGTCACATATCTTTCACCTCTTGACTCCATTAGCTCAACATGAGTAGGCACTAGTCATACCATTTCCATTTTAAAATTTCATAAAATATTATTCAAAACATTCACATTTCAAAGTCAATACTAGGAGTAGGAGTAGTCAGCAAGCTTTCAACTATTACACTTTATGCCACTGTGATAGATCAAAAAATTCAACCAGATCATACATTCTTCCAAATCTACTTCATTATAAAGGTATACCTTCCTAGGTTAGCAGAGCCTGAAGTGTAAGGAGTTACCAAACACATAAGTTAACTTCGTTCGTTGGTTCAAGAACGTTGCAAATTTGATCATAGAGTTTGGAATCCTCTTAGGATTTGCAACCTACATTTTTGAGATCCAACACATTCTATACTACGCTGGTTATCAACAATAAAATGGTGAAGAATTGCATGATTGGCTTAGGGGCAGCAATCAACATCATGCCCTTACCTATCATGAAGGAGCTGGGTCTATTGGTAAATACTACATGTGGAAAATGTTATGCCATGGATAATAGATTAGTTCTTGTAGTAGGAGTAATATGGGATGTGGAATTGAAACTTGTATCATATCCAAAAGCAACATATAAAATGGATATTACTATGGTTGATACTCCTCCTTACTATGGGATGCTACTGTCAAGGCAGTAGAAAGCTTCAGTAGGAGGGAATGTTCAGTTAGACTTGTCTTATGCTACTATGCCTATGAACATAAAATAGGTCAGGCTACATAGAGAGCCTAGATCTGAACATGTCATTAATCTCTTTGACTCCAATCAAATGAATTGTTTCTGTGATGTGGACTTAGGAAGCTTTAGGATAGAACATTCAAAACCTGAATTATTGAACACAGATCTAATTGCTAGGGATGTTTCTAAGAATGAGCATAGTTTATGGTGAATGTACTTTGATGGAGCATGCAGTAAATAAGGTAATGGAGCAGGTGTTGTCTTTATTTCACTAGAGGGAAAAACATTAAAATATTCATTCTTGTTAACATTTGAGTGCACAAATAATATAGCAAAGTATGAGGCCCTGCTGATAGGATTGAACATGGCTACCAAACACAAAATTAAACTACTATCTATCTGTGGAGATTCTAAGTTCATTATTTCACAAGTGAGATCAAAGTATTCTACAAAAAACAAAAGGCTGAAACAATACAAAAATGTTGTATGGGACACCATTGAATTGTTCAATGCTTTCTCTATTGAATAGATATATAGGTCCAAGAATTTAATGGCAGACTTCTTGGTGAATGTAGCTTTGAAGAGAGATGATATCACTCTAGCAGGAATTTCACAAGTTGAACTCAAAACAAGACTTGCAATCCCAGATAACATCTATAGTTGGCAAGTTTTTAATGATGACACTGATTTGATTAAATTCTTACATTGCATTGATCAGTATGAAGCCCAAGAAATTGATTTTAATGCATTTTTGGAAGAAGTAGATGGAAAGAAAACTGTATTTAGTAAGGAAGCTGTTCAGCTCAAGACTAACAAGATTCCTAAAGGACTTGTGGCATTGGAGAGGGTGTTTGATGGACATGATCGAGCCCTTATGAAAAAAACACCAATAAAAAGGGAAGACATTGAAGAAATTAACTTGGGCACTGAATTGGCACCAAAAAAGGTATACATTGGGAAAAAGATAAGCCCAACGATCATAAATATGTTGATTGCATTATTAAGGAAATATAAACATGTCTTTGCATGGTCTTATGATGATCTCAAGGCATATAGGGAAGATTTTTTCCAACATGAAATTCCACTCAAACCTTATGCAAAACATTTTAGGCAAAAGCAAAAACCAATAAACCCAACTTTGCAGCCCAAGATGCATGAAGAATTTATGAAGCTTAGGGAAGGAGGTATTATCAAACCTATTATACATTCCAAATGGGTCTCCAACTTAGTGCTAGCCAGAAATAAAAATGGAGACATAAGGCTTCGTATAGACTTTTGAAACTTGAATGTATCCTCTCTTAAGGATAACTACCCACTCCCAAACATGGAGGAAATGTTGCAAAAGGTCATAGGATGTGACCTGCTATCTATGATGGACGGATTTTCAGGTTATAACCAAGTGGAGGTTAAGGAATCAAAATAATACAAAACAACCTTCACCACACCATGGGGAACATATGTATATGTCAGAATGTCGTTTGGACTCACAAATGCTGGTGCAACTTTCTAGAAGGCCATGGATGTTTCTTTTTCTAATATAATTAACATAATAATGGTGGTATACTAGGATAATCTAACTGCATATTCAAAGAAATCAGAGGTGCATGTTGAGCATCTGGAAAAAAATTCACCAAAGCCATTGAATATGGCATCTCTTTAAATCCTAAAAAGTGCCACTTTGCAGTCACAGAAGGGAAACTATTAGGACATATAGTGTCCAAAGATGAAGTTAGGATTGATCCAGAAAGGGTGAAAGCCATAGATAAGATTCCTATTCCTAAGACAGTTAAAGCCATCCAGTCCTTTTTTGGACAAATAAATTTGTAAGAAGATTTATCTCAAACTTTGCTGAAATTGTCAAGCCCATTTCAAAAATGTTAAAAAAGGGGGATAAAATAGATTGGACTACAGAAGCACTAGATGTGTTCATAGCTATAAAGATAGAAATTAAGGATTCCCTAGTTTTGAAGTGCCTCGATTTTAGTGAGCCTTTTCAAATATTCTCATTTGCATCATACCACACCCTTGTTGCAGTAATGTTACAAAAGAATGATGAGGGACATGAACAACCTATATAATTTTTTAGAAAATGTCTCCAAGGAGTAGAATTGAACTATGATATTACAGAAAAATAGACATATGCTTTGGTGAAAGCAGTGAAATCCTTTAGACCCTACCTAGTAGGGGCGAAAATAATTGCATATGTCCCCAATGTTGTAGTAAAAGATGTGTTTGTACAAACTAAAGTAACAAGCCATAGGTACAGATGGATAAATAGAATCCAAGAATTTGACATTGAGTTTCAAATCACCAAGCTTGTAAGAGGACAAGGATTAGCCAAATTAATGGCTGAAACAAATATTGAAGTTTCCCAAGTGTGCAATTTGAATAATGAAGATAACATGATTACTAGTATTGAGCACACACCATGGTACACTGATATTGTGTATTATCTTAAACATATGAAATGTCCTAAAGTATTTAATGATAACAATAAAAAAACACTTAAACTACAGGCTTCAAGGTATGTATTCATGAAAGGGGACCTCTATTGGAAAAATAGGGATGGTGTTTTTTTGTTGTGCTTAGATGAAAGTCAAGCAAGGCATGTTTTGAAGGAAATGCATGAAGGAGTATGTGGAGGGAATTTCTCAATGAAAAATACTGCACATAAGGTGTTAAGGGTAGGTTACTATTGTCCTAGAGTTTTTTAATGATGCCTATGATTATACTAGGAAATGTGAAGCATGTCAGAAGTTTTCTGGAAAATTGAAGTATCAAGGGTCATTGCCTTTAAGACCTTTGCAAGTTGAGGATCCTTTTCACCAATGGGGGATTGATTAGGAGAGATTGTAGAAAAACCTATTGGAGGACATAGATGGATATTAGTAGCCACATACTACTTCACAAAATGGATAGAAGTTATACCTACCAAACAAGCAACTAGTAAGTTTGTAATGAAATTTTTATTGGAAAATATAATCACCAGATTCAGAGTGCCAGGAAAAATAATAACTGATAATGGGATCCACTTTAGATTAGATGAATTCAAGGAAATTTTCCAATCCTATGGTATAGTAATCTCACATTCTTCACCATATCATCCACAGGAAAATGGGCAGGCTGAATCTAGTAACAAGAGCATCCTAAAGATCATAAAAAGAATGTTGGATAATAACAAAAAGGCTTGGGATTCTAGGTTGAGACTAGCCTTATGGGTAGATAGAATCACTGTAAAGAAGGCCATCGGAAAATCATCTTTTGAACTTGTGTATGGAACTGAAGCTAGGCTCCCTTTGCATGATTTATTACTAGTATGTAAGTCCATCTTGCAAGAAGATTTAGCTATTCTTGAACCTATGGAGGAGAGGATGGAAGAGTTAATGGAACTTGATGAGGTCAGGAACCAAGCTTAGCAACACAATAAGAAGAAGCAATTACAAATGAAATACCTATATGACAAAAAGGCTAAAAATAGAAAATTTAAAATAAATGACATGGTTCTCATGTGGAATGCTAGGAATCATGACAAAGGGAAGCATGGGAAATTTGAAGCTCTATGGTTAGGACCATTTGTCATTGTTGTCAAGGGTGGTGAAGATTCATATTAACTCCAAAACATGACAGGAGAAGAACAAGAATTGTCAGTACATGGACAATTCTTAAAGAACTTCTTTTCTTGAAGACCATAAAGAGGATTAAGAATTTCTAGTGCATGGACAATTCTCAAGAAACCTCTTAAAATAATTTCTTCCATGCACAATAGTCTAAGAGAAGGTCAAGAATTTCCAGTGCATAGACAATTCTTGAGATACTTCTTAAAATATATAATTTCCATGCACAGTAGTTTTAGGTTCTCATTTCATTCCATCTTTCATTCATGGATTGCCTCCCAAAGATTATTCTGGATTCTTACAATGATCTCACACTCATTCATCCCCAATCGGAGCCACTATTAGGACTAGAAAAATCCACCCACTTATCTTCCACATACCACAAAAATTTGCCACACTTTAATTTTATGATCAATACAAATTGTTGAAATTTGTGTGACAAGATCCATTTTATAACCCATGTTAATTGATGATCCTATGAATATGGCCTTTGGCATATAAGCATCTCCTTAATCATAGTTGAGTAAAACTTTAAGAGCAAGTGATCCTTATCGGGAAGATCATGTGCATGTCTTTCTAATCAACAAGTCATAGCCCTTTATTTAAATATTTTTTTCATATCAGGAAGAGATGAATAAGGTTACAACAATCAAAGATCCCAAAGATAATAGGTGTGCATAATCAGGAAGACAATGCATAATGTTTCACCAGTGAAAATCTAATCAGAAAAAGCAAGCTAGTTAGAGGGAAATTTTAAAATCATACCGAGCTCATGTGTCATGCCAACGAAGACCTTATCGGGGAGAAATATACACACTTTCAATGATAAAACAAAAGAATAATTATACCAGAGAGACATGTATGATCAGAGTGGGTTCCTCAGATCTCTCTGACCATGCGGGTTACTCCAATGAGGGAAACTAGAGAAGTTTTTGAGGAAAGTATCACCGACTTATCCCAACAAATAGAACGGTAGAGGAAACACATCAGGGAGACCAAATATATTGGAAAGGAATTTTATTCTCTCAGTGATGGTACATGTCAGCCCGATGGTAATATGGAATGACCACAATTTTTCAGAAAGACACCAGGTGATGCTTAAAACTGTTTCTAATAGTCCAAACCACTCTGATATCGAGTAAACTTCATAATGTTCTCCCCGAAACATTAGGGATTGAAAAGCAAGAGAAAAGGAAGTTGTACAATATCGGTGAGAGTATTAAGTTGTCTTCTTGACTAAATAAGAGAACCAAAGGGACACTTCATATCAAAAGGACATTCAGTTAGTCTTGGTGATCAATTATGAACATATAAACAAAGGCAGCGCCAAATAAAGCACATAGATCATCTTGAGACTAGAGGGGTTCCACCGTTGCAATATTGTTGTATCATTCTAACATTTAAAATTTTAAAAAACCTATTGCATTCATTTACAGTGGTGGACATTAATGGCTGCACCAACAAACCTTGTATGAATATGTCTGATTGAAAAGAGATCGAGCCAAAATAACTTTTAGAATTTGCAGTGAAGAAGGATGAGAGATTGAGTAGAAGTCGAGGAATTCATTGTGTTCAAAAACATACATTTAAGCATTCAAAATATCCCTCCAATTGATAGATTATAATTCAATTCTCTCATATTGTAGAGAAATAAGATGGAAAGTTCTACAAAAACAAAAAACAAGAAGCAACAAGGTGAAAGTATCCAGTCTAAAAGTAAGAAGCAGAAAACCGAAATGGTCTAGAAATTGAAAACAAATAAACAAAAACTAAACCAAGAGCTCATTGATCAATTCCCTGGTTCAGGGCCAAAAGCTAGAAGGTCTGCACAATTAAGGGTTGATGTAGAAATATTTGAAGATAAGTGAAAACATGTAGGTGATGTGTGGACCCCCATTAGGGGATACAAATTTTTCATGTTTCATTATTATTGGAGAAATAGATTTAAAGCAGTTTGTAACCCTTGGAATTTCAATTTGGGAAAGTTGGTTGTTCCCAACGTCTTTGTGAATATATACCTTATAAAACTTCTAGCCAATAATTATAACCCGAACCTTAAAGCCATTTTCAACCCGCAAGGAGAACCTTTCATATATGTATCCAAAATTGTGCTTTGTGAAGTGTTCAACCTAGATGACACATGTGATCAGCCTATAGTACATGAGGATTTAGAAAAGGAATACTGGAGGATGGAAACTACCTATAAAGGATGGACATTACCATTACACTAACCTAGAGAAGATAGAAACCTAGCACCACTTGAGGATGGTGATGGACCTCCCTTTCATGTTAATTTGTTCGAACCCTATTTAAAACATACCTACTTCTCAGTGGGTCAAATAATGGGAACAAAGGTCTCTGGATTTATGTCTATATGACCAATGGTGATCGCTACAAACATACAATGTCACAATGCAAGACCTTTTGATTATGCTTCACACATTTCTAGAGGGATTCACTTAGGGCTAATGGCCATCAAGAATGGTTCTCCCACAATGCACTTTAAACATTATTCCCTTGTCATGCACATGATATTGTACTATGGACAAGAGTTAGGAATATGGCCATAGGAATTAAGAATCACACAATTGGATAAAGAGGGTTAGCCATTATTGATACAATTATGGACCTCAATTTGGGACAACATATTTGTCAATTCCAATTATGTTTATTTTGAAGAACACTTTTTCAAGACATTGTACAGGTTTTATGACCACCCTTGTGATTATTCATTATCTAATGAGATTAGTAGATTCTTAGGGCCTAAGGATTTCAATGGACCACCGGTTGTAAGTCATAATTTGGGTGATTGGTATTGCTATGTTGATTCCACTATGATCAGAGATTATGGTTTTGAAGACACACCTTTCCTATTACCCAAGACCGTGCCAGACAAAATTGCATATCTAGATATTGTTAGGCAACTGGACTATTCCAATGTCATGAACTTGAGTGCATATGAAAAATAGTCATTCATGCCAAGTACATTATGTTTTGGGGATTTTACTATGGTGTCAAAAGAAGGATATGATCTCATTTTGGATAAATTGTCACATTTCAATATGAAGAAGGTTGCACCAAGGAAAGGATTTGATATAGAAGGTTTTATTGATTTTTCTAGGAAAAAATAGAATTTAGGTGGATATGTCCATATACCATATCCTCATGATGATATTATCATAAACATGGAAGAAACAGAGGTTGAATTGACAATTGATAATTACAATAGAGAAATTGAATAGAAGATGAGGGAGATACAAGAAGCAGAAATGTTATCCTCTGGCAGTGAGGAATATTCTAAAGAAAATGAACCCCAAAGACAACCTGATAAGATCCCCAAGCTAAGAATTGAAGATTATCGACCTCCAAATAGAGATCAAGAAGTTGGGGAATCATCCAACACAGATGCTAGGCAATTGGCTTATAAATATTTTGTCTCAGATGACCAGTTTATTATATCTTCTGAATTTAAATATTTCTTGTACAAGCAAAAGGGAAAAACAATAAGGGAATTAGTTGTAGACATCACACCCAATAATGAAAGCCGATTGTTGAACACATTGAAAATGGATGTGGAGAATGAAATGAAGAACATGATTCTAGAGAAGGGAAGAAAACTATTAGAGGAGTCTGGTGTGATGATCTTTCCTGGTTTGGACTTAAGCTCTGCTTTAGTTTTGGATAGCTTTTTGCACAATAATGATGCCAAACATAAGCTCAGTCCAAAAGGGGTAACATAGGTATACATTGGGTCAAGATAAAATCTAGATGAGAGTTTTCTTATGATCTGGGCTCTATACCCCCCACATAAAAGGGTTGTAATTATTGATATAGAGAAATCATTTGGTCATGTGATGACATTAAAAGTGGGTGAAGTTGATCCTATGGTCACAGCTGATATTGGCATAAATGTAGCCAAATTGAACAAGGCATAGATTCAAATGTTGATTAAAGAATGGGATATGTACAAATTGAACAGTGAAAGGATTCTTAAAGAAAATAATTTTCTAAGAGACACAGTCAAGGATACATTCAAAGAATCTACTAAAATGTTGACTCAAGGAGAAGGCTCCCAATTAAAGAACAAGTGTGAGGAATTATAGATGAATGATCAACAGATGCATGCTCAAGTGATCAAGGTGAGGTTTGACATGCTTTCTACCATGCTCCAAAAGAGGTACACTAATATGATGATCTGGATGGACAACTTCTGGGTAACCCACTCTAAGAGTCACACTGCCATTCAAGAACATAAAAAGATAAATGAAAGGCTTTAGGAAAAGCTCCAAGAGATACAAAACAAAAATACTTTTGATACTAGGGCCATTGTAGCTACTGAAGACCTAATAAGGAAGCATAAAGACTATTATAAGGAACTTCAAGTAGATGCCAAAGAGTTTATTGATGCTTCAAAAGAGGGTGTGCCTACATTGTTCAATGATAATGGAGAACTAAAAAGTTAGAATAAATGGATGAAAGAGTGCTAACTAATACTACAGGGAGCCTTGGAAGCAGCTAAGGATGAAGATCCAACATTAGAAGAGGATTGTGAGTGTTTGGAAAGGATGATTATTATGGAGATTAGGGCAAGAATTGTTGTGGAGGATGTTGATACACACTTGAGTCAGGAGTATTTAGATCATATTACAAAAATTCATTTGTGGCTCATTAGAGCTTAATGCTAATATTCTATGTGTTGTTAAAGTCCCAAAAGACACTTATGAAGATGTATACCCTCTTCAAGATATTTCTATATAAATTGAACATGTGATAATTGAAAAATTAGTAGTAGGAGAAGATCAAAAAGAGAGAATAGAGAGATATACAAAAGAAGAAATTTTTATAATATATATCTGTAGACATGTAAAATGTATAGATTGATCATGTGCACCTAATCTTGATTACTAACACCAGTTCATCTTGAATCATCTCCTTTACTAACAATTTAATCGAATAACCCTTATTTGATTAAATTCATCACATTTCATCTCTTAATTAACTAAATCAATTTTATCTAATTAAGTCATCATCTTCTATTAATTAAATAAATCACTTTGCTTAATTAATCCTATAGTCTCTCTTTTAATTAAATAATTCATTTTACTTAATTAATCTTTAAATTCATCTCATTTAAATTAAATAAATTTATCTTTATTTGATTTAAAACTAACACCATTCTCTTTAATTAAAAAAATAAAACTTTATTTAATTAAGTCTAAAATCATTATTCCTCCCATTTTGATTTAATTAAATCCTAAAATCTAAATCAAATTGTCAAATCAACTAAATCCTATCTAAATTAATCAAATCCTAATTAATCCTAATCCTAATCACTCAAATCCTCTAGATTTTTCAACTTGCACATGAAAATCCATTTAATTAATGTATAAATCTCCTATTTTCATTCAAAAAAGCATCCAAGTGGGAATATTCCTCCAATTTGAAACTCTCCCCCCAAAAGGACTTGTACATCCAACAAGGAATTAAAATCCTCTTACGTGTCCCTTTCCTTGAGCCAAGTGGCATTAACTCCATTTTCTTCTCCCTCCAACATGTCACTTATTCAAATTCAAATTTCAAATGCATGCACATTGATTAAAATGTGCTCAACCTCCTTCCATTAGCATCTTGACAAGTGTCACAATGCCATTGGTCCATCTTTAATCCCACATTCATCCTATCCTTCAATCCTCCATCCTTCTTTTCTAGAAGTAGAGAGCTTCTCTATTGTATTGATCATCCACAATCCATGTAATATCACCATGCTCATTTAAGTCCACAATCTTAGTCATTTTCATCCCTTTTCATCCACATTTCATCTTTCATAGCTAGGTTATGGAGGATTTTCATCAAAGATCATCAAAGCTTTCAAGGAATTGGGAAAGGGCTATTTTCCACATCAAAATAACACCAATTCCCCCATGGGATTGAGAGCTTGTTTGCATTGAATAGGATTTAATAGCTTTTATTTGTGTTCTTCATGTTATTTCTTGTTCTTCGCATTTCAAATGAATCTTATGGGGAATGTTGTTTCTAACTTGTGTATTGCGATAATAATGTGTTTGTTCTTTGTGTTTGTGCAGGTCTAGGATCACCATTCACAATTTGGTGCTAGAAGGAGGGCATAAATCTCAAAATTAACACATTTGTTTTCCATTTCCGTTTGTTTTTATGTTTTTTGTCTTTCCAGGTCAAACAGCATTGTTGGAGGAAATAGCGACGCATATGCTCTCTTTTTTTCCAAATAGTGCTGCTAGTTTCACCAGAGCACTGCTAAAATCCTCAACTAGCACCACTTTCATTCCAGTGTCACTGTTTGCACTCAAACAATGCCACTGCCCCTATGTTTCAAATGGCATCGCCTTTGCTTTCTTGCTTTTTCACTCAATCTTAAAATGGTTGTATCTTGGTAATATTTTGGTCTTTTTTAGAGCTTTATTTTTTAAATGGGGTAGAATTTTATAAGTTATCCAATGGTGTAGGTGTTTTGCAACTTTGATAGAGTTAAAATTTTCAAATTTTCACTTAATATCAAATCACAATGAAACTTGGTCTAAATTTTAGGGTTTTTATGCTTAATCATCTATCTAACCCTCATATCTTCTTGTTTCTTGATTTCATCTAATATTTGGAGCTTGTATTGCAGGTTTTAAAGGATCATGGAGCATGGAAGTGAAATAAAAAGAATTATCACATCATTGTATCAAGTGTTTTTTAACACTTTGGGGAGCAATTATAATCCCACTTCTAAGGAATTTGTCACTTTCAAGCTTTTTAGGACTCAATAATTTTCATTTGGGCTTAAATAGAACAAAAAAAGGGATTAAAAAGAACCTTAGGAACTTAATACATTTTGTTTTGGGCTTAATAATTGAACAAGCAATCTTCACATTTAAATCTTGGTGCTTAAAAAGAATCCATTCTTGCTTTGAAGGTTAAAATGAACATGTGCATTTTATGTTTTGTAATCTCTTATCCAAATTAATATCATTTAAAAGGTGTATGCACTTCTCTTGTGCCTCATGGCGATCTTGAGAATCAAAGGTCTTTTGGTGATATTAAGTTGTATAAGTGATTGTCTCCACACTTCAATTTGGATTCTTAAAATTGAACAAAGCTTGCTAGTGTGAGTTAGGTATATAGTGTGTTCTCTCTTTGTTAACACAAACAAAGATTGATCGAACTACAAATGTTCTTTCTCACTTTTTTTTTACCCTTAGAGCATTTTCCTGGTGGCAAAAAGTAATCATCCCAGGGAACGACCCAACCGGGAACATGCTAAATCCAAGTGACTTCCACCCGGTATATAAGTGTGGGTACTTGAGGAAAGTTCAAGTATCACAAGGATTGTTCTAACAAGAAGGGAAGTAATGGTCTCTTGCCATATGGATGATCCCCCATGAATAGAATTCCTATACTAGAATTTTTTTTTTAGAAGCCCAAATCCTTATCTATTTGTTGGTGCAAGAATGGTCGTTCTAAAGCCACCCCACATCTTTGCGGTTCTTGGTAGATATGAGAAGTATGCCATGGGAGTTTCATGGGTAATAAAGCTTGGTTGACCCATAGAAGTGAGTGTTGTGGAGGGGAGCTAGTGTGGTCAAGCTTTTAATCATCCGCCAAGAATAAAC